>CM060731.1:21475796-22675796 GCA_030704615.1 Takakia lepidozioides
CTTGAAAGTGGTCATAGTCGGCAAATGTGATCTCCTTAGAGAAGAGGTGTCCATCAGTCATCTCAGATATCCGAGGGTATATATTATGATGTCGCCGATCAGTCTGGACCAAGGCTTGCACCGTTGCTGGCCACATTGAAGGTGACCCTACCAAATCCACCATCTCGGAACCTTGTGAATCACTCCCCATGGGCTGAGAACTCAAGTTGCTCCCATAAACTTTCCAATACCAATGTGACTAATTGTAACTTAAGGCAGAGCCATTTTCATAAAACCTGCGGTCGAGCCACCATGACGCTCCTCCAATGAGATCAGGCCCTCCGACTATCCTTGCTGACGATTCTTTGTACTCATCACCACCCAACACAACTCTTATGCTGTGCTTGAATGGTCCTGACCTTCAAGTTCATCAAGTCGACCAACCATGGTCCGTGTTGCATAATTCACAACTCATAGGCTCCTTGCTCAGTAAAGCATGCCCCTGTTTTACTCTTCTTGTGTATACATTGACACATCCGGTCTGAGGAAACTCAAGCTCCCCGACTTCCCAGATACACCTGGCATGATGTGAACAAATCGATGTAATTCTTTCACAGATCCTGTTTTCCTCCAATTTACAACGATGAGACAAATTTTCTCTGTATCTCAAATGGTGTATGGCCAGAGTTGCAGACAGCAGGTAATGTCTATCCAACAGCATCCGTAGCCTCCTTATTCTTCAAATAGCTCTATCGCAATCTTCCCTCTCTCCCGATAGCCTCTTAAGCCAAACTACAGCAATCATAGCAAAAAGGTCAACAAGTAGGAAGTAGCAATCTGCAACCATTTCAACCGCGGATCCCAGCATAACGCCACATCACAGTACCACCTCTCCGTTCAATCGTTGTACCACGCAGACTCTGCAGTGCATTTTTCACGAAGTTGCCAGATTCAGTACAATCCTAATTATGAATTTCCAGAAGGGGTACTATTAGTCTTCCACCTCAACCCTACCTCTCTGCACTGTCAAAGCAATCTTCTCGCTCTTTTCATGTCCTTAAGCTCAACACCGCCACAGACCTCCTGCTGCTGCTCCAGTGTTGATCTCACGCTCACCGATCTGATCCATGGATCGGAAAACCACGCTAACAGCAAATCACATCAAGTTTCCCAAAACTGTGAATCTTGCCATTCTCTCTCCAAGTTCATATACCACTAGTTGTGAAATCCTTTACCTGAATTTCCCGACTTTGATGAAACCCTGTAAGACTTTATTTACAACATGTACAATGGGTGAACGTGCATATGATGTGAAGTTCCCAAAAAGGGGGGAGGAACAAGAAACAAGAGAAGAAAACAAAAAGCTATAGTAAGCTACTCAATCTTCAATCCTCCGCCTCTCCGCCTCACAGGGCGAGTACGGACGTTCCCTCTAGGTGTTCCCTTCTGCAGTGCAGAGGCCAGAAGCTATAGTAAACTACTCAAGCAGAGCGACCCTCCCAACCATCCCAACCAACAGCCTAAAGGAGATAGGGCAAGGAGATAGGCAAAGTGTCAGGCGGAAGATGAGATGACGGAAGATGAGATGACGCGAAGCTAGCCACATCAGCCGACTTTGAGAGTGCGAAATGACAATCAAATGTTCGGACCACAAAGAGAGGAGGTCAAAATCAAAATCAAACGCACGGTGGATCCTTTACTGTCGGCCCTTTCTTTTCCCAATCTTGTTCTCCTGCTTCGTGCCCACACATCAGGGCACTCTTTGGGAACTCCATGGGAACTCATCTATTTTATTTTGTTACAATAATCAGAAATTTACAAAAAAGTGGGCCCGGCGGCACCGCCCCCACTTTCCTTACATAATTATACATATATATAATTATATATATGTATAATTATGTATACATGTAAAATGAAAAACATAACCGTTCTACACTTGACCAGTGCCACCGTTTGTGAGTGTAGTTAAGTTAAGTGGGGGTTGGCAGCCCTAACTTATATATTGTACTATTAATATAGTGGTTATATATAGCACGTACTCGATTCTGCCACTTTTCAGGTCTGTTTTCCTCGGCAGAATCGTGACTTACCTTTTTTCGCGGGCATATCTGGACCTTTCTCCGCGGTCAGGCCAGCATGCCCGGTTCTGACTGCCCATGTCGGAAAAGTGTCGCCACTTTTCTGGGCAGGCATCTGAAATTTGAAATGATCTAAGTTATAAACACTTACCACCAAATCTATCAACTGGATAGTGCACTATCTGCCACCCAGGTGATGCTGGGTTCAAATCTTGCTACGTTGTCGGGCCTGGTGACGTTCAGACTTCAGACCCGTGTAATATGGATTTGAGGGCCCCATGAAAGCAAGGTTGGCAGCCCCAGGCAGAATTCGTCTCTTGGCTAAGGCAATAAAGTGAATGAAGTGCAATAAAGCGCTATTGGAACTTTTTTCTCGAAGAGTCCAGTAGACCTAAGTAACCCAGCGGTTTTGGTAAGGCAAAGCTACCATGCCTGTCCACCGACAAAGCACCCTAGAAATAATGCGTATGAGGCAGAAGAGGAGGAGGAGGAAGAGCATGTCAAAGTAGAGGTAACTTTGGTGTCACTCCACCGCTACTAGGTAGTTTAGGTGGACACCGTGTAACAAGCAAGGCCACCCAATTGCCCAAAGCTCCCCTATAAGGAATCAAAAGTCCACTATGTACCACAATACGGGTTGACCTAGGTTGACGTAAGAGCCACATACAATTGTGCGGCGGCCTCGTGCCCTAAAATCACTCCCATCTGTTGGATGTTGCGTACAAGACACATTTCAAATGTCCTAACGTTTGGGCAAGGCATTTGTCCACTTGTGAACTCTATCAACTAATAAGAGGTAAATTGATCATTGTTTCATATGATTAATATTCATGATTTTTATTTTTATTATTTTTTCTTCGATATGAAGAATTATGCTGTAAAATGTCATTCTCTGTTGAAACATCTTACAATGATAAGTACATGATATAAATATGGGAGTTTATGACAATCTGTTTGAAGAAAAAATAAAAATGTGCTTAAACATTTGTGTAAACATAACTCACTGTGTGAGACCATAAAGTTAATTGATCTTTGCAAATAATTTGATAGGCATATTACTGTCCATGTTATATCCAAACTCTTATCATAACTTTTCTTTGGTGTACATTCATGAGTAAAATAAATAAATAAAAATTAAAAAAATTTCATGAGTAGTAATGTAATATGTCGTATAGCTTAAACATTTAAATAAACAAGCATTTGTGAAGATTTTGTGACTATCGGGCAGATAGTCACAATGCACCGTAGAAGCAGTTTGAGCATAATACAACGAATAAGCCATGAAATCTAACAAACAATCACCAACAATGTATGTGTGATCTCATAGGTAGGATTGTAAAAAACAAAACAAATTTGTTGAAGGAAAACAAAACATAGCATCTGGAAAAAAAAAATGTGAAGTTTGACTAGTGATTTCTTTGTATTTTTTATGCGGATAATTTTAAAGCAAATAAATTGGAATGCAAGGAACAAATGTGAAGGGATAAAACTGAAAATGATGGAATTGTATAGCTCACTCACCAGAGGATGAAAGTGGCAATAGACAGATGAAATTTTGAATAGTCCTCTACTACAAATGTAATAATTGGGCAAGGTACATCAAGAGAAAAGCACCTCTGCATGGTGCCTTGTTAGGGAGGAGTAACAAAATTTCATCTATGAATCACTTAAAAATTTCCTTTTGATACATCCACACGAACCAGTACATATAAATTGACCAGATCATTTGACTGAGTAGTCAGCTCCCACTTGCATCCACTCCCACTTGGGAAAGCTGACTTGAATGTCTCTTAGAACCTTCTTGTTATTCCATTCTCTTGGATCCCCATGAACCACATGGGGACAAGTATGCCATGTCATAAGCACCTTGCTAGTTTGCTAGGGATTAAAACCCCCTGCACACCATTGGGCAAACACACTGGCCATCAACAAATCCCTGGTAGGACACTATGTCCATAATCTACTCTGAAATAAAATGCTGCTTATTTAGCATCTTAGTTTTAAAAGTGTCATTTGGCTGTGTTGTCTATGAGAGACATCACTATCAATTAACTAGCTGGCAAGTATATTGTATATTGAAGGGGATACTTCAGAAATGGGACTTTGTGGGTCAGAGCAGGACCTCCACCGACGTTGTTGTCAAACTGCTGACGGCCAGTAGAAATAGAAAGCACCCACTTTCAACCTGCTGTGGTGCATGCAAAAGGTCAAAAGGGTTGGCTTAGGGATATCCCTTCTTGTTGACAAAACAGAAAGCAAAAGTTTACTCTCTAAGGAGTGTGAGCTTGAGTCACTACATACAGCTGTCCTGCATATCACATGGTCCACCATACAGAGTGATGAGCTCCATGAGCAGGCACAGTGGAGGAAACACTCCTTTTCCTTTAGCCTCCTTTCTTCCTAGAAGGCTCTTACTGCTTAGGCTCCCCATGTTCTAACTTACTGTTCTCCTGAACATAACTGTTCTGCCTTGGTTGTCTCCTTGGCTTGTAGGTTTTTTAGTTTCTGTCGGTGTCTGACTGTCTTTTGGGCCCTGCGTGGTCCTACATGACTTGACCTTGATAAACGAGACCCTGTTCTTGCAACAATAGAAATGAGTGATCAGAAAGAGGGAGATGAGGGATGTGAGTGATGCATTGAGAACAAATAAGAGGGATATGCGGGATCAGAAAGAGAGGAAATATTTCCCCAAGCACTCCCTCAAGTGCGCTACCGAAGTACTTCACACCGTGCATCTTGACTGAAGCCTTAGCCTGGCTTAGTCCACCTTCAAACGGACTGAGAGCTTCGAGACACAAATTCACAGCTTTGCTACGTACAATACATGGTTATGCCCCGAGTCTTAGTAATACACAATCTTCTTGATCTAGTTCCAGCTGCGCTCACTTTTTTCAAGTAGTTTCACTAGGTATGATCTCAACTACTGGCTCGAAGCACAGTGTATTGGACTGCTCTGCAAATATGTTGCAAGTGGATGGGGTTTTTGATCTGGCATGCTTAATTTGCCTGTCAAGATAACCGCCGATCCGGTTTAACAATGATTATTTCAGAAGAGAGAACTCGTAGTGCATGTTTGAATTGACCCCTCATTCACAGGTACTGATCTTCACTTCACTGTGGTGATGAGGTTGTCTTGGCACCGAAGAGGGGAAGGAGGGTAGAATCCTTACACTGGTTGCATGATTCAGAAACCCAGATTTTCGAATCACCAGTGATTGCAGTCACTCTTCCAAAAATGTTCAGCATTGTTCGGAGTCACTGGTGATCTTCCGACCGGTTTTCATGTCAAACTGCCAATTGGTTACAGTACCAGCGGCATTCAGAAGATAAAAACAAGAAAAAGTACCCTTCAATCCACCAAACTCTGCTTCACCATCTTCCTCATTTCGAGGTTTGTTGTAAAGGGTAGTGTTGGGGTTTCCACCATCCACAGTTTGCTCCGCACTTTGCCTCATGGCTTTCGCCACGGTCCAGTATCCGACTGCCGCTCTCCCACACGTTATGAAGTTCAAAGGCTTTGCCAGCCGTTGTCCAATCGCTTTTGACAAGTAGGGAACTTCTCGAGGCTTTTGCCCTGGCTCTACAGTCAGAACCCCTGGTTTGAAGATGGACAGCGAATCCCAGAGCTTTCACATCGTCCTCCAGCTGGCCTTTGATGCGGATTGCAGCAAACCACGAAGATGACGAAACCCCAGCTGCCGTAAGCAAGCAAAAGTGTGTGGACTTGGCTTCTGGGTTTGCCGCTTCCTTGTAAAGCCGGGCAACATGGAGAGGGTAATGGTGGTCGATCCGCTCAAGGTTCTGTACACTTCCCGCCTGGACTGTCGAGGTTCCCAAGGTGTACAGCCCCCAACATTTGAAAAGGTTTGCGTAGTCGTCAAGTTTATCAAAGTCGACCATGTGTTGTTCTAGCTTCTCCTTGCCGAGGCCATCGTAGGGCACAGGTCGGCGTCCGAGTGTGACAACTCGCTTGAATTTCTCTGATTGTACAAGCTCTTCCACTAGTTTCTTGCCTACCATCCCTGTCACCCATGCAAGATTCAACGATCTGTCAAAACCCTTCACTATGGTGGAAAATTTCTCGACATCAGCACTTATTCGGTTGATTTATATCCGTATAAGCGAGTACACATCTGCATTCGATTCAATTGCCTCAAATCACCCTGCCATGCATCGGATCCTCACTCCCTTGAGCGTGGTCGACGCCTCGGCGATAATGTTTGAATTTGTTCAAGCCCTATCGGGTGAAGAACTGTCACTCCTTTCCTACGGACCTTGTGAGGTGCCAAGGATGTTTGGCCGGCTACAAGGTAGGGTTCCATCTAGTAGAAGGACCCACTGGCTTATCGAGTCCGCAAATCTCTCAGTACAACCTACAGCTCCACTTGCAGCAAACCATGGACAGATCGTCGAGAAGTCATGTGCAACTCACAGTGCGTTACTGTCTGTCAGAAAGTTGGTGACATAACCGTGGGAAAAGGAGCAACATACTCATGTACTAGTTAACATAGTTACGGCGACATTCTTCCCTGCTTCATAAAGAAGAGGGTGTGTCATGAAGGTGTCCACCTTCCTGTTATAAGAGATAGTAAGAAAAAAAGAGTTGGACTAAAAAAATTTAAGAAAAAAAAAAAAAAAAAAAAAAAGAGAAGAAGAAGACGAAGAAGAATTATCCCACCTGTGCCTCCCACGATGAATACCCAAATGCCTGCACGACCACCTCCAACTCCCTCCATAGTAAACACCGTATTGGCTAAAAATATACTTGGAGGTATAAAAGTGTACTTTTGTTGTTGGATTTTACAATAGGGTGGTGTTAACTTATGCAACATTTCGATAAATATATGTTATTTTTCAAACATGATTTAAAAAAAATTATATCATATAATCATCAAATGTGTGAATATCGAAACGTGAATATGAAAAATGACTATGAATACACATTTGAGAAAATATATCCATTCTCCATATTCATCCATTCATCAATATATACACATATATAACCTAAAATAATTAAAGTATACATTCATTCATCTATATATATATAATAAAATATACATTCATTCAAATTAATTGTGATAAATCATAATAAAGTAACATACAAAGTGAAATACGCAAACAAAACTCATATATTGAATCATTGAATTTTATATTAAAATATACTTGATTTGGAATGTATATGAGCCAAATCATTACACTAAATAATCCTATTCGTGTTCATCAACATCAGCGGTATCTTGAACACATGAAACTATGAGACTCATGTAATTGTTGAAACCGTACGTATAATTTACGACGGATGATAATCTCTATTTCGGTTTTTATATTGTGTCACATTTTGGTCTTTGAACTACTAGCTGTATTGTGCCACGATACAAAAACACTGTTCCAACACTGTTCAACATGGTCATTCTGATTTCCAATCGAAAACGGATAATATCGGTGGACTTGCAATATTGGATTTTTGTCGTTTTGATGGATCCCGTACATCGTCATGGAAAACAAAGTCATCCAGATTTAACAGCCTAGGTTGAGGAGATGCTAATTGTTTGCCGTAACCGTTGATGGGAGCAATGTCGTCACCCTCTTCGTGCTGAAATCTTTGTACAGATGTAATTAGCACAACATGTTCCGATCCTCACTGTGGCAATATATGACCTTAGGCAAATGTTTGCAATACACCTTCTCCCACGACCAACCCATTGATATCCAATATTTTTACCAATATTTTTAATTATGTGCAAAACATATCATAAAACAATTGAAACATTAAATTTGGCAAACATCTTCAATGAATTGGGTATGTACATCCATTCATGAAGTAGAATAAAAGAATGTCATAAAAAATATGTACATGACTCCATGTTGACAATATATTAAAATATATGTTTTTTTTAAATAGGGTACCCCTAATGTATTTATGTTATATGTAAAGGGAATTGTGTGTACATATACCACGCCTCTTATATATATATATATATATATATATATATACATATGATAGATGATATATATAGTCCACCTTCCTACCGGAAGGCAGTAGCCCTTCGGACACCATAAGTTACGCTTGCTTCGACAACGCGTCTCTTTTTTCTTTTTAAAAAAAAACTATATATATGATTGAAATTCTATCTAGGGATGGTATATGTGCACCTCCCATATATATTTATATATATGTTCTTCCTCTATCATGGAGAATGGGTTTGGAATTGAAAATAGGGTGGTGTGCATGCACCATTCCAAGAGGGTAGTGCATGGTCAACACCCAAGTCAAAATCGACCATATGTTCACATACAACCAAAATAAGTCACCAAAAAAGTAAGAGAACATGCTTAAAATAGACATTGGAAGGTTGAGAGATAAAATTAGAGACATTAAAAGTGACTCTCTATTTAGAGAGACTTTATCTTCAAGTTAAAGCAAATCCATTATGGGAGTACTCAACATATATAGTAAAAGTAGGTCTAAAAGACAAATATTTAGAACTATATAAAAGTTTGGGGGTAAAGCCACAGATCAATTGTTCTTGCTGTGGGCTTCTATGGTTGGGTGAAGAGCTTTTATACAATCATCTTGTTGTTATATCTACGTCTTTTTAACATGGTATCAGAGCACCCGTAATATGCTTACATAAAATATCCTCTATGTATAGTCATTCTAGAGGAAAGAGTGATCATTATCTTTGTGTCTCTCTCGCCATCTTCTCTTCGCACATACAACTACACCACAAACACTTATTATGTTCATTTCTCATTAGTCTCCAACTCTCCAACTGCAATTCATGAAAATGACTTGGGGTCAACACGATTTGTGAAGGCGTAGTCCTTGTATCTTCGCAAGAGCATTTGGGATAGGTGTATATAATTTAGGCAAAAAAGAAAGCACCATAATTAATGTACATAGATTTGAAATTTTGAAATGTTTAATGCATTAATGATGATTATTTGTTGATTTGTCTATATTTGGGTGTAATTATAGTATTTAGAATAGGTAGTGTGGTGTGCACCCATCACTCCCACGGGTAGTGTATATACACCACCACCCATAGTCAACAAATCTAAGGACCAACACCAATCATTTGCTCACATGTAATCAAAATGAGTCGCCAAAAGATATCATATGTTTAAATAACGCCATTTGGCGTTCATGCATAGACTCACTCTAAAATACCCTCATTTTCTCTCGATAACGAGCCATTCCACAGGAAAGAAGTTGTCGTGCAGCTAAGCATCGTGCCACAATATACATCGTTGTTCACCATACATTCTAAGCACACAATCCTAGAAAGCTATGCCACAATGTCCTCATCAGGTGGTGGCCTATCATCTGCATGGCTATGACATGCTTCACATGCATGCATGTTATATGTCAAGAAAGAGCATGCTCCACATAAGCATCACTTGCTTGATCAACCATCCACCACAAAACTTAAGCAAAAAGAGAATGATTACATGAGCTTCGCCTTCCCCTTCCTTGTCTTGTCACATGTTAATGTATGGTTGAAGTTGCTATGCATGCCGTGAGCCACAATCTTCTTTCTTCATGAAGACCACCTCCAATGATCTCCCACATGTGCTCCAAGCTCTTCTATACTCTAGGCTTGGTTTCACATCATCATGGATAGAATTCTCACCCACATGCTTCCTTTTGGAGTCATCTTGAGCTTTTTGATGCTCTCCAAGTGGTTGCTTTTGTTGTCTTCAAGCCCTAGCCTATGTAGCTCCTTGGCTTTTCTTCCACAACATGCACCACCTCATACACAAGGAATGAACTTGCTCACTTCACCTTCTAGCTCTCATCAAGCTTGAATTGGAAGGCACACTTGGAAAGCATGCTCCACACATGCGCCACTTGCTTGGTCAATCACTTGTTTCACTAAGAGCAATCCAAGAACTCATAGGATTAGGCAAAACACTCCCTTCTAGCGCCGCCTTCGCTTGCTTGTTTGTCAACCAAATGAAACCCCACTTGGCTTCATTTCACCATGGATAGAACAACCACTTCTTAACTTCTCTTGAGCTACTCAATGCTCCTCAAGCTACCCTTGTTGTACTTCTTCTATTCCAACCCAAGCATGTGCCGCTCTTTGGCTTCTCTTTCACACCATGAACAAGTACTAGAGTTTGCTCTTGAAACCCTAGTGTCTATCTTCTCCACACACAAGACGCTTCTCTTGTGATGCAATAGCTCTTTTCCAAGCTCTCAAACCCTTAGTGCACATACAAACACTTACCTTGCAAAACCATGCAAGCTTTGTGATACAAGAGCTCTCTCCTTAAGCTCTCCACCTCTATAGAACAAGTAATGCTTCTAAAACCCTAACATCCGTGTTCTCCACGTCCACAAAGATTTTCCTTTGCAACACCTGCAACATCTTGCAACACAAGAGCTCTCTACCAAGCTCTCTCCAACACACAAGTGTTAAACTAACCCTTACACTCCGCACTCACAAGCATAAGGAGATTTTCTTGTAGTGATAATGGAAGTGAACACACAATGGAAACACTCCACTCATGAATCCACTCAATCACGTAAATTAAGTTAAGCCAATGACACCTTTGCTACAGGAATCCGCCCTATAAAGCCCTCACCACACTCCCTCTTAATACCTAGAGCTATGGAGGTGGGAGAGGCTCATGGAGGCTCAACTACAAGAAGATGAGCCCTCCTCAACACTCACAAAGGGAAAACCATCCTCATGTCCCAAGTGAGGTTTGACACCTCACTTGGCATGTGAGACCAAATGAAGTCCCAACACACAAAATACAAATATAAATATCCAAAATGTCCTAGTTAACTAGAAGTAGGTAATTCTAGTTAACCATGACTAAAACTCATTATCATTGTGTCGAGCTCTTGTCGTTCTCTCTTCGATACATCTACAACTACGTCCACAAACGCTTGCTACGTTCACTAGATGTCTATAGCCGAGATCATATCAAGGTATGTTCCACGGGATGGTTCATGTACCCAACCCCTCTCCTACCCTCTCCTATATATGTTTTTGTATTTGAAACAAAATATATAAATTCTCATATAATTCTTTGTAGGGTGGGGTAAACACACTATCTCTATTGTATTCATGTTATTTATATAGGGTAGTGTGTGTACACCACCCCTATTCACAATATATATGTACGAATATGGTGGTGTGGTGGTGTGCACACACCACCTCAGTATGGTAGTGTATACCTCTTGGAAGCCCCAAACATAAACAGTGTACTCACCTAGAACAAAGAATGTCGAACTTCATAGGTTTCTTGCGAAGCTTAGGCTTGCCCAACCCGGCCACTACTTCGTGTGAACCAATGTTGGTGTGGTAGCAGGTTTAGGACATACCAGACTGGTCCTGGTACTAGCCCCATCACAAAACTTTCATACCGGTCTGGTCTATATAATGGTGGATGTATTTTCCTCCAACTATACTGGTATGAGTATGAGTATCATAACCATAATACCAACTGGTATGAGATATCAATTCTTGTATCATTCCAAAGCCATTTGACTGACAAGTTTATCAAAAATCAAGTGAAAAAAATACAATAAACATAAAATAAATATAAATAAGTACATGTATGTGCACATAAACTAGTATAGTACACATACCAGAGTAAATGAGGAAGAGGGGCGGGGGTACTGGTATGAGAAAATAGATGAACTCTGTAGGGCGAGGTGGTGACATTATCATTGGAGGAGTATCAGGACAAATTGGTATGATTATATCAAGTTGAATCTTAGGGCTACCAGAATGTGCGGTCTCAGGAATGGAAGCTATAGCCAATGAATCCATAGCTGTGGAGATGTCCGCATTGTGCGCTCTGGCAAAGAACCGGGAACAAGACTTCAGTATCGGTGTGTCATGTGATGGGAGGAAATTTGTTTAGTTTGATACAAGGTGGATCTAGCCCACTGTCAACCTGAGAGATTAAGAAAACTTGTCAAATCGTCAATCACGGATGTATATGAGACTTTCCGAACCTTATACGATCATCATCCAAAGTGGACTGATACAGAGCCAGGTCCGCATCCACTTTTTATTTGTGCCATTGATGGCAATCCACGCAAGCCTAATGTGGTAATTCATTTCTTTTTGGCTCACTTGATTTGCTCTTGCTAATAAGATTCGTGTGTCTAGTATGCTTATATCAGATTCAATCTAAGTACCTAATGTGACAAAATTTTGTGGTAGCTAATATCTAGTAGTTAATGTGATGGTGATTATATCAATCGGGTGCTTGCAGTGGTATTCTAAAGCGTGCGTCGATTTAAAAACTGTTGCTAAATGGTTTGGTCAACTAGTGCAACAGTTGCGTGGTTGTGAGAAAGGTTTTTTCTCCAATAAAAGTGCTCATGTAACATGTGTGACTCGCCTGAACACATTGGGTGTACCTGCTCACATTGGAAAGAACCTTACTGGCCATAATTCTGTTGATGGTTACATGAGGTATGACATGGAGAATGACGAATTAATGCAGAGGGTTCTACAAAATATAGTTTCTTGTGAGCCAGGAACCGGCAGTGATGTTAGCTGGAGTGCGGCAATGGAATATGAACAGGGATTAGAAGCTCGGAAGGATAAGGGAAAAATAGTAGTAGAATCTTCTGCAAATTGCAATGCTCTTCTGGTTTCTGGTGATCATTTGATGGATGCAGAAGGCGGATCAAATTGTACGAATGATTTGCCCAAGACGAGACAAGGTTGGTTTCTCCAAGTGGTGCAAACTCTCAAGTGACTGATGATGAATTCTGGACTTTGAAGAAAATTTGGCAGCTATCGATCGTGTTATAGAGCGCAAGATGAATTCTAACAAAAATAAAAATAAAAATCACTGGCCACTCTCATCCTCAACAAATGCAAGATTGCAAGATTGATACTAGTTGGTAACCCGCAAGTAGGTTGCTTCCGATCCAGCGTATCCTTTTCCCAGATTCATATACGCACATTGAAAGCTGGCTGAAGAGGCACTGGGCCGATGGCGACAGCTTGGTGAATGAATGTCGGGGTAGACTGCTGGTGGCCTTAGAGGAGGATCCAACATTACAGGAGCTGCTGGATTCAGTCACAATATCTGGTCGTTTCAAGAGCCGGTACAGCATCATGAAAAAACTACTGAGAGACGGCCGCCAACCTGAGGAAGTTTATGATGTACTTGGCTTGAGGGTTATTTTGACCCCCAAATCTGGTGGGAGTGCCATAGATGAGAAGGAAAGAGGACAGCGCGCTTGCTACAGGGCCATGGTGGTTGCGACAATTCTTTGGAAGGAGTTGCCGGGCAGGCTTAAGGACTACATTGTTAGGCCTAAGCAAAATGGGTATGAAAGCCTGCATCTGGCAGTCTGTTTGGATGATCGTGGGAATTGGTCTCCACCCATGGAGATTCAGATTCGCACAGCAGCCATGGATGCCATGGCTGAGGGTGGTGTGGCCTCTCACTCTTTGTACAAGGGGGGCCTCACTGAACCTGAACAGGTTGGTACCTCTAATGTTGAACGTTTCTCTTATTTTACTTATGTTGTGCTATTTCCTTTTGTCATTGTAGACTCTAATTTTGTAACTTGTAGTTGCTCTTAACGCTTTTCACCTACACGCAAGTTCTGGTATATCCATTCTTGCTGACTTGTTTCATTTGGCTTTTCTGTGGGTGGTCAATCCTTCCAGATTGGTTACCTGAAGGATTTCATGATCGCCGCAGCTGATGTGGCAGCTTCTCGATTTTCTGACCTTGCGGGTAACGCAGTGGAGGTTCTGGAAGGGAACAACTCACTGGTCCATAATAGTGACCAGATTTTCTCACTATTTGATAGAAATCAGGATGGGCTGATTAGCATGGATGAGTTCAAAGAGGTTATGGGGGAGCTTGGAGCTGATGGTGATGATGCCCATGAGCTCATGCAGCTTGTGGATTCCAATACTGACGGTACTGTCAGTATTGAGGAGTTCGAAGAGTTCCGACGGCAGGTTCTCTCTCTCTCTCTCTCCCTCTACCTGGCTAAATCCAAGGAATCCATTCAGGCTGCAGTGCTCAAAGAAAGCATGTCGGCTTGTTAGAGCAGCTTATGTGGCTGTTGAGGGTGAGTTTGGCATACCTCCCTTAAGTATGGGGTCAGTTGACTTGCATGCCTAATACCAGATACCCTAAGATAATGGAATCTATTTCTTGGAAGCAAGACCGTCCTGTTAAACAGGCCAAGTCTTGGCGGAAAAAGGTTGATGAGATTTTCAAGTTTCTGAATATCAGTCCTGATGACTTGACCCTACTGGACGAATCTGACCTGGAGGGGGTTGTGTTCAAAGCCATGTCTGATGCCCAAAGACTGTCGGAGGAAAATGAAGTTAAGCATAAAACTTCCCCGAACTTGTTTCCAGTCTGTGACATGGGCAAGGACCTTAAGGATGCTGTCAAGGGCCTACCTACCCTTGGCACTGGACTGAAATTCAAACTCAGGGCAGGAAGCCTACCTTTGAACAATAAACATGTGGGCAAGTGCCTCTGCGAGCGCCTGAATGGCAGTTGTGGGAAAATAACCTGCAGCTGAGTTGCGGTGTCAAGCTGAACCCTAGAGGATGTGAACCCCACAAAGGCTCTGAGAGGGTCAGTTTCACGCAGAGTCGATGGCCGTAAGGGTATGGCAAGCCAACATTCGCAGGGAATGGCAGGAGTACATTCTCTCTCTCTCTCTCCCTCTGGTCTATGGCCACAGTGCTACAGATACTAACATTCTCTCTCTTATTTTTAATGTTCTGTTTGTTGGAAATTTCTTTTCCTGTAAGCTCCTGGGGCTTCCATGGATGCTAGTTACAGCTTCTTGTTTTCTGCTTTTGGTTTTTAAGGTGGAAGTGCAAGTGCAAATTTCTTAGAAAACTTGTTCACAAAATACCTCAACGAAATGAAGAAAGATTTGAAGGAAGGAAGCCATAAAGGTGCCAAATGAATCAGCCATGAAGACAAGAAGCTAGAGGCCACAAAAGAAGCAAATGCATCGCCCTCTACCTTGAGGCACAACCAACAGGATTTATCTTTTGCTCAATGGAGTTGCTCTACATTGGTTTGATTTTTGTCGATGTCTTGCTGCAGGTGAAATTATTTGAGAATTTGGCTGGAGTGGATAAGCAATTCACGACACAGCTTGACCAAAAACTCCTCGCAGGCTCAGTAGAAAGTAAGGAGGGAGTTCGTGGAGTTGTCCATGTTACAAGCAAAGATGTGCAGGCTGAGCAGATGGAAGCCATTGAGATTTCATCAAAGAATCGAAAAGAGGGAGTGAAAGCCCCTATTGGAGAACCTGCTAATGCGGTTGACTTCTCTTCAGACTCCACGGTAGAAAACCTAGAAGAGGTGCAGCTCCAAGTGCATGAATCTCCCTCAGAGAAAATGGAACAGGGGAGGTGGATGGACAGGATTGAAGGGCTCTACCAGTACCAGCAGTTCCCAAAATCATGTCGACAATCCACAAACGCGAAGCACAGCTTCTGGCAAGCAGAGTGATTACTCCAGCAACCGGAATCTGAGTCTGGCAAAACCAGCAAAACCTGCACGGAGGACAGTGGAGACTGAAAATTTGTCGGACTTGAAGGAGAATAGAGACTTCAAGAGCTCTCCCCGACCCTCAACAGTTGTCCAGATAGTTGGGATGTTAAAAACAAAGGGAAAGACACCTCACTTTTGACCGACGTAAAGGAAGCTGGTGTGAGTGGCACAATTGATGATGAGCTGGGGTAGATTAGGAGGCAGATAGACTTGGACAACCTGGCGGCTGCTCGCAGTTTATTGCAGAAGGTATGTACAATAAAGTGCTCTGTGTGTGTGTGTGTGTGTGTGTGTGTGGCTTGCAGGCCCTGCACACAATCCAGAGTGATGTGTGGTAGCTATAAAAATGAAATCAATAACCTGCAACCAGGCTGTTAGGTTGGCATGTGGACAAGTAGGGTTTAGCTTTACCTGCAGGGTTTAGCTTTCAGGAACAAGCTAAACCCTGGTGGGGGTGCAAGCCAATGTTTGCAGGGAACGACAGGAGTACATCTCTGGCCTGTGTGAAGGGCTTTCTAGGGGAAATCTGGAAAACCAGAACTAATTGTTTATATCAAGGTAAGTACGACTACTGGAGTGAGCACCTCGCAAAGGTAGTTTCTGGTCCATCTTGTTCCGCCCAAACTGGGCGGGGGGAAAGGCTACAGCAAACATCATCTTGAGTACATCTGGCCTGAAGACAATACTCATGTTATCAGAGAGCAACCCTCTGCAGGACCATGAAGAACATAGTCCCTGCACTTCTGTTCATCAACTTTCAAAATCTAGAGACTCAGCCTAAACCTCTGGCTCCGTTGGGGTCTAATTGCTGGGCATCTCACACACAGCAAGATTGCGAGGGGCTTTCTAGACGAAACTTGAAAGCCCCAACTAGTTGTTTATGTCAAGGTAAGTTACTGAAGCGAGCCACTCACAAAGGTAGTGTCTGTTCTGCCCAAATTGGGTGTGGCTTCTATGGACGGCAAACAACGTCTCATCAGTACATTCCGGTTTTGCATCCATTGATTCAGAGTTCCTGTAACGTCACTTGGCTGCACAAAACCAACCAGGTCTCAGATGTGTAAAGCCCGATGTCTGGTCTTCCTGGTTTTGAAGCCTTTACTTCTAATGGCCCACATAGAGATGATTTTCTTGGAGGGTGGTACTAATCTTTGCTTTTGTAGTCATTTCAGCTTTGGAAGCACTTCATGGGCTTTCACAATTTACAGGAGTAATAAACTTGTATATTGGGGTGGGCAGCTGTCAAGGAAACATCCTGATGATGCCAACATCCTGGTTCATTTTGCACACCTTGAAAGGAAAGGAGGTATTTTCAATATAATCCAACTTCTGTGTTGAGTTTCAGAGTTCAAAGTTGAAGATTGTATGTGATTGTATGCTAGTGGTTTCAAGGTCTGAGTTGGAGTTTACAAAAGGGGAACAAAAGGATTCTATGCGTCTGTTCTGCATTGGGCTCGCCTCCTTGTCTCTTCCACTAATATTCATTTCTGGAATCTTGTCATTGATATTATAACTTTTCTTCTATGCACTATATTGTTTCTTGTACTGAGTTTAGGCTGAACTCATGAAACTGATTTTGATAATTATGGTTGAAGTTTAGCATTCTACAACTGATAAACTTCTCTGATGTTTTTTGCAGGGGATTCGGTAGCAGCTGGAGCCTTTTACTCCAAGGCAATCCAAGCATTCAAGGAACAAGGAGATCGTGGTTTTGCCTATGTACGTGCGCTGCAGGCCTGGGGCTCATTGGAGGCTCAGGCTCGCAATACAACCAGGGCACGATTCCTCTTCATCGAATCCATTCGTGCTGCTCGCAAGGTAAATGAGCTTGTTGTTTCTTTCTGAATTGGAAAATGTTCACCGCTATCAATTCCCTGTTGTCACCGGCTGTCCATTGAGAGGTGTGACAAGTGCCTGATAAGGAATACTCCATCATATTGTATTACTCTCGTTTCCGTTTGTGGTGGCTTTTACATAGTTTGATCCAGTACCTACACTAAGAGAGGTCCAGGGAGCTTGTCAGCCAGCTTTTGCGACGTGTCAAGGGTGGAAGATTTGTGAGCTCAGTTGTGTTCGGTGATTGAGCTGACATTGGGGTTCCTCATTGCAGGGAGAGACACAAGGTCAGAATGAGCTAAAGGGGGGGGGTGTCTTTGGACTTCATGCATGGGCAATGCTGGAGCAAAAACTAGGGAATTGGGGTAAGGCGCGTATTCTGTTAGAAAGGGCAGAAAGCCTCCAGCCAGGTAATGCTGTTGTCCTCCAAACAAGAGCCCTTCTGGAGGCACAGGCCCATAACTATGCAGCAGCCCGCTACTACTTCCGTCTTGCTGTTGAGGCAGCCCCTGACGATGTCAAGTGCTGGCAGGTAAGGATGGTTTTACAATCATTTTGCAAGCTTCCTCACTGTACTTCTTGACCCGGTACCTTGACAAAAAGGCCATGCCTAGTCTGTCAACCTTTGTTTAAGTTGCGGTCTCCCTTGTTATTGGTCATGGGAAGTCTCTCAAATCTGGTTTCTCGAGATGATTTGTGCCTTACTGGAAGGAGCTGTCTTGCTGCAGGCATGGGCATTGTTCGAGGCCAGTCAGGGCAAACCAGGAAAGCAGTACTTCAAAAAGGCCCTTGAACTAGAACCGGAGGATATGCACTCGTTGCAGGTCTGCTTCTTTGGTTCCCAATTCCATATCATTCCTGATGGCATGAAAGTGTGATTGCTCAACTTCTAAGATCTCAATGGTGTGATTGTAGTAGCTGAGTATTGTGTCAAAGTTTGGCAGTTACAGAGTTCAGTAAGGAGGAGGGAATTGGAAACATTATACATGTGCTTTACTGTTTCAGGCCTGGGCACATCAGGAAGCTTTAATTGGCTCTGATGCGTCAAGAGTGCGTGCCAGAAAGCTGTATCAACGTTTTGTTGAAGTGAACCCTGAGAGTGTGCACTCCTGGCAGGTAGATTGCTGTCTCTTACACGCTTTCCGTCTCTCTCCATGACCACGTACACGATATTAACATGTCATCATTGAGAGTTGTTAGGTGTTTCTTCTGGTGTAGTTAGATATAATGGCTGGGCATGAGCATAATTTCAGGCTGAGCTTCATATCCTGGTATCTGTGACTAGTCCTGTGTAGTCAGTACTCTGCAGGGACTTGGATAGCAAGAGCCACAACCAATATTTGGAGGAAAGATCACTTGATACATGTCCACCTCTCGCACTTCTCTCTACTGAGATCCTCTTTTTAAATCAGTTGTTTCCTTACAGCAATAGTGGAGAGAGCTTGGAAATCGACCTCCTTACAAATGACATGAATGTTTATCCCTTTGTGAAGTGCAGGCATGGGCAATACTGGAGGAAAAGGCTGGTAACTTCACTCGGGCTCGTATTCTTTTTGAAAGGGGAATTGGTGGTAATCCTTCCAATGTTCCCTGTCTTCAGGTGGTCTCTCTCTCTCTTTTCATCTCCTATAGATATGGATTCCTGTAGGAGGTGACAAACTGCTGTCTGCTTTTCAGTTAGATCTTGAAGTTAAGCTGTCATGTGGAGGTTTGTGACCATACGTGTTTGTTAGTGGTTATAGGCTTACGCACGTATGGAGTGGGTCTGTGGAGACTTGGAGGCTGCCCGAAAGCTATTGCGGGCTGCTCTTACTGTGGAACCCGAGAACGCTCCTAGCCTGATGGTGCGTGCTATATAGTTTCTGATGTTTCTGTTTATTTGGAAGGTGACATGTTATGAGAACCAATGCTCTTTGACAGTCTTCTCCAACAGAGGATGAGAATGACTGAGGGTTGAGATGGCTAGAATGGATTGTCTTGCTGTGTGTTGGGTCTCAGCAGAGGTGCTATATTGGGGTCACAAGCATACTGAAATGACACTGTGCTCATGTAGAATTTGCCATCATAACACTTTTTGGAAAGACGTCATTGTACGTGTCCTGAAGTGTTTAATGCTCTTCACTTTTGACTCAATTATGTAGTGTAGGATTCCATCTTGTTTTGGTGTCATTGAAGTGCGGAATTATGTATGGGTGGATTTCCATGTACAGGAATCGGCTCTTGTGGAACAGGGTTTGGGAGACGAAGAAGCAGCGGCAGATTTGTTCAAGCAGGCTGGCATAGCAGACAAACGAAAGAGTCGTGTAAAACGACAAATGCTCGAGTCCCGTAAGAGAACTCCGCACTGGAAGAAACCCCAATCGAATCAAAGTGCAAAGAAGGGTGGCACGTCAAGCAGTAGAACTTTAAAAAAGGATGCACCTGCAGAGAAGCATGTTCTGGAGGGGTATGTGACTGCACGACTCCCAAATGTCTGCCACAATCAAGTGAAAGTTAGGTAGAGCAACATTTCCTCTTGTTAGAGCCCGAGTTTTTTTTCAGGGGCTTCTGTATTGTATTAGAAAGTGGACTGAGAAGAGGTTTGATTGTATCTATGAGTGCAGCATTGCCACTAGCAAAAAGTTGCTGTTTGAGATATTTTCCACAGTCATTAGTATGGAGATTGATGGGCTTGGAGTCTGTTTATCATCGAGTCCACCCTTTTGTCAATCATGGAAGGTGGTTTATCTAGATACACCAGTTTTACTGTAGTTTCACTGTAGCTGAAGATTTCGGACATTGAACAGCATTCATTCAGCCTATGTGAAGGCCCTGCCAAGGCTGCCCTGCCACAATGGGATTCAGTTGAATAAGAGAGAAACATAACAATGGAAAGTTTGGTAGTGTCTCTGATTACTAGTATGGTTCATTCTTGTGTGCACAGGTAGTGTGGTAACAGTTGTTACATCAGATTCATTTGGGCTATTGTAATTGACCCACTGCTGAGATTAGTTACATTAGCATGACACCCCACTAGGACAAATAGATCTACTGAAGTACGGGAGTTACATAGCAGTAGTATTCATGGTGCATACAGCTTTGGATAGTGGGGGCATAAGCAGTCAAAGCAAAAGTTGTGGGGCCACTGTATATATATTGGGGAGTTATGCCAATGAGAACATCTGCTTCTGTTCCTCCCATACAGCAATCTCTACAGTAACACTCTTTCTTCATGGTTTCAAGCCAGTCTGTGCATGGTTTGATGCATATTACCCCATGAACTACCAACTCTGTCATGGAACTTCCATGAGCTTCTTCACAATCCATGTCAAAAGCTGATGCCCAACAATTATGAAGGGACTCCGGAACTCACATCAATACAGTGGAACTCGGGACTTCGAGCTAGAATCCAGATTCTGTTTCATAACCATTATAGAGCAGTAAGTAGTACACACACAAAGTCCACCTCCCTTGCTTGTGATCAAACCAAGAGTCAAACATGAATATGCTCCCATTTCCTATTCCCTGAAATCAGTAGAATCAGATCTTGCACTAAAGTATTCTCCCTTATGCAGTTTCAAGCTACTCTTACTCAGCTGTATTGAATTGATCGGAGATATGCAGTTGCGTTCAGCTACACTTGGTTTTAATGGTTCCTTCCTAACTCAGTCAGTGTTGGGAATATTGACAGCGATTGCATCTATTGGAGGAATGCACAATTGCATGTTATTTAGAATGCATGATACACCACCTGCAGCATTCAAATGCATCCTTCGATAAAAATTGAGTACAGCATTGTGGACAGCCCGCAGTTATTCATGTATATAGCAGCAGCATTCCTGCATGATGTATTGAATACAAATAAAACATGTTAAAAAAGGCCGCTTACGCTTTATTTCACGGTATGATACATACGAATCTTACACCGCACTGCACACATCTGCAACTCGTAGACATTTCTTCAGAAAAAATCTATGATCCGGGGGTGAATTTGGTGGCGTATGCCCAGGCGTTGTTGGCAACTGGGTCAGCCAAGTGGTCAGACAAGTTCTCAAGAGGACCCTTTCCGGTCACAATGGCTTGCACGAAGAAGCCGAAGGCGGAGAACATAGCGAGGCGCCCATTCTTGATCTCCTTGACCTTGAGCTCAGCGAAAACATCGGGGTCGTCAGCAAGACCCAATGGGTCGAATGCACCTCCTGGGTAGAGGCTGTCCAAACCCTCTCCAAGGGGGCCACCTCCAACTCTGTATCCCTCGATCAGTCCCATGAGAATGACCTGAGATGCCAAGATAGCCAGAATACTCTGAGCATGGACGAGGCCCGGGTTGCCGAGGTAATCCAAACCTCCCTCAGAGAAGATTTGAGATCCAGCCTTGAACCAGATGGGCTCACCGAATTTGATTCCGTTCTTTGACAATAGCTCAGGAAACACCATTCCTAGCGTTCCGAGCATAGCCCAGCGTGCGTGGATAACCTCGAGCTCCCTGTTCTTGGAGAAACTCTCTGGGTCAGCGGACAGACCTGCGGTGTCCCATCCGTAGTCACCGGGGAACTCACCGGTCAAGTATGAGGGAGTTGCCTCAGAAAATGGGCCCAAGAACTTGGGACGGTCAGGTCCATACCTGCAACAACAGATTACACCAATCGCTTACAACATCCATGCACCGGAGGTCACCAACAAGGAAAATGCAGACATCCGAAATAAAACAGACAAAGCCAGCAGCTTGCAAAATCGCAGCCTTTATCTACAACGACATTGGTGAGGCAGTGAACTCGATAAATCCACACAAATGGGATAGGGGGAAGAGAAATACCAGATGCTCTCAGGGGTGGTCTTTACGGTCCGGCGCATGGTAATGCGAGACTCGACATTGCCGACCTTCTTGGTAAGCTCGCTCTGGGGCTTCCGAACAGCTTGACCAGCGAAAGTGGAGCTGCTAATGGCGGACGCGGTGGCGGCGGCCATAGCTGGAATGCACAGCAGCAGAGCGTCAAGCTGTTGGGGAGGACGAGAGGAGAGAAAGATAGGAGTGTACAAGAGCAGGTCCGGGGATTATAGGGAGCGCACCCAGCGGCGGGAACCCGGGATTTGCCCTACCGGACATGCGGTTAACCGCGGTCCACCATTGGTGCGTCAAGTGTGGTAAATCCTCATCAAGAAATCACGTAGCGTCACGTGTCCTCCCTATCCGTTTCTGGCGAGTGCGATTGGCTGTAGTTCACATTCTTTCGGTTAGAATATAACTCTGGATTTTTGGCCTGTGGACTGGGGCGCTCCACATTTCCGTCGTCTGGACAGTTCCAAAACCAGTGGTGGAATCTGCACGTTGGAACTGCTCTGCTACACCGGGTTTGAGCTATTTTTCACACATGAAATAAGATAAGGTTATTTTTTACACACGAAATAAGATAAAATTATTTTTCACACATGAAATAAGAAAAGGGTATTTCTCCATGATTAATTGGATTTAAGGGCCATTTAAAAAATATTTTTAAAAAATAGACATGGTTATATTCACATTACTTCATTTAATATGATTTTACAGGGCTTCTATCCTGTTTTCAAAAAGAAAAAAAAAAGAAAAACAGGGCTTTCTCTTATAAAACAATTTTAGCGACCAATTGCGCCATGGCTGATGACATCCAAGCAAAACGTGCCTACATTCCGAGTGAAATGGGCTTTGGCTGGTAATGGTGAAGACTGGCCTTCACATTCTTAGTGGAATGTACCACCCAAACTTTCCATACAAGTTCATCTATTGACGTCGAAAAGGATGAGAGCATCGGAAAAAGGAGAGGAATTCTTTTTATCATTGCATGGTCCAATGTTCAAATTTGGGTACCATCTTACCCCAACATATGTTTTATTGAGTGGAGTGCCTCATATAATAATAACTATTTTGTAAACATGGAGATCAGTGTTTTTAAATTTTGACCGGAAAAGGAATTATGGGAGTAAAAATCAAAAAATTCGTCATAAAGTGCCCTTGGATAAATATCAGGATCTAGACTTTTCATACGTGGACCTGTTAAAATGTGACACCTGTAGCCACTTTTCTAACCCTGCCACCTCGTTATTCTCGCCACATGGCGCTGGGTAGAATTTACTTGTAGTGAATTTTGAAAAAGTGAAAAAAAACACTGATGGAGATACAACATCTATTATGTTGCGACTTCTGAACACCTCTTCGATATCAAGTTTAAAATTAATGCGTTCAATGTGCTTAGGTGGGTTCTATAAATGTTATTATAAATCAAAATCCTAACAAGTAAATTGAAAATATTTAAACTTAGAGACAAAATAGATGCACATAGTATATCTAATATGCAATCTATTATAGAGTTTGTTGATGTACTTATAATATATTAGTTGATCTATATTTTCAATTGTCCGTAGACAGATTTCCAATAGTAACCCCTCAAGGACGAGCTAAACTCCAGCAATTTTCTCTATACTAGGTACTGGAGAACATCTCGGGATCAATTTTGTCTTCCTTGCTGCTTACATGAAACCCACTAAGTGCGTCTACATTTCAATGCTTCATTCCTGGTATATGCTGAATCTTGAAATCGAGCATCAAGTTCCATCTGCCCCTCCTTCCATAGGCGTCACTTATAGTGGCCAGCCATTGATCTAATGGCTTGTGGTTTGTGAGTACAATGAATGATGTGAGATACAGATATTGTCGAAAGTGAAGGATGCCCCAAACCAGAGCATAACATTCACCTTCCATGCAATGATAGTTTTTTTGAACCTCAAACAGAACCTTACTTGCAGAAGCTATGACATGTTCTCTTCTACCTTCCTTTTGTGGAAGGATTGCAGCCACACCCTTTTTTGACCAAACTACATCCAAAATGAAGGGTTTATTGAAATCACGTCTTACCATAATGGGGCTTGTAGCATCTTCAATTTTAGGGCCTCGAATGCATTGTGTGCTTGGTGAAATAATCTGGTCTTTCTTTGTCAAATCAAACAAAGGTGTAGGCCTATAATAGATGGTCACTCCCAAGTAACTCTTGTCTGTTGTGACATTCTTTGGTATTGGAAAATTTTGAATGGCCTGGATTTTTTTGTATATATCTTGCATTGCCTAGTTGTATCCTCCTACCCCAATACATCCACATGGATGAACCCTATAATGTCATCCCTACATCTCAGGAGATTTGACGGTTGTAAATGGGATATTATAGCAAAACAAAATGGCATAAATTGAAAAAGAATTGAAACTGCTACTATGACGAACTTTAATTTGCTTTGACCATTCAATGTTTTTTGGCATTTTTAAATTTGGTTCAGTGATTGGCCTGCACATGCTAGATTTGGGGCTTATACTAGGTGCTCTTAGCAAATATCATGCTGAACCACCAAATCTCAAATTCCAGTGTTAATCGAAACGCTCAAGGGAGAAACCACTTACACACATGGCACACTCCGCGCCACTAAAAAAATAGTGCACACCCTCATGGATAAGGATGTTATGTTTTACCCCCAATCACCCATACAGATCAACCTTATACTTATATGCATATCTAGTACATCTACATCCAAGTCAATTTGACCATTGATTATAACAAAACAATCTCCTCCAATTTGTAAAAGTAATTTAAGATGACATAAGAAAAATGGTTTGACCACTAAATTCAAGTATCAAGTTGAATTTTTTGAGGCATATGCCCTCTATATTATGATTATATGGCACTTAAGCAACTCTCTTCCCCAAAAAGCAGACTGAAATTCCAAAAAATTGAGATAGGCTGTTTTGTATGTGAAATCTGGGGGATAATTGTCATGGTTTGGCTTCTTTCCCAAGCACACCCATGAGGTGATATATTTTTCTAATTCCTCTGATAAATAAGAGAATTAGCTGATTTAGAGATTTTTATGGATCAACCCCTCAGGTTTGCAGTGGAGACTCAACCACTGCAAGTATGCAGACTTCACAAGTCTTTGTACGGGTTTCGCCAGGCCTCTCGAGCATGGAATGACGAATTTGACTCTCTGCTCATGAAGTTTGACCTTAAAAGATCTGCTGCTGATCCTTGCATTTATGTTTCCATGAATTGTCAGCGTCTCATTCTCATCATCTTTGTTGATGATTTTTGATCTAACTACTGACACGAATCGCATTCAAGGGATTCTTGGTTTTATGCAAGAGGCCTTCATCCTTGAAACATGTATGCCCGAATGCTGCATTGGTCTTCGCATTCGGAGAAATCGCTCAAAATATAATGTCTCTCGATTAAGAAGTTTATCTACAGCGTATTCTGAAGTGCTATGGTTTTCAAGATGCTCATCCTATTTCGATCCCTGTCGACCCAAATGCGTTGCTTTCCAAAGGCAATGATTTTCTTCACACATATTTCTTTTATAAAGAGATTTTGGGCAGCCTCCAGTTTGCCAGTATTGGGACTCGTCCTGATATTACATTCGCTGTCAGTAATGCAGCCAAGTTTTCAGATCGTCCAACACCAGTTCATCGTCAGGCCGTCAAACAGATTCTCAAATATTTGCAAGGTACCACTACCTATGGTCTATTCTTTGGGGAAAGTTATGATCCTCACAAGTTGGTGACCTATTGTGATGCAGACTTTGCTGCTGATATTAATGATAGAAAGTCTCGATCTGGTTTTGTTTTGCTTCTTAACCAGGGCCCAGTGGCATGGGGCTCACGCAAGCAATCGTGCACCGCTAGTAATACTACCAAGGCAGAATATGTAGCTGCATGCACGACAACACAGGAAACTATATGGTTGAGGAGACTTTTATTTGATTTGGGATACCCACAAATTGATCCAACCGCTTTGTACAGTGATAAGCAGGCATCAATTCGTCTGGTACATAATCCATAATTCCATCAGTGGACGAACATATTGACCTATAGTATCACATGATTCGCGAATACCAGTCCAATGGTGAAATTTTGATTTCATACGTTTCTACTCATGATCAACTTGCTGATGTATTTACGAAAGGCATTACTCCTAACAAGTTCAATCGAATGCGCACTCTACTAAACTGTCTTGCAGTGCACTCAGCTGCAGTAGAAGTGGGAGAATTTAGTGTTTGAATTCCAGTTGAGTGGAAGTATTGAAGGTTTAGAGTACAACTTATAGTTAAACACTACATTACGTTTAGTTTAGCTTATAGTTAAACACTGCATTAGGTTTAGTGACGTATATTCGTCTGTGTTACTACTTAGTGTCTTCTTTGATTCGTTTCGATGGCTTCTTGATTCTTACATTAGGTGTCCTCCCTGGTAGTCCCTGCTAGGTTTTGATGTTCTTATAGCTTGACTTATTCTGTCTACTACTGCTCCATGGCAGTTGATTAGTGTTCAATATCTGATATGTTGTAAATGTTTTGTTAACATTGTGAGTTAGTTTTTTTGAATGCTCAATGATGATTGCATTGATTGATAGCATGTTTTTGATAAAGTTGGATCATGGCAGAAAACTGACGCACGTCGTGGTTTACGGGTCAATAAAACCTCGAACTGCCCCTACCAATGGCACATGCCACCACCACCAAATTTCTTCATAACTGCACTTTACGTACTAGTGGTTTACTAGGTGCAGAACGCGCCCTACGCGGCGCCTTCACTCGCGTAATGGATTTGGGGGACCGATTCGACCTATAAATAAGGCTCTCCCTAGGCCCCACCTTTTTTACCCCTTCATTTTGCCGATGTGCTCTGTCTGTCGTGCTTGTCTGTTCTTGTTCCGACGTACAAAGGCTGGAATTGGCCGTAAGATTGCGCGTGTGACGAATGCCCTTACGGCTGATGCCGAGACGACATTACTATTGCTTCCCGAAATGCAACGAGACACTCCACGCGGTTGTCAATTGAGAACGGCTTTCTTTCGTCAAAGAAATTTTGGTGTATAGGCTCATTCAGAGCTATATAATCTACTCGATTACGACTTCAGTTTCGGTGTATCATGTGATGGGAGGAAATTTGTTTAGTTTGATGAGAAGCAATAAAAAAAACCATAAGGTGGATCTAGCCCACTGTCGACCTAAGAGATTAAGAAAACATGTCAGATCGTCGATCACAGATGTTTCCAACCTTATACGATCATCGTCCAAAGTGGACTGATACAGAGCCAGGTCCGCATCCACTTTTTCTCCGTGCCATTGATGACAATGCACGCAAGCCTAATGTGGTAATTCATTTCTTTTTGGCTCGCTTGATTTGCTCTTGCTAATAAGATTCTTGTATCTAGTATGCTTATATCAGATTCAATCTAAGTACCTAATGTGGTAAAATTTTGTGGTAGCTAATATCTAGTAGTTAATGTGATGGTGATTATATCAATCGAGTGCTTGTAGTGGTACTCTAAAGCACGCGTCGGTTTAAAAATTGTTGCCAAATGGCTTGGTCAACTAGTGCAACAATTGCCTGGTTGTGAGAAAGGGTTTTTTCTCCAATAAAAGTGCTCGTGTAACATGTGTGACTCGCCTGAACTCATTGAGTGTACCTGCTCACATTGGAAAGAACTTTACTGGCCATAATTTTGTTGATGGTTACATGAGGTATGACAGGGAGAATGACGAATTATTAATGCAGAGTGTTCTACAAAATATAGTTTCTTATGAGCCAGGAACCGGCAGTGATGTTAGTTGGAGTGTGGCTATGGAATATGAACAAAGATTAGCTGCAGAAGCTCGGAAGGATAAGGGGAAAACAATAGTAGAATCTTCTGCAAATTGCAATGCTCTTCTGGTTTCTGGTTATAATCATTTGGTGGATGCACAAGGCGGATCAAATTGTACATTAATTCTTTGGTTTGGAGAAGTGGTGTAAGCTCTCAAGTGACAGATGATGAATTTTGGGACTCTGAAGAAAATTTCATGTGGACTGAAAACGAGGTTGGATGTTGCAGCAGAGGTTGAAAAAAGCCCCACCATAGCTCCTGAGTTGGAAAATCCCAAGTCGGTGACATTGGTCACTGACATGGACTCATCACCTACAATATACAAAAAACAATTCATGAGTAGTTTTCTCCTTCTAATGAATCCCTAAATCCCATTCACATAGTAGCATAGTCGAGCATGAATAAACTGCCCCTTAGAAAGTTCTAAACCACTGATGCTCAGGAATATAATCCTGAAGGAACCCTTTACAATCTTGGACCACTGATGCATAGGAATGGGTTCACTAAGCAACCCCTTACTATATCTTGAACCACTCATGCTCATGAATGGATTCACTAGGTAAACCCTGACCAAATCCTGAACCACTGATACATAGGAATGGATTCACTAAACAGCCCCTTACCAAATCCTTAACCACTGACGCACAAGAATGGAATCACTAAGCAACCCCTTACATCCTAATTCATTCTTTGATTAAGGAGTACCCCTAGACAATCTAGGTCCAATCTTTAACCAATGATGCACAAGATCAAATCCCTGAAGCAACCCCTCACAACCTCATGAACCCCTTACACCCTTGCCCATTCGTTCATTATGGAATGTACTAGCAAAGTAAAAAGTAAAAAGTAGCCAAGTAGAAAGTACTCGAAGGAGTGAATACCTTTCACGTCATCTGTGAAAGCATCCCTCTTTGTTGCAATGCGTTGTTTGCATTGTAAGTCCAGCCCCAACTCAATGGCATACTCACGCATGTCAGCGTTGTTGGCCCCATAGCCCATGCTGAACCACCAGTCAGGGTGGAATAAACTGAAGCTTGAGTTAGCTCAATGTAGAAACCATAGTTAGGACATGAGGAAAGGAAATGAACCCCCACCACCACTGCCTGTCTTTCACAAAAGTGCACTACATGCCTAAGACTCATTCATTGCCTTAGCCTGAAATCCAATTGCACAGATATGCTCATATTTATGAGTGAGGTAATTGTCTTCTTATCAAATCCACCCCTAAATTACACAACAAAATTGAGGGTGCAATTTCAGTGAGCTCCACAAATGGAGTCCATTCAAAATCTTCAGAGTTTCCAGTTGCTTCATCCTGAAACAAATATACATTGCAAGCCAAAAAAACAAACAGGTAGTACCAATTTGGATACATCAAACTTGGAGAAATAAGAGTTCAAGGAGTAGTCATTCAACTTCGATGCTTCCTTGTCACCTTCTTCTGCTTGGAGAGCTTCAATGGTACATGCATTGAAGCTGGTTTTGACCTGGTTGACAACATCTAGCTTGGCCACCTTGAAGCCCCCCTTGGATGGGGTATAATCATCTTCCTCACTTGATGATCGAACCTTTTTCCTGGTGGTGTCAAGCTCGCTCGAGTCGTTGGTCTCCTTGCTTCAAATATTTATGAGGATTACGGCTTCTCTTCTTAGGATTTGGAGATACTTGAAGACTGTGATCAGTCTTTGAGCTCTGCGAGTTGTTGGAATCCTCATCATTGGTTCCACTACCATGGTTGTGAGTTTTGGAATCATGGTCAAAATCTGACTTGCTTTCTTCTGATTGAGTGCCTGCAACATCATCGGCATCACAATCTTCATCAACTAGCATACTTTGACTTATTTTGTGGGCTGCAATGACCGCCTTCATCTGTTTCATCTATTTCTTGGTTGGGAGGGAATAATTCACCTTGGATGTTCCTTTCTATGATCTTTTCCTTGACTGTCACTGACCGAGGCATCATGACCATGCATTGAGTCACTTGAGCAACTTGTGTAGCGGGTCCTGTGAGTCTTCCATGTTTCCTCTTCTTCAAATTTTGCGCCTTCATCATTTCTTGAGCCTGTTACATGCACAAAAATAATATGCCCACATTCAGATCTCATTGAAGCAATGGGTAACATCATACAACACACAAATAGTACAATTGAATTGTGTGCCTTCTGACTGATTTTCTACATACCTATAAGACTAGTGCAATTTCCCTTCTTAGAATTTGGAGACACTTGAAGATTGTGATCAGCTTCTGGCACAAGGCTCTCTGAAAGACACACGACCTCTATTGGCTCTGCCGAGGATGGAACAAACTTCAATTCTATTGGATTGAGTGGCTTTGTTGGGCATCATGCCTGGTCCTCTGCGTTTAACGTTATTGTTTGCTGCTGAAACCTTGTCAGCGGGTCATTCAGAGGATTTGGAGACACCTTAAGATCCCCTGCAAGCAACTTTCCAACATCTGTAGAACTTGGTGACACGTTAAGGACATTCACAACACGATTAGCCTGTTTTTGGTTTGCATGCTCAGAATGGCAACTGAAATAGGTAGGCCTGCTGGGGTTGAACTGCAAAAAAGCCTGGGTTTGATCGTGTTATAGAGCGCAAGATGAATTCCAGCACCAAATCTAGCGTGACTAATCACTTTGGTCCATCATTTTGTGATGTTAACAATTGTTCAATTGCATTCACGGCAAGCGCGGGAGGCTCATCTTTCTCGAGTTGAGCCTCACCGCGCCTAGCTATGGCGCCGTAGTATGGATTCCCCATGGCGTGGGGTGCACTTTGGCTTGACTTGTATTTGAGTGATGAGGTTATATATGCATGAGTTTATGCTTCAGCTTTGTGAGCTCGCATGAGCTTGTGCTTGTATTCTTCTTCTTTATCACTCGAGAAAGATGAGCTCGTATCTGTGAGTGCCAGATACGAGTTAGTTGTAGCACTTGTGGTTTTTGCTTGAGAATGAGAGAAACCAGGTTGTTATGCAAGGAGCACCGTGGAGCTCTTGGTTGTTAGAAGCGGAGGCGATGTGGGTTACGAGGTGGTAGATCTTGGCATTCGATCTTCAGCTTCAGAGATGAAAACACCATGCTGCAGGATTGCAAGACCAAGCGAAAGGGCTGATTTGGCTTGGGGCAAATCAGTGCACTTTGTGGAGTATGTTGAGATTGGGTTTCAATCTCGAGCTTCAGCATGGAGAGGGCTCTTGTCATGGCAAGAGCAGGGCTGGAACAGGAGCTAAGAGGTGCGGCAAGGCCATGGAATGTGCACTTAGGGTTTCAGGAGCTTGGCAAAGGCTGTGGAGTGCTTAGTCTTATCTTAGAGAGCATCAAGGAGCTAAGGAGCCAAGATAGGGGGCTGATACCTCTTGTGTGAAGAGATTGCATGTGTGGAGCATGTATTCACCTCATTGAAGCTTCCATCTTCAAGCTTGGAGGGCAAGCAAGGAAGAGGGAAGGGCTGACTTCCCTTATGTGAAAGCAATGCATGTGTGGAGCATGCTTTCAGCCTGTTGAAGGCTTGTACTTTCAAGTTTGGGAGTGCAAGAAAGAAAACAAAGGGGCCGATTCTCTGGTGGTGAGAGTGGGGCATGTGTGGAGCATGCCTTCAGTCCATTGGGCTTTTGTTTTCAAGCTTTAGAAAACTAGAAGAGAAGGTAAGGGGCTGATCTGCTCTTATGTGACAATCCGACACTTGTAGAGCGTGTTCTGAGTTGGGGTTTCAACCTCAAGCCTAGATAGAGCATGGCTCTTGAAGTGGCAGGTGTAGGGGGCTGGAATAGGCTCTAAGACAGATGCTATGGCCAAGGAAAATGCTTGAATGAGTGATCACAAGGGCTGGAAACTAGCAAGGCTTGGTTGTTTGCCATTGAATTTAGTGGCGTGTTTGGGGAGTCTAAGTGAGAAAGAAGGCTTGGTTTGTGGCAACCATCTTCATCATAGCTTAGGGCTACTATTGGTGGTGTGTGGGAGCCGAAAGAGCAAGAATACCTTGCTGATTTTTTCACAACCGCCATAGCTCGGTGCAAAGAAGCCTAGAGTCCAAGAGACACAAACCCTAGCTTGGCGTGGCTAAACCCCTTGGAGAAATGGCTAAACTGTCATGAGTGGCCTGTGGGGCTGTGACGGGCTGTGACAGGCTGTGGTGGGCTGTGACACGCTGTGATGGGCTGTGACAGGCTGTGCCATGTGGCATGTGGGGCTGTGACGGGCTGTGAGGGGATGTGACAGGCTGTGCCCTGTGGCCTGTGGGGCTGTGACGGGCTATGAGGGGCTGTGACAGGCTGTGCCCTGTGGCCTGTGGGGCTGTGAGGGGCTGTGAGAGGCTGTGGCGGGCTGTGCCTTGTGGCCTGTGGGGCTATGATGGGCTGTGAGGGGCTATGACAGGCTGTGATGGGTTGTGATGGGTTGTGGCGGGTTGTGACAGGCTGTGACATGTGGCCTGTGGGGCTGTGAGGGGCTGTGAGGGGCTGTGACTGGTTGTGCCATGTGGCCTGTGACGGGCTGTGAGGGGCTGTGAAGGGCTGTGGCCTTTGGGGCTGTGACCCCTGTGACCTTTGTAGGGCTGTGACAGGCTATGCCATGTGGCCTGTGGGGCTGTGACGGGCTGTGACAGGCTGTGCCCTGTGGCCTATGGGGCAGTGAGGGGCTGTGACAGGCTGTGGCCTTTGGGGCTGTGACCCTGTGACCTTTGTAGGGCTGTGACAGGCTGTGCCTGTGGCCTTTGGGGTTGTGATGGGTTGTGACAGGCTGTGACATGTGGCCTTTGGGGCTGTGACAGGCTGCGGCCTGTGGGGCTATGACCCTGTGACCTGTGTGGGGCTGTGACGGCTGTGACCAGTGAGCTGTGTGGGCCTGTGCTGGTCTGTGGTGGCCTATGTTGACCTGTGGACGGCTTGTGCTGACTCGTGGAGGCACTGGTGGACTGCCTAAGGACTGGCATGTGGTCTTGAAGGCCGAATTTTGAAGCTCATGGAGGGCTTGAGGAGTATTTTGATGATATTCCCATGGTCATGCAAGTGAGAGAAGAGATGAGAGGAAGAGTGTTGGGATGAGGGCATGCTGGGGTTAGGCATTGCTTTAGCTTCTCTTCCTCGTAGTTTCCACCCTCTCATTAGGCCAAGACCTTTCCGTAGGTGGAGGCAAGAGTCAGTCCGGGTTTGGGCTGGGGTGTCCTTGCAGGAACAACACCGTGGAGTTGTTTTTGGTGTGGGGGAGTTGTCGTTCTGATTTCTTGTGTTTGGATCCCCTCCATACCTGCATGCTTGACTGTGCGCCATGCTAGTTTTGTGTGGGCGCTTGTTTTTATAGGTGATTGGTCCGGATTTGATCACCGGCCAGTCCTAGAGCATGCTGTCGATGGTGAGGCTGGGGTGATGACCAGCCAGACCATCATTGTTTCTCCTGTGGTGAGGTTGGAGGTGATGACCAGCCAACCATAGGAGTGCTTGCGGTGGATGCAGGTACATGTGTAGGCTATGTTAGGAACTTAGTATTCCAAACCATAAGCCGCAACAGGTTCTCTACCTTGTGGAGAGGGGGTTAGGGACATGTTTATGACCGGTTGAGTGTCAACACGGAGGTGCCACTAGTTGCTTGGGACAGTGCCGGTTCGAGTACTAGCGATACTAGTGGGTACACGAGACAAGGTGTGCAATTTAGGCCACCTCCTGTGTCTTCTACGGAAGGTTCTGATTCGGATTGTGAATCAGGAGGACTCATACCGGCGGTGCAAGTTGTTTCCTTGCCATTGTTGTGGGACACAATGGAGGAGATGTATGGAGCTACCAAGGGGCCACGAAGGTACTCTGGGGCGGTGGGCACCATCGAGTTGGATGATTTTATCCAAGAGTTTGATAGTTGGTGTGATTTGCAGTAAATGCGCAATCCACAACTATTTACGCCTTTCATGGCATGGAAGGGGCTGTTTCAGCACCTTGAGGGGCCGCCTATGGATGATTACCATGAGTTCAGGCGGGGGAACGAGGTTGAGATCGAGGAGTGGAGGATGTACTGGTCACCCGACTATGTCTCCATCACTAGGGGCACTAGAGCCACGAGGGCAGTGGCTACACCTGCCGCTGCACCGGCAGCTTCAGCAAGCAGCAGTGGGACTAGTAGGACTGGTGGTACCGTAGCTACGACGTCCACCCAAGCCACTACCGCACCAGCACCAGTACCCGTGCCTGCCTTCAACCCTGTTGTGGAGTTCTTCGAAGAGTTGAGAGGGAACTACCAAGGGGTGATGACAGAGAAGTTGCGGAGCTTGCAAGAGTTCCAACGGAAGCCGACCGAGAGCTTAATAGAGGCTTTCACTCGCATAAGGCGCTTGATAAATGTAACCCAAGGGGTTACGGAAGCTCAAGCAATCCAATTCTGGTATGGGATATTGGACAAGGAGCTGAGGATAAGGGTGCGGGATGCAACTCTCCTACAAACGGCCCAACCCACCTTAGCAAATATGTTTTTGCTGGCAGAGCGGATAGAGCTCAACATGGTGGAGGAACGAGTGGTCATAGTGGGATTTGCTAAGGAGACACCACGGGGTAGTGGTGCTCCAACCACTACCTCAACGTGCTCAAGGCAACAAGGGGGCTCAGGTGAAGCTCAGGGAAGGGCAAAGAGGACCTCAGATGCAGGGGTCTCTCCCTTCATTTGCTGGCCAACAATGGGCGGATGTGGTGTGCTGGACATGTGGAGGACCCCATGTCAAGAAGGATTGCCCAGAGGGAGGCAAAGGGCCGGCACATGCACAGTCCGCACAGTTGCAGTGTAGGCATTGTGGCAAGTATGGGCATGGAGAAGCCTAGTGCTATGGTTTGCATCCTGAGTTGCGCCCAGGCCAGTCCCAAGGGAACAATGGTGGCCGGGGGCGAGGTGGAGCAGCCCAGAGAGGACGAGGTGGCCAGGCACGAGGTGCAGGCCAAGGGCAAGCTCAACATGGCCAAGGACGCGGAGGTCAGGGTGGTGACCAAGGCATGGCCAACCGGCTTTAGCAACTAGAGCAGAGGCTCGCTGCCATGGCCACAGCTCACAGGTGGTACCGGCTCCAAGGCCGGATGGTCCACCTCCTGCTCCTGAAGGAGGAGACTTGGGAGGCATGGGATTCATGTGCGGGGCAGCACTACCACTAGTGAGGGGTGCCACTACCACTACCACTACGTGCGGGGCAAGACTACCACTAGTGCAAGTGGAGTCAGCTGCGGCAGTGACTCGAGGAGCAACACGAGTTCCTGAGCCACGAGGTGCGGAGGTGGAGTTGGATCCACAGCGTGGGGAGGCAAGCCGTCAGGCCAGGCTTCCTCAGTCATTCACATTGGCGGAGACAGTGTCGACGCCGTCCATGACACCTAGTTCTCGCCCGACTGTTACCGAGGCGGAGGTTACTATGCCATTGGGGAGAGCTATACGGGCAGCACCACTACCTAGTGTTGCCAAGGCTACGGCAGCTAGTGTGCTGCTGGGGGCGGCCACAGCTGTGTGTCAGGCTCCATTGTTCTCGACTACCATGATTGCGACCCCGGGGGTAAGACCAGCTGAGGTGTTCAGGTTGGCAGCTACACTCTATGAGAGTGAGGAGGTTACTTCATCTTCTGTGGAGATAGTGGGAGGTGTAGTGCCGGAGGGATCCTCGAATGTGAGTGTCAAGACTGCCACGACGGCGCCATGGCAAGCTGCAGCTGTTAGGTTGATGGAGCTGCTAGCTAGGCCAGCCATTGAGCGCGCCATGATGACACCTGGAGTTGTCATATTAGACAACCAAGATGGCATTTTCTGTTTGAGTGGACCGGCAGGCAAGAGGTACCGGCCACTGCGGGTCTTGTTGGACTCGGGAGCTCAGCCATTGATGCTGGGCAGAGCTGCTATTGCAGGCTTGGGCCTCACGGAGGCGGATATGGAGCCTTGTCCTTTCCAGATACAAACGTCTCTGGGAGGATCGGAGCAGGCTCGGGGCATGACACGGCGTGAGTTGGCTATCAGACTACGGCCGGATCACCCTACAGATGGCTCAGTGATGCGAGCCAAGGCCATTGTGACAGACGCAGTCTCATACGATGTCCTGGTTGGTGGGGCAGTGTTGTACCCCATGGGCTTCACCTTGGATTTTTGGGAGGAGCCAGCTTCCTATAGGCCTGGATGGCAGTCAGGGGAGGGCCGGCGTGTGCAGCTCCTTGTGACGTTCATAGGAGGAGTTGCGGTTGCACAGCGAGGCAAGATGCCAACACTAGCAGCATTCACAACGGCAGTGAGTTGGCATGGAAAGTTGCTTGAGGGCAACGCTCATTCAGAGGATGTGCCACCTCCGGGAGAGCAGAATGACATGTATGGTATGGCGGAGTTGCCTACCATGGTTGCTCAGACTCCATTGTGGGGCACGAGCAAGGATTTGTAGCGGGATGCTGATCGACGGGTGCAACAAGCCTGGGTGGAGGCTTTTGTACCGTCAGGAGAGGAGGAGAGTGCGGGGATTGCACCAGGACCACCTCAATTGTCTCCATTGGATACCACACCTATTGTGTGGCAGTATCCGGATGAAGGCATTTATCTTCTGGACTTGTTTGGCGGGATCAGCACCGGATTGGCTGCTGTGTTACAGGCAGGTGTACGAGTTCGGCGTTACCTGTATGTGGAGAGGCATGAGATTGCACGATGCATTTGACTTCGCCATGTTGCTTAGTTGGTGCAGCGGTACCCTGAGTTGTTGTCGGTGTCTGCAGTTATGGATATCAGCAGGCCTTGCCAGCAGACATTTCGTTGTTGGGGGCGCAGGATTTGGAGCGGGTTGGCTCCATTGAAAGTTGGCCCTGCCAAGGGCATTCATCAGCCGAGCATGGCAATGGATTGCAAGACTCGAGGTCGGGTCTGTTTTGGGAGATGGTGCGGGTTTTGCGCCACTTGCAGTTTCATCAAGCTGTATCTCCAGCATACATCTTGGAGAATGTGCCACTGATGGGCGATTCTCGGGCCAGGGTGATGGCCAGTGTGCATCAAGTCCGATTGTGGCTTGGGTCAGCAGTGTTGCTAGATGCAGCTACAGTGGGGTCACGGGCTCATCGTCCACGGCTATGGTGGACTAACTTGATGCCACCCGCATTGCTCAAGCGTGCATTTGATGGGGTGCAGCGGTCAGCACATCTCACAGTGGATAGCATTCTGGACACAGGGAGGCAGTCTCAGCGTGTGAGACACGATGACCGTTCGCCTTAGCAGTGGTCAACAAGGTGGGTCAACCATGAGCAGCATTACCTACACTGCTCAGCTTCCCAGGATCGCATGCTTTCCGGGATAGTGGACCCGGCCTCATGTGGGATGCTCAGTTGCAGTAGTTAGTGGAGCCTAATGCTGACGAGCATGAGCGGGCAATGGGTTTTACCAGTGGTACCACGGCCGTGTCGTCTCTTTCAGAGGCATCACGTCGTCAGGTGTTGGGGCAAGCAATGGATCTCAATTGCTTGACCTGGATTATCAACTTGGCTATGGCTGAGCAATGAAGAGTGTGGAGTGCACTTCCCTTGACGGTCTCTCTGCCTACCGAGACGGTACAGGCAGTGAGTGGGGGCGAGCCGGTGAGGACCACAGGGTGTAGACATCCATGGCACACGTGGGAGGTGCTCGAGGTTCAGAGGGAGTTGGCAGCCAAGGCGGCTATGATGGATGAGGTTGGGGATTCTTCTCGGTTGAGGAGGTCCTCAACGATGAGATGATGGGGCAGGACGAGGCTTTGTCATTGACTGAGCAGGTAGGGAGTACTGCTCAAGAGGTTGCGGCATAGCAACCACGGGACGCGTCCTCTACCTCTAAGTCTGTTGGACTTAAGGTTGCAGTTACAAAGGGCAATTGGGAGCCTGACATTGGACCTATTGTCACTAGAGGAGAGAGACGACGTATATGGCGGTTCCTGAGGCTTACAAGAATTGTTTTGCCTCTCGTGCTACGGTGGAGGAGCATGAGAGACATGTTCAGGTTGTGCATCGACCGAGTTTGGTCAATCGGGATGCGGATGGATTGAGTCGCAATCCATGCACGAGCCAGCAGGATGACACTGGAGCTCGGTGGCATGGTGAGACGGACGAGGAGATGGTGTCGGGATGGCACACATCTGTGTGTATCTTGGCATCAGGAGGTCAGGTTGGACCTACAACAGGGATGACTATAGACGGAGTGTCTGAGGACCCTGAGGCTAGTGATGAGCCAGGTGGTGCCAGAGATATACATGAGGATTCGGCTGTGTTGGACTACCTCTGCACGGGAGACACGGCAGCCACTGTGACTGCCAGGGAGAGGGATCGGATCCTGCAACGAGCCAAGAGGTTCAAGTGGGAGGGGATACATCTACTTCGATTGTGGGAGGATGGTCGGGTGAGGATTGTGCCTCACCCCACACAGCGTGCACGGTTAGTGCGGCATGCCCATGAGGAGTTGGGGCATTTTGGAGTGCGACGCACTCACAGTTTACTGCAGGGGCAATATTGGTGGCGTGGTATGCATACAGAGGTGCAACAGTTCGTGGCTAGGTGCATGGTGTGTCACATGGTGCGTGCTTCATTCAACGCCCCTAAACCACAGTTGCATCTTTTACCAATCATGGGATTGGGCTACAGGTGGAGTCTTGACTTCGCAGGACCGTTGCCACTGACTATGCGCCACCACAAATATGTGTTGGTGATGGTGGAGCACTTCTCCAAGTGGATTGAGTTGGTTCCATTGCTTAAAGGCTAGTGAGGGGGCTGCGTATGCATTCTTGGATCGTGTGCTTAGCCGATTTGGTGCTCCAGCTGAGGTACTCACGGACCAAGGGAGAGAGTTATTGGGGAAGTTTCAGGCTTTGTGTGATAAAGCCTTGATAGACCAGAAGGGACACCCATGAGATTGGGATCTTCAGGTTCCTTGGTTTGCCATGGGCTACAGGTTCAGCAAACAAGCATCACTTGCCTCCTTCTCACCATATTTCCTTCTCTTTGGCCGAGAGCCGGATTTGCCTGCAGCCATTCGTAGGGATACTGCTCAAGTCCTTAACCTTGACGATCCGGACATGTGGGTACGTGCATGTGATCAGCGTGCAGAGTTGTTCAAGAAAGTCATGCCCATGGCTTTTGAGAACCTTGCCATTGCACAGCACCGTGATACGTTGAGGTATGCCACTATACGTGGTGGAGGATATCGTCCTGGGGTTCGGAGGTTTAACCCTGGTGACTATGTTTATTTGCAGCAGACTGCTCCTACGACTCTGGATGTTACTGCAGGGCGTGTTATTCTTAGGGTTCGAGAGGTGTTGCCCTCAGGGGTCCTGATCTTGGAGGGTTGGGATGGCACCATGTGCGTAATTGTGCGCTATGCCACCTTCTTAATGTCGATGGCAGAGTTGACCCAAACTTGGCAGTGGTACCTGCAGGTTTGAGGTGCATGCTCTGTGGGTCTGCCAAAGGGGCAACCACCATGCTGGTGTGTGATCGATGCTCAAGGGGTTGGCATATGGGATGCTTGACACCACCTCTTGGTTGTGTCCACACTGCTTGGTATAGTGACAGTGGACATGACTGGAGGCAGCTAACAAGACATGGGAGGCCAAGCTCATAGGAGTTAATACATGAGATCCCAAGCTCAAGTTCACAGGTTGCAAGACGACGACTAACGATGGGGCAACTCTTGCACCCGGCTTCTTGATCTATCGAGTTTGAGTGTAGTAGGGATAGTGGTGGATGACTTAATGAGGCTATGGTCACTATCACATCTTATGGCTACCTGGACTTAGAGGGACCTAAGCACCAGCTAGGGGGGCGATTGTGTGGACTAGTGACTGCCATAGTGGGCAGCATAGTGGCAGCCTAGTGACTGACTAGTTGTAGCCTAGTGGTTGGACTAGTGGTTGGACTAGTGATATACTAGTGTGTGGCGTGCACATGTGTTGTGTGGTTTTGGACAACGATGTAGTTGTGTAGTGATATGTATGCGCACGACAGATACCTCTTCTGCGGCAGATCTGCTTGCAAAGTTTTTGAAGAAGGACTGATAGTTGAAGTGGTGCATGTATTCTTTTAGATTGAGGAACCCATAGTTTTAGTTACTACGAGAATTCAGTAGGGAGACTACATGACACTCATTTGATTTGATTTTTGAGACAGTTCAATTTACTGATAACATTTGCAGAAACTTCAATTAAAAAGAAAAAGAAAAAGAAGTATGATGCCTCCCGAAAGGAGCGTAACTTATGGTGTCACTTGACCCCGAAGGGCTACTTCTAGCAAGAAGGTGCACACCTTCATGACACACCAGACGGTGGTTTGAACCCACAACCACATCCAAATCCAACGTGGTATGTGCCCATTACCACCGGGCTACATGCTGGTTGTCGAAACTTCAATAATAATTGTTCATGAACCATCCAAGGGCATATTTTGCCCAATGCAGAATCGGTCCTTAACGAAATGGGACTCAAAAAGAAATATCCTGCAATATAAGAAGCCTAAAAAATGGCAGAATCGGCCCCCCAAATCCATTACGACTATTAAGTCACTGGCCACTCTCATCCTCAACAAATGCAAAATTGAAAGTGACTAGTTGGTAACCCGTAGGTAGGCTAGGTTGCTTCCGATCCAGCGTATTCCCTCCAAAAGGGAGTTGCACCCTGAGGCAAGGAGGCTCTAAATTATTTACCCTAACTTTGGTTGGCATACAATAATAGTAATATTTGGGTGTATCAGGGGAAAACCCCAAGTGGAAGATCGGTATTGTTTCGCATTTATCATAATCTGTTAACTGAGAGGAGGAAAGCATGGGCCTCTGTTTGTGCAGCTATTTCCAGAGCTTCAGAGCAACGAGGGAGAAAATTGCTTGAAGATTTCCCTCAGTCCTGGGGCAAAGGTGACTTGCTCGGCTCCAGTCTACCCAACATGCGCTTTACCTGAAATCTATCCATCCCCAATCAATGGGAAGTCCCCTGGTGATGGGGAGGAGTCTGAATTCAACTGGCGTCACAAGAAATCTTGGGACCCGAAATTTAGAACTCAACTCAAGTTCTGATACTGGTACCTCTTGCTTCACAGATCACCAGGGTACATTCAGAGGCTCCTTACTAATACCTCTTGCTTGCGAGATTTCTTCAGCTCACTTATCAGCTCCTCGGCTTCACAATCCTTTCTTGCTTTGGGCAGCTTTCATCTTTACTAGGATTGTTAGGCTGCTCTGCAATTTCGAATCTCATCTCCTTCTTTACGACTCATCTGACTCCTGCCTGTCTCTCATTCGTTTCTCACCAACTCGTCTCTTAAATCGGAGCCTCCTGCTCTCTCCTCTTAGTCTCTCTCTAACCTTTCCCTGTTGTTAGCAAGTTAGCTAGGGTCACGGGGAAGTTCCCCCTCAATAAGCCTCCACGGCCTCTCTAGGTGGTTATTTTTTCCACCTCTGTGACTTTTTGTTCCTAATAATTTGATTAAAAAGGCCTCTGTCCCCTTAGTCTAAGAAAATAAAAAAAATAAAAAATAATAATTTTTTTAATATATATTGTTGGCATACATATATATACAGTGTCTTTTCGTTCCCAAGGACTCTTATTGAAGGTAGACACTTGCCTGTTCGAACTCAGTTATGTTAGCTTTCCTGCCCTCCCCTCCCTCCACTTATCGGATGCGGAATTGAACCCCGGGCAACCCCCAGGTGAGGCTCCACATGTGCCGAGTGCTGGTTGTACCACCACACGCCCTTCCGAGCCTGGCATCTCAGCCTAACCTAGACCCCTTCCCCGAACTATCTTCCGAACCTGAAGGTAGATTTCGAACCTGAAACCTCATCTATACTACTGTATTTCCGTGCGTAAGTTCTCGTAGCTACCGTGTAACAGAATACGGCCCAAAATACGTTAGTTTCTATCTGGCACGTGGCAAGGGTCGTTGTATTTGGTTCCAGGTTTTACTTTAGTAAATCAAGCCGCATCATTTTCGGGGTAAGTTCTAGTATTTCCATGCCACGTGGGCCGGGAAGATTGGTAAAAGGACATACAGCGCAGAATACCTACGTGGCCTGCTCCCGTGCTCAAAACAAGCCCAGCACAACGCACTGCGCTTTTCTTGTTTCTGTTTCTCGGATCACACCTGCGTCTGATCTTCACGCATTGAGCTGTTTCAGCTGGGATTCTAGGGACGTTGACAAACTTTTTTTCGTCCTGGACTGGCGGTGGAGCTGCTGAATGCTATCCCGTTGAGTAGACATGGCCATTGTTGCTAATGGTCATTGTTTCCCCAAGCTTGTTCCATCATTTTCCCGCATGGCTGTTGTCTAAGTTTTGCAGACCAGAAGGCCTTATCTCTGATTTTGAGGGGTTGGAACACATGTATTGTTTGTTATGGTGCTCCGGGGAGCTTGTAATTGGCAGTCATTCGGAAACATTGAGATTCTGGATATCTTGTTGTACATCCATACTCCCTCAAATTTGTCGAGCTTTCTAGCGTCCGTAGTGTTTCTAAGGGTCGCCGCTCTCATCACACACAGGGATAATTTTTTAATAGAGACGGGCTGGCCAGGGAAGACTGTGTGATTGCTGGAAGAGAGAATGGCAGTATGTCCCTGCAGCACGGGATTATGGCAGCTTCTTCCGAATACTGGTCCTGTTTCTGGCTCTCTGTCACCTCAGGTACGGAAAGCAGGGATAGAGATGGAATTTTGTTGGACCGAGCCTTGTTATTTTGATTGGAAATTAATTGTGTGTGTGTGAGAAGGAGAGATAACTTCATTTTTTGCTCTCCCCCTCATCAAGTAGCTGGATCAACGTGTAATGAGGGAGTGGATGGTGAAGGAAAGCCAGCCAGGCAGAGAGAGACAAGTACAGATAACGGTCTGCAGGGGTGAGTGAGAAAGATGGAAACTTGTCGCCGCTTGTTACTGTTTGTGAAGGTGGTATTTGAAAAGAGATGAAATTTGTCCTGATGTTGAGGCATTGCTTCCATCTTAACGGCAGCCCCCTCTTCCCTTTTCCACCATCCATCTCTCCTATGTCTTGCACAGGCAGACTTGCAGGGACTCCTATCATCTGGCAGTTGCAACTCGAGATTTTAATGTTGATCTATCGTGATAGGGTTGGATGCTGAGGACATAGGAGTTCATCCTCTAGAATCCTTCAGAGTTCCATACATTTTCTTGACAAACAGTACTCCAAGTGTGTGATCATCATATGGTTTCTTGTAGAGAAGCAAGTTGTCTGTTGAAAATGCGATTGATAAGCTCTTGTTCATTTTGCAGCTGAGGCCAGAGAGGGGAGTGCAACGCAGGGAGATGTCGCTTTTCGTAGCAGGTCCACAAGGTGCATGCTATGTTGGGTGGGGTGAAACGGAGGGTACTCATAGTCAGTGTATGTCTGCTGACAAATCTGGGGTCTCAACCTCCCAAATCGTGCCTCGAAGGTCATTCAATTTCAAAAGGGAAATTGGTGGGGTTTGTCAACTTCGAAAGACCTGCAGGAGTGTTGGAAGCCTCGATAGGAAGCCTGCAGTGGAAGTGCAGGCCCGGGTTCAGGATGCTATGGTACAGGAGACCTATGTTGTAGAGAAAGGATTTGATAACAGGGGCAAAGGGTGTAGGGACCGCAACCTAAGGCAGACCAATAGTGGCGGGGGACGAATACGTCGGGTGCAAGTTGCTAGGAATAATGGAGTTGTGGACTTGGAAGAGCAACGCGGACAGACAAAGCCTACCAAAGGGGGAAGCTCAAGGTTGAGACTGAGTAACCAACGGAATGGATCGAAAGTGCAAAGAGATGAGGAAGGAAGGCTTTATTTTGAGTATGAATTTAGTGGAACAGACTCTGATGAGAGTGAGGAGCTTGATGGCAACGCCCTTTACACAGCAGAAGAATTGCAAACCCGGCAAGCAGGTGATGCCCCAAGTTTAGCTGAGGCAGGTTCTCTTGTGGAAATGGGTTCGTCTTCGGCACCTGGAAGAGGTAGCTTTCATTTCCCTTTGCTAGTCCGATTATTAGGCTTTTAGTGCTTCCCAGTTCCAATCTTATGGAAACTGCAGCTTTTTATCTGCTATATGTGATTTCATTTCCCTTCGCTGGTCCTATTATTAGGCTTTCAGTGCTTCCCAGTTCCAATCTTATGGAAACTGCAGCTTTTTGTCTGGAATAGGTGATAGTTGGTCGTTCTGTGTGTGGAGTGTTCTTTTGCATTGGTGTCACCTGACTTAACCTTAGTCTTGTGTCATTTGCAAGTAAGAGAACGGTCTCAAACATGACTGGTTGGAAGGCTCACTGACGCCGTGTGGTTGTTGTATTAAGCACCCTCACAACTTCTCTGAAAATCCCTCAAATGTATATAGCACATGAGGGGATTTTCTGCTCTATTCTGAAACTTTCTATAAGGGTGTTTGAGTGGATTAGCCAGGTCCAGCTGTAGAACCTTCGATGCACATCAAAGCTAGCTTTTGCCCCACATAATGACTCAATGCCTAGCAGAGAAATGTTAAATGATGGTATTTGTCCATGTGACCAAGTTGCAAAGAGGAAACTAGAATCATTCACAGATGCTATGCTTATAAATGGCTACTCCCTACCCAAGTGCTTGAGAAATGGTGTTCTTTGTGTTTACTATTGACCATGTAGAGGTAAACTCTCTTCTAAAGCTTTGGTGCCTTTGTTAAGCAATGATGATTGGCTTTGTCACATCACACCAATCAACTGATCGAAGCCCCGTGCATATGTTAGTGTTGCAAGTACTTGCAGTGGCTGCCAGGATTTTATCTGTTTCAAAAACTATAAGGTACCTGTTTTTGCAGAGAGGGGGCAGACACCTGCTGAGACACCAATCTGTGTGGCTGATGTGGAAGTTGATGGCAGCTTATCTGCCGAGCAGAGTTTCACTGGCGAAGTAGATGTGGAGGAGGGTTGGATTGGTGTTGGAGGGCAGAAACCTAACTCACTGGTGGAATTACCAGGGGGGCAGCGAGTGGTCCAGCTAATGGGTGCCTGGGATGGATTGGCCGGGAGATTACCTGTAGACTTCGCAAGAAGCACTGGGTCTCAGCTTCTGTTGACGGCATTGAAGCTCACAGTCTCTGGGTTGCAGCATGCTGCCCCTTCTGAAGATGGTCGCACTGCTCTCTCTGTGGCTCTTTCCACTGCGTACATTCTGGCTGATCTCCGAGTGAGTTTATATCTTTTAGCAGCTTGCAATTCACTCTATCTAGCAATCGAGATGTAGTCAGTGTCAGAAGTTCTGAAGTAATAAGTCATCATCTCCCTGTTGGGATTGTCCATGTAATTCAAGCTGGAGGTTTGGACTCAAAATTTGCTGATTATGCTTGTTTACAATTTCTCCACAGTGGCAGTGGCCTAGTTAGGACAGTAAAATAACTGAGTCCATTTCAAAACTTGAAGGCAGTTGGTGCTAATGGATTCTTTGGCTCGTGAAAATCCAGTGTACTGAACGGCTGACAAAACTTTAATTTGTAGGAAGCTTGGGGGTGCTTAAGTTGGCAAATAATTGCAAGGGTGGATTCAGCTTTCATCATGAAGGCGAGGGCAATGAGCATGTGCTCATGGGGTGGGAGAGTCTGCTGATCTGCTGGGTCTGACAGATGGATGCTGAAGTGATAGCTGCCGGGCTTCTTCGAGAGGTTGTAGAGGCAGGGTATGTGAGGATTGGTGCGGTGGAACAGAGCTTGGGAGAACGGGTTGCCCAACTCCTTCATGATTGCTTCCGTGTGAAGCACATGCCTTCCCGCGTGGATACTCTGGACGAGGACAGTGCTAAGGCAATCCGGCAGTTCTGCCTGGCATTCCATGATGTGCGTGCTGTGGTTGTAGAGCTTGCAGTGCGACTAGACACCATGCGACACACACAAACACTCCCAAGATACCGTCAACAGATTCTAGCACTTGAAACCATGCAGATATATGCCCCTCTGGCGCATGCAATTGGAACTGGCACCATGAGCCTTGAGCTGGAAGACCTTGGCTTTTGGGTCCTTTTCCCAGATTCATATACGCACATTGAAAGCTGGCTGAAGAGGCACTGGGCCAATGGCGACAGCTTGGTGAATGAATGTCGGGGTAGACTGCTGGTGGCCTTAGAGGAGGATCCAGCACTACAGGAGCTGCTGGATTCAGTCACAATATCTGGTCGTTTCAAGAGCCGGTACAGCATCATGAAAAAACTACTGAGAGACGGCCGCCAACCTGAGGAAGTTTATGATGTACTTGGCTTGAGGGTTATTTTGACCCCCAAATCTGGTGGGAGTGCCATAGATGAGAAGGAAAGAGGACAGCGCGCTTGCTACAGGGCCATGGTGGTTGCGACAATTCTTTGGAAGGAGTTGCCGGGCAGGCTTAAGGACTACATTGTTAGGCCTAAGCAAAATGGGTATGAAAGCCTGCATCTGGCAGTCTGTTTGGATGATCGTGGGAATTGGTCTCCACCCATGGAGATTCAGATTCGCACAGCAGCCATGGATGCCATGGCTGAGGGTGGTGTGGCCTCTCACTCTTTGTACAAGGGGGGCCTCACTGAACCTGAACAGGTTGGTACCTCTAATGTTGAACGTTTTTCTTATTTTACTTATGTTGTGCTATTTCCTTTTGTCATTGTAGACTCTAATTTTGTAACTTGTAGTTGCTCTTAACGCTTTTCACCTACACGCAAGTTCTGGTATATCCATTCTTGCTGACTTGTTTCATTTGGCTTTTCTGTGGGTGGTCAATCCTTCCAGATTGGTTACCTGAAGGATTTCATGATCGCCGCAGCTGATGTGGCAGCTTCTCGATTTTCTGACCTTGCGGGTAACACAGTGGAGGTTCTGGAAGGGAAAAACTCACTGGTCAATAATAGTGACCAGATTTTCTCACTATTTGATAGAAATCAGGATGGGCTGATTAGCATGGATGAGTTCAAAGAGGTTATGGGGGAGCTTGGAGCTGATGGTGATGATGCCCATGAGCTCATGCAGCTTGTGGATTCCAATACTGACGGTACTGTCAGTATTGAGGAGTTCGAAGAGTTCCGACGGCAGGTTCTCTCTCTCTCTCTCTCTCCCTCTACCTGGCTAAATCCAAGGAATCCATTCAGGCTGCAGTGCTCAAAGGAAGCATGTCGGCTTGTTAGAGCAGCTTATGTGGCTGTTGAGGGTGAGTTTGGCATACCTCCCTTAAGTATGGGGTCAGTTGAATTGCATGCCTAATACCAGATACCCTAAGATAATGGAATCTATTTCTTGGAAGCAAGACCGTCCTGTTAAACAGGCCAAGTCTTGGCGGAAAAAGGTTGATGAGATTTGTAAGTTTCTGAATATCAGTCCTGATGACTTGACCCTACTGGATGAATCTGACCTGGAGGGGGTTGTGTCCAAAGCCATGTCTGATGCCCAAAGACTGTCGGAGGAAAATGAAGTTAAGCATAAAACTTCCCTGAACTTGTTTCCAGTCTGTGACATGGGCAAGGACCTTAAGGATGCTGTCAAGGGCCTACCTACCCTTGGCACTGGACTGAAATTCAAACTCAGGGCAGGAAGCCTACCTTTGAACAATAAACATGTGGGCAAGTGCCTCTGCGAGCGCCTTAATGGCAGTTGTGGGAAAATAACCTGCAGCTGAGTTGCGGTGTCAAGCTGAACCCTAGAGGATGTGAACCCCACAAAGGCTCTGAGAGGGTCAGTTTCACGCAGAGTCGATGGCCGTAAGGGTATGGCAAGCCAACATTCGCAGGGAATGGCAGGAGTACATTCTCTCTCTCTCTCTCCCTCTGGTCTATGGCCACAGTGCTACAGATACTAACATTCTCTCTCTTATTTTTAATGCTCTGTTTGTTGGAAATTTCTTTTCCTGTAAGCTCCTGGGGCTTCCATGGATGCTAGTTACAGCTTCTTGTTTTCTGCTTTTGGTTTTTAAGGTGAAAGTGCAAGTGCAAATTTCTTAGAAAACTTGTACACAAAATACCTCAACGAAATGAAGAAAGATTTGAAGGAAGGAAGCCATAAAGGTGCCAAATGAATCAGCCATGAAGGCAAGAAGCTAGAGGCCACAAAAGAAGCAAATGCATTGCCCTCTACCTTGAGGCACAACCAACAGGATTTATCTTTTGCTCAATGGAGTTGCTCTACATTGGTTTGATTTTTGTCGATGTCTTGCTGCAGGTGAAATTATTTGAGAATTTGGCTGGAGTGGATAAGCAATTCACGACACAGCTTGACCAAAAACTCCTCGCAGGCTCAGTAGAAAGTAAGGAGGGAGTTCGTGGAGTTGTCCATGTTACAAGCAAAGATGTGCAGGCTGAGCAGATGGAAGCCATTGAGATTTCATCAAAGAATCGAAAAGAGGGAGTGAAAGCCCCTATTGGAGAACCTGCTAATGCAGTTGACTTCTCTTCAGACTCCACGGTAGAAAACCTAGAAGAGGTGCAGCTCCAAGTGCATGAATCTCCCTCAGAGAAAATGGAACAGGGGAGGTGGATGGACAGGATTGAAGGCTCCAGCAAGGGCTCTACCAGTACCAGCAGTTCCCAAAATCATGTCGACAATCCACAAACGCGAAGCACAGCTTCTGGCAAGCAGAGTGATTACTCCAGCAACCGGAATCTGAGTCTGGCAAAACCAGCAAAACCTGCACGGAGGACAGTGGAGACTGAAAATTTGTCGGACTTGAAGGAGAATAGAGACTTCAAGAGCTCTCCCCGACCCTCAACAGTTGTCCGAAGTCCAGATAGTTGGGATGTTAAGAACAAAGGGAAAGACACCTCACTTTTGACCGAGGTAAAGGAAGCTGGTGTGAGTGGCACAATTGATGATGAGCTGGGGGAGATTAGGAGGCAGATAGACTTGGACAACCTGGCGTCTGCTCGCAGTTTATTGCAGAAGGTATGTACAATAAAGTGCTGTGTGTGTGTGTGTGTGTGTGTGGCTTGCAGGCCCTGCATACTATCCAGAGTGATGTGTGGTAGCTATAAAATAAAATCAATAACCTGCAACCGGGCTGTTAGGTTGGCATGTGGACAAGTAGGGTTTAGCTTTACCTGCAGGGTTTAGCTTTCAGGGACAAGCTAAACCCTGGTGGGTGCAAACCCCACAGAAGGACCCAGGAGGGTTTGTTGGCCGTAAGGCTATGGCAAGCCAATGTTTGCAGGGAACGGCAGGAGTACATCTCTGGCCTGTGTGAAGGGCTTTCTAGAGGAAATCTGGAAAGCCAGAACTAATTGTTTATATCAAGGTAAGTACAACTACTGGAGTGAGCCCCTCGCAAAGGTAGTTTCAGTTCCATCTTGTTCCGCCCAAACTGGGGGGGTTGAAAGGCTACAGCAAACATCATCTTGAGTACATCTGGCCTGAAGACAGTACTCATTTTCTGGGACAATGTCAGGTGTATTATCATCAGAGAGCAACCTCTGCAGGACCATGAAGAACATAGTCCCTGCACTTCTGTTCATCAACTTTCAAAATCTAGAGGCTGAGCCTAAACATCTGGCCCCGTTGGGGTCTAATTGCTGGGCATCTCACACACAGCAAGATTGCGAGGGGCTTTCTAGACGAAACTTGAAAGCCCCAACTAGTTGTTTATGTCAAGGTAAGTTACTGAAGCGAGCCACTCACAAAGGTAGTGTCTGTTCTGCCCAAATTGGGTGTGGCTTCTATGGACGGCAAACAACGTCTCATCAGTACATTCCGGTTTTGCATCCATTGATTCAGAGTTCCTGTAACGTCACTTGGCTGCACAAAACCAACCAGGTCTCAGATGTGTAAAGCCCGATGTCTGGTCTTCCTGGTTTTGAAGCCTTTACTTCTAATGGCCCACATAGAGATGATTTTCTTGGAGGGTGGTACTAATCTTTGCTTTTGTAGTCATTTCAGCTTTGGAAGCACTTCATGGGCTTTCACAATTTACAGGAGTAATAAACTTGTATATTGGGGTGGGCAGCTGTCAAGGAAACATCCTGATGATGCCAACATCCTGGTTCATTTTGCACACCTTGAAAGGAAAGGAGGTATTTTCAATATAATCCAACTTCTGTGTTGAGTTTCAGAGTTCAAAGTTGAAGATTGTATGTGATTGTATGCTAGTGGTTTCAAGGTCTGAGTTGGAGTTTACAAAAGGGGAAACAAAAGGATTCTATGCGTCTGTTCTGCATTGGGCTCGCCTCCTTGTCTCTTCCACTAATATTCATTTCTGGAATCTTGTCATTGATATTATAACTTTTCTTCTATGCACTATATGCATCTCTAATATTGTTTCTTGTACTGAGTTTAGGCTGAACTCATGAAACTGATTTTGATAATTATGGTTGAAGTTTAGCATTCTACAACTGATAAACTTCTCTGATGTTTTTTGCAGGGGATTCGGTAGCAGCTGGAGCCTTTTACTCCAAGGCAATCCAAGCATTCAAGGAACAAGGAGATCGTGGTTTTGCCTATGTACGTGCGCTGCAGGCCTGGGGCTCATTGGAGGCTCAGGCTCGCAATACAACCTGGGCACGATTCCTCTTCATCGAATCCATTCGTGCTGCTCGCAAGGTAAATGAGCTTGTTGTTTCTTTCTGAATTGGAAAATGTTCACCGCTATCAATTCCCTGTTGTCACCGGCTGTCCATTGAGAGGTGTGACAAGTGCCTGATAAGGAATACTCCATCATATTGTATTACTCTCGTTTCCGTTTGTGGTGGCTTTTACATAGTTTGATCCAGTACCTACACTAAGAGAGGTCCAGGGAGCTTGCGACGTGTCAAGGGTGGAAGATTTGTGAGCTCAGTTGTGTTCGGTGATTGAGCTGACATTGGGGTTCCTCATTGCAGGGAGAGACACAAGGTCAGAATGAGCTAAAGGGGGGGGGTGTCTTTGGACTTCATGCATGGGCAATGCTGGAGCAAAAACTAGGGAATTGGGGTAAGGCGCGTATTCTGTTAGAAAGGGCAGAAAGCCTCCAGCCAGGTAATGCTGTTGTCCTCCAAACAAGAGCCCTTCTGGAGGCACAGGCCCATAACTATGCAGCAGCCCGCTACTACTTCCGTCTTGCTGTTGAGGTAGCCCCTGACGATGTCAAGTGCTGGCAGGTAAGGATGGTTTTACAATCATTTTGCAAGCTTCCTCACTGTACTTCTTGACCCGGTACCTTGACAAAAAGGCCATGCCTAGTCTGTCAACCTTTGTTTAAGTTGCGGTCTCCCTTGTTATTGGTCATGGGAAGTCTCTCAAATCTGGTTTCTCAAGATGATTTGTGCCTTACTGGAAGGAGCTGTCTTGCTGCAGGCATGGGCATTGTTCGAGGCCAGTCAGGGCAAACCAGGAAAGATGCGGCAGTACTTCAAAAAGGCCCTTGAACTAGAACCGGAGGATATGCACTCGTTGCAGGTCTGCTTCTCTGGTCCCCAATTCCATATCATTCCTGATGGCATGAAAGTGTGATTACTCAACTTCTAAGATCTCAATGGTGTGATTGTAGTAACTGAGTATTGTGTCAAAGTTTGGCAGTTACAGCTAGTTCAGTAAGGAGGAGGGAATTGGAAACATTATACATGTGCTTTACTGTTTCAGGCCTGGGCACATCAGGAAGCTTTAATTGGCTCTGATGCGTCAAGAGTGCGTGCCAGAAAGCTGTATCAACGTTGCGTTGAAGTGAACCCTGAGAGTGTGCACTCCTGGCAGGTAGATTGCTGTCTCTTACACGCTTTCCCTCTCTCTCCATGACCACGTACACGATATTAACATGTTGTCGTTGAGAGTTGTTAGGTGTTTCTTCTGGTGTAGTTAGATATAATGGCTGGGCATGAGCATAATTTCAGGCTGAGCTTCATATCCTGGTATCTGTGACTAGTCCTGTGTAGTCAGTACTCTGCAGGGACTTGGATAGCAAGAGCCACAACCAATATTTGGAGGAAAGATCACTTGATACATGTCTACCTCTCGCACTTCTCTCTACTGATATCCTCTTTTTAAATCAGTTGTTTCCTTACAGCAATAGTGGAGAGAGCTTGGAAATTGACCTCCTTACAAATGACATGAATGTTTATCCCTTTGTGAAGTGCAGGCATGGGCAATACTGGAGGAAAAGGCTGGTAACTTCCCTGGGGCTCGTATTCTTTTTGAAAGGGGAATTGGTGCTAATCCTTCCAATGTTCCCTGTCTTCAGGTGGTCTCTCTCTCTTTTCATCTCCTATAGATATGGATTCCTGTAGAAGGTGACCAAATCCTGTCTGCTTCTCAGTTAGATCTTGAAGTTAAGCCGTCTTGTGGAGGTTTGTGACCATACGTGTTTGTTAGTGGTTATAGGCTTATGCACATATGGAGCGGGTCTGTGGAAATTTGGAGGCTGCCCGAAAGTTATTGCGGGCTGCTCTTACTGTGGAACCTGAGAACGCTCCTAGCCTGATGGTGCGTGCTATATAGTTTCTGATGTTTCTGTTTATTTGGAAGGTGACATGTTATGAGAACCAATGCTCTTTGACAGTCTTCTCCAACAGAGGATGAGAATGACTGAGGGTTGAGATGGCTAGAATGGATTGTCTTGCTGTGTGTTGGGTCTCAGCAGAGGTGCTATATTGGGGTCACAAGCATACTGAAATGACACTGTGCTCATGTAGAATTTGGTGTCATTGAAGTGTGGAATTATGTATTGGTGGATTTCCATGTACAGGAATCGGCTCTTGTGGAACAGGGTTTGGGAGACGAAGAAGCAGCGGCAGATTTGTTCAAGCAGGCTGGCATAGCAGACAAGCGAAAGAGTCGTGTAAAACGACAAATGTTCGAGTCCCGTAAGAGAACTCCGCACTGGAAGAAACCCCAATCGAATCAAAGTGCAAAGAAGGGTGGCACGTCAAGCAGTAGAAATTTTAAAAAGGATGCACCTGCAGAGAAGCAAGTTCTGGAGGGGTATGTGACTGCACGACTCCCAAATAGTGATGTGGGTCTGTCACAATCAAGTGAAAGTTAGGTAGAGCAACATTTCCTCTTGTTAGAGCCCGAGTTTTTTTTCAGGGGCTTCTGTATTGTATTAGAAAGTGGACTGAGAAGAGGTTTGATTGTATCTATGAGTGCAGCATTGCCACTAGCAAAAAGTTGCTGTTTGAGATATTTCCACAGTCATTAGTATGGAGATTGATGGGCTTGGAGTCTGTTTATTATTGAGTCCACCCTTTTTTCAATCTGTACACTGGAAGGTGGTTTATCTAGATACACTAGTTTTACTGTAGTTTCACTGTAGCTGGAGATTTCAGACATTGAACAGCATTCATTCAGCCCATGTGAAGGCAGTGCCAAGGCTGCCCTGCCACAATGGGATTCAGTTGAATAAGAGAGAAACATAACAATGGAAAGTTTGTTAGAGTCTCTGAGTACTTGTATGGTTCATTCTTGTGTGCAGAGGAAGTGTGGTAACTGTTGTTACATCAGATTCATTTGGGGTATTGTAATTGACCCACCGATGAGATTAGTTACATTAGCATGACCCCCCACTAGGACAAGTAGATCTACTGGAGTACGGGAGTTACATAGCAGTAGTATTCATGGTGCGCACAGCTTTGGATAAGCTTCTGTTCCTCCCATACAGCGATCTCTACAGTAACACTCTTTCTTCATGGTTTCAAGCCAGTCTGTGCATGGTTTGATGCATATTACCGCATGAACGACCAACTCTGTCATAGGACTTCCATGAGCTTCTTTACAATCCATGTCAAAAGCTGATGCCGAACAATTATGAAGGGACTCCAGAACACACATCACTACAGTGGAACTTGTTGAATCCAGATTCTGTTTCATAACCATTATAGAGCAGAAAGTAGTACACACACAAAGGCCTCCTCCCTTGCTTGTGATCAAACCAAGAGTCAAACATGAATATGTTCCCATTTCCTGAAATCAGTGAAATGAGATCTCTCGCCTCACACTGATCCTGTTTTGCACACACACACCCACATTTTCTGCAAAGTGAATGATGTTTCAATCCAGGAAATACTACATCCACAGTGAATTCTACGGAGGGCGTGGATCCAATTTGTGAAGTCGGTTGTCCTCCCAGCTTTGCTATCCCTGCTTGACCGCATGGGGTGAGATTCAAATATTCATAACCAGACATTGGCAAGAGGTTTGTATTTTCACCGAACCATATTGGATGTGGTATCCCTTAGATTGCAGCTGCTCCAACAAGTTCCCCTCACAAGGTCTTCCCCCGCTGCTACCAAAACTAATGATGCATCCTGCAAAATCAAAGATATGTCATAAAGTTATCAAGATCATTCAGAGCACTCCTCGAGGTACGTTTCCTCTCTCTCTCTCTCTCGGCCCTACGGCGACGACCATTGGAACCGGGAGCCCCACCTCCATGGTCCTTAACCTTGGGAACCTTGTCAAGAATGTGTGATGTTTGGGTGGCCATGGAAGCAGTATCAACTTCCGGAGACTCATCCAGGTCAGGAGATGAAGAGGGACAAGAATTATGGGAGGTTGATTTCTTCTTAGTGTCCACAATGTGATCATTCTAGACAAATCTCCCAAAACTTCCATACCATGGTAACATCTCATCAAACATCTCCTTGGTGAAACTGACAGGTAGTTTGTAGCTTGTCTCTCAACCTTGGACTAAAGATCTTTAGAAAGATCTCATTCTCTATTTTTGTTTTTGGAAAATAAAAATTCTAATTCTAATTCTAAAGATCTAAACCTTATAGCCATCACCAATAATAATTTAATCCTTACTTTTCTTGCTGCAAGGATTGCTTAGAGTCATTCTAAGAAAATTATATTTGGAACTAGGGTTGCACACTGACGAGGTCATGTCAAGTTACATGAAACCTGACGCCGACGCGGGCCTGCGTCATGTCTTAAAATAAGTACATGTAATCGGGTGTAAAAATGAAAATGTTTGCTAGCTGTCCCGCTTTTATCCAAAAAAATTAATTAAAAAACAAATCAGGACCGCCAGCTTTGGCGGTCCGGACCAGTGTTGGACTGGTATATAGGTGAAGGACTGGTATCTGTACTGGTATATGCACTGGTCTTAGATACCAGACCAGTCTGGTATCATTTGGGAGAATACTTGGTCATATACCAGACCAGGCTGGTATCAGTCTTTCATACCAGCCACAATACCAGTACTCCACCACCGTCTTCCTCATTTACTCTGGTATACATACTGAATTAATTTATGTACATATTGGTACTTAAGTTTATTTACTTCTATATGTATATTTTATTTGTTTTCACTTGATACTTGCCATTTGATAAATTTGTAACTCAAGATGGCTTTGGAATGATACCAGAGTTGATATCTCATACCAGCTGGTATTGTGGTCATGATACTCATATTGTGGTCATGATATTCATACCAGTATCTGGAAAAGAAATACATCCACCATTATATAGACCAGTCTGGTGTGTAAAAAACTTGATACCAGTCCAACACTGGTCCGGACGACCGGGCTTTATCCAAAAAAAAAACAAACAACAAACTGGCACAGCCAGCCTAGTTGACAATCCTAATTTCATACCTAAATATATTTTTATTTTTCTTGAAGAAATTGGATTTGCTATCCCAAAATTATCATAAACAAATTGGGACCACCAGAAATGGCTGTCCCAGATTTTTAATGAAACTTACAAAACAAGCCTCAAGCGGCAATTGGCTCTCTTGCGTTGTTTTGGCACAACATAAGAGGAAGGTAAGACTAACAATGTAGTAGATTTTAGTATGCAAAGTGAAGTGAACTCAGAACGGCTGCAGTCACCATGTGAAGGATAAAGAACATGGGCAAAGGGGTTCACCAGTTTAAGCCCCCGGCGGAAAACTGATGAACCGACATGCTGCGTGTCTTTACCGAGCATAAAAATCGCCTCAAACCTCAAACATCGTGTGCTGATTCAACCAGTAACACCCCCTAACACACTCATAGGAGAGCCCACACCCCTATAGAAAAGCTATCTTCTTTCATTAGACTTGTGGCCAAAATCCCACACAAGTCCCATATACATCCCAGTTGCTGAGCCAGTCAACAATGTTATTGACCTAAGTCATAGCCTAATAAAGAATCATAAATAAGAATCACATGAATTCTGTACAATCTGAGAAGGCTGTAAATATTTGTGATAGAAATTCCTATCTTTATCTACAGGTATTGATCTGAGAACGGTTTTTCAAAATCCAATATCGGCCGGTTTCTCATAAAGCCGATGTTATGGGTCTAGTTCTCAATACCCTGATCAATACCCGCCCAACACTTGCACAGACAATGCTTCTGGCTGAAAACTGAGAGTGTGCCCAGTGAGCAAGGGATTGAGTGGGGGAAATGGCACATGACATTCCCATGACTATAGGCTATGAGGGACAGTCCCTACAACCCATCAGAAACCGGGTGCTCAGATTGCCACCCATCAGGTTATGCAACTCAGACTCAAGCTCTCAGCCTTAGGCCCAGCAAAAAACAAAACGTCCGCTCAGTGGTTCTTGGATTGAAGGGTCATTATCGTCATCTACAAGCATGTCTATGATGTTAAGGGTAGCGGACTGGAGACCATGCGAGGTTGGGAATGCATACTGGTATAGAAGGGCTCCTGCAGACAAGATCTTCCTATGAACTGAGACCTCCATAAATGCTAAGGAGTTGCAAATAAAGCAGAAAAAGATGCCCTTTTTGTTACCCTAGATTCAAACTCTGTCTTCGTTGCTTAGAAAGGAACCAATACAACAACCCTGCTACAAAGAAGCCGACAAACCAGGAATTGTCATAGAGAGCTGCAAGCACCCTTGGAATTCGCTGAACTTGACCTGCTGCAAGAAGAAACCCAGGGATATTTGGTGCAATGCCAGCAATAAGGGCCAACACAGCTGAGACGTTGAAGCCTTTTGTGTACCAATATGGGCCTGATTCATCCATGGAGTAGAGAGCTCCAATATCGAGGGTCCGACGCCTGACTGCGAAATACTCGACCAGCATAATCCCCCCCACAGGACCCAGTAAGGCAGAGTACCCTATCAGCCAGGTGAAAATGAAGCCCTGGCTAGATTGGATTAACCGCCAGGGGGCCAAGAGAATTCCAAGAATAGCTGTTAAAAGCCCACCACCTCTGAAGGAGAAGATAACAGGGTTCAAATTCACAAATGCATTAGCAGGGGCAACTATGTTAGCGGCAATATTGGTTGTCAGGGTTGCCAAAATAACCCCCACTAGAGAGAGAAGGATGGGAAAGAAACCACCAATTAGCCCCAGCACTTCGATTGGATCAGATATTGCCCGCCCAAATATCACCACTGTTGCTGAGGTGACAGCCAGACCCACGAATGTGAAGGCCGCCATAAAGAGAGGGAGACCTATTGCTTGCCCTGTCAGCTGATCACCCTGGCTCTTTGAGTACCTTGTGAAATCTGCATCAAAATGCAACAGTTAATGAGCTGTCAACATAATGGAAGACCAAAATTTGGACGAGGTTTGACAGTTGAATTAACATAATCCATGGATTGCGATTTGCAAGTCAAATTATGGTAGCCAGAGCTTTACCTGGTGAAGCAAAAACTTACTCATATGGCAATTTGCAACTCACTGCTATAATAAGTGGATATACTTTCTGGCAACAAAGCTGGAAGTCCCAATGGGAAGAGAGAGAGCTCCCAAAGAAGCTATTGCACGGAAAGACTCTGCTTGCAATACCGTGTCCATAAACCTCATCTCCATGGGAAGGAGACAGGAAAGAATGTACACTTAGTATAATACTTAGTCATCACACATGCTGTACCATTGACAGACACAATCACTTCTCCCAGTTGTGTGACTACTCAGTGTGGACCCGCTATGGTTCTAGCATGCAAAACAACCTGGTTTGATGCAAACTAGTCTATCGGGTCAGTAATGTTTTTATTGAAAGAGAAAAGGAGAAAAGAGAGAGAACAACAGAAAGAAAGAAATGAAATGGTACTTTATAACGTACGTGGAAAGAAAGCAATTTATTGAATCCACAGGAAGCCAAAACGCCCAAAGGACAGAGAGGAAGAGACAGAGTGAGAGAGGGGGAGTGGGTGGTGTTGGTGTTTCGATGGGAAGTACCAGGTATGTTAAGGCTGAGAGTTGCCCAAAAACCGACATTGGCAGTCAATGCAGGGAAAAAGGTTTGCCAAAACTGGCCAGCTTTAGGTCCTCCGGGCACGAACTGTGAGGGAGTCGACAGCATTGGGCCAAACCCACCCGCAGCTACATAAGCCCATGCAAGCAGCGCGCCTGACAAAACAATCAGAATCGGCGCACAGTACTTTTCCAGCTCTCGAATGCTCTCTATTCCATTCCATATAATCCCAACCTGCAGGCCAGCCAGAAAAGTTTCGATCGTCAACTTCTAACCAAAAAAGTGCACTTGAAGGTGGGGGGAAGACATCAAAAAGCGGAATTGCACCTGTAGCAACCAGAAGATCATGAAGCAGCCGAATTCAGAAGCGCTGATCCCAAGCCACGAAATCACAGGCCCAACAAATCCGCCCTTCGCAAGAGTATTCAGGAGCTGGTAAATTGCGTTGCCTCCTATCCATGTCTGTATTCCAAACCATCCACATCCCACTAAGGCCCTCAATAGAGCGGGTACACTAGCCCCTCTAATCCCGAAGGAGGCTCTCGCTAAAACAGGAAAAGGGACTCCATACTTGGTACCCGCATGCCCACTCAAGATCATGGGGATCAGTACCACCAAATTTGCTATGAACACTGTGGCTATCCCCTGCCACCAGGCCATACCCAATTCCACTAACGAACCTGCCATGTAGTATGTGGGAACCCCCACAACGAGGCCCACCCACAGGCACGCCATGTCCAAAACTGAGAAGATTCGGCCTTCCGGCATGGTGGGTGCAAAATCGCTGTTGAAGAGGGATTTGTTGGGATTCTGGGGAGTAGATGGACAAATGGGCTCCAGCATTGCCCTTGCCATTTTGCCGGGAATATCCACATATCCACTTGAAGCCCTAATAGCGCTTGAGGTCGTCTGGTTATCTTCCTCTGCAAATGATGCTGAATTGTCGACAGTCTCCACAGTTACCTCCTCTTTGTCTGAGCTTGCATAATTCAAAAGCCCCTCGGACTCCTTGCCCCGCTTCTTCCATTTCCAACCGAATAAACCTTTCACAGAAGGTCCAGAATCCGACCAAAGACCTGTGTTTTTCCATCCCTCTTTTGTAATCCACCTGCTGGAGTTAGAAAACCCAGCAAAATCACCCATTTTCACCACCCCACATTTGGAGCTGTACAAGTTTGTGAAAGGTGGGGAGAGATACACATTTCTGCAGGGAGAGGGGCTAAGACTTGTCTTACGGGTTCTAAATAGTAAGGGAGCTGTAAAAGTAGCTGGCACAGTTAACCTAGAGCTGAGGTGAGATATGTATGGACTCGTGAATTTGGACTTTGCATCACAACATGGAAACATCTGCATAAGGTTCAACTCGGAAACAAATACAGATGCAGCACCTGTCTCTCTCCCCCTACCCGTTCACACCTTCCCCCCTTCTCTCTCTCTCTCTCTCTCTCTCTCTCAGACGAACAAAAACCAAAACTCAGAACGAATCTGAAATACGTTTATATGTTTTCTACTCTGACACACTCATTTCAGCACTGGATTCAACCGAACCAGTTCACAAGGAATCTCTATCTCACTGCATTCCTGGCGTAAAAGGTTGTGTCTGCACTGCAGGGGAGCCAAAAATTGCTCAGCGAGGGATTCAGACGGTAACCCAACGTGGAATCGTTGGTGACCACAGAACGCTTGCATTTGGAGCTGCAAAATGAAGAGAAGAATTTTGATGCAGGTATAAAAATTAGAATATCAGATAGCGTGCTCGGCAGGATTCGAACCTGCGCGGGCAGAGCCCACATGATTTCTAGTCATGCCCGATAACCACTCCGGCACGAGCACTGCTACGCTACAACCTGGATAGCTAATGGTTATAATTTAAATTTCTTAAGCAATATTCGAAAGGACAACCAAAAAGTCGCTCAGTACAGTGCTCTGATGGAATTTGTGAACAAGAAATTTGCAGAAACTGGCAGTTCGTGTTGCTGCTGTAAAGTCTGAGACTTGTTCATTTGTATTCCCTACTCGTGAAGATTATGTAAAAGTCTCGAGAGATAGTGGAGTCCCAGTTGAAGCATCAGTGTGGTTGATAGAATTTGTTGCTTCATTTGATCATCATTCTCTCAGACTCCCACTTTTAACAGTTGGAGCAGGTCTCAGTTGCTATTTGGACACAGCCAGGAAACAGGGTTACATTGCCCAACAAATTCTCTGGGTATTGATGACTGAAGAAATTTCAGCACTCCTCTTCCCAGATCTATGTAACCATCCAACTCAAATACTCCTGCTTACACTTAAGTCAGGAACATATCTCTTGAGTCTTGGATTCTTGGGTAGGACCAATACGATGTTCACACATGTGTCCTTGCACAAAACCTACATATTTTATGGTTCATACTGCTGGTCCCACACAGATCTTCTACCCAGACACCCATGGTGGAAAAAGGGTGGAGCTGGTAAAGAATTTAAGAATGCTTTGAAACATCTTGATATGAATGAAACAACTGTTCCTCTCATAGCCAAAAAGACAACTGGGCTGCCTGGAGTGTCCTTACAGTATGTGTAGGGCCAATGCTGGTGTCCTCTTCCATATGCTTTAATGGCCTCAACAAAACATAAATCTGAGCCTCTCCTACAAAACATAAATCTGAGCCTCTCCTACAAAACTTGATCTACCATCCTTCGACCAGACCAGCGTTGCCATTTTGTGAACAATTTAATCATTGCTCGTGTGGTTGTTACATACTAAATTTCAGTCATACCCTTGACTGCTGCAGTAGAGTATAGTTGCCATTTGGCACAATCGAATGCAAGCACCTGCATTCCTTGGGAGCGCAGCACATGGAGATGTCAATGCCCGCAACTCCCATGGCACTACATACCCACTCTGGGACATCTCCCTTCGGAAACTGCAAGAGACGAAACAAATTTCTGTTACTTATGCCCAAAGCAGAAGGCTTTAGTAATGAGGCTGTCATGAATATACAAGGAAACAGTTTGTCCCAAGTTGTTCCTTAGCATTCTTTTCAGTCCAATTTCTGCACTGTACTATTGCAACGAGCTCAAAGGTTTTTTGTATGAAGCCACAATTTTCCACTTGCGGGAAACTCTATAAAATATGCTTATTTTCCAAATTCTTCCACGCGGCTTTTCTCTACATCAACAAACAGAAAGACAAACAGAAAGGTGACATACCTGCTTTTGCAGAAACGATTGCACAAACCTGTACACAAACCCAAAAAGTCACTTGAGTCACCAATAGATTTGAAGATTTTTGTGCATGACAATATCAACTGCCTGTTAGATGCGTGATGTCACTAATGTCTCCTCCACGGAAAGACAAACTTGCTCAGTGTAAGTGGAACCTGGGAACTACCATGATTCTATTCTGCTCCAGATGGGGCTGGGTCTACGGCCCAAAGAATATGGCAAGCAAACATGAAGTACCTCATAGAACAAAATGGTGAAGGAGACTAGATTAGGACTCACTCAGGAAACCGACCCTCCAAAATGGAATTATGTAGATTGCGACTCAGCTGCATCATGCACAAAAACCTCCAACTTCAGGTCAGTATCGACTGAGCAAAGCTACAAGACTGACGTTCTTGTGGGTTTATTTCTGCAACTGGGAGTCTCATGAACAGCTGTTAAATATACCTTTAGCCATGCAACAACACTAGAGCTAAAGCAGAACATCTCATGTACAGAAAAAGGTTGCCTCCTATGGAACCAGCAGAAAACAAAGTCTCGGCACTTGCTGCAAGCAGTCCTTGGTGCCCAGTGAATAGTAGATTTTATCTGATACTAGAGATTTAATCGTGTTTAGTACAAAAAACATATCCCTCTAATTTGCAGCTTTCAAGAGCCTCTTAATATAATCAAGCACAAACCTGCATCATGTAGGCAACATTGTGGTAAGAAACCAACTGAGAGCCCATTGCTTCTTTGGTCACCAGCGAGTGAAGGTAAGCTCTCGTATACCGCTTGCAAACCTGTTCCCAGCAGAATGCATATTTGTTTAACCTACCTAATCCATACAATATTGTGATACGGCAATGGGTTCCAAGAGGAGATTCATATACTCCCCTCTCAATGCTGTTTCTGCATGCACCATAATCATATTCAGCTATTGCTCTAAGGGTTGACGAGACATCAACGTCAGCACGGTTTCCTTCTGTTGCAGCAGTTGGGCTCATGGTCCCTCTCTCTCTGTCTGTCTTCCTCTCTAGCAAGAAGTGGCTTACTTCTTGTTCTACTTTGTCCTATGGGGGTGGGGGCTACAGTGCACATCTTAATTCCTTCTCTATCTCTACACCAAGTGCTCATTTCCCTCAACGGTTTGACTAGCACTGCAACCATGGTCCCATGTCACATCATTTGTGGACTGCAGGCTTAGAGGAGCAATGCTATAATCAAGCCCATGCTTTTGACACTGAAAATTCAAGCATTGGTGTGGGATTTGTGTGAGCACTAGGTAATTTCTAGGTTGATTTCCATATATGGTACTAGTGAGAGGGTTACTATCCCGTGGGAACAACGTCCTCCCAACCAATGTTTGCAGCGAGCTGTGCAAGCCTGACTATGCAAAAAACATATGTACTGACAATGTCATACTGGAAGAAGAGTACCATGCATGAGCACGACGAATCGAGAGGTCTATAATCGGTGGCCATGGCTGCATGCTTTAGTTTCAGAACCCCCTGCTTGGAAGTGCCAACAGACAAACCATGATGTACTCCTGAAGTAAAAGGAGACAAACAAAAAGAGATTCAAGTTGCCATGACTATGTGCAATACTCCTCTGCAGGTGTATATATGCCAGCCCACAATACGGTTGTTGATTTACAAATCGTACATAAGAATTGTATACTATGAGCCAATTGCAAATCACCAAAGCTACCAAGCCAAACTGTGAAGAAAGATCAGTGGCATAGTGAGGTGTACAGCCCTCCAATGATGATACTGCTGATGATTAATCAGTGCTGTCTGCTGTCTATAGGGGAGAAAATACCTCTGGGACAAGTGCAGTTCCAAAACGAGCAGTCCGCGTGGGATACACACAGTCATACATATCTGCCCCAAGAGCACTGCAAACCACGATGTCTAGTGGAAACCCTATGCCCTGCTTACCCAATAGTCATCAACCAGCCAAAACAGATTACAAAGCTTCCACATCACTCTATCTTCATTTATCTATCGGTTCCTAAATTTGGTTCAGCAACCTCAGGTCGGGTTGACCATTTACTTCAAAATCCAGACATTGTCAGATATCTGTAATCACATACCATGACATACCGAGGTTTGTCCTCAGGAAGCCCTGCTGTACACTGTGCAACAACCCTCCAAAATGCATCCTTCTCTTCCCCTCCCGCCAAGCCTCCTATTGCATATCTGATGACCCTCAACCATTGCAGTTCTATCAGATTTACAATTACAGATTTACAATTACCGAGAACTTGATTTTGGACACAAAGTCATCTATCCTTGATCCCTGTCAAACTTGAAACAATGCATTAATACTCTCATTGCTTGAATCCTACCAACTTGTGCAGTACTTTCTTCAGGCAGTCAGTAACTCTGTCAGTTTTTCCCTCACATAGCATGCACCTCAAGTTCCATGGTCAAAGGCTGACTCTGGTCTTAAGAAATATATGAAATAGCTTATCTGGTCCACATACCCAGGAAGGTTGCGTGCCACAAGGCCTTTTAGACACTGATCTCTGCACCAGAAGCCAACCAATCCTCTTTGTTTAGTCAGCTGCCTCGCCTTCACAGTTAGCTAACAAAGACACTATACATCACATAAAAATCTCCCAAGAATTGAGGCTTGCCTGAGATATGGATCCAGTCCTCCTTGCACTATTCCAAATAAGCTCTGCTCCTTTGGCCTTGCATGTGCTGGCCATACCCAACAGCAGCACAAGACAAGGAACACCTCTGAAATATAACACAAAATCAGAACACACCAGCAACCAAAACTCATGCAAACTCACCTGCTTGTTACTACCAGCACAGAAAAGGATTTAAGTGGTGGAGATTTATAATGAAATTTTGTCATAGTCCACAATGAGCCCAGATGAGCAAAAAGTAAACCAATTAAAGCGGTAACTGCATATGGTCATACAACCATTTTATGGGTATGTCAACCAAATTTTGACACAACTTCCAATTATTGGTTACTACAACTTAATAGAACTGATGTGTCACCTGCAATACAGCGATCAATCCACCGCAATGTTCTATACATGGCCTCCTCTACCCGAGGGCCTGAAGTTGTGGTTTTCACGACGTCATCTAAGGCCATTATTATATCTGCACCTATTTTGTTCTGCAGTTGAAAGGCACAATCGAATGAAACAGTTAAAAGAAGAAAAACATTGAGTGAATGAAACATACGAACAAATTGGTTGGGATTTACTGGCCAAAAAGCTCATTGAAACGACAAACATGAGAAACCATTGGGTAAAAGAGTTTACAAGTGTACCTCACACTAATTCGTACAATTACAACAATAAACAGCAGCAATGAATGGGAACTTGCTTTTCCGCCTTCTCTGTCAAACCAAAGTTGATACATACCTGTATCTGTATTGACTCTTCTGGTGTAAGCAGCATAGATTTCCCATCTACTGGGGACTGCAGAACAAAAGGCATTCAATATCCCTCATAAAAAATGCATTTGTAGCTTACAAAATACGCACATATGAATAGAGTCTGTCTTTCATATGGGTCCCTCCTCTCCCCCTCCCTTCTCCTCTCCCTTTGACTCGCTTGTGCTCTTATCTAGACACCAGGTCATACCTGAAAAGTGACACCCTCCTCTGTGATGTCTGCTAAATGGAGAAGTGAAACCTGGAAAGTGTGGAAACAGGAGGATTAGCAGTCTGCCATATTATTTTTGTGGCATGCAAATAACTTGGTCATGAAGCGCTGCATTTCATTATCATTGCCACAGCTAGGCATTTCCATCATCCACAACATCCAAGCTGCCCAACTCCTGATGAATACCCAATACCTCAAAAATGACAGAACCACATGGCACAGTACCGGCATGCAGCAACCATTGAAGGGAAAATTACGAAGGGAGAGAAGGGGAACAAAAGGTGAGAAGGAAGAGACCATTTGGAAGCCCCCAGAGTCAGTGAGCAGGGCACGGGGCCAGTTCATGAACTCATGAAGCCCGCCCATGCAATCCAACAGATCAGCACCAGGGCGCAGTGCCAAATGGTAGGTGTTTCCCAGAATTATCTGGCAACCCAAATCCTGAAGCTGATCACCTGCTAGCCCCTTTATAGTTCCTGCAATAGTTGAAAAAGTTAAATACTATAAAATCCTCCGCAGTGGGCTTGAGCAGACTCCAGCCATTTCAGAGCTACACACTCCCTCCTGTAGATAGCAGCAAGACAATCCCTTAGAAGCTTTTTCTTTCATTATTTCACCAATGTAGTCACTTACATGACTCCACTCTAAATGGGTTTAGGGTGTAGGGTTTATGAGTGAGTGAGACGGAGAGAGAAGACTTGAACTATAATTTGGAAAAATTCTGATCAGGCAAGACCTTGGGTGCCGACAGGCATGAATAGAGGTGTTTCACACACGAAATGAGGAAGAGTGAGCCGGGATGCGCGCGCTCGATTATGACGACCCATGACCTGACAATGGCCCACGGTGATCACTCATAAGGAGGGCAAGGAGAACGTCTAAAATTTCGCAACAGACATTACTGCTAAAGATAGGAAGAATAAAACACAGTCACAACGAGCACTCGTGCAAACACTGCGTTTAAAAGAGCACCGATATGATAATTTCAACACAAGAAAACAGGGGAAATAACAGGGGAGACATACCTCAAAGGTGAGAGCCATTGCGTGGGAAGCCAGCATATGGGTCAGAAGTATTGCACGACACTCACCAACCAATGCTACACGCTTATGCATATGCAAGTCTCCAAGCCAAACTGAATTACATGAGGCAATGCTCACGGAATTTGCACTAGAGTGTGGAGACAGTTCCATCAACATGCGAATTTCTCACCATCCGAGCATGCTCATCGATTGCATGAGGATTCCCGCTGCCACACACTGTCAACTGTTTCCTAGAGCACTGTCTTTTTTTCCAGTAAAATCAGAAGAAAACCAAAAACGATGCTTGTCTCAACTGCAAAACGATCAATATTCCTGATATTCCCAGCTCCATGAAAAGAGACTACTACGGGTTGACTGGGACGCAGGGAGCTCCGCTGTCCCCCCAAAAGTACTTCAGAAGCCCACGTTATCATGCAAGGAAGAACCTGTAAGCCATGAAAAAAATCAACACCTGGAGGAATCTCAGACGGGATTATTCAACCCACCTTTGAGAGACGAAACAGCGAGCCGCCCCTCGGACTACAAATCCAGAGAGACGGGGGAAACTAGGGATGAAGTCTAGACAGATGACTAGTGTATTTCCTCCATTCGTTCTGGTAAACGATACATGCTAAAACCCATTTCCGTTGATAATCAACCAAGGATCTCCGAGGTCTTATGCATCCATGCACGGAGGGGCTTTTGGAGCCCTGTGTCTCATCGCTGTAGGACTGTGGCCCACGACAGAGTTTCCTTAACATTTGAGTCTTGGAGGAAGGAGAGGATTGTGGTCACGAGAACAGGTCTTTGGTTTTGGGTTGTCTTTTTGGGTGGGTGGAAAGGAGAAATGAGGGCTTCAACGAAGAAGGGTGTGGGCTCAGTAGAAGGAGTGATCAAGCCTTCATGGGGGTTATCCATGGCGTGTGCTTTCATGGCTGCCCTATTTGCATATTCTGCATCCGTGCAGCTCAACGACATCGGTATTCCCTTTCGCCCTCTGTCTCCCTGCGGTTCTCTTTATCTCCGCCCATACAACTCGTACATGGGCATGTGTGTTGTGCATGCCCTTGCATTTCCAAATACGTGCATATTCACTCAGTTACCATGACATTTTCTACGCACTTTGGTAAGCCCTAGTCAGGATGGAGGCAACGAATTCAGAGTTATTGTAAGAATATTTCTAGCTTGGACCATCGCTTGTCTTCCACACTATGCAACTCTTTATATAATCTGCATTTCAAAAGCTGATTGTTGTAGAGGCTGCTCGAAATTTCTCACTTTGTCACAAAGTTCGCAGTCACTTGTCTCACATCCAAGCTTGATGTTGAAGCTTTGATGTGAGACCAGTTACTAGTAAACGTCTGTGGCTGACGTACTAAGTGGATTTGAATTCTGGATACAGGATAGAGGTTAGATCAACCCACCAAAATGCCTTTAAAATTTTGGGACGTACTTCTCTTTTGCAGTCTCTGCAAGGAGTCCCAGTATGACTTCAATCATGGTCAGTGTCCAGCCGTGCTAGTCACATTCTGAGCGCTAAGGAAGTCTGAATGTTGTTGCTGCAGATTGGTATTTCTGGCTGCCATTGTACACATTGGCATGTTTTGTATGCCTAGTTCACACTTTTAGGTTCAGTGGTCTCAGCCGAGGCACAGCATATGTTGTGCTGGTGGGAGGAATAGTACTATTTTTGAAAGTTGTGGCAGAGGCATGCATAATTGGCTGGAGTTTTAACTGGCGAGAATTTGTGTCCTTCGACATGGAGAAGAGAGAGGTGCGGGAGAAGCTTGGGAGCATGCTAGTGTGGCTGTCCATGGGGATTCAATTAGATGCCTCTGGCGGCTTGTTCAATAACACAAGTAAGGGTAAAATGGGTCCACAATATGGTATGTATGCAAGTTGGCTGTCTCTCTTTTCACAAATCCCCCCTCCCCCTTCTCCCGTCCTTTTGCCAACAATCTCCTAATCAGATGGCAGTTGGCTGTGCACAAGAGCAGTAGTGGTAATTTGTGTTTCGTCTCCATATCCTAAAAACTCCACCATCTAGAAATCCTGTTGGGGTTGCAGCCTTAAGGGTAGGCTCTAGGCAACATTCCTGGGAAGCTGTCAACAAGCACCTCTCTCCTTCTCCAATTGACGGAGTATCTAAGAGCGAGTTCCACGGCCTGCTGCTTATGTTTGCAACCAGCTATGATAAGGCTAAGCTTGCAGTTGGTTGTGTGAGAGCTATGCCTGTTGCAGTGAAACCAATGGGTAGATGATTGCAAGGAGATGGCTTTCCTAATAGTGGCTTTTCAAGTGAGGTGTCCATCTCTTTTGAAATTGATTATAAGTGTCTGGCCTGTGTATATGTTGGCAGGGATGCTCATGGTTGTATCGGCCAGCATCATTATGTGTGTCGCATATCTTGTCCAAAAGCCTAAAATCTGACTTGAAACTCAAGCCCTTCAGAATCGGCAACCTCGAGTGCTCAAGGGTGGCTCATCCATGGGAAGGAGACGACGAGGAAATCTTTTGGAAGCATATTTTATTCTCGACCAGCCCCTGACATCACCAACTTTTGTACCTCTAAAGAGCGGGAACCATCTGGGTCTGTGTACCATACAGATTCTGGAAGATACAAGAGGTCCATGTCTTTAATTTCCTACATCTCCATCCCTTTCAGTGATAATCACATCTTTCCGTGTCTTTTGGCCTCTCCCAACCCAGGCCTCTTGGACTGCGTGTGTACTCAGCAATTGGCAAAAGAAAATTGCATCATCAGGCAGAAAGAACAGGACTTAGGTGGGCACAAAGAGCTCACCAAATGAGATATTTCTAGCGGAGGGGATGATTTCTCATGTTGAAGGTTCAGCTGTTCTGTGACTCCCTTTAGCAGGGATGCAACTTTATGCTCCGCAACAAGCAGCTCACTTTGCCATCAGAGCAGGTTGAAACTCATAGGTGGACAGTTAGGACTCTCATGCCAGCCAGCTACCCGGATTGTGGGCTGGTGTTTGCTTCTTGTCCTCCTTGAGCAGGGTGGCAACCTTTTGCCTGCTGGCAACGGTTAAGCTTTTATTCTGAAGCTGATAGGTTTACCATTTAGAAAGCTTGAAGCACTGAGTTGGAGATTGATTTAACATGCATAGTTATTCACTTTCCCATGTGCACTGGTCACTGGTGATATCATCTGGAAGAAAGTCATGAGCCAAAAAGGCCACCAATTGGAAACTACCTTCTGCCCCCAGGCATGGATTGTCAGTTGTAAGTTGACATAATACATCAAGGGGAAACTGTGATTAGTGAGAGTATGTGGAATCCTTGAGAAGAGATCAGCATTCGACTCCATCCCATTGAAGTGCCCAGAGCTTGGCAAGTGAAGAGCAATGGCAATTAATTCGAGGGATCCTAGTCAGTATTTATGGAGAGTGGCCTACTGTAGGCACGCACTACATTCTGCCATTGTCTATAATATATGATGCCTCCCCCGAATGAAGCGCAAATTATGGTATTTCTTGATCCTGAAGGGCTACTGCCTTCCAGTAGGAAGGTGGACACCTTTGTGACACCAATTGGTGGATTGAATCCACAACCACTTCCGAGGTGGTATGTGCCCATTACCATTGGGCTTTAACTTGGTTGTCGCCTTGTCTATACATCTTATGTGTATTATATGCGCAAGTGCGGGTCCCGTGCGCCTCGGCCTCCCCACTAAGGAGTCACCACCCCTGGCCACCCCCCACCCAACGTCGTCTTTTAGGCGTCGTTGGTTTTCCAGGTGTTGTTGGTCCCTCTTAGGCGTCGTTGGTTTTCCAGGTGTTGTTGGTCCCTCGTTGTTGGTATACAACGTTGGTTTGCCCCCCTAGCTTTGGTCTGCTATGGTCTGGTACTCAGTTCAAGAGTATGAAGAAAAAATGGCAGAAGCCTTTATTGATCTGAAGGTCAATAAGGCAGTAGGTGGTTGGAGAAAAGATGTCCATTTTGTGAAACTAATTTCAAGGACAAAACCACGTTAAACAGACAGTGTGTCCATATGGGGTGTCTTGGTCAAATACCAGCTGGTTTCAAGCCTTGGCCTATTGCACGGTCAGTGAATGCCGCATGTGTAATAGCAAGGAAGGTCAGATGTAGAGGTGCCCAACCACGAAGCATGCAAGACATTGTAGCTCAATATACGGTAATGGCATCTAGTTACGGTATCCCTTCACATAGATGTTTCTTTCGAACTCCATACACTGGATTTGCCATGTTCATGTCATGGGCGAATGTCCCCCATGACAAGAATTTGAGCAGTGATAGACATTGCCTCACTATTTCAGGACCATGTTGCAATGCCTATCATTGTTCAAATTTTTGTCATGGAGGACATTCGCCCATGTGACATAATGGATTTCAGCATGGCACATCCAAGTGTATGGAGTTCGGAAGAAACATCTACATGAAGAAATGCCGTAACTAGATGCCATTACCGTATATTGAGCAACAATCTATTGTATGCTTCGTGGTTGGGCACCTCTACCTTTGACTCTCTTTGCTATTACAGATGCAACATTCGTTGACCCTCCAATAGGCCAAGGCTTGAAACCAGCTGGTATTTGACCAAGACATCCCGAATCAATACAATGTCTATTCAACGTGGTTTTGTCCTTGAAATTAGCTTCACTAAATAGACAGACCAGTCGATCTTTTCCCCAACCACCGACGGCCTTATCGACCTTCAGATCAATAAAGGCTTCTGCCATTTTTTCTTCATACTCTTGAACTGAATACCAAAACCTGTCACTGCTTTTGAGACTTCGTTGTGATATGCACAAAGGATCTCCAATCTTCATTCTCTGGTTTCTTCTTGTCAAAGTCTACACAAGATGAGCAAAATCTATACATGGGGTAATTGTCCCCAAGCAGTCAGACGGACAATCTGTCCCTAAGGGTGCGGAGCCTGTACGTCGTGTAACTGAAGGATTTGGTACCCTGAATGGTTTACCAATTCTCAAAGTTTACACAAGATGAGCAAAATCTACACATGGGGTAACTGTCCCCCGTTTGCAGAACGGTTGGCCGTCCAGGAGCAAGCACAAGCTACCTAGACGACAAACAATTCATATGCAAAGGGCTGGCTTGCGGCTGGGTACTTTCAATTTCTCAATTAACACTGCTTTGCGGGTCACTCCAATACTATGCCGTAGATGAGACCCTAATGTATATATATGTATGACCATTTCTGGAGGTCACATTCGGATGACAGGTCATGCAGACCAACGTTGGTATTCAACGAGGGGCCAACGATTGAATTCCTATTGAAAGCGAAGTCATTACGGGATGTTGAGGCTTGAGACTGATGTTGGCATAAAGCTTGTCCTGCAGTGGGGCCCGGAGTTCTACTCGGGAAGGAATTCAGATGGCACCAGCATTGCAAATGGTTGTTTAGAGGCTCCACACTCCATAACTTTATTCATGGCCTCCATTTCACAACCAATTGAAACAATGCGAACCGTGAATTGCGACGATCATGCGCCTGCAGCCACACAATGCGTGTGTGTTTCTGTGATGTAAGGATATCTGCAAGTTTTGTAAGCTGGGGGCTCGATCTTTTGTAAATTTCTGGCTGAATCATCGAGGGCTGTTCTTCAACGTTCTTGAGTGCATTCCGAGGGACATAGTAGAGGTGTGCATATCTTGCAGGGACGGAGGTCGAGAGCAATGGTGAGGTAGAAATCCAGTGAGAGAGTAGGCGTAGTTTATAAGTGGATGCAAGGAAGAGCGACGATGATCGTGACTTCCTTAAATAAAGTCCTCTGCTCCTCCTGCACAAGTGTGCGATCTGCAGATACTAGATATGCACGAGTGAGGCGAGATGTAGGAAATTATGCCGCAGCAATCACTTGCCACCCCTCCTCCTCATGTGCGTCCATCTCACTTTGTTTCTGTAGTGTATTGAATCCAATAAATTATAAAATATGGGCAAAAGGATGTCCAACATGCCAAGCAAATGGAGGTGGGCACGTATTGAAGAGCAGTTGCCGGCTGAGGTTCCCAAGTAAATTGACACAGTGTTCTGCCTTCCAGCCATGTGAAGAGTACATGCAAAGTAACAATGCAGACCTCGCCAGCTCTAATAAGAGCTCGAACAGTGTAGCCGTCGACTGTGGTATGAACGGCCAGAGGAATGAAATGTGGACAGCAGAGGAGCTCAACACAACCCTGCCATCGCTTGATGTGATGGCTCAGGCTTTGGACAGGGCAGGACAAAGCCACACAGAAGGCACTGACATATATCATCGCCGGGTATGTAGCGGCAGACCTGGGTAGTGGCTGCTATGGGACAGACAGCGGCCTCTAAATTTGCATGCTTGGGGCCTGTACTTGTTGGGTCGGCCCTATGATTGTTTCCAACAGAGGAGAGTTGATGTTAATCAGAGACATTCCCAGTATGCCCTGTGGTTTGATTTTCCAAGAGCTACTTGAATCCATGATTCCCGTGCGTACCAACCTACGCTTCCAGGAATCAAATATTTTGAGAACTGTGTAAACATGCTCAGTGAGAGTTGGAGATATCACTAAGTTAGGACACTTATGTGTGAAAGTCTACATTTACCAGGAAAATGTACGTTCCTGCTGCCATGCTCATTCCAGGGAGGGCGTGTATTAGTGGGCTATCATGCCTTTCTACATGTTAAAGTATGTGTTTAGAATCTGACACGAGCATTAGCCAGGATGCCACAGTTTTCAGAGAACAAAGAAGGAATAGGGGGATGACACGGAGATTGGTACTGTCCCTGCTGGTCGCTACACAACCCACTTTGGTTAGCACGGCTGTGGTGACACCCACCGGAGAACGCTCACTTGGCAATTCCCTACTTCGCAGCCTTGGTATTGGAGACGCAGACATTTACTATCCAAGGTACTATCCCTTCTCTATGAGTATATGTGTCTTCATGGCACTTTTGTCTGAGTGGGAGTGCCATCGTAGGTACGTATTTGTTGGGTAGAGATCTTTGAACTGTCTGACTTGTTCACTGAAGAAAATGCCAAGCATAATCCTTCTGTTCAATAATTCGATAAGGTCAAGGCCATCTTCAGCTGTGCTGGAACCAAAATCGGGATGTCTAGTGTGCAGGGCAGGAAGAGGGGGAGAGAGAATTGGTAGTTGTGGTGAAAAAATGATGTTTTGCTGTGTCGTATACTATGATTTGCAGCTCCTGCAATTGTATAGAGTTTGGGCAATCTGGAAATGGCTCCCAATGTTGCTTCCTTGTTTTGGGGCAACTTAACCACAGCCTACCAGTTTGGTCCATTCCCAGCGAGGCCTTCTGTGCTCTGCACAGGAGGGGGGGGGGGAGAGAATAAGAGAGACATGCCTGCACACTCCCCAGGCATGTATTTTTGTGATAAACAAGAGCTATAGAGCTAAAATCAAGAAACCTGCAACCGGGCTGTGTGCATGCGGACAAGAGCCTCTGTGAGTGCCTCAGTTGTGGGAAAACAAGTTTATACCTGCAGCTGAGCTGCGGGCATAAGCTAAATCCTGGTGGGTGCAAACCTCACAAAAGGCTCTGGGAGAGTTTCTCGTGGGGTCAGTGGCCGTAACGCAATGGCAAGGTTGCAGGGAATGGCATGAAGATGTACTCATTTTCATACGATGTCGAATGTCGCATGAAGATGTACTAGTTGATTCTCGGCTGCTTATTTAGGGCCCCACTCTCTTGTTTCATGCTCTCTCGTCCCACAAGCTCTCTCAGTTTTCCACAAACGTCATAAAGCATGTGTTCATTTCGGTTGTTTCTTTTTTTCTTTCTCCAGAAGCTAATCCATCTCGTGCTCTGTCTTCCAGATTCTTTGTAGGGACCTGGAGTTGTTACTCAACACTAATTGCTGTGGATACACCCCAGGTATACATCTTATGTATTTAATTCACGAGGGCTGTTTGCAACCAGAATTCTACCTTCCATGCTTGAGCTGTTTGCTCCAGAAAATTGCTCCTGGAAAAACTTTGTTTAATTTTCTCGTGGCCAATTCTGCGAAATATGACAATGAGAGTAGCTGTAGGGTGAAGACAAAGCAGATCGTAAGAGCTTGGAGTTTTCACGCAAGCAGCTTGGTTTCACAGTAAGTACATCCTGTGCTTCCTTTCGTCAAGGTTTTCATGTGCAGTTTACTTTGTGGATGACTTCTTCACATCGTTTGATAGCAGTGAGAATTGCTTGTACACTGGTGACTACTGGGGGCAAGGCTTGCAGCACGAAATAACCAAATAAAGGGTTTTTTAAATGCTTGATAATAGGCACTTGCCTAAGTATATGCTACATTTGTATTGCCCAAGAAGAGGATTCTGAACAACATGTCTATATCTCAGCTAATCGTTTTATCCTTGGTTCCTTATTATAGGTCCAAAAAGAGGTTCACTTTGTTGTGGTTCTGATTGTGATTTGTGTTCTGATTGGAGTCTGTACCCTTCACACATACCAATGGTTGATATTTGCCAACATACAGCGAGAGGGTAGGCACTACTCCTTGATGACTGACCTCTTGGACTGCCAAGAACATCTGCCACATGAGCACCCACTAGTTATCAGACAACTTCTGGTTCTGAAACTGACATGCATTGCAAGGTTCCCATGACTGACTGTAGACTGCTTGTCCTCCTGAAGTGAGTTTTGGGGTGAGCTCGAATGTATTGAGCAAAATTTCTTGGTGTCCATAAACTCCATGCCTGTTATTTGACTGCATTATGGAAGCTTCACAAACAGGGTGCAACTGTTTGTTATATTTGCACCATGTTGCTCCGTGGTGTCTTCTTGGCTCATTCAGTGCATGTGAGGAGGCCAACAGGTGGAATACCAGGCACGATTTATGCCCTTTCAAGCAAACGTCATTGGCGACCGGTTTTTTACCACATATGTATGCTCCAGCTCCTTTGCTCTAGTCTCCAGTCATTATATGTTTGTAGCCCAAGGTAGGTTGCATTAAGATTTTCTATTTGGTTATTGTTTGGAATTTTCTTTGGTCTGAAGGATTTGGCCCAGCAAATGTGAAACACTCTGAAGTGCACACATGTGTTGTAGTTGCTACCTTGAATGGCAATACCCTTTCAGCACGTTGGATTCAAATTGTTTTAGTATGCCAAAGGTAAGAGTAAAATGCAAGTGATGCAATAATGATTGTGATGAGAAGATTGATTGTGTCAAGTTGATAAAATTGGTTTTCTGTCCAGTCCCTGGTGGAGTCAACAGTGGGAAAGGATGTTGTACAAAGTGGAATATGGACTCCCGAAAAACCCAATCGGCTTACACTTATTCTCCGTGGTGGACTGAAGGTACTAGACCAACCTCATCTTGACATTCCCTATTTTTCTGCATAAATATGGGGAGTGTTTTTCAGATTCAGTCATTTTTTATAATGGCTATAGTCTTAGGACAGCCATGAAATCCTCAGGCAGCAAACGATGCATTGTCTTCCTACTATGAATGGCAAACTTATAGTCCGGCTTCCTGACGTGTTGTGTAGGTTTGTATTTTGTTAACCGATACAGATGATAATGTGGAAAGCAGCATTTATCCTCTGCAGACTTTAGGTCAGTCACACCACTGTCTACAAGCGCCTAGTTAGTACATTGCCTGGCCCTGTGGGTGCTTGATACATTTGAAGATGGCGATGACTATGCTAAGTCCCAAGGTTTTGGAGGTGTGCAGGTAGAGAATCTTGTTACGAAGCGCTCATCTGAGATAACTGGTCCTGGTCAATTTGACACCTCTGAATTCTCTAAACAGGTATGCGCTTGCCTTGTATCACCATAGCATCCTTCCTTTCCAATCGCATTTACCTTCCTCTCACCTTGATCTCGACATCAGGTACAGTCTGCCTTGCACATAATTACACGTGGGTCAGGGATTTCCTGCTCATAATAGAGCATCCTCATCATCGTCCTATCTGTAGTGCATGCATACTCTGCTGATTTCTTCCCCTTTTCTTCCTGGGTTGCTGTTGCTGGACATGTGGCACATTTCTAGGCTGACACATATAGGGAGGGGACTGGGCAAGTCATACTAAGGTGACATGGTATGAATGCAGGTTTTTGATAATAGCTCCATAAAGGATGGCCCTCCCTCTGTTAAGGTACTTTCTTCTTAGACTCATGACAGTACAAGGTGAAACTGGACATGGTGTTACCATGGCTGTTTTGCAAAGCAACTTTTGGGATGCCTTTGACAGGCAGTGGGCAATCAAATTGCAGGCAAGCCAAAATCTGACACGTTATCGTTGGGATCCAACAGAGGACCCAGTCTCGGTGATTGAGGTATGCATGCCTTGTTCAATTCATGGATATTGCAGTCAGCAAATTTTTATCAGCTCTTGTAATGATTATTATGTCTTCTTAGTGGTTCATTCTCAGCTTCTTCGTGACTTTTCCTGGAAGTGGTATCCCTAAAGCAAAATGGTAAATGCTGATTGAGCAGTCCTTCGAGGTAAAAAGATTTGCTGATAGTGCAATCTTTAGAGGTACAGAGGTTTGCCTGTGTAGCTGACCACCATCCTTGTGATTGTCATCTCTTGATTTCTGTAGTGTGAAGATTTGTACCTTGTTGCATCTAGTAGTAGTATAACAGTAAGTGCTGATCTCTCTCTAGATTGATGGAACCTACAGGCATTGCCTTGAACAATTGAGAAAAAGTAGACTGCTTTCTACTAATCATCAATGTTTGTATCTGCACTTCCCATTCTTGACAACACTTAGATCCATTGTGTACTGTGACATCTGTCTCATTCTCTACAGGCATTCCAGAGGGTGGCAATGTTTCCTCTTCCAGGGGAAGGGATGGATGTGATGGATGTGATGGGTATGGATAAACCCATTACAGTGTACAAATACCTTGTCCGTTTTACTCGACAGACGGGGTCTTTAATTGCCCCGGGATCAGTAAGAAAATTTTGATTATGCTCAGATCGCCTCTGTCATGCGGGGTCCTCGAACTGAATTACATTATTTGCTTCCCCGTCTGCCCATTTCCAGTTTGAGGGGGTTTGTCAGTGCAATGATGTCAATGTAAGACGGTCAAAAGTCTGTTAGCTTCGTTGCACTTCATGTTGAACCCTGTGTGGCCTGCTCCCATTGGTCGCAGATACAAGGACATCAATCCAAAGAGTTTCAGTAATAAAGGAAAAATCCTGGCCTGAGTTATCAACTTGCCACCTTCAGGCTCAGTGAGACAAAAATTGAAGGCGAAAGAAAACAAGCCAAGGGAAAAGGAATGCAAATTCAACAACACTCGTGAAGATCTTGTGGAGGCCTACTAGGGATCCGCTAGTGCCGGGGTTTGAAAGCTCCCATTTTATCTACTTTTTCGGTCCCCATTAAGTTTCAGATTTTCCACCTTGCACGGCTCTCAACATGACAGGTACTTTGGTTTGAGTTGAACCCGCGGTTGTGCATCTCATTCCCAGCTGCGTTATGAAATATAAACAAGCCTAAAATGACGATGGGCTCTCCTGCTGTGGCAAAACATCAGAGGAAGGTGAGAGTAAGGGGCATGACTCAGCACAACACTCCAATTGAAGCCCTGAGAAGGTATAAGGTCCTTTGACCACATTTTCTCCATTGACTTGTACATGATGCAAAGTCTCTCTCCAAGAGAGCCAACAAACACCACAAGCCAAAAAGAAACATGTAATGAAATTAAACTAACAATTTTTTTCTAAGGGTCAAGGTACAAAGGAGAGAGACTGGCTGCAGCCAATGGTGAGCTCCCAATGGGGTCGGATTAGAGGTTTTCTTTTGTTAGCAAGTGTCAATATGGAACTTGCAATAACCGCCTGCCTTTGGGTCCCAAGTCTCTTTCAGAGTGTCTGCTTTGCGAGCATGCAGAGAGGGGCAGGGAGTCTGGTATCGCATCAGCAATTTCCAGGGAAGTATGATCATACGTTCCGTGTTTGGGATCCATATACCCCGACGGAGTCCTATTGGCAAACACGTCATCCCCCAGGTGAGCACTCACCTTCCCCCCTGCTCAGAGTCAGCGACAGAAGATATGGAAGTTCACAAGCACAGCTGCAATCTCAATTGAGAGTCATGCTCACCTGTGCCTTGCTTGGGAGCCAGCCACCGCAACATAAGAGATTGGCAAGCGGATCAGCAATCTCCAGAGAGAGCCATGGTCAGCTGTTCACTCGGTCTGCGCAATGCAGGCTTGAAAGTATCTTTCACCTACAGCGGAAGAAATACCCATTTGGGTGGAACACCGGATGCTCAAACAAAGGCCGTAGAAAAACGTGAGCATGACCGAAACTTGTATCGTAACCCATCAGCGTTTTCAAGATTTTCTGCACCATCTGCGTCTCCGTTTGATCCATATGTGTCTGCATGTCTGTCCCTGAAACACAGAGAAACTAGGAAAGCTGACAAGGATCTTATTCTGTCCCATTGTCTGGCACGCAGGCCAATCAACGATATTCTGGCAGGAGTTCCTCTCAGATGGGATGAGAGGTTTGTGAAGGTGAGGCTGTAATATTCACTCACGATCTGAAAGGCTTTGATTTGAAAGATGCTTGGCACTTTAGGTGGTCGTAGTTTGGTCTACACATGACAGTGAGGATCACATTGGGTTTGCTTGAAACTGTGGCTGCTGATCTGCCTTCGACTGGTGGGTTTAACAGAAAAGGCGAACATATTTGGAGTTCAACCGTAGTGTTATAAAGGAGGCCCTATGTGTAGGGTAAAGCCTCAGCACAGGCCATTACCTGGTTCGAGACTAGGTCGAGGGCGCACTACAACTACACATTAAAAAATGATGAGGTTCTTTAGGGATGGAGAGTGGATCGAAGAACCCTTGGGTGAGAGCACAGCTAAGAGCTATGACACAGGTTGGAGAACAATGTCGTGAAGGTTCTAGGGACGATATGCAGCATGTACCTCCCGACCAAGCATACACCGGGTATTATCTCGTGGATTATGATTACAACGGTTTAAAATTGCCACAGTTGGATTTGAAAGTAGATGACTCAGTGACGTGCTGCAGCTCTTGAGAAGTCTGTCCTGATGAGAAGACCTTTCTTTGAATTTCTACAAGCTGTGACACGTTTTGAACCTAAATTTGTAACCAGGAGTCTGGAGTCTCGCAGGATGGCAGGGTTACATGAGGGACCATTGTTTGTTGTACATCCAAATGGTAGCTATGGTAGCTGGGGTAGCACCTCCACCCTCACCAAACCCTTTAAAAGAGGGCCAGGAGAGGAGATCAACAAGATTACGTCTGGCCAAGGTGCGGATGTGAGGACACTATGTAAGGAGGGGAAAGTGAAAGAGGCTCTGCGCATTTTGAACCAACAAGGCTCTGGGGTAAACTCCAACATGTATGTCTGTCTCTTGGAGGGGTGCATCAACATGAAAGCGCTGGCAGTGGGAAAGCAGGTGCATGACCACCTAATTCAAAATGAATTCAAGCCTGATGTCTTTGTAAGTAACACCCTTATCAAAATGTATGCCAAGTGTGGGAGCATGGTCGACGCACGGCAAGTGTTTGAGAATATGCCTCAACGAGATATATTCACATGGACTATGATCCTGGCAGGATATACTAAGCATGGGCTTGCAGAGGAGGCTTTCAAAATCTATGAAAAGATGTACTGGGAAGGGGTTATGCCTGACAGAGTCACATTCATTTCGGCTCTGAGTGCCTGTGCGAGCCTAGGATCCCTGGAAAAGGGCAAGCGAGTTTATGCCGACATCATCAAAGCTGGAATTAGATCATGCATTAAACTGGAAAATAGTCTTATTGATGCATATGCCAAATGTGGGAGTGTGGATGATGCACGGCAGGTGTTCGACAAAATGGCCAAACGAGATGTGGTCTCATGCAATGCAATGATCACAGGATATGCTCAACATGGACATGGTGAAGAGGCTCTGAAAATCTACGAGAATATGAAACGGGCTGGGATCATGCCTGACAAGGTCACATTCATTTGTGTTCTGAATGCATGTGCCACTCTACGAGCCTTTGATAAAGGCAAGCAGATCCATACTGAATTCATCAAATCCTCACTTAAGCCATTTATTAATTTGGAGAATACCCTTGTTGACATGTATGCAAAATGTGGGAGCTTACAGAGTGCGCGTCAAGTGTTCAACAATATGGCTACACGAAATGTGGTCTCATGGAATGCAATGATCGGAGGATATGCTCAGGATGGGCATGGTGACGAGGCACTCAAATTGTATGAGCAAATGCGACAGGAAGGTGTGATCCCCGACAGGGTCACTTTCATTTGCATTCTCAATGCGTGTGCCTGCCTCAAACTTCTGGAAGAGGGCAAGCTGGTCCATGCTCACATTGTCAAAGCAGGGATCGGATCATATATAAATTTAGAGAATAGCATTGTTGACATGTATGCCAAATGTGGTAGTTTAAAAGAGGCCCGTCGAGTTTTCAGCAAAATGGTTAAGCGAGATGTAGTATCATGGAGTGCGATGATCGCAGGATATGCTCAGTATGGACATGGTGAAGAGGCTCTCCAATTCTATGAGCAAATGCAGCAGGAAGGTGTGAGGCCCAATGGGGTCACATTCATGTGTGCTCTAAATGCGTGTGCAAACCTAAGATCCCTGGAAAAGGGCAAGCAAGTCCATGCTGACATAAAAGAAGCTGGAATTGCATCATATGTCTGCTTGGAGAATACCTTGGTTGATATGTATGCCAAATGCGGGAGTCTAATGCATGCGCGGCAAGTGTTTGATAAAATTGCTAAAAGGAATGTGGTATCCTGGACTGCCATGATATCAGGATATGTTCAGCATCTGCAAGGTGAAGAAGCTCTCAACGCCTATGAGCAAATGCAAGTCGAGGGGATAATGCCCGATAGGGTCACTTTCATGTGTGTTCTCAATGCATGTGCTAGCCTTGGAGCCCTGGAAAAGGGCAAGCATGTCCATGTGGACATCATCAAAGCGGGGATAGCACCAAATATTGGTTTGGAAACAACCCTTGTTGACATGTATGCCAAATGTGGGAGCGTTAAGGATGCACGTGAAGTTTTTGACAATATGCCTACCCAGACTGTGGTCTCATGGAATGTGATGATTGCAGGACATGCTCAACATGGGTGTGGTAAGGATGCCCTCCGACTATTTGAACAAATGCAGCAGGAAGGCTTGAAGCCGGATGGGGTCACATTCATTTCTGTTATCTCTGCTTGCAGCCATGTCGGCTTAGTAGATGAAGGCAGTCGCTTTTTCAACTCCATGACTCGAGATCATGGAGTCACACCTACACTCGAGCATTTTGGCTGCATGGTGGACCTTCTTGGTCGTGCAGGACGATTGGATGAGGCAGAGGATTTCATTAGTAAAATGCCAATTGAACCAGGTGCTTCAGTGTGGAGGACCTTGCTTGGCGCCTGCAGAATTCACGGGGATCTCAAGGTAGCAGAACGTGCTGCAATGTGCATTCTGAAGAAGGACCCACAGCACGGTGCAGCTTATGTGCTGTTATCGAACATCTATGCTGCAGCTGGCAGGTGGGATGACAAAGCAAAGGTGAGAAAAATGATGGAAGAGAGAGGTGTCAGGAAGGAGCCAGGGCGCAGCTGCATTTTCATCAACAACCGGGTGCATGCATTTACTGTAGAAGACAGATCACATCCGCAAATTGAGCAAATCCATGCTGAGTTGAAGAGTTTGTTTCTGCAAATGAAGGAGGTTGGGTATGTGCCTGACACGCACTTTGTATTGCATGATGTGGAGGAGGAGCAAAAGGAATTTTCTCTTGGCCACCACAGTGAGAGGCTGGCCATGGCTTTTGGGCTCATCAGCACACCCCCTGGGACACCGGTCCACATCATCAAGAACCTTCGGGTGTGTGGGGACTGCCACACTGCTACCAAGTTCATCTCGAAGATTGTTGGGCGAGAGATTGTAGTACGGGATGCCAACCGCTTTCACCACTTTGAAGATGGTGCTTGTTCTTGTGGGGATTATTGGTGAAACAAGCAACATCCTTACAGGTGAAGACAGTCTGCAGCAAGTCCATTTTTTGTTGTCTTTATGGATACAACTGGTGTCATTAAAGTCAAAGATTAGTACCTCACTTTGGTGAAGCCGAGTCCCATCAAATCTGCATGTGTTGAGGTGAAATTTTTCTTACATATTCTTGACTTGATTACAAACTAGAATCCACTCCATGTTATTTGGAAAACATTTCTGCGGTTTACTTTGCCATATAACATTTGAGCGAGACAATCTATATTGATTTCGCCATTAGCCCAAGATCAAACTTTATAATATCGAAAAACCATGGTTTCCTGTTTGTTTTTTTGCATATGCTGAAAGCAAGTGGGCATCCAACACTACAGTGGTGTATGAAAGTGTCCAACTGTTTAGGCATGAGTAACTCAATTTTCAGACATGCCTAACTTAATTCAGACTTCTACAAAGCCTGATTTTCTACATTACTAAGACTAAAGACATTATGCTTGATTATACATGCTAACCCTTGGCCTCTATCTGACACAAAATCTTCCAAAAAGTCTCCCTGCAGCTGACTCAAGAAATCACACTTGACAAAAATGCTAACCTTGCCTCTACACAAAATCTTCTAGAAATCTACTCATCGCGGTACACACTTTTGGCATGGCTTCTCAACTTGGTAAGATATGCTCAAGACAAGATCAGTGGCTGGTTGCATGAATTACAAGCTTGCAGTACTAGAGAAGTCATCCTAATCAAATTAAGCACTTCCTCTTGATTACGCCTACACCACCAGCATACGAAAGATACGTAGTGTGGCTATATATTGGTGGGATCAATGGAAGTTTCACATTTACAGGATTTATATTGGACAATCCTGTAGGCCAGGACATCCAATGTTAGAATTGGATGCTCCCACAATTAGCATTAAAAACATAGGAACATACAATCCATGGCTAGCTAGCTGGGGTCAGAAGGTAGACATTTCCAATTGATGGCCTTAAATTGGGCTCATGAATTTCTTCCAAATGATGTCACAAGTGTACATGGGAAAGTGAATAAATAAGCATACAGGTCAAAAATCAATCTCCAACTCAATGGGTCAAGCTTTCTAAATGGTACCTAAACCTATCAGCTTCGGAATAAAAGCTTGACCGTTGCCAGCCGGCAGAACGTTGCCACTAGATCTTTAAAGTGGCCCTCCCGGGGCATCCTGGATTAGAGGCCCATGGTGCCTATAGCACTCGAAGAATGTACAGGTCATACTTGCAATCCTAACGGTGAACACTAGCTAGCACATCATGGCCGTTTATAATCTTGACCAGTGCTTTGAGCCCTCCTTCAAGAGGAATGGCCTCCAATTTGTAGAGAAGTCTTTTTCAATTTTCCGTGCAAGAATTGCTCAAAGAGATCAGGGTCGCAAGAGATGCGCACACCCCCCTCATTCTCGTATCCGTATTCCTCCTCGGTCTTTGCAAGCAACTCACCAAACAGTTTATGCTTCAGGAGCATAATGGGGATCACATATCGACGCCTCTCTCTGCCCACGTAAACCGCCACGCAACCCCTTGGCACCCCCGGTGGGTGTGAAACAAATTTTGTCACAGATTTGAGATGGTCAGTACCAGACTCCAACGACAGTCTATGGGACTGGTGGGTGGCCAAACCGTTAGTCTTTCCAAGTTCCCTGCCCAGTAAACGCTTCTTGGTCTTAGACGACCTCTGGAGACACGTCGAAATCAGCAAACTTGACCGATCGGATTGGGTGTCGAGAGATGCTTCGGACTGGAAGGAGGCCAAACTTGGAGGCTTAAAGCCTATGGCCTGTAAATGATGCTTCACATAGCTGGCCACTTTATTTGGTATCTTCGTCTTGGACACCAGCTTCTGACTCTTGGATGTCGACATCAACGGAGTGCGATCGGAGCTCGAATATTGTACTGCGTCCATACAAGGAAAAGAGAGTGTACTTGCCAACATATTGTGGAGCAGTGACGATCAGCTCTAGAGAGTACGAAACTGATGCGGTGAAGATCAGAGAGGAAATGAAATGATACAAAACTTTATATCATCCGCAGAATGCTCAAAGAGCTCAAAGAGAGAGTCCGACAGTGAGACAGTGAAGGTCAGACAGACAGGAGAGAGACACGCAAAGCGAGCGGGGTTGGCGGGGCTTATATAGCTCCAGGCTAAAAGTTAGTTACACCCTAACTTTTATCCTTGTTTAGATCCCCAGAAATGTTTAAATTTAACATTTTTACCCCTAAAGGACCCAGCGACCCATTTTGGGCCTCTACGTGTCATTCAATCTGCCACCTTGCCACATTTCATTTATCTTGAAATGGCGTTAGCAAAAGCTCAAGGGTACCTTTTTATTAATTAATTTATTTATTTATTTCTTAGGGCACCTTGTCAATGACCACCGTAAGCCACTTCGGTAGCTGCACACACTATTCATTATTTGTAACATACAAAGCCTATATCCGTGCCTCTATCTCTTTAAACAAAAAGAAACAAAAAAAGTAAAGCTAAAAAAACAAGGAAAAGTAGAGTGGCTAACTTTTTAGCCAGGGCTATATAACCCCGCTTTTCACTTCGCTTTCATACTCTCTTGAAAATTTACCTGAGTCTTCAGAGGTCGTACGGATTTTCAATTCTCGAGTCCTGATTTGTCTTCATACAGACTTAGCTTGATTCATATCATCAATTCTCGAGGATTAGTCTTCAGACAGATCACTTAGCTTGATTCATATCATCAATTCTCGAGGATTAGTCCTCAGACAGATCACTTAGCTTGATTCATATCATCAATTCTCGAGGATTAGTCTTCAGACAGATCACTTAGCTTGATTCATATCATCAATTCTCGAGGATTAGTCTTCAGACAGATCACTTAGCTTGATTCATATTAGGTATCAACTCCTTATCAAATGGCAGGAAATTGTATAGGGTACTTCGCTATGTCGGCACCCTGGTTCATTGTTTCGCACCCACCGGCCGGGGTCAGCTCGATGCGAAACCGGATCAAATCTGTGACAAAATCTCATGCTTCTCACCCACCAAGGGTGCCAAGGGGCTGCGTGGCGGTCTACGTGGGCACAGCGAGGCGCCGATTTGTGATCCCAATTATTCTCCTGAGGCTTAAACTGTTTCTCTTTCGTGGGGGTGTGCACATATCTTGTGACCCTGATCTTTTTGAGCAATACTTGCAAGACCAATTGAGGGAGACTTCTCTACAAGTTGGATGCCATTCTAATGCGGGCGCTGTTTGTGGCATGGAAGGAGGGCTCGAAGCACTGGTATTATAAGCGGTCATGATGTGCTCGTCTCAGTCTACTAGTACTCGCCTGAGAAGTATGACCTGTACATTCTACCTCACATTTAGGCCACAAAGGGCCCCTAACAAAGGATGCCCGGGAGGGTCGTTTTAGACCTGTACATACTCCATGATCTGTAAAGGTACAGAGTTGTGCCTATGTAGCAGCTGATCACCATCAGTATGATTGGCATCTCTTGATTTCTGTAGTTTGAAGACTTGTAGCTTGTTGGGCAATGACTCTAGAGCTAACTAGTAGTAGGATTTAACAGTAAGTGTTGATTTCCCTCTAGATTGATGGTGCCTTGCATTGCCAAGTTGAACAGTTGAGAATAGGTAGACTGCTACTAATCAATATCAATTGATGTCGCACTTCCCAGCAAGTACCAGGTACTTAGATCCATTGTGTACTATGACATCAATCTCAAAATTCAGCACCACAACTGTCTCATTCTCTAGGTAATATTATAGGCATTCCAAAGGGTGGCTGCAATGTTTCCTCTTGATCCAGGGAAAGTTGGATGTGATGGATGCACGATGGGTATGGATGGACCCATTACAGTCTACAAATACCTTGTCCATTTCACTCGACAGACAGGGTCTTAAATCGCCCCACGAGATCAATAGGAATTTGAATATTCATGAATATTATGCTCAGCTCGCCATTGTCATGCGGGTCCTCCAAATGAACTGAGTTACATTATTTGCTTCCCCCTGTTTCCATTCCAGTTTGAGGGGGTTGGTCAGTGCAATGATGTCAACGTAAGATGGTCAAAATGTGTGTTTGCTTCGTGGCACTTCATGTTGAACCTTCTGTCGCCTCTTGTTCCCATTGGCAGTACTTAGATACCGATACATCAATTGATCTAAAGAATTTCAGTAATAAAGGAATCTAATCCTGGCCTGAGTTATCAACTTGCCTCTTTCAGGCTCAGTGAGACAAAAATTAAAGGCTTTATTGAAAGGAAAAAAGGAAACAAGCAAAAAGGAACGCAAATCATACAACAGTTGACAATGTACATCAAAATCTCGGGCTTGAGTCTTCTAAGCCTTACTCAAGATCTGTTATTGCCCTCTCTACTATGAGATCCGTGGGAGATTCAACATGTCTATAATTCGGTGGAACCCAATCTCTCACAGAAGTCTCCCATCAGACAAGCTTGGTAGCTTATCTGCATGCATGAGGCCTTGACCCCTTATGCAATCCCCTGAAGAGTAGCTGCTTTTGGGCTGCTTTTGGCTCTCTCTTTGAGTGGTTTTGTCTTATTCTTATTTCTTGTTTTTCCTTTTGTCCCCATAAGCGTAACTATAAAGTACTGGTCATTTCATTTCATTTCTCTTTGGCACGATCATGGCTGTTATGGATTTTTGGCTCATTCCTCTCCGGGGAATTGTTTTACGCAAAGAAATTTCAAAGCGTGATGCGGCCTTCTTCCCACGAGATACACTCTGTTCTTCTAAAAACCAGGCTTACAAGCTGTACATTCTTGGTCACACTGCAACCCGCATTGCAAACTAGTGTACAAGTTTGACAGCACATATGATGAACTCATTTTACCTGCTCTAAGTCGAGCTATAAGATTTTGTTTCTGTGATTGAGCTGCTGTTGTCTATGCACTCAAGCCTTGTTCACGGGTAATGCTCGCCTGCCGTTGCCGACTTTAATTTCTCAGTCTACCGGGTACTGTGCAATGAAACTGGTCCTCTGATTCGAAGGACAGAGGCGGGACCAGCCTGCGATTCGCAGACAACCGTAAAATATAGATTTTATCCCGTGACGTTAGACTCAAACGATGGCAACAAAGTGAAATTATGCACAAGCATTGATTCACCATCCTTTGAGGCCTTGGATACGACAGATCAGGAGCGATTGAAGAAATTATTAGATGAGATCACCGATGGATCCAGGGAGCCCACTGATTCCATCGGATGAAGATGGGGCAGGCCGTGGCGGAGGTGGCTCGGGTTCCAGATCCGGGCGGCTGAAAGCTCAACCAGACTGCGTTCTCATAGTTTTGAGCGCAGTTCAGGCAGACAGATACAAGAACCAGGGCGTTCAGCTCGCAAACATGCGAACAATTCTGCGAAAGAAGGGTGAGTTTGCAGATCTGTACTCATGTAAGTACTTGAATGTTTTAAATTCTGATGTGAGGTTTGTGCATTATATGTTCGGCTAGCGATTTAACATACCTCCAACTGAGAGTCATACGTTACTGTTTCGCCAGAGCAATGAGAATTCATTTTGTAGCCTGGCTTAAACATTGTCAAGTTCTGGGTTAAAGTCTTAACATGATCAAGTATGTCATGTGGTCCTCGGGAGCATAGCTCGTGTATTCAGAGGGTTCGATTTAACATAGTAGACTACACTTAGAACTAAAAACGTCAGATGTGGCCTGCAAGAAATTTTGTTTCACCTCATTGTAGATGTATAGATCGTCAATGAGAGTGGAAACGACTAGTTAGCTCGCCTTAATTTATCCATTCTTACGACGTGCAAGTGATTGCAGCATATTATAATTTATATCGCGGTTGTGCTGATCTGCAGGCATGCCATTCGTGATTGTCATCACGAATGAAGACAAGGTGAGCGCAGAGGATTTGAAAGTCGTCGTGGAGAGAGCCCGGGGAAATGGCAGTACAGACTCTGTAAATTGCTTAGCTAACTATGTGCAATCACCCCTTTTCTGGAGACAATCTCAAAGTGAACATAAGCGCAGACCGGGAGATATTATACATCATGAAACAGGCCCACGAGTATGCCAAAATGGGCAGAATTCTTTCTAAAGTTGCGTTTAGTCACCAGTTGTTGCTAAAGACGTTTTCTCTCAAATATAGTTCTCCTCCTGACTGTCTATTTTCTAACATTTGGAGAGACTTTCCTTGGAATGGATTCTGCAATTTCGAGCACTTGATTGATTACATGTTTATACTGTCCATCAGCAAGCACGTTCAGGGAGTAAGTGTTGCGTTAGCATATGGGTCATGAATCTCCAACCGTAGAAATTCCAACGGTCAAGCAAAGTGATAGATATAGCCCTATCTCAAATTGGAGATCTCTCCGATCCGTAACCCCCTTTTCCAAAAGTAAGTAAAAATTAAAAGTATTCGCTTAAAAAGTAAACCTAAGAAAAGAAGGAAGTAGAAACTAAGCTTTTAGCCTGGACTATATAATGATAAGCGCGCTTCACTTGAAGAACGTTCTTCAAGTGTTACTTGCCTACTCTTACATACTCTGATCACTTGCTAGCTGACTGGTCTGATCTTCACTTGGGTACTCTCACAGACTGTCTGATCTTCGCTTTCGCAGTCTTACAGACTGTCTGCGCTTTCGTACTCTTACGAACTGTTCTGATCTTCACTTGCGTACTCTTGCAGATTGTCTGATCTTCACTAGCGTACTCTTACATCTGAGATTTTTTCACTTATAGACTTTTTGATCTTCACTTTCGTGCTCTAGACTGTCACCAGTTGCTCCATACGATGTGGGCATCCTGTTTCTCACACCCACAGGCGGTGCCAAGGGGCTGTTTCACCACTACTGGTTCAATATATCCACCGGGGGTCAACTCTATGAAGCAGCGAAGCCTGATCAAATCTGTGACAGATTCTCATGTCTCACACCCACCAAGAGGCTGCTTCACCTCTGTTTTAAACCTACCGGGGGTCAGCTCTATCATTAAATTTGTGACAAAATCTCATGCTTCTCACCCACCGGGGGTGCCAAAGGGCTGCGTGGCGGTCTACGTGGGCACAGAGAGGCGCCGATTTGTGATCCCAATTGTTCTCCTCAGGAATAAACTGATTGGTGAGTTGCTTGCCAAGACCGAGGAAGAATATGGGTACGAGAACGAGGGGCCCGGCGTGCGCATCTCTTGCAACCCTGTTCTCTTCGAGCAATTCTTGACACGGCAAATTAGAATGTCATACATGCAGAGAGGCGTACTTAACGGTGGTCCGAGTGTGAGGTCCCAAGACTCGCGAACTAATACAGACTCGAGCGATTAAACTACGGTGGAGCCCTACAAGAAGATTCCAGCACTTTGAGGACTTCTGTGTGCTTAGTGACACTAGCGTTGTACCAACTCTAGCAGCAATTGTTTGAAATTAGGACTTTGTGAATGACAGCCTCTGGCAAATTTCTAGTTAGTTTTCTGATAGTTCTCTGAGGCTTCAGTTTAGGTGCGTACTGATGGTGCTCCTGCTACTTTAGGATGCTACTTGACCATCGATTTAGTCAAATGACCAAAGACTTTGGTCTGTGTACTCTGTCGGCATTGCAGCGAAAGGAAAATAACAGCAAATTTCTATTCTACAATTTCTAGCACTTGATTGATTACATGTCCATCAGCTATGCACACTCAGAGGGTTAGTATTGCGTTAGCACATGTGGTCATCTCCAACCAAAAGTAAACCCTCTGTATGTTCGTCTTTAGAAAATCTCCTTGTGATTTCTGTTTTACATCTAATTAAAAGTGATATACATAAAACAACTCCCGGGAATCTAATTGTAGCAAAGGATCTCGAATAACCCTATAGAGAGTCGAGACTGAACAGATTCCTTACATAAGGCCAGCCTTCTCATGATCTCATCACATGACGAGTACTGGCATCGTTCTCGAGTAGGTGGTTTCTGATTTCTGCATACAGTCCGCCTTTCTACATTAAAATCAGATGGTATCTCCAGCCTAACATGAAATCGACCACACCTGATCACATCGCCGATTTGAGATCCCAGTTTTTCTCCTGGCAAAGCACTAATATTCACAGTGACATAACTATGTTTCCTAGAGTGCAGAAGGGTTTTTTTCTTTCCTCCAGTACAACGGCGAAGGGATTATAGTAATTCCACCGTATTCGCAAGAAACCTAGATATCACTCTTTCCCAGAAGAACCACAGCACATTATACAGATGAATTACCGCGACACGCAAGTACAATGTCAAGATTTTTGATGCTATAGGATACTTCAGTAGGGACCCTGCATGAGTTCTACAACACAGACAAAAGAAGCAGCACAGCTGGAGCTGCCGACTGTAGACTCAATGAGGGAGGTGGCTACTGAAACGCAAAACGACGGAGAGACAAAAGAAGGTAGCACACGCGCCCCCTCCCCTGGAGATAGACAAAGTGCCAATGTTGCAGATACAATTAGGGTAAAGCAAGTAGAGGGGACGGAGATGTCAAAGGAGCATCCAAGTGTGCATTCAGTGGTAACACGTGCAAATCAATCAGGCCACAGAAAGACGAGAGGAGGAGGTAGCCTCAGCTCTCCAGGCCATGGTGACAAACAAGTGGCGGGGAGGCGAGCAGGACATAGACAGTGGTGAAGGTGGAGAATACATGTTCAGAGTCTAGTGAGGGAGCAGAATACCGGATTACAGAAAAACGAGATGGAGAAGGGTGTCCCTGGCGCCAGCCGCAAGAAGAGAGTAATCAACATGAGAGCACCAAGCAGAAGAGATAAAAGTGCAGAGAAGAGAAGAGACACAGGTCTTGCAGGTCCGCGACTTTCCAAAGACTGTGATGGCGGCAGTCCAAATTTAGTCAGGTTCATTGCCTGATCCTCCAGAGGATGACACATGCACTATTTTGAATGTACTCATGCGTGGGGGAAAATTTTTCTTCTTCGCCTCCATCGACACTATGTTCGGTAGGATCTCTCGCACACATTGTCTCTCAATGGGCGTGGACCTGGGTGGCGGGGATCTTCTGCTCTTGGCCAGCCCTTTCCCTCTCTCGTTTTCCCTATCGCAGTAGTGATTTTTACAACGTTTCCTTGATGCCTGAGTTCCAGGGAATATACCTTTTGATCTGCCGAGGTACATTACGTCGGTCTCTAGTCTGCACGCGTGTATTGGAAACTGTGGCAACGATCTTGTGATGGGCATCGACAGATTCTTCCCTCGGTCGAGGTATAGAGAATCTCTCAATCCGAAAGTAGCGGAACTTCAGCAGAGGAATCCCAACATGCATGCATACGGGTGCTGTTTCTGTTTCTCTCACCACTTAATGCGATGAAGCACATAAGCCCAAAACTTAATCTTGCTTTCACGAATGGAGGTTCGCTCTCAGAAAGTTGGTGGTGGAAGACAAAACGAGTCAAGGTATGTGTGTCAATATTAATTAAATACAGTGCCATGTAAAAAGCATTTCAGATTCCATAATATAGATCACAACTGCGTCTTGACAAGCTCAACACAAGATTTGGGAAGGGGAGGTTTGATGGGACACCAACAACGCGCATAGCCCATCAAAGCATGCTTCATCCTTCAACTCAGGTAGGGCTTAGGGCCTCCAACACAGCTCGACAACACCCTTCACACAAGCATCATTGTTGTGTGTACACACCAGTGAGATCCGGATTAACTTCATCGATGCCTTCCATTAGCTTTTGGAGAGTGAGGAGCACCTTCTGGACTGTTTACCGTATCCTTGTTTACCGTATCCTCCAAGTCATCAGTTCGGTGTCTCCAATCAATGTTTAGCGTGTCGTGCAGTCATTCCTCTCTTCAATTTGCAACTTCTTGTAAATTAGCTTGCTCTGTGCGACGCTGAACGGTGATCAAGATGACATCCTAATCTCTGAGAGCTATTCATGTTGCTCTACTCAAATGAGTGCATATAGGGCACCCTCTACCTTCTGAACATTTGCAGTGTGTCTGAGACAGCGCTGGAGAGACGCCTTGAAGTCTTTCAGGGACCTATGCATTCTTGTACAATTAAGCCTTCAAGGAACTTCCACAGTAGCAACTTTTGTAGTGGGAATGAGACACTGTAGCCTGTCTAGATCCAGGGTCCAGAAAACGAGTTACTTCTTAGAGAGTTTGTTCACTTCAGTGTTTTACGGATGCTCCCTCAATAGCAAGTTGGATATTTGTTAGATGCTTTTGCTATTCATGTCATGACAGACATAGGAGTGCAGATTAGAATAGCACTAGGACTTCAAATAGAAATATCTAAAGTTGAGGTTTGTGTATTTAAGTAGGCACTTCAGGCCATTGAATCAATCTCTTTCAATCTCTCTTGGAATAAAGTGTGTCTCTCCAGAAACCTATCTTTGTCTCTGTTTCTGTATAGTTAGCATAGTTGTATGCTAGAGTACTCATCGTCTTTCCTCCTGTGAAAATCCTGAAGTTAAGTCATCATGACTTCTGGTGCAACCACCAGCTCTAAGAAGAATTCAGGTCAACAGGTTATGGGCCCACAGGGTTCAGATGAGTTAGTGTCAAAGCTCCTACAGACGTCACTCCCAAAATTTGGTGCTGAAACAGAGAAAGCTTTGGAACATAGCAAAGGGCACTGAGCATGGACCTTTAGAAAGTGATGCTGTAAATAGGTTGCAACATGATGAGAGGGATCAGAGGGCACAGGCCTTAATTGTATGTGCGTACAGCTACAACTGCTAAAGAGACATGGGATAAGTTGGAGGCTCAATATGAGCAGAAGGCATTAGCAAACAAACTATACCTTCTAAGACAACTGATGAACATACAGATGCAGTGCAGGAGACACCATGACAAGTCATATCAATAAGCTAGAGTCAGTGAGTGATGGCATGTTAGTAATGATTTTGTTGTTAGGCTTGCCAGAGAACTATCACAACCTCATTACTACTCTAGAGACTAGGATAGATGCTCTGACGTTGGAACTTGTAAGTAGGAGGTTGCTGCATGAGGAGTTGGAGATGAAGATGAAGATAGAAGGGACATCTTCAAGTGATGAAAAAGCTTTTTATGTACAGAAGCTGAAGGGGAAACCCAAACAAGAGTCATATGGACAGAAAAAGCAACAACCGAAGAAAAAATTCAAGCAAAGAGGCAACTGTAACAATTGTCATGAGCTTGGTCACTTGGCACAAGAATACCCACATCCAAAGAGGTCCGCAGAGAAGGGGCAAGCACATACAGTTGAGAATGCTTTTGTGACCCGCTGACAAGGTTTCAGCAGCAAACAATAACGTTAAACGCAGAGGACCAGGCATGATGCCCAACAAAGCCACTCAATCCAATAGAATTGAAGTTTGTTCCATCCTCGGCAGAGCCAATAGAGGTCGTGTGTCTTCCAGAAGCTTCAAAATCAGGGAGCTGATATGTTGCACTACTACGTTTAGGGGGGGTTAGCGATGCCGAGACCCCGAGCGCGCCGGACACGCCAACCCCCTGCGACTGCAGCGTCGCGTAGATGCTCGGCCCGGGACTTGCGACGTTGGGGCATCGCAATGTCGGCGCTCGGACGACGTTGTGGCATCTTGCAATGCCATGCCGTCGTCGAAAAGGGACCTGACCTCATTCCCCGCCAACGCATTGGGGGGTTTGTCCCATTTTTTGCATGGATGTAGTGGTGCAAAGCCTGATGTCACAAAACAAAATAGAGCTAAAAATAAAATCATTACGCCCCTCAAAACCACAATAATATATTTTCTAAATGCAAATATTTATTTTAAATTCGATTTAATTCGAAATTGGTGCAAGGGTGAGTGCGTCGTTGGGGAGTTTTTTTATTTTTTATTTTTTTATTTTCTCCTGCTGGATCTTTGTACAAGTGTTGCACACATATTTAAGCACATGTAGGAAAAACTGAAGCTTGAGCCACATCCGTTTGTTGGGTGCAATGGCATGAGAGGATTTTCTTTTACATTAATAAACAAAAATTGGTTGATAGGATGAATGTGTCATTGGGGGGGCAAATGATTTTGTATGAAAAGGGCGCCCTCGCTGGCACTAGATGCCGTACTTGCCAGGTTCCGTGAGACTAGATAAGATATCAATGTACATACCAGGAAGTCCACCAACAGTTTCAAGTAAGAAAAATGTGATCAATGTGTAGAAAACAAATACGACATATTGAAACTTTGCATGCGTGTACGTTGCGCACATACATGTAATTATTGAATGACATATTTGATGCACACACACATTGAAGGTTGTTGTTTGCATTTCGCTTATAATGAAGTGTATGGTTGCAAGGACACATTATAATATATGTCCCTATGTTCATTTGTTCGTATCAGGACTTTGTCCATCCCTTCCCGGTCTTTTTTCTTGGCACCCATCCGAAAACAACCCAAGTACATCAGGCGGGAGCCGTGGGCGAGACGCTGCCCCCACGGTACCGGACGATGATGACGATGACAGTGATAGTGACAGTGATAACAACAATGAGCATGGAATTAACCAGGAGGATGTGCAAGCCATGGAGGATCTCTTAATGCATCATGTGGGCGCTGAGGCATCCCATGAAGAAGGAACCCGGCCAGTCGATGATCCTGAAATGGCCCCCTCAAATGACATGGAGAGGGAGGCGAGAACTCCCTTGTACGAAGGGGCGAAAGTGAGTCGACTTTCAACAATCTTACTTTTGCTCAATCTTCAAATTCGATTTGGCATAAGTAATGTTGGGATGTCTGCCATAAAGCGAACTATTACAGACTATATCCTTGCTTCACACTTGAAACCCAAGATGTCACGGTCGCGGAAAGAGGCGCGTGAAGTCTTGGACTCTGTGGGGATGGGCTATAAGATTTTTCATGCATGTCCATGTGATAAAAACCCTATATTACGGAGAGGATTCGCATCTCACCAAGTTCCCAAAGTGCAAGAAAGACCGATATCGGGATGATGTCCAAGGGAAAAAAGTACCACGCAAGGTATAAGCACCATTCCCCCTCGCATGGAGATTATTAGAGAGTAGTACTCATGCAAGATCTGATTGTGGTTTTGGAAGGAGTGAGTGAGGAGTGGAAGGAGCGACGTTTGGGTTTGACCATTCACACCCAAATGAGGGAGAGGCTGCATAAAGAGAAAGGCATAAGGGTGTTGTATTATGTGTGCTAATGGGATGATTACATGTGGGGGCGTGGGGTATTTCATCCTAGAAAATGCATTACTTTCCGATCATCCCGCGATTGAGGGCACAGTACCGAAGCCCCGAATTGGCTAGACTCATGAGATGGCATGCCTCGCATCGGAGCCCCCCGGGAAAGGTGTGCGGGCCACAAGATTCACAAGCATGGAGGCATATTGAAGAGATGTGGCCTTTTCTCTTGGAGGACCCACGACATGTCCACCTCGGCTTCTCCTCGGATGGGGTCAACCCATTCTCTGTCCAGTCATGTAGTCATTCCACTTGGCCGATGACCATGGTGAATTACAACATCCCTCCGTATCTTTCAATTAAAAAAGGTCATATCATGTTGGCTGCCATTGTGCCAGGTAAGTGTATTCATTTCATGTTTATTATTGCCTTGGACTTTACATTAAACTTCTGATCTTTGACGCAATTCGGATGCAAGATTGATGAGTGACATAATCATGGAGTAAGATGTGTAATTCATTTTGTAGTATAATTTGTATATTGGTGGAGCATTGAAACAATGATGTGAATGTCTCAAAGGGAAAAAACAAGTGGCAAACATGGACACGTACTTACGACCTCTTGTTGATGAACTTAAAGAGCTATGGAGGGGGGTCTCGGCATTGGATGTTTCACTTGACCTTATGGCCGGACAATCTTTTCACATGAGAATTGCTTTGGACAATGCATGATTATCCAGGTATATTATGTTCCCCATGAACAACCCGCGTACATTCACTTGTCAATGCCGGATGAGGATGAGGATTGGGATTGATTGAAGTAGCGGCGACAGTCTTGTGTACCGTAGTGGGGTAGATGGCATTATGGGCCATGCACATGACAACTTTTTGTTTTTGCTAATGTGGCGGGATGTGTAGTACAGGACTAACTGTTTGCTCGGGGCTAAGCACCAAAGGGCACCATGCATGCTTGCATTGTGGCAATGATCTTGATGCACATAGCTCCCGCCATCTTCACAAGATGGTGTATCCCAACTACCGCAAATTTCTTCCTATGAGCCATCGATGGAGAAGAAGAGAGAAACACTTGTTTGATGGCAAAGAGGAAGTACGTCTCCCCCCTATGACACCGTCCGGGCAGTTTTGGGAGGACCGATGGAAGGAGACCCATGCGGGCACGGACGGTGAAATGGACGTGCCCGACATGAAATGACTTCAATCTTCTACGAGTTGCCATATTGGGCGGTACATATTCCACAAAAACACCGTCAATATCCATATGCATGCATGTGATATTGCACATTTGGTATGCATTGCATTGTCACTTTCACGTAAAAAAATTTGTGTAAGTCTTTGTGGGTGGGGATATATGTAGGACCTGAAGATTCGTCATCTTCTAGATCCCATGCATATTGAGAAGAATGTCTGCTCGTCCATTTTTCGGGTTCTTCATGGCACGCCGGCAAAGAAGGGAGTGGCTGCAAAAGGAGATTCTCTCGGTGTTAGAAAGGAACTTGAGGAGCAGGGTCGCATGCGCCATCTATGGGCCGAACAAAATGGTGTGGACCCAAAGGGTGTTGTACAGTGGAAGTATAGGCGCGCACCTTGGCAATGGACAAAGGAGGAATACAAGAAAGTGATAGCCACCATAAGTGCTGTCCGAACACCAACTGGTTATGGATCATCCCTCCGTATGAAGTTCAGCGAAGAAGACGGGGTCCATGGTTTGAAGTCTCATGACTACAATCTATTGCGAGACATCTTGCCCATTGCAGTACGTGGGGCATTGACTCCCGAGGTTCGTGAGACAATCTATAGATTGGGAGGCTTGTTCCGGTGGATTTGCTCCAAAGAGTTGGAAGAAGCAGATTTTCCACGCATGAAGAAGGAGGCGGCGGAGGTAATGTGTATGTTGGAGATGCACCTTTCTCCCTCCTTCTTTGACATCCAAGTGCACTTGGTAGTGCACTTAGTGGAAGAGGCTTCGATTGCCGGCCCCGTTCATTCTCGGTGGATGTACTTCCTTGAGCGTTATATGAAGACTTTGAAAGGATTTGTAAGACAAATGGCGCACCCGGAGGGTAGCATGGCGGAGGGATATACGTTGCAAGAAACTATGTTCTATTGCACGGAGTACATGACAAGGGTGGATGAGGAATCCCCTCGGATCCCGGGGGGTGCACTCTTTATAAACTGTGTCTATCACGTGCGTTCGTCGCCTAATAAAAAAACCCCCTGTATACGGGTCCTTGGATAATTTATACCCCCTCTGTACATACTTTTTGAAGATTATAAAATCCCCTCCTGTAAATATACAAAAATTTACAATTTTCGAAAAGTACCCCCTTCTGTATGTATATTCTCATTTTTCATCATTAAAAATAACCCTCCAATATGTATATGTATGTTTTTATATTATATCGAATTTATTCATTTAAAACATAATAAAATCTAACAAATTAATTAAAAAAATTATTTGCCTTTGATAAAGTTGTCAAAGACTTTTCGGTCATTTGCATCAAGAACATATGTGTTTGACTTGACATTGTACTTTAAACATGCTAACGCGATAATGGAATCCAAATCAACCATCATGTTATCCGTTAAATCGTACGTATAGACCCCTCCTCGAATTTTTTGGTACCATGCTAACCCAATCTCCATATGAGAAGGACGCTCCAATAAATCAACAGAATCCCTACATTCTACAAACCGCTTATTGATTTTCTTCCGCATTCTTTGAACCCTGCCCAAATACCAAGTGCCTTTGGTTGCTCCTCTGCAAGTTTTCCCTGGTCTACCTTTCCTGTTTGTAGTTTGTATCGCAGTCTCCCCATCAACAAAAAATACAGCACAATCCGAACCCAATCCCAAGCTCGTGGCTTTGTTGCTGGTAGTTGGTTTGTTTTCTCGGCAAAACAACATCGATGCACTTCTTACTCATGTCAATCTATCATTGGATAGAGTAGGGCTGCCATTGAGTTGGCTAACCAAAGTGCTTTTGAATATGGTCTTCCCGTCTACTTTGACAAATGGAACCACTGCACTTCCCTGAACTTGTTTCTAGTCAGTGAAATGGGGGAGGACATCTTGGATGACCTCAAGGGTCCACCCACTCTCGGCACTAGACTGAAATTTAAACTCAGGGAAGGAAGCCTACCTTTGAACATGAAACAGAAGCAGAGAGGAAAGGGGGAGTGCACTCTCCCAAGTGAACCTGCATCATTCAGTTGGCAAGACCGTGTCTGAAAAATTGATCCATTTGAAGACACCATGGTGCAGCTGAGCACAGCCTGAATGACAACAATTAAACATCATACTGAGACAAGAGAAGCAGTCAAGGACACAGTCATGCATATGGCAGCAAGTGATCACCCTTCAAACATGATTGAAAACATACATGAGGTCAAAGGCAATAAGAAATCAGCAAATGGTACTGCAGCTAACAGTTGGAGTGTCTTTAAAGACAAAGGGAAGAGAAAGAAACACTTCACTGGCAATGAGGGGAGGCTGTGGAAACGCCAAGAGGATGGCACAAATGATAGAAATAACAGGGCTGGGCAAAGGATCCTGCAGGAAGAAGAAAGGGTATGTCAGCATGGAAAGGACGTGCGGCTCATTCCAACAGAAAGGGGAACATTCGTGCAGTTAAGTACAACAACCAATTGCCCTTCAATTATGGCTGGAATTTTCCAAAAGGCGAGGGATGATAAGGATGAGATTGTACTCATAAGACGTTGTTTGCCGTAGCCTTGTGGCCATTGACCCCGCGCCCAGTTTCAGTGGGAACAAAAGGAACAGGGCTGACGTTGGTAGTAAGACTTACCATCGTATAAGGAATTAATCCGGGTTTTCCAGATATCCTCTAGAAAACCCTTCACACAAGCATCAATCTGTTGTGTGTGATTTGCCCAAAAACTAGGCCTCAGGTGGGCCTGGGCTTTTGGCTCAGTCTCGAGACTTTCAAAGTTGGTAAACAGGGGTACAGGCACAATTCCCTATTGGAAAATGAATATTGTCTTCAGATTGCCCACACAACGGACAATTGCACTCTCCCTTTCCTCTCTGCTTCTGTTTGCTGTTCAAAGGTAGGCTTCCTGCCCTGAGTTTAAATTTCAGTCTAGTGCCGAGAGTGGGTAGACCCTTGAGGTCATCCAAGATGTCCACCCCCATGTCACTGACTGGAAACAAGTTCAGGGAAGTTCTCTGCCTAACTTCATTTTCATCAGACAATCTCATGGCAACAGACATGGCCTCAGACACTACAGCCTCTAAGGCAGATTTATCCAGCAGGGTCAAGACTTGCGGATCCAGGTCCAGGTCCTTGAGAATCTTTTCTACTCTCTTCTGCCAGGACTTAGCCTGTTTGACAGGGCGGTCCTGTTTCCAAGATATAGAGTCAATCAACTTAGGATATCTGGTGTTGGGCATATGTTGCAGCTGACCCCACCATCTGACCTTGAATTCATCTCGTCGGGAGCTTAAGGATGGAATGCCAAACTCACCCCAAACAGCCACATTGGCTGTTTTGGAGCATGCTGACATACACTCCTTAAGCACCCCCACTTGAATGGATTCTAGAGACTTAGCCTGGTTGGAGTTATCAACCCATATAGCAGATCCGTACTCCAAGGCAGGTCTAATAACGCGACAAAGCATGGTTTTCTTAACCTCAGAGATGACCCCTCTGCAGTGGAAAAATTTAGTGAGCCCCAGAGCTTTGCCCTTGCCAGTTCGAACAACTTTCCGGATATGTGCATCCCAATTACAATTGGAGGAAAACTCAACGCCCAGGTAAGTGTAGGAAGGGAGGATCGGGATCTCTTGGCTACCCCACTGCCACTTAAGATCACTTCCTCCCTCTCCTCTGTCGTTGAATGCTACCACTGCACATTTGCTGACATTAGCCTCTAGCCCCCAAAGATCAAAGTATCTCTTCGCGCAATTAATCAACTCCTGAGTGTGATGCCACGGTAGTTCCCCGGTTCTTCTCTGTCACCCTTCTTGTATAGACTGACAATGACCCCCTGTCGCCAGCGAAAGGGGATCATTTCAGTCTTCCAGATAAGGTTAAAGAGGAGAACTAGGGCCTCTATCATGGGATCGCCACCGTGCTTGATAAGCTCGTTGACAATACCATCAGGTCCACCAGCTTTATATCCATTTAAATGTTCAATTGCTTCCACAATCTCAGAAGAACTAATGGGAGCGTTATAAGCCATTGAAATATACTCCAGTTCATCAGGGCTGTTTTGAATCATAGGAACAATTTTTCCAACTGTGTCCCTCCATTCAGCAGAAGACCCCTCACTGTTAGACCTAGAAGTTCTGCCAAGGATACTGTAGTGATTTTCAAAGGTTTTGACAATGTCAACCGATGAAGTCACCACTGCACCTTTAGTAGTCTTCAGCGCTTGTACTTGCTGACCGTTTTTAGGCTTGTACAAACGTTGAAGGGCCAACCATAATTTCTTGTCATTACCACCATGGTGGTTTGAGTTTATTTCACTGTATAACTTATCCCAGTATAATTTCTTCTGAGACCTAACAAGCTGATTGATATCTTTCCGGAGCTGATAGTACCTCGCCCACAATTCTCTGTTGGTTTTCAAATTGCAGCACTCTTTATAGAGGGCTCGTCCTCACCAAAAGGCCCAATGATATCGTCCTGATGGAGCCCTTTGCCCACCCGGGCATTGAAGTCACCCAATAGCACTACCTGACCTTTGGCAAGGAACGAAGCACAGTCCAGCTTTACATCTTCGAAGGCTTTGTCTGCGTCAGCACTAAGGGTCCCCTCTGTGGGCATGTAAACACAACCCACAAAGAGGTCCTTCGTACTCATGCCGCCCTTCAGATTCAGTTTTAGCCAGATACTATGTTCGTACCTCAAACCCTTGTTGATAATTTCACAATTATCAAACAAGAAATCACGGACAAAGAATCCAACCCTTTTTTGACCGCGTTTGGCAGAGGCTGCCTTGAGAGTACACATCCTACCTGCCCATTTATAACCATTGACATCTCCAACCAGTTTATCCGAAGTTTCCCATGTTTCTTGCCCAACACAGATATGAATATCATTAGTCCGAAGGACTTGTCCCACTTCGAGTTGTTTCCTTTGGTAAGTAAGCCCTGAGAAGTTGAAAGTGGCCAGCCGCAAGCCAGCCCTTTGCATGTGAATTGTTTGTCGTCTAGGTAGCTTGGGATTGCTCCTGGACGCCCAACCGTTCTGCAAAGGGGGGACAGTTACCCCATGTGTAGATTTTGCTCGTCTTGTGTAAACTCTTGAGTACCAAATCCTTCAGATTCAGGACGTTCAGGTTCTGTACACTTAGGGGCATCTTGTCCCTCTGGCTGTTTGGATTCAATAAGGATGAGAATAGGCCTGATACAGTGAGTACAACCATTGTGTCACGCCAATCATTATTAGGAAAGAAAATAGGCCTAATGTGCTCATTACCTCTGATGACTGGGAATCTTGATGCACATGTCCTCCTGTCATTGCTGCACAACAATCCGCCACCACACCCGCATATCATCACCGATCAGCCCAGGCCTGCCCCACATTCCCGCGCACTTACTTCATCCCCTTCGATTCCTGCCCTCTACATACATCACAACCTCAAACCTTCTCCCAAGTCAGTGCCCTCACCACATTCTGGTGCCCTCACCACATTGTCCTACCATGCCCTGTGGAGAGGAGGGGAGAGGAGAGGAGGAAAAAGAGAAAGCCTGCGGAAGGGAAGGCGAACGCGGGAGAGGAGGAGAAAGAAAAGAGAAAGCCGCGGGAGGTCAGGGGAGAAAGATCGTGGAGCGAAAAAAAAAAAAAAAAAAACAAACATACAAAACGACGATTCCACTATTCGTTCCCGGGATGCATCGCGGCGGAATCGCCATTCTTACCACTACACTATCCCTAAAAACTCAACAACCCCCTCCTGTAAAATTATATTTAAGGTGTTTTAAACCCCCATCTGTATGTATAATGTTGTACATGGGGGGGTTTAAAATACCCCCTCCTGTGCACGCACGTGGCTAGTACATTTAATGAGGAGTGCACCCCCCAGGCCTCGGATGTGGAAGGAAGAGGAGGATGCACGAACCAAGGACATTGTTTTGCCCAAAAAATTGAAGAGGGTAAAATTGCCGACCTTGGTGATTGAGCAAGCGCATGACTTCATACTGAAGAACACCCCATCCATACATGAGTGGGAGGCAAGATACAATAATCTTGTTCAACAACGAGAGGAGGAGACGCTTGCATGGAGGCGGAACCATCCAAGGCCAGTTACTAGACGCCCACGACGAGGAGCGGGCCGCCGGAATGTTCCTTCACAAAATTTGCCCATGGAATTGCAGCCTCTAAGTTCATTCCAACAGTGGCTTCGGACTTCAGTTTATGATGTCGTTGCTCAAGGAGAGGTGGTTTCAGATTTGGTGCAAGACGTTGTAAGGGGCCTCTCTCAATTCGCGACCTCATACACGGCGGTTTGGGTTCACGGTCGTCATTTCCGCATTCGTGCTCTTGACATGAAGCGCAAAACAACCTTTGATTCTGGCTTGTGTGCCACATATTGGCAAGACTCCGTGTGGGGCAAGGGAGATACACGACCTGCTATGAGCAAACTTGAGTACATTGGAGAGCTTGAGAGCATATTCCAACTTCAGTATACAAGGTACCGGCCTCTTCTCTTCAAGGGAAGGTGGTTCCAGCCACATCTTGTGGGGCCCTCCGCAACACTAGTGCAAGATGATTGTGGTTTCATGCGCGTCAATGCAGATAGGCTCAACCCTACTCACCGTCCCTCCGATGAGTCTTTTTCACGGCCTTCAGACATGGAGCAAGTTTTCTTCTCCGATGACAAAACAAGAGGGGGGAATTGGAAGGTGGTTGTGCATGCTCAGCCAAGAGGAAGACGTATCTATCATGGTCTCGGATCTCCATGGGGTGAGGCAATTGCGGTGGACGGAGAGACTAGTCATAATGATGCTGATGATGGAGGTTGGGTAGAGGGGGTAGAAGAGGATGATGACGCCCCGGACAATGCATCCTGGACCCTATATGATGAAGCTCTAGAAGATATGGATGTTGGAGAAGAAGACGAAGACACGGCCATTGACAACGAGGTGGAGGATGATACGCAGGTGCCTTTTGAGAGCCGGGCCATTTATGACGATGACTCCGATGACGAAGAAGACTTGCAGCTTGATGAGGATAAAAAGGCTCCAGATGATGATGTTCAAGTTGATTAGACACAAATGTCGTGCGGCTTTTACTCACCCATCCCTTCACTATCCGAGGTGGAAACTCCAAGATAGAAGAGTTGGATATCTCTAAGCACTCAGCCCACTCAGTACAATCAGTCATGACCTGCAGCTAGTGAATCATGGTTGTGCTTCCCCTTTGTATTCCTTCTTGCCTTCATATTATCAATTACCTTATCTGATACTGAAGCATCAGATTGCTTCAGTATATTCTTAGTTTCAGTTAATCATGCATTCATTTCACAGCTTCACTCATGTCTCTCTACACAGTGTGATTGTATCGAATAAGTTTCAGATTACGATTTATCAGGTACTAGGCCAATGTCAAGTGACTCTAATCCACCCTACAGTATCACTACAGTTCTGCATGAAGTAAAGCATCTACTGTTCATCTCTCCTACTACTCCGTGCTCTCGTTCTTGCTCTCCGTCTGATCTCCTCTCCTCCCTGACCATCAAGCGCTACCCCCGTGAAGTGTCCTCTTTCCGTTGCCGCTCCCCTTATCTGCCCGCAAGCTGTTCTAACCACCTAACTAATTAACCGTCATCCCCCAAGTATCACGTTCCTTTTGCAGATATCGTTCCCTCACAGTCGTTCCCTGCCATTGATAATTGTTCCCCATGTACTGTGACAGGCTGTGTCAAGCTGTGACTGGCTGTGTCGGTTGTGTTGGCTGTGACGGGCTGTGGCGGCCGTGCGAAGCTGTGTCAGGCTGTGTCGGCTGTGATTGGCTGTGACGGACTGTGTCGGCTGTGCGAAGCTGTGTCAGGCTGTGTCGGCTGTGATTGGCTGTGTCGGGCTGTGTCGGCTGTGCGAAGCTGTGTCAGGCTAGAGGGTGCCCCTCCTTGTCCACAGTTACATCTTATGTAGGGACGATGCCAATTGAAGAGTTGACTCTTGTGATTTTTGGATCTGGCCGAACCAGTCGGCAAGTCATTTTTGGTCCTCAAGGTAAGGTTCTCACCTTTGTCACAGAGCTTGCAGTAGAAGGTCCTTAGTGGCCATGCCACAACAATAGGTTCTTTTTTTATTCTCTGAAAACCCTCCTTAGCATCCTGTGTACATCTACTGCGTTCAGCAGGAGTTATGTTGCCCCATTTGACCCACATTTCAATAGAAATGGGTGCCAATAAGTTGATATTAGCATGTGGGTGCCACATCATGTGGTCGTTATTGGCAACCTCTAATTCAACTGCACGGGGAGGCAACCAAGGGACAAACCGCAGATTTCCAGGAGTGGCACCTGCTGCCCTTTCTTGTTCCACTTGTGAGATTTCTACTTGTTCACAGAATTCTCTCACTGCCTCTTTTTCTTCATCTGGTAAAATCATGTGCCCAAGGATTGGGTGATTACTTACAGAAGGGATGAAGTCTTTTTCAGATGTGTTTGCAGATTTCTGTGTGGAGACAGTCTGGTCATCTTCTGGGTTCGCCATTCTAAGAGCTGCCTCAATGGCTGATCCCTTCTTTTCCCATTGTATCAGCTCCTCGGCATCATCTTCCAGTACCTCAATCATTTTAGTATTGAATTCCTGGAGCTTCTCCAGGTACCTGCCATTCTTATTTGCCATGATGCCAAGTGCAACCCAATTTTCCAAAGCCGAGGTTTCAAGTAATAACACGGGGTTTTCATCACCTGAATTTTCCAAGGCCTCAGTATCCATCTTTTGCAATGCAGCATGAAAGTCACTTGGTGTGACTTGTGCGAGGGTAGCCTGCACAGCAGGAATTGGAGGAGGTAGTGGGGCTGATACCCCAGGGCTATGAGGTCCTCATTCCAGCTAGGACCTCCTTTGGTGACTTTCTGTCAAGGCCCCCCGAGAACGTTTGTCAATATATCAAAATGAGAAGGTGAAAAGGAGAAGGGTAAGGGTAGATGGTGTGTACAAAAACCACTAAGTACACTGATCAGATAAAGAGAGGGAAGATATACATGTCATGTCAAGACATGGACAAGACCGCTAAGGTCATTGTCATTGAAAGACAAAACAGCCTTTACAGGGCACCATCTAACATTCCCTTTCATGTTTACAATCTCATTTGAATACCCCATTACATTTCAGGGTCTCTGAAAAAACAGGGTGGGAGGGTGGGATTCCAGGTCAGTCATATCATGAAAGCACCATAGTTTGCACCATCATTTCAAAAACTCATTTCAAACTCATTTCAAAAACCAGATTGCAGGTTTGGGGATATTTCCCAGAATCAAGCTCATAGCACTTCAAGTTGAAACAACCAGCCATTCATGCCTTAAGTATTGCAAGTAGACACAACACCTTAGCAAAACAAGTTGTGAAAACCAGATTGCAGGTCTTGGGACAGTCCCCAAGACTCATGCTCAAAAACAATTCAAGTTGAGTTTGAAACAGTCAAACAAATATGCCTTAAGCATTTGCTGGTTTACATCATGCTTCCTCTTGCCCTATTGGCATGGTTCAAGACATGGTATATATCATGAGGCTGCATGCCAACATCCAGGTTTTGAACAAGTCTTCTCCCTAGAGGCTATTGCTGGCCTGAAGGTGACGTTTCAGTGTCGTGTCACAAGCAGGAATCATAAAACAAAAGCAAGGCAAATTATCTCAAATTTGCCTGCTATCAGCCCTCAAATTCAGACTGCTATGAGAGCCTTAATGAGTGTGTGTGTTCCCTAAACAAGGCGTACCTGTTTGACACAACAGAGTCAAGCTGAGAGGTTTCATTCCAAAGCTAGTTTGGTGATGTGTCGAGCAAGAATATTTCTTTCCTGCAATGAAACCAAACAATGATATCAAAATAAATCCGACGAACACCAACCATCGAAAGATTGAAAGGGTTAGACTTTTTCTTGAGACAACTAGCAAACACACCAAACTCCCGAATAACAAGCACCCAAAACACCCACAACTCCAATAACATGAACCTTCACTGCCCAGTGGAGGTTAACAAAATGGAAACATCCAGACATAGGTTAAACATGCTATTCCGACAACATAAAAACACGAGAGTTAAATCCGGCAAACTGAAAACACAGACAATTCCAAGATGCAGAATCCACTTACAAGCAGAACGTATGTCATTGCCAGTCCTCCGAAAATGTTCACACAAGACATTCCGTCCCTGCAAAAAAAAAAACCCATGTAATCGTAGGTGTCCGCCCTCAGCTCATGAGTGTAAGTCATGCACTCCTTCTCCTGCGAGGTCGGGTCTACATCTGGTCCTTGGATAACAAGATTAATTGGGTCCGACGTTAACAAAACAGTTTGAATGTGATCGTCCGGATTCACCATCTCCTCATCTGTTGCCGGAAATATGTAGTCGAGGCAGAGGATCGTCCGGGAGAAAATAGTCGTGCAGCTCTTGTAAGGTGATTCAAACTCGCCGGGAAAGTAATAGCCCTGTCGGATAATAAACGATTTTGATCCATGACCATTCTGGATGTATGACACAAGATTTCCCAATGATTCTTGTGTCGAGAAAAACACAAATGTACTGGACATTAGCTTCCGAGCCACAAAAGCATCCAGGATATTGGAGTAGTCTTTTGCCTCGAAGACGACAGAGTCATCATCACAAACTGTGTTGACGAACACCATAGATATGTCGTCGAACCATTTCTTCGGTGCAAGTCCCAACCGTGATCTGGCATCAACAAATTTCTGGTTTCCCCCCAGCTGTGTGTAATGGGACCTGAAGCTCGTGCGTAGAATCGCCAGGGCATTCTTGTTATCCTTGAAGGTCTGCTTGCACGACAAGACATACTTCTTGAAGGCAGCAGTCATTGGCTGCGTCTCCATATTCATCTTCTGTTTACTTACAATGTAGTCGTTTCCGAGCCGATCTCGAAAAGTTTCAAACTCAGCTTTGTTGAAGTTGTATTTTTTTTTTTACATCACGCCACTCCTATTTGGTATACGGTTCCGGGTTCTGTTTGCTCCTCTGAGGCCACCCTAAGACTTCCATTACATCGTCGATAATATTCCGTTGCAATTTCATTTGGTCAATATACGCGCTCATTGTGTTTTGTCCGCGCCCTTAAATTTCGTTCCCCGAATGCAAATGTCTCTGTTTAGGATTTCCTCCGCCCACTCTTTTCAACTGCCTGCTATTAAGTCATTGCAGTTTCGCAATAGCGGTTTTATTCAGCGGTAGCTGTTCACCCTTGCACTGAATCCCGAAAATATCAATAAGCTTCATTTGTTCCCACTGTTTGAAAACCTCCTCCCACAGGTTTCATACGTCTTCGTCACAGAGAACCAGAACCATGGCCTCCTTCACGCTACTCATCTCCAGTATGAGTTGACATGCTTGCATAAATTCCTGGGAAAATAATCAGGGCCAAAGTTAAACATTTCATTCGATATTTGATATTAAATTTTGAGATGAAACAATAATCACAACTATCATGTCAATTATACTATACTCCAAATGATAATTCTATTACCAATTCATCTCCGTCCATCTTGTTGTGCCTTGTAATTTGAAGCTCTTTTTGTAGTGTCTCCTGCTTCGGAATGCGGTGCTCCTCCAAGTCAAATTTGTCCAATCTGTTCATGTTCTCCACCAAGAACAGTTCCAAGAGTGTACCTAGAAAATCCTTGAAAAACCCAATGAGCATGAAAAGTTTTGGAAGCATTCTCCGCAACATCACATTTTCATGATCATATGATGTTTCAAGTATTTTTGCGGCACATTTCCGGAACTGTTACAGGTGGAGAACATAAATAGATTGGAAAAATAAGAGCTGGACAAGCACCTCATTATCAAACAAGACACATTACAAAAGACCTCGTCATGTCGAATTTCCGAATGCTGAACCATCCCGCTCGTTCATTGTAGCACCCTCCCTTATGAAGCTATTTTTGTAGTGTCTCTTGCTTCGTAATGCGGTGCTTCGTAATGTGGTCTCCGTTCGTCACATTAAATCCGAGCTTGCAAATATTTTGGTTCTCTAGCAAAAGGAACAGAAAACACAATGAATCATTTACCTTCCATTGTATAGTCTCCGTTGTGTGGTCGTTGTACTTTTTCGGCCTCCCTCTCAGCTCGAAGAAATTTCGGGCATGTGCAACTTTCTCGGGAAAGGTTGTGTCAAATTTCTGCGCCTTATTCGGGTCATTTAGGAGCTTAGATAGCTTCACGAGCCTCATCAGATCCTTTGACCATAAAATCTTTGAGGGCCAGTCAGTGTAGTACTTCTTAAGATTGTCGTCGTCTACGTCTTGCACAAGTTCCTGCGACAGAATTGAATAAGGTCAGAAATTATATCGACCTAACAAGCATGTTGTTTAAAGTTCATGAACCTCCACTGTCCAGTGGAGGTTCATGTTGTTACAAAAATTGGAATTTGTTGAGAAATATACCTTGGCAGCAATGATCGTGTGTTGTCCACCGATGACGAAGAATCTGGAATTTTCCACCTCCTTCCAGTTTCGAGGTTTCGAATTAGAAACCTCCATAGGCTTCTCGGGGTTTACGGGAATCAAATAAACTGGATGTTTGGAGTCGAACACCCGGAGCTGGTAAAAACGCGCTTTGACTTCGTCTTTGTGCTTCACATTTAGGGGCCTGTACACCATATCCCTGGGAGCAAGCTCCATCATGGAAACTTTGACGTCCTGGGTCGCCTCAAACCCAAAAAGAAACATGTCATTATAGTCTTGCTCCAGCCTCTCCAACATCTTCTCACACTTCTCTTTGTCGAATATGTCTTCAACCTTAGGTTTCTTGTTATCTGTCATGAACGCGTGATCCATCTCCTCCTTTTGTTTCTTCTTTCCCCCTGATGTCCCGGCCTCTTTCTCATCACCACCGGCGTCAATGGATTTCCGTTTTCCTTTCTTTGGCCTCCCTCTTGCAGCCTCCTCCTCCCGCGTCTTTGCAATCTCCTTACCCTTTAAGTAAAGCACATCCAAGAAAATACCCCAAGCCATGCAAAATCCTTCATCTGTAAATTGAGTATATTCGTCGAAATATGTGAACCCCGCCCTGATGGACTCTCTCATCATGGCCTTCCTTAGAATTCGTACCTCCAGTTTGAAGCCAAACGTTTTGGGAAATCTACCATCTTCCATCATGAACATTACCAGCATTGAAAATTCCACCTCCATCTCCAACTCTACGTCGACCATATCTGCATATTTGAGCTCGGCGACCTCTGCACCATCTTGAATTGGAACCGGAACTTATGGTCCGGAGGTGTGCCAACGGGTACAATGCCCCATTCTGTGATCTCCGGGTTGAGCTCAAAAATTGCCAGGTGATCATTCTTGAAATTCGGAGATTTCCGAGAAACAAAAGAACCACAGATAGGTTTGCACATTCCAACAATACAATCCCTGGGGGTGATGTTGCTGTCCACAAAACAAACCACCTCTGTCGTCAGACACGTATCATAACATACCATGCAAAACTCCCAGGACAGTAATCTCCACTGTCCAGTGGAGGTTCACCACTTCACATGCTCATAGCTGACAGATAAAAGAATCCAATTCAGGAGAAAAAAAAGATATCACTCATAAGAAGAAAAAAAACATTTATTCAGAGAAGGCTCGTCTCGCCATTCCATACATCATGCGGTCTCAAAATTGTTCGAATAACGAATACCCAATATCTACAAGAACTCATTTTCTTATATCTACAATAACTATAGGAGGCTATCTCGAATCATCCTCAAGGTTTGAGGGGAGTATTCTCTAGGGGTATATGTCGGAGAATCTCCAGAGATGTATTCTGGAGAATCTCCAGGGACGTACTCAGGAGAATCTGCAAGGACATATTCTGGAGAATCAGCGGGGATATATTCTGGAGAATTTACAAGGACAAATACTGCATACTGAGGAGAGTGAGGACTGTATCCGGGAGAGGACGGAAGGACGGATCCCGGGTACTGTTCACTATTTCTTACAGAAATGTCATTATCTGAATCAGACTGAAGATTGCACTCATCACTTTCATCTTTCTCTTCCTCTGTTTCCTCCGTTGTCTCCCCTCAAATAAGTCCCTCGAACATTGATTCGACAGTGCCCGGATTTATGAAGGTTCGCACGTCAGAGCCCACATCTGATATTTGATTCTCAGATCTCTTCTGGAAGGTTTTTGTTTTCGATACAACCAGTGATGCGTCTTGGTTTTCTGCTTCGTTGATGCTTACTGGATTCTGTCTCCTTGGCCTCTTACAGATGTCGACGACGGTCTCAGAACCATCTTTGGCCACCGTGTGCACTCCTGCTCCCTTTCTTTTTATACTGACAGAACAGGCACTGACATAAATCTATCTCAATACACCCTTATGTTGTGCCTTGGCATAGTAACACGCAGGAACCTCCATTGGGCAGGCGAGGTTCATGTGGTTTGTCCTGCCGGAGTTTATGGAGGTCTAGTGGTCTACGGAGACTAGTCTACTAGAGCAGCCTAGGCCCGAAGAAAAACCTGTTTTCAAATGTCGGAAATTTGGAAAATCAATCGCAAAAAACCATGATCCTAACCCGTCATAGCCCTAATCCATAACCCTAATAATCCAGCAGCACCAGTAAACCAGGACCACAAACCACCCATACCAACCACCAGCAGAGAAGCGGCATTGCATTGAAACACCTAAACAACTTTAATCAATTCTAACTAATGGAAACAGCTTTGGAACCACATGAATTGAAATGAGATGCTCCGCATTAGACAAGACAACACAATCACGAAACGTGACATGCAAGAAACAAATGGTGCTCTATAACCTCTGGATCGAAAACGAGTGAGGAAGAGAAGCAAACCAACAGTGACGTGGGTGATGCTGACCAACAAAAGCAACAGCAAAACAAAAACAAAAGCAAATCAACAAACAGAACAAAGAGATAATGAGATAATGACATCAAACCAGATGCGTAAACGAGAACATTACCTGCTGGATGCGTGAGCCATTTCGGTGCTCCTGTTGCTGACCTGAAACGCCTGACCCTTAAGCTTCCACCGCTCTCCCTTACGCTCTGCTTCCCTCCCGTCTCCTGTCTGCACTTGAATCCGCTGTCTGCTTCCTTTCCTCCACTGAACTGCATGCTCTCTTCTCTCAGCTCTCACGACACCCTGCACAACACGCTCTCTGTTCTTCACGCTCTCCCCCCTTCAAAACTCTCTGTTTTCTAGCGCTAGTCGGTCTTACCACTTCCGCAGCGCTTCCGCGTATACAATGGAGTGGCGAAACGGTGGGCTGAACGACCACACCCCTTATATGGTGCCATCGCAAAGGATCTGAACCATCACGTCCTTTTAAAATCGAACGGTCGCGCGTGTTCCATCCAACATCCATGCAAATATCATCCAATTCATCCTTTCCATTCTGTCCATCCATTTTACGAATGACTAGATGAAATAAAAAAATAGATGAATGAACGAGAAAATGTGACGTTAATGATCCCTTGCACAGGATCATCAATTATAACCCCGTGGGATATTTCCCACACCCCACACGTGACGATAAATGAAATGTACAAGTCAGATCCTCCTGCGGCGTTTTGCCGCTGGGAATTACTGCTCTTGACCATGTCTACATTCGGCGGATTAAGGCTTGGAATATTTCCTCTGTCACTCATTTACGCCCGCCGCATTCTCGGCCGACTGTCATAGCTGCACGAATTCATGAAACGCTTGTCATCGGCGTCAGGCCTTCATCCACTTGGACAACATTGAATGCAAAATACGTACTGCTTGATAAGCACGAGTGCGAAACCATTGAACTACCGTTATCGTTCTGGCATCATAATTGTTACATAGGGATCTACCAGTAAAGGACACTCTTTTCCGAAATCGGTCAAAGAGTGCACTCTTGCACCATCTAGAACCGTTCGATTGTGGCCATATCGGATATCAACGGCAACAGAAATCGATCCGCGAGACAATGTATCGCACTATCCCATTGGAGGAGTTCCAACGGGCAACCTGGTTTCACCTCTATATAAGGTCTGAGTGCAAACTGTTCAAACCTCTATCTCCATACCTCTCACTTGCAGATTGTGTTTCCCGCACCTCTCTAGTCATCTCCGACCTCACTTCCCATAGTGCACCTCTCTGAGCATCCTGTACCTCTGTAGCCATCGTAGGTGTACCTCTCTGAATTTCCATAATCTCTCGTGTGAACTGCATTTTCTCCTGTACTAAATGTTATGACATCTGTGTGTTTTCGATAATCTACAGGAAAATCTACTAATTTCTCATCTGCATGTTTAGAAATTACAGTACAATACTCTTCAATTTCTGTATTTTGTCATACCTCAAGTTGTGGACCTCCACTGGACAGTCGCGTCAATGCTCACATTCATCCGTCATTACAATTATTCTTCCACGTAACCATGTTCATCCACTAGTATTCATCCGTCCGATTTTTATTTTTTTTATCTCATCCAACCTCCACTGTACAGTGGAGGTTATATAATTAGACATAATCTTCATATGACATGTTCCAGACCAAACAGTAATTCCATTTCTATTCTACTTCTCTGAAATGTTCATACGCAAGTGTATTTCCTTTTATTATATTGATTCATCTCTGAATATAGTCTTAACTCATACTGCTTATTACTGTAAGTAAGGTCGTCACGGAGGGGTTTTCAGTTTCTTGAACCTCGCGCGTGCAGTGGAGGTTCCGGTGATCATGAGCTTAGAGACGGGTCAAAGAGTGTTTCTTACTCTTCCCGGGTCTTCATCTCCAGTAGCCACTGGGGACTGCCTTAATGTCTCCGGGGTTGGGACCTGTCATGGACACCAATTATCTTCTTCAACCATTTCAGTGGTTCTTATCTCCTGTGATGAAGCACACTCATTATGTCCTCTTCCTTATGGACATATGGATGCTGACACCTTGAAGGAGGCAATTGGGACCCCGGTGGTGTGGAATGTTTGCGAAGTTCATGCGGAGAATAACGAGTATCAAGGAGGGCCTAACATGAATCCTGATTTTATGACGGAGACAAGGGATACTGCCGAGAATTCTGACGTCGACGAGGATGAATCAAACCACAGACCATCGAAGAGTTCCGGGAATCCGAACGGAGGACTCGGAAGGAACAACTGGAGAAACTTGCAGTGCGTACTGTTGGGTGATGATGGGGGTGCACTGTTCGAGGGGAGGATTCAAGCCTGCATTCCGGACGAGGTGATCCTCAATGACAAACTGGGAGAGAACGATGTTGGAGATCTTGTCACCAAAATACTTTCTGGAGGTTCTGGATCTTTGATGTCTCTTGTAAAATGGCATTTAACAAAAACACAACTTTTGGAAAGTGGGAGACTACTCTCAAATGATGTGGAGAATTTTATTAGATCCTCTGACAGTATCTTGTACGAAGATCACGAGGCAGGTGTGAAGAAAGCGGCTTATCGGCATTTTACGAGGAAGAAGAGGGATCGAGATTTGGAACACTCCAAAAAAAGAATGAAGAATCTTACTCTGAAGGAAGTCCGGTCCGTGAGCAGCAAACCTTGTTGCAGACTTCACTGCTGTCAATATTTCGATTGGCGAAAAACCTTGGCTATCCGTACTTCGTTTTGGGGATCCACTTTCGATGAGAGGAGAGAACACGGACTAAATGTTTCAAAACGACTTCACATGCTGGAAGGGACCTCTCGCAAGGCATACGTTACGATTGAGGGTGTGGATGTTTGTGAGACTGCTTGGTGGAAAATTCATGGAATTGGCAAGTCCACATACATGGAGTACAAAAAGTTGAGTAAACAGGGTTGGTTGTCAAGTTTCCATGAGAACCGTGGAGTGAAGAGGCCACGCCCAAGGACTCTTCAAGCAAATGGTAACATTATGTCCATTATCAACGAAAATACTGACCTCATGCCCCATAAGACAAGATGCATTGGGGAGGGAAGGAGGGATACTTTGAGAGTCTTACCACCTGAAATGAACTGGAAGCGAATACGAGACGAGTCCAACGAGGTATGAAATCTCCATTCTTCAATTTCTTTCCTGGAAGTCTTTTTTTGATTCAATTTGGATGATCCTCCCTTCGATTTTGTCTCATACGACTGTGGTTCTAGCTTCATGAACCTCCACTGTCCAGTGGACGTTACTTTCCTGACCCTGCCTTATTGTAATAGTCCAACAGACTATTCGGGTTGGATGGAGTCTCGCAGTCGGCTGTTAGCCGCATCCGGAGTTGGATTTTTTCTAACGTGGATGTTCGTAAAACTGGGAGTACATTTGCGAAGTGCACGGAGTGTGAGATGTTAAAGGACCTGATCAGAAAGTCTGTCAAGAGAAGTGCGGAACAGGTGACGCACAAACGAGCTCTTGATAAACATTTGAGGCACCAAGAGTCGTGCAGAAGACTGTATCATAGCTGGAGGAATGAGTCTGTTATGATTCCGGAGGAGTTTATCTGTATTATTCACGACCAAAATGGATCATAAGAAGACAGCTGTTCCAAGGCTACAGACTCCAAACAAGATGATTTATGGATTGGGTCAGCTTCCAGTTTCACTAACGGGAATGGTCACGCACGGACACGGTGATGGAGCTTACGAACAATATTCTCTTGAGTTCTGGAAGGGAAATTCAAACTTTATAATTGGTTCTTTGGCCCGTTGCCTGCGCCAGCTGGAGAAGCCAACTTGTCGCGAGTCCAGGAACATTTTCGATTACCGACTTCAAAACGAGTTTTTCGAATCACTTTTAAGAGGTAAATCGAGATGTTTGGATGTTTGGATGCTTTGAAACCCTGCAGGCCGGAAGACAAATGTGGTGCTTGTCCACTTCCGAGAAGACTGTACTTGCAAATGGACAACTCCGCGAAGGACAATAAGAACAGATGGATGCTTGCTTTTCTATCCCTCTTGACCGCCAAAGATGTTTTTGAAGAAATCCAACTAGGGTTCCTAATGGTCGGACACACCCGTGAGGACATCGACGGGTTCTTCAGCTACCTTTCGAAGAAGCTGAAGGAACGAAGCACCTACATTCTTTCGGATTTGATGAGGTCTTTTATGACCTCGCAAGATCTGTAGTTCATTCCACAGATTATTCAGGAGGTTCCCCACTTCAAGAATTTTGTCAAGGGCTGTATTTTGGATGGAAAGGAGGCGTTGGTCAGGATTTCGGAGATGCACGTCTTCCGCTTTTTTAAGGATGTCGAGGGCTGGCCCGTCATGAAGTACAAGAAGTCCGCTACTGATTCGGATTGGCTTCCATCAAACAATAGTGTGAAGATGTGGAAGTCCAATCCTGACGGGATTTCCAAGCTTCTTGAAGGAGACCCAGACGCCGTTCCAAGGAGACCTATCTGGGGAGTTAGGGACGACTCCTCCGAAAAACAGTCATTCATTAAGAATGGAATAAAAAAATACAGGGATTTTTGGACGAAAGGAATGATGTTTGACGATCATTACAGAGGTGGAATGGAACAATACGACCAGTACTGGGGAAACATTCTCGTCAAGCTGGATAAGCCAATTCCAGAAGCTCCCGAGCGTATTCAGCTTCTTGAGGGATTCTGGCCGGAAAACAAATTGGTCCAAGAATCATCACAGAGATGGAATCATCCACATATAGTGCCAGATGTGGAAGAAGAGGATGAAATCCTAGAACCTTACTATGGCTCGAGATGTGAGCAACCAAGAATATCCCTGAATCTTTTCAAGGATATTGAGAAAGGGTTCTTTGTGCTCGTTCGCCCTTATGACTTAAGTACGTGCCCGGTCTGGATGGGAGTGGCAATATCTGACGTGATCCGCGAAAGGGAGGATCCTAATTTTAAGAAGGTGAAGGTGGAGTGGTGGAGACCCAAAAAATGTGGTAACCCAACAGACTTGGAAAGGTACAGGGATTGTTGGTCAAAACTTTGGGAGTATAACTCGACAGATCCTCCTCAATGGATCCACGTGAACAATGTTGTGTGGACAATGCCTCCACGGAAAAATACGACAAGGAATAGCACTAAGAGAATTACTGCCGCCGAAGCAGTGAAGGCACGCGCTAATTTGGAGGAGGCTAATCGTCAGTCAGAAAGCGAGTCGTGCGAGTGAGTTCCAGACCAAGGACATATTGTTGAGGTCAACTCTAGTACTTCGATTTAAGATATAAATTTTTTCTTCTCTATGTGGCTCTTCTTGTTTGCGTTGGGGGATCTTTTTTGCAATCTTCTTATGTCGCACTGAACCTCGAATGTCCAGTGGACGTTCTCGTCCTTTGTTTCTGGTTTGCTGGATTCTGGCCTCTTGTATGTCCTGGTCAACAAAGAATACCTTGTGGGGGAGTTTCGCCTACATAATATATAGATCACAAGAACAGATTGGGCGGGCACGACCACTGGAGTCTTCAAATTCGGTCAAAGAGGTTTTTAACAACGGAAGAAAATAGCCTATTTCCAGTCCTTCTCTGAAACATGGACTTGCTTTTCGCATAACCAATTCTCTCATTGAAGTCTCCCACTAAGAGGAGCCTTACTCAATCGTTGTTGACATACTTTTCAATTTGCCAGTCCTGAAGTTTTTTCTCTGAGATTTTCCTCCATTTTCCCTCTAAGCTCTACGACTTTTCTGCACCAAATTTTCATTTCATTTCATTTCCATACTTCTCACCTTTGGCCCTGGTTTAAGAGGGAATTTCACATGTCCTTTTCCGTTGTTCAAATTTTTATTTCTCATAGTTTTTATTTGGTGGTCTGACTTTTTATCCTCTCTCATGTTTTTTTCAGATCTATTTTCTCCCATGAGATCCAGGCGCTTCCCAAAAGTCGTTATATAACGCTATTTTCTTTCCAAATCTCATAGTGTGTATTTATTTTTTAAATTTTTTTAAATTTTTTTTTGGCAATTTAGGATTTAGGATTGACATACCTTTTTATAGTACCTTGCTTTTTTTGTTAGCATTACCCCTAACCCTTACCCTCTTTTGCAAATGGCCCATGAACTATTCATACCATAACCATGGCCATAACCATAACCATTATAGTTATTGAAATGTCTTCTCCCTTGCCATTTGCGCTAGTTTTTTCCTTTGTTTTGGATTGACATGCATTTAGGCATGTTACAGTTTGCTTTCTATGTTACATCTTAATACTAGGTCCAGGTTCTAACGACGAGTCTTTCATTTAATTACTTGTCCATAATATTAGGTTCTTCATTTTTTTTTTGCTTACTAGTACCATATTAACAACGCTAAGTTCTAGCGAAGTTTGGAGTTTTCTATAAGTGTTTGTCTATTTTGTAACTTAAACCATTTATTTATTTATTTTTTATCCTACTAACACACACCAAGTTCTAGCGACTGTGAGTCTTCCATATTTCCAATAGTGTTCTTAAACCCAAACCGAAAACCCTACCTTTACCATCACCCCTAAACCATTAATCTTACCATAAACCAATAACTTTAGTGTACTACCCTAGTTACACTCCAAACCAAGTTATTGTACTACCATGTTACCTCTTCTCAATGTTTCATGCTCTTTTAATATTTTCTTTTGTTGGATAAGGTATAATAGAATGATTACAGGGATATCAAATTCCTCAACCATTTCTTAATTCTACCGAGTGTGAGTCCATCATATTTGTTTGTCTTTTTGTACCCTAAATCCAAACCCTAAACCCTTATCCTTACCGTAAACCCAAACCTTATTACACTGCTAATGGAAGGCATCGATGAAGTTAATCCGGATCTCACTGGTGTGTACACACAACAATGATGCTTGTGTGATGTTGTCGAGCTGTGTTGGAGGCCCTAAGCCCTACCCGAGTTGAACGATTAAGCATGCTTTGATGGACTATGCGCATTGTTGGTGTCCCGTCAAACCTCCCCTTCCCAAATCTTGTGTTGAGCTTGTCAAGACGCAGTTGTGATCTGTATTATGGAATCTGAAATGCTTTTTACATGGCACTGTATTTAATTAATATTGACACACATACCTTGACTCGTTTTGTCTTCCACCACCAACTTTCTGAGAGCGAACCTCCATCTATGAAAGCAATATTAAGTTTTGGGCTTATGTGCTTCATCGCATTAAGTGGTGAGAGAAACAGAAACAGCACCCGTATGCATGCATGTCGGGATTCCTTTGCTGAAGTTCCGAGACTTTCGGATTGAGAGATTATCTATACTTAACCGAGGGAAGAATCTGTCGATGCCCATCACAAGATCGTTGCCACAGTTTCCAATACACGTGTGCAGAATTGAGTAAGGTCCACCTACAGACAGCGACGTAATGTACCTCGGCAGATCAAAAGGTATATTCCTTGGAACTCAGGCATCAAGGAAACATTGTACCAACATTGGCACTTCGTCTATCTCCAGGGGAGGGGGCGCGTGTGCTACTTTCTTTCGTCTCTCCGTCGTTTTGCGTTTCAGTAGCCACCTCCCTCATTCAGTCGGCAGCTCCAGCTGTGCTGCTTCTTTTGTCTGTGTTGTAGAACTCATGCAGGGTCCCTACTGAAGTATCCTATAGCATAAAAAAACTTGACACTGTACTTGCGTGTCGCGGTAATAATCCCTTCGCCGTTGTACTGGAGGGAAAAAAAAAACCCTTTTGCAGTCTAGGAAACATAGTTATGTCACTGTGAATATTAGTGTTTTGCCAGGAGAAAAACTGGGATCTCAATCGGCGATGTGAGATCAGGTGTGGTCGATTTCTGCATGTTAGGCTGGAGATATCATCTGATTTTAATGTAGAAAGGCGGATTGTATGCAGAAATCAGAAACCATCTACGCAAGATGCCAATACTGGTCATGTGATGAGATCATGAGAAGCCTGGCCTTATGTAAGGAGTCTGTTCAGTCTCGACTCTCTATAGGGTTATTCGAGATCCTTTGCTACAATTAGATTTCCAGGAGTTGTTTTATGTATATCACTTTTAAATTTATAGCTGGAGATGTGAAACAGAAATCACAAGGAGAGATTCTAAAGACGAACATACAGAGGGTTTACTCTTGGTTGGAGATGACCATATACATGTGCTAACGCAATAGTAACCCTCTGAGTGTGCATAGCTGATGGACTTGTAATCAAGCAAGTGCTAGAAATTGTAGAATAGATATTTGCTGTTATTTTCCTTTCGCTGCAATGCAGACAGAGTACACAGACCAAAGTCTTTGGTCATTTGACTAAATCGATGGTCAAGTAGCATCCTAAAGTAGCACCATCAGTACGCACCTAGACTAAAGCCTCAGAGAACTATCAGAAAACTAACTAGAAATTTGCCAGAGGCTGTCATTCAGAAAGTCTTAATTTCAAACAATTGCTGCTCAAGTTGGTACAACGCTAGTGTCACTACGCACACAGAAGTCCTCAAAGTGCTGGAATCTTCTTGTAAGGCTCCACCGTATTTTAATCGCTTGAGTCTGTATTAGTTCGCGAGTCATGGGACCTCACACTCGGACCACCGTTAAGTACGCCTCTCTGCATGTAAGACATTCTAATTTGCCATGTCAAGAATTGCTCGAAGAGAACAGGGTTGCAAGAGATGCGCACGCCGGGCCCCTCGTTCTCGTATCCACATTCTTCCTCGGTCTTGGCAAGCAACTCACCAATTAGTTTATTCCTGAGGAGAACAATTGGGATCACAAATCGGCGTCTCTCTGTGCCCACGTAGACCGCCACGCAGCCCTCTGGCACCCCCGGTGGGTGAGAAGCATGAGATTTTGTCACAAATTTAATGATAGAGCTGGCCCCAGGTGGGTTTAAAACAGAGGTGAAGCAGCCTCTTGGTTGGTGTGAGACATGAGAATTTGTCACACATTTGATCAGGCTTCGCTGCTTCATAGAGTTGACCCCCGGTGGATATATTGTGAAATAGCCCCTTGGCACCGCCTGTGGGTGTGAGAAACAGGATGCCCTCATCGTGTGGAGCAACTGGTGAAATAAATCAGACAGTCTAGAGCACGAAAGTGAAGATCAAAAAGTCTATAAGTGAAGATTAGACAGTGTAAGAGTACGCAAGTGTAGATCAGACAGTCTGTAAGAGTACGAAAGCGAAGATCATACAGTCTGTGAGAGTACCCAAGTGAAGATCAGACCGTCTAGCAAGTGATCAGAGTATGTAAGAGTAGGCAAGTAACACTTGAAGAACGTTCTTCAAGTGAAGCGCGCTTATCATTATATAGTCCTAGGCTAAAAGCTTATTTCTACTTCCTTCTGTTTTAAGGTTTACTTTTTAAGCGAATACTTTTTATTTTTACTTACTTTTGGAAAAGGGGGTTACGGATCGGAGAGATCTCCAATTTGAGATAGGGCTATATCTATCACTTTGCTTGACCGTTGGATTTTCTACGGTTGGAGATTCATGACCCATATGCTAACGCAACACTTACTCCCTGAACGTGCTTGCTGATGGACAGTACGAACATGTAATCAATCAAGTGCTCGAAATTGCAGAATCCATTCCGTGCTCAAAATCACACAAGGAAAGTCTCTCCAAATGTTAGAAAACAGACAGTCAGGAGGAAAACTAGTGAGAGAAAACGTCTTTAGCAACAACTGGTGAGTAAACGAAAAGCAAGAATTCTGCCCATTTTGGCATACTGGTGGGTCTGTTTGATGATGTATAATATCTCCCGGTCTGTGCTTATGTTCACTTTATATCGTCTCCAACAAAGGGGTGACTGCACATAGTTAGCTAAGCATTTACAGAGTCTGTACTGCCATTTCCCCGGGCTGAGAATAAGCAGATACGAGGGTGAGCTAACGACATGCGTACTCGTCGCTACTATTTGTCACAACTTTAAATCGTGAGAGGAAGGGGAGATTTAGCTTTTTTTCAAAACTTTCGTGAGGAGTTTTGGGTGCTCGAACAGAGAGCGGGAGTTCTGGGATACCGGCCGCAAGATCTGTGTTTGTAAAATGTTCGGGAGGATCTGGTGGTTGACTGCCTTATTACTATCATTATGCAGCGATGACAGGATGAGCCATCGTTATCTATATGTTTCTTGTGAAAGCAACAGAGACATACTTAATTAATCTGCAAACGCCCACCAGAGTTTGGGGGGCGCCGTTGAACCTCTAAAGTAAGCAAAAACAACAAGATAATAAAAAAAATAAAGTTAGGGTGTAATTTTTAGCCTCGGGCTATTTAAACCCCACCAACCCCGCTCATTTGCGTATCTCTCTTCTGTCTGTCTCACCTCCTCACTGTCGGACTCACTCTTTGAGAGCTCTTTGAGCATTCTGCGGACGTCTAGAGCTGATCTTCACTGCTCCACAATATGTTGGCAACATTCTCTTTTCCGTATACAGAGTACAATATTCGAGCTCCGATCGAACCCCGTTGGTTTCGACATCCAAGAGTCAGAAGCTGGTGTCCAAGACGAAGATAGCAAACAAAGTGACCAGCTACGTGAAGCATCATTTACATGCCATAGGCTCTGGAAAGCCTAAGTTTGGCCTCCTTCCAGTCCGAAGCATCTCCCGACACCCAATTCGATCGCTCAGGTTTGCTGATTTCGACGTGTCTCCAGAGGTCGTCTAAGACCAAGAAACGTTTACTGGGCATGGAACTTGGAAAGACTAACGGTTTGGGCACCCACCAGTCCCATAGACTGTCTTTGGAGTCTGGTACTGACCATATTAAATCTGTGACAAAATTTGTTTCGACACACTCACCGGGGGTGCCAAGGGGCTGCGTGGCGGTCTACGTGGGCAAAGAAAGGCGTCGATTTGTGATCCCCATTACTCTCCTGAAGCATAAATTGTTTGGTGAGTTGCTTGCAAAGACCAAGGAGGAATATGGATACGAGAACGAGCGGGGTGTGCGCATCTCTTGCGACCCTGAGTTCTTTGAGCAATTTTTGCACCGTGTCGGCAAATTGAGAAAGTACAAATTGGCGGCCATTCCTCTGATACGGGCGCTGTTTGTGGCATAGGAGGGCTCAAACCACTGGTATTACAAGCGGCCATGATGTGCCAGTGTTCACCTTTAGGATTGCGAGTACAGTATGACCTGTACATTTCTACAAGTTCATGTGCATATAGGCAACCATAGGCCTCTAATCAAGCTTGCCCCCTCGGAAGGGCACTTTAAAGATCTAGTGGCAAGTGGCAACGGTCTGCCTGCTGGCAACGTTCTGCCTACTGGCAACGGTTAAGCTTTTATTCCGAAGCTGATAGGTGTACGTACCATTTAGAAAGCTTGACCCATTGAGTTGGAGATTGATTTTTGACCTGTATGCTTATTTATTCACTTTCCCATGTACACTTGTGATATCATTTGAAAGAAATTCATGAGCCCAAAAAGCCATCAATTGGAAAACTTATCTTCTGACCCCTAGCTAGGCATGGATTGTCAGTTGCCGGATGATATTGTCCATAACAAATCAAGGGAAACTCTAAGTGTGAGAGTAATTGGAATCCTTAAAAGAGATCAGCATTCCACCCACCTCCCACTGTAGTGCCCAAAGCCACTTCCAAGAAAATCCACGTGAAGTCAAAAACTCAGAAATGATGCACTAAGCATACATGTTATCATCTTTACAAGAGCTGATACAAATTTGCTGAAGTCAGGACTGCAATATCCATGAATTGAACAAGGCATGCATACCAGGAAGAGACATCAGTAGAGACATGGCAGTAGAGACATGTTAGTCCCACTAATATGTAGAGCGATATTAAGATTTAGTGAATATTCTATTTTTTTATTTTATTTTATTTTTGGTCATTATGGGGTAGGCCCTGGTTAACTTTATTGTAATGTATTTGTGGGACAAAGCCCTTACATATTATTTGGGATTATTCGGGGGAAAAAAATTAAAACCCCTTAGACGCCATAAGGCACACACACCGTAATCAGTGAAAGCGATAGTTGAGTCTCCAGGGTTTTGCCGAGGTCTTAAGTTTCCAGTTGACCTCACGATTGAACTATGGGGATGCTGCGGACTATTGAGCGCTTGTTTCTCCAGTGTAGGGGCGGAACACTAGAAGAAAAACGTGGAATAACCAGTGGCCCTTTAACCACTACTTTTTCCACTCTATAAACCACTAGTAACCACTTGCCAATGGCTAATCCCAATGAAATGCCACGGTGGCATCACAGACAGGAAGTGGTTTCAACCACTCAGTAGTCCACGTGTAATAAATTGTTTTTATTTATTATTATTTATTTGGTAATATATTTTAATCAATAAATATAATATTCCACGTGGACGAGTGCAGTGGTACATTGTGAGTGGTTATAGACACCTTAGTGATGGGAAGTGGTTGAAACCACTTGCTACTCCACGTGTAATAATTCAAATTTTATTTATGATTTATGATTTGGAAATATGTATTAATTCATAAATATAATATTCCACGTGGACGGGGACAGTGCTGCATGTTGATCTTGAGTGGTTAAAGACACCTCATTGATTTGTACCACTTTGATAGTGGTGGAGAGTGGGTGGTGAAAGATACTGCAGTAATTGGAACCACTATTCTAGTGGTTGCTCATGAGTGGTTGTCTACAGACAAGTGATTGGTACCACTTTTTGGGTGATACATGAAAAATTTTAAGTGGTTTGTGGAGTTGTGACAGACTTTGAAAAACAGACAAGTGGCCAGACCATTGTGGCATGATGATATTGAACAAATGGTTCCAACAATAAACTTTATTCTGAATCTAAAACATATTCGTCACCCTCTTAATCACTTTGCTCAACTGGAATAGCGGTTGGTTGCACAAACGCCGCTTGAATGGTAGCCAACATAGCTAGGTCTTCTTTATTTAGAGCCGTGGCACCATCTAATGACCTAGGTATTGGCTGATCTAATAAGGTGGATGGACCCTAAAGGCCATCGAAATCTGCATTTTCGCCAATGTCACATTGATCTATGTCCGCCACAATCCTTTTTCCTCTTGGATCCTTCCGAAGGACTACCTTCCACTCCGAACTTGGGGACTCATCCGAAAAGAATACCTGTTCAACTTGAGATGGAAAGATGAACGGCTGATCATTGGCAGGTAACATCCTCCCAAAATTTGCAAGTAGAAAACCATACGAATCCCGCTTCATTGTAGCATTTTGTCCAACGAGGTTGGCCCTCATCCAGGCACAACGAAATATAATGGGGTGCACTCGTCCAATTTGAAGATATCTTTGATGACCCCAACGCACTCTAATGGTGACATGACTGGATTTCTATCACGCACACTATTTCTGCTCTGTTACTGGAAGACGGATGCAACTCCGGAATCAAAAGAGACAAGAAGACGACTCTCCGTGTCATCCACTCGATAATGATATCATACGCCTTCATGCCACGAAATGAAGCTGATCTCAATGAGGGGGGAGTAGACAAATGAATTACATCCATATCCTCAACACCATGCTCAGAGACATGGGTATGGACTGCATGGCGTATCCATACCGGTAGGGGTGGAAACTCCAACAAATGGGGAGGGTATGGCACCGGAAGGCGGCGGTGACGTCGACGATTGGCACGCCACTCACGAGCACATGCCTCTCTATCTGCGGTGAACTGTGCCTTCTCTGTTGCATACTTTCTGTCACAAAATGGCAACAAGAATGACACATGTTAGCAATGGAGTGTTGCATTACTTTGCAAAAAATACCTAGCATGAATGATACTTTGAAAACCACTGGATGAGTGAGCAGAATGACTTGTAAATGAACATGCTCTTCCAAAAAGTCACTCACTTAGACATTCAGTTACTACAGAAGTGGTTATCATCACGATGAACCACTGACATTTGTGACTTTGTGGGTGGTTCAATTACACTGGTGACAGTCACAATTGCATTTGAACTTGATATATATGAATAAGGTGCAATGAAAAAAAGAACTCACTGCACCCAAGGAACCATCACATTGGTATTGTTCAGCACATACAAATGTGTTGCATCTATCTCAGCTCCACTCATGTCCCGCTTTTTGCCGACACCTTCCAAGACCTCGTTCTCAACCCCTTCCTCCGCATTTGCATCCCAAATCCGCCGTCGAGTTGCATCAAATGATTGCATATACTCATTCATGAACCCTATGGCCTCATCAAGAACATACCCTGCAGCCATACTCCCTTCTGGCTTTGCGTAATTCCTAATGTATCCCTTGAGATCTTTCATGTAACGCTCCATGGGATACATCCACCGTGAAGACACTGGACCACATGTGTCTAGTTCATCTACGAGATGAACTAGCAAATGGGTCATGACATCAAAGAAAGAAGGGGGAAACTCTTTCTCTAACAGACACAAGGTTATAGCAACATCCTCACGCAATGAATCTATTTCATTAGGGTCAAATACTTTGGCACAAATCCGGCGGAAAATGTGACTCACACGCATAATGACCCCACGTGAGGCCCCCGCTATGCAATGACGAATACACACAGGTAAAAACTGTTGCATTAAAACATGATAATCATGGGACTTCGTACTCGTCAAATGTTTCCTAGACGGGTGTATGTGTTTCTGAAATGCACCTGCAAATCCCGAAGGAGTTTTGATAGCCCCCAAAGTATCAAGAAATATTGTGATTTCAGCGGGAGTGAGAACATACGGTGTTGCTGGTTTCATGATACGTGAAGGGTTCTGTGGATCAGGCTGAAGCCACAAGTGACGTCTCATGCCGATTACCTCCATGTTGTCCTCACCTTCACCGTGTCTTTCCGTCCGAAAATTGTCTTCAACAAGTTTTCACAAAAATCTGAATGTGCACTTGTAGGGTTTAGTTAGGCTCAGTCTCTTTTCAATTTTGTTGAAGGAGAGTGCAGGTTCTATGGCAAAGAGTGAACGCAGCCCAAAACATTTGAACGACGATGGCACTAGAGGTGATTTGGCAAGAGCACCTGGTTCAGCAGAGAGCGAAAGTGGAGGAGAAGATGAGTCACTTACCCCAGGAGAATGCGAAGGGATGGTAGAATATGAACGGTATCATGCTATCAGGGTACCTGCAAACAAAGCTTGGTTGTTGGATTGAAGCTCCAAGGGCACGGCACTGTAAGTCGAAGCTGTCTCCCTGCTCGAATATTGTTCATGCGATGATTCATTCCCTCCTTCATTGCATTGTTCCCTCCTTCCCTGCACTTGCAATGCGATCGTAGCACCTGAGCCGAGAGATGGCCTCCCCTGCGTTGCTTCCACGCCAGACTTACGTTTGTTTAGTTGAGGTCCCAAGAGCCCCTAGAAGAGTGCCATGTTAGCAGGATGTAGTGGTTATGGACACTAGTGTAGTGGTTAATATGTACCCTAATTTGTTTTTAAGAAAAAAACGACGTGTCCACATCCCATCTCCACCATAGGATGGACGTGGACCGTCGGATGCAACCCGGCACTCATGTCTCTCACGCGAGCGTACTAAGTGTGTGTGCTTCGCTTTTTGAGCTTCCTGGGCTTGTGAGGGCGTTTTGTTGTGAGTGACCCGGGCGATTGTGGGAGAGTAGAGAGAAAGAGAGACCCCCGCGTACTGCCCGCTATGTGTGGAACAGCCCAGTGTGAAGGAGTACTCGTTTGAGGGAGAGGAGTCTTGTTCACATGGGGGTGACGGAGAAGGAGTCCAGCGACCAACCCGGGGGAGGATAGTGGAGCGACTCCCAGTGCTGACTACTCAGCAGAGAGCGAGAGCACAGACGAGGAGGAAGACCAGAGTGCTGAGAAGATCGTCGTTCGCATGACTCATTCCAAGTGGCCCTTAAGGACATCCACCCCAACCAAGGAGGGTAACAAGCTGGCGGTGGGATCCCTAAGACCCCTTCTGTCTCTGTCTCTATCTCTCTCCCTCTCTCACCCTTAGTTCACATAGATGTGTCACTGTTAACGGACAGAAGTCCAACTTCTTTGACATAGACCAAGGTGTAGCTCAAGGATGTACTCTCTCCCCTCTGCTCTTCAATGTTTTCATCAATCAACTCCTCGAGGATGTGGAAAGTGAGGGATTTAGGGTTAAGGGTGGGTGATACCACCATACCAGCCCTTATGTTTGTGGATGACTTTGCAGGCATAGGAGAGACTCCAACCAATCTCCAGGAGTTGATTGATTGCGCGAAGAGATACTTTGATCTTTGGGGGCTAGAGACTAATGTCAGCAAATGTGCAGTGGTAGCATTCAACGACAGAGGAGAGGGAGGAAGTGATCTTAAGTGGCAGTGGGATACCCAAGAGATCCCGGTCCACCCTAAACCCTACACTTACCTGGGCGTTCAGTTTTCCTCCAATTGTAATTGGGATGCACATATCCGGAAAGTTGTTCAAACTGGCAAAGGCAAAGGTCTGGGGCTCATTAAATTTTTCCACTGCAGAGGGGTCAACTCTGAGGTTTAGAAAACCATGCTTTGTTGCGTTATTAGACTTGCATGGAAGTACGAATCTGCTATATGGGTTGATAACTCCAACCAGGCTAAGTCTGTAGAATCCATTCAAGTGGGGGTGCTTAAGGAGTGTATGTCAGCATGCTCCAAAACAGCCAATGTGGCTGTTCAGGGTGAGTTTGGCATTCCGTCCTTAAGCTCCCGACGACATGAATTCAAGGTCAGATGGTGGGGTCAGCTGCAACATATGCCCAAGACCAGATATCCTAAGTTAATCGACTCTATATTTTGGAAACAGGACCGCCCTGTCAAACAGGCTAAGTCCTGGTAGAAGAGAGTAGAAGAGATTTTCAAGGACTTGGACCTGGATCCCCAAGTCTTGACCCTGCTGGATAAATCTGACTTAGAGGCTGTAGTGTCCAAAGCCATGTCTGTTGCCATGAGATTGTCTGATGAAAATGAAGTTAGGCAGAAAACTTCCCTGAACTTGTTTCCAGTCAGTGACATGGGGTACGACATCTTGGATGACCTCAAGGGTTTACCCACTCTCGGCACTAGACTGAAATTTAAACTCAGGGCAGGAAGCCTACCTTTGAACAGCTAACAGAAGCAGAGAGGAAAGGGAGAGTGCAATTGTCCGTTGTGTGGGCAATCTGAAGACAATATTCATTTTCTGATACAATGTCCGGGGTTCTCTCACCAAAGAGACGATCTCTTCAATTCTATCAAGGGAATTGTGCCTGTACCCCTGTTTACCAACTTTGAAAGTCTCGAGGCTGAGCCAAAAGCCCAGGCCCTCCTGAGGCCTAGTTTTTGGGCAAATCACACACATCAGATTGATGCTTGTGTGAAAGGATTTCTAGAGGATATCTGGAAAACCCGGATTAATTCTTTATATGAAGGTAAGTCTTACTACCAACGTCAACCCCTGGCAGAGGTAGGTTCTGTTCCTTTGTTCCCGCTCAAACTGGGCGCGGGGTCAATGGCCACAAGGCTACGGCAAACAACGTCTTATGAGTACAATCTCACCCTTAGTTCCTCTCAGATTGTGGAAGCAAGTGAGCATTTGCATGATGTGTAGGGTTTAGGGTAGGGTTTTGTGTAAAGCAGAGGTAGAGGCAAAACCGAGCAAGGTTTAGGGTAAATCTAAGTGAGTAAGAGGCTGGGGTGTATGGCGGAGGAATGATCTTTGGAGTGATGAACTAATGGAGAAGGGAGTGTGTGGGGCTGGACTGAGAGTGAGGGAGAGGCTGGAGAATGGCTCATGAAATGTATATGCTTACAGTGACTGAGATGGTGATTGGTTTATATAACCAAGCCTATTACTACTATGATTGGCTTGTGAACTTAAGGCATGAGTGGTTGATTGTTTCATTTCGAACCTGATATGCTTTGAGCCTGGTTCCGGAGATTTATCTCCAGACTTGCAATCAGCTTTTGTGATGAGTTTACAATCTGCATATATGGTGGTAAATGTTATATATCAAACCTTGGTTCTTTCCTAAATGTGAATGACCTCGAAACTTTGTTAGAAAGATGAATGGCTTACGAGTTGGACTATGTCTGGCTTGACTGCTGGGTTAAATTTCAAAGGGTTAGAACATGTGTTAGGGTTTTAATACTGAATGGACGTGGGACATTGCTAGGGCGCCAGAGCATGACATTCCATGCATTCACGCCATTGGATGCCAAACTTTTCTTGGCACGTTGGGCCAAGGTTTGTATGCGTTCACGAACTGCCGACCTTGCTCGTTGCCCGGTTGGCCTTATTTTCCATCATTGCTAACTTTGTGGGGTGGAGGGGCTTGTGTTAGGCTGCATCAAAGCGCGCAAAGGAAGGGGGGACTGAGGCTGTGGCAAATGCTACTGGTCCACCTACGACATGGGTGCAACAAGGCCCGAATGGCCTATGGGTGCAATCCAAAGGTGGGCAAACGTGGCTGCAGCAAAGAGCACCTACCTGGCAGCAGCCCATGGCCCCTCCACAGACGACGAACACGTGGTCATGGATTCCAAGTGGGTCCAATGGAGGACCCCAAGGAGCTTGGGTACAAGGAGGTGCCCAAACTTGGGGCCCTCCATGCAACACCGCTGGTGGGCAGTGGACAGGCCCCCCTTTTAATGGTGTTGCTCCTCCATTCACCCCCCCCCTGCTGGTGATGATCAAGATTCCACACAGCAAGGGGATGTGGCGTCGCAGGCTGCAAACAAAAAAAGACAAAAAAGGTTGGCTGCAAAGGAACATGAAACTGATGCGAAAGCCCGCAAATCTGTTGGGCTGAAGCCGCACAACAACTAAACTCTAAGGGGGAAGTAGACCAGGGGTGTGAGGGGAAGGATTACTGGCAGAGCTCCTTGCGGGGACTCTGCATCAGATATCTTGATCCTAGCATTTTGCTAGCAGACAAGCAGGAACCCAGTGACATGGCCAAGATTAAGGAATCCATGGACGCGGATTTTGAGTACTATACTAAACTTATGAGCGTTGACAAGTTCCAGAAAGCACGTGGGAGGATTATAAAAGTACACCGCCAAAAGTTAAAGCTGGTGTGGTTGGCTGGAGGTCCATGCCCTCCTCCGAGTGTAGAGTCCTGCCATTGGGATGCATTGGTGAAGTACTGGGATTCCCCCAAGGGCAAGAAAGAGAGTGAGAACATGAAGAGAGCACGATCCAATGTTACCAACCCATCGAGGGTTGGAAGAGCAGGGTTGGCTGGACAGGCCCGACGCTTGGTAATATGAATATCTGTACCATATTTTAGTATATGTATATATCTATATGTATGTACATATATACACATGTATGTGATCATGGAGTAGGATACCATCTCTGCCCTGTGAGGTAGTTGCAAACTGTCACTACAGTCATTCCTTTGTAAACGCCCCACTTGTTTGGATGAATAGGGGCTAATTTTTTTTTGTTGTGGCCCTAGCAGAAGAAAAAGAGAGCACGAAGTCCAAGCATCACTGAGCTGGCACACGCATCAAAGGCGGACAAGGGTTTAGGCTCCCAGTCAATTGGAGGTGCACAGGTAAATGACGTGTGGGTATTTTTTTTGTTGTTGCATTCATTTTGCTGGAGCAATAGCCAGGCCATGCGGGCTGATTATGTGTCTTTCTTTGGCTGTATAGGGAGGGAGCAGTGCGATGCAGTCTCGACTGTCGTCCCTTGAGGGCAGTGTGCTTGCCTTGGCAGACATTCAGATCCCGACGATTGAGGGTGAATTGGCCACTATAAAAGCAGAAGTTGCTAAGGCTTCTGCGGACAATAGCAAAAAACTGGATGCATTGATGGCAATGATGTTGGGAATGTCAGCAACTGCCCCTCCTCCAACTACTATCCCAATATGTACTGTTATTGAACCTTGCGATTCCGACGCAGGCTTGGAAGGCAATTAACCACTGTGACATGTCAATGAGGTAAACCAACCATTTATGGCGTGTCACAGTGGTAAACTGACGTGTCATAGTGGTAAAGTAACCACTTCCGTTTTGTAGTGGAGACGTGTAAACCGGTGGTCCGTGGATGATATTGGAGATTATGTCGACACGTGGCGACACTCTCAGCATGGACACGTGTTGTGTGTCAGTGCTACGAAATGGATGGAGTGAAAAATTCAATGACTTCCGAAACCACTTGTTGAGTGACCACAAAATGACTCATAGAGTCATTCTATGAAAACTGAGAATATACAATATCACTCATAGAGTGGTTATGTGAGTGGATGACATCTCTCAGCAGGTCATTGGAATGATTACCCACAGAGTGGTGTGTAAGCTATTTGAGTCATTCATGGTGTCTCTCTTAGTGGGAACTATGGATTGGAGTCATTACTAACAGAGTGGTATGTAAGTGATTAGGAATACCACTAGAGGAATTCATACCACTAGTACAGTAATATATATGTGACTACTTATACCACTATACAACTGGTAATGTAGGCAATTGTGTGCATTTGGCTACTCCCACAGTTTTAAATTATACCACTATTACAGTGATGTGCAAGTGATTAAGAACATGACTAGAGGAACACATAGCACTAGTGTAGTGTTTTGTGACACGTCAGCTAACAGGTGGACCCGGACGTGAGTGGTTCGAACCACTGTCCTTAACCACCCGTGCCACGTAATGTCTTTTACCACTCACTTGTCCTAATGCACTGGTTCTTCATCACTCTGGGGCCAGAGCGGTTTAGTGTCTTTTACCACTCAAAGTGAGTGGTTAACAGAGTGGTTATTCCGCATTTTTCTTCTAGTGGAAGCTCTGGCCATATACATGAGTCCTCTGAAGTGGTGACACAGATGAGCCCGTGGTGAGCCCAAGTGTTCCTGAATTTCTCGTAGATGGTAGGAGCTCCCTGCGAATTGCGTTGCATATCTACACAGAGTTTAATCCAGGCTTTGCGTGACTCGATGCTCAAATCATAGAAAACAAGGGCCAAAATGGTGGAGATTGAGGAGGTGGAGTTAGAGAATGATTTTGATCATTTGACTTTCCAAAGATGCCACAAGACTGAGCCCCTAAGAGATTCAAACACAGGGCAGGAGATGGCTTTTTGCTTAGTGAGGGGGTCATAGTTTAGCAACAGGTCCGTGACCGAGAGACACCTTGGGCTACAGTGATGGTAGAAACCTTTGATGAAGGGCCATATGTTCCTAGGGGCTAGGCAGGTAAGAAGCGCATGCTCTATAGATTCCAGAATACCTGTTGGACAGCATTGGCAAAGGATGGCTGAATTGAAGCCATTCTCAGACCTTAAGCACTTTGTTGGTGATCTGCCAGAGAAGGGCCGCCACCTTGGCCGGGCGGGTCTTGATCCAAACCGAAGCCCAGATTATTGACCATTTTTCGTTTTGGAACCCATGGTGTTGCCATCTTGTATCCCATTTGGACTGGGGGGATGTTAAACTGTGAGCGGCTCATGTGAGCGGAAAGATTCGTGAGCGAGAAGATACCAATCTGTGAGCGGTAAGATTCTCATGGATAAGGATGAATGTCACCGCAAGGGCCTATAACCGCGGATGAGGAGTGTGAAGGCCCGAACCTGTTCCAAGCTGAGTGAGGTCAACAACTTGGGACCCTCAACATTATAAGACTCGATGACTGTCTGCATGAATGCATGACTCTTTTCCCGTGCACCTCTGGACATGGCTCCCCGGAAGTCCGCAGCACAGTAAGTGAGGCGTCCACGTAGTTGTAGATGAAATCATCATCCACCGGATCGCAGGACGAGTCAACATGCGTTCCCCTTTTCAGGACCTGGAACTCCTTCACGGATGTCGGTGTGTATGGGTGGCGTTCTCTTACGAGACAGTGTGCATCAAAAGCTCGTGTCTACGAAATGAAAACACCGGACTCAGTGAAGTGAGCACCGAGGCTACATCAAGGTAGGTAGTAGAGGATAACCTTGCACCATGATTGCGTCAACGCAAGGATGGAAGAGGAGATTGACAACGCAAAAGGAAAATAAAGCTATCCAAACATGGGAAACATTGCCACAAGATTGAATGAAATGGAGGATACGACATACCTTCTGGCTAGGGAAGTCCCCCTTTGTAAGTGGGAGACTGTTAACTCCATTCCAACTTTTAATCACCTTCATCCCACCAGACTTCAGAAAACTGGACAGTAGTCGTCGGCACTTTGCATTGGCTGCTTGTAGGCACCCATTGTCAGCCAAGAAGTTCCCACAAAATTTGAAGACCCAGGGCCAATAACGCTCGTCCCATTCATTCCAGGCTGGAATGACACCTATCAAAGATCTGGGACTGGAAGCCCGTCTGGAATGTCCACAACAACGAGCTCGCAGGCAAAGGGTTTTTTCTCTCCGTTCACCCAAGATGGACCTTTCCCAGCCTTCACACCCAAAAAACACAATCCAACTTATAGGAAATGTGAACACACTGCAAAAACAAAATGACAAGTAGGGTGGAATGGATAAGGAATTTACCAGAGTGAGCTCGAGGAATGAAGACAGTGTCTCCCAAGTCGGGGACTTCTCTTTGACTGTGTCACCTTTCCTCCTTGATTCCATCATGTCCAAGAAGCTTTCGTTGACTGTCTTGTGTTGGTATCTCGTGGCCACACCTCTGCCAGGGTTAGGTAGGGCCTCGTATGGCTCGTCTGACAGAGCCAGCTGTGACCCCCTCTAAGCCCCTCCTGCCACAGCAGCCGCTGCCTGACTTTGTTCGCCCTCTTTCTTTTTATCCTTCTTCTTTCCACCCTTCTTTTTCGGGATTCACAACTGGTTCCTTTGCTCTAAGAAGACAGAGATCTCTCAATTGCAGTTGCCTATCCGTCAGAGGAGCAAGAGCCTCTGCATTGTCATTCAAATTTTGAAGGACGTTCCCCTCCCAGGGTGTCATTGTTTCGGGCAATCAAGGTACCAGCCACAGTCTTTGAAATGAGACCTGCTCTAGTCCTCCAGAATTCCCACTGTATACATAGTTGTGTCGGGATTTGTCTTTGCCCAGCTGTCAATGAAGAATGGTTAGGAGCTTAGAAACCCCCCTGGAAAAAACACTCTGTGACAATATCTGCGGCGACAGCAACAACAAAAATCAAGAGAAGTAAAAGGAAGACATGAATGCAGGTACCAAACCTTCGCTGTAACACTTAACAAAACACAATCCAAGTGCAGGCTACACTCATCCTTGTGTCAACGAAAGCCTCATTCCGGTTCTGAAACAAGAGTCTTGACACCTAAGAAATCTTTTTCTCACTCAAGGTTTTGGCTGCCATCAAACAGGCTTGCGTCAACACAAGCCTGATGCAGACCCGTAAAAGACCCCTGCCTCACAGTTTTTGCACAAAGGAAACACAGAATACATGCACTTAAAATCCTCACAACATACCCCTTCCCAATACTTGGTTCGATCTACCAATACACTCCAAGTAACACTTCATTCATCTGCAGGTTCTGCAAATTGGTCCCCACATGCATTGCCACCTACAAGGCTCGCATGTACTACGTTCTTCATCGTTACCAGACCCTTACTGGGGCTTGTATACATCTCGGAAATCACGATCACCCCGTGTGCAAAGGAGATTGCAGGGAAAGTATAGATACGGTACTGGGACTCCTGCAGCAGGAAGTTCACAACGCTCCCAATGCTTCGCCGTCAGTCATTGCACTTGCAGCAAGCAAGACGTTCTTGCAAAAAAATATTCTTGGAGAACCAGACGATATCTTAGCCAGGCTGGACTCCTCAAAGTTGGATGTTGTTATGGATCATTTTTCTACATTGAGCTTGCCCAATGTCCGGAATCACATCAACGCACTGCGAATGGGCCCAGGGAACAGAGGTTCTCTTGATAGCATTTTGGACTTGAAGCGTAGAAGAAAATATGACTTTATTTAAGATAGTGTCTTCCCAGGCTAGGGATCCTTGAAAGTGTACTTGTTCAAAATGTCCACGGTGGGGGAGGGTAGTGGAGTTAGCCTGGTCCGAAGAATGAAATCATGGCTCATGTTCGACCATGTCAAACGTGTTAAAGACTGGACAACCATGGCTTGTCATGTGTATGATCCCACTTACCAAAGAGTCATGACTATAGCCGATTGCGACATGCAATCCGAGGACACAAAATCTCAAATTCTGATGTGGAGGTCTCTTGTGAACATCATGAATTTGAATGGTGTGCCTGATCCAAACTTCAATGGATTCATGGCTGACAGCGCCCAGGCAAACTGGAATGCAATACGGTGTGTGTTTGGATCTGGAGACCCCAAAACACCTATGGCAGGAAGGAAGCGCATTTGTCTCTTTCATTGGACGCAGTCCCTTCGAAGGCATACAAAGAGTTGCATAAAAGTGGAATTGCAGGACGAGCACATGAGACTATGTCGCTTGTACAAAGATGCAAGGATGGAACATGAGACAAACTCCCTGTATCAAACTATCCGGGCATGGTGGTACTCCTCGGATGCATCAAGCTAGGAAGGCCTCAAAGAGCTGGACGACTGGTTTGGGTTTTGGCATTTTCGATACAGACAGTGGGGGGGTTTCATGACAACAGTAAGTTCTAGGAGTTTGAGGGTTTTGTTTCTACATTTATCTTGAGGGAAAGGTTCATTTGATGCCTACTATTGTCCAGTAAAACTGCACTCAAAACATGAAAACTCAATGCAAAATCTGGTGGCTGGCAGGATATGACGCTTGAGGATATTGCGGATATGCCCTCCTGCAATCTTTCGGAGACAGTGCACAGTGTTTGGATGAAGCAATCCGGGAAGAACGGGCGGGATCTGTACGTTGCCACAGCTGATGACTTGGTCCGCGCGCTCTCGCAACAAACACGGTACCGGGATTTCCTTCGGGGACGGGGTGCAGGCAAGGGGCCAGACAGGGCAGAGTTGCTGCTCAAGGCTGCAAACAGATTGAAAGACCTTACTAAGATAGCACGGGCTGTGAATGGGTGCACAATGGGAACACTATTGCAGTCACGGCTTGCACATCTGGAAAGAGAGGAGAGGTTTGGTTCGTGCAAAAGAAAACTTAACACCCCACCAGGCTCGGATGCAGATTCACACCGGCACGATCGGGATAACTTTTCAGTACCACGTGTGCATGTCAGCCCCACTTTCGTGGGTGCCACCCCCTTTGTGGGGGAGTCGTCATCGCCTTCGTTCCCTCGGGAGTCTCCAACCACCACAGTCCCCGGGGAAGGGGAGAACATGTTGCCGGTACAGGAGTCGGACTGTACTGACGCAATGTGGCATATAGAACGGACTCCCCATGGATCAAAAGTCAAATGTGCCGCTATTAGGGCACCCTCGTTTTAAAAGTACAAGTCCCAAATTTCCAAAGGGACTTGCGGTACTCCTGCCCAGACATTCATCGGGTTGTTCAAGCATTACCAGTCGCGGGAGTCTAGACCTCACAAGTTTTGGTTCTGCCCGGATGACATTGTGCGCTGTGTCATGGGGATTGTTCGGGAATCTGTGATAATGAAGCCTCAAATTCCAGCCATGTGGCCAGTGAAGTTTGGAACCGCACTCTCCAAACTGGAGATTGACATGCTGGAGGAGGCCGGGTTTTGCCTTCCCAGAGCCCCTTCTATCCTAACACTGGTTGACCCAATGTCATTCCCTTCCAACTTTACGGCACGTCCTCGACATGGCAACGATAGGCCCACAAAAAGGAATGGAAAGGCGGTACGTTTGGTTGAGGCTGGTGCAGACAATGAGTGCAAGATGGAGTCTGCTAAAACCCTGCAGTGTCGCGTCACCCAAATTGTGAATGTTCCCTTGCCAAGGTATGGGCGGGTGTACACCATGGCGACCTCTGGATCGGTTGTTCATGACCGGACCTAGATTACTATTGGCGATTTCCCTAATTGCACTTGTCCGGACTTTCAGAACACACTTTCAAGCTCTCTTGGCAAGAGAGTAAAATTTGTCCCGTACAAGCATCTGTACTACCACTACAACAGATCCCGGCTTTAACGTCTACCACATTTGCTCAGTCGTAGCATATATGTCTGCAAAATGCAAGGGGGCAGTTCTAGATGCCACTTGTGACCACCAGAAGACGTATATGCCATTGTGTGCCTCCGCCACGTCAGGATCTGCGGTCAAACACACTTGACCAGATAGATTGAGATGGTAGATACGACTACGAGTCATGGCCAAAACTACACTATGATGACATGGACATTGCAATGTATGACTGTTAGTATTCACGACTACACGTGGCGATTTCTGGTTGCCCAAGGAATGTCTATGTGGAAAATGCAAAGATAAATGGATGAAATAGAACGAGGATGTGACAACAAATGACGACGTGTCTACATATCATTGCTCGCATGGTTGAAATATTGTGGTGTATTGGATGCAAGTGCATCTAACAGCTGCAACTGATACGACTTCGAGGGTGACGTGGACTTATTGGTGATTTAAACTCCACAATTATATTTTAAATTCATGTGATTTGAAATATATATTAGTAATTAACTACTCATTTAATGACTATGAATATATTTATATATACAAATATATAAAGCTAAAAATACCTTCACATATTAACATGAAATATAGAATTATTTTATATATTGTTAGGGTGCAAAACGTTCAAAACTTCAAAATGTTGGCTTGAATTTAGGCCTGGGGGGTGCACTCTTTATAAAATGTCCGTATCACGTGCGTTCGCCGCCTAATAAAAAAACCCCCTGTATACGGGTCCTTGGATCATTTATACCCCCTCTGTACATACATTTTGAAGATTATAAAACCCCCTCCTGTAAATATATAGAAATTTGTAATTTAAAAAAAATGTATATTTCCCTTTTCAATAATTAAAAAATACCCTCAAATATGTATATGTATGTTTTAATATTATATCAAGTTTATTTATTTAAAAATAGAATAAAATCTAATAAATTAATTAAAAAACTGTTTGCCCTCGATAAAACTTGTTGTGGAATCTCACTTTGAACAATAATCAGATGCCGAGAGGAAAGGGACATTGTCAATGCCCTATGTGCAAGAGGCCTGAAGAAAGCATCAATGATGCTCCCGCACATAACATACATGTTGACAAGGGTGTTGAGAAGAAAAACATTTGATGTGAATCCACTTTGGATGATGTGAGTATGCACCTGTTTTCCAACTTCCAGACCAGTGTTGGACTGGTATCAAGTTTTTTACATACCAGACTGGTCCTGGTACCAGGCGTATCACAAAACTTTCATACCAGTCTGGTATCTATAATGGTGGATGTATTTTTTTCCAGATACTGGTATGAATATGAGGATCATGACCACAATACCAGCTGGTATGAGATATCAACTTTGGTATCATTCCAAAGCCATCTTGAGTTACAAATTTGTCAAGTGGCAAGTATCAAGTGAAAACAAATAAAATATACATGAGAAGTAAATATACATAAGTACGAATATATAGGCATATGTACACATAAATTAATTCAGTATACATACCAGAGTAAATGAGGAAGACGATGGGGGAGTACGGGTATTGTGGCTGGTATGAAATAACTGATACCAGCCTGGTCTGGTATCTGACCAAGTATTCTCCCAAATGATACCAGACTGGTCTGGTATCTAATACCAGTGCATATACCAGTATTATGTACCAGTCCTTCACCTATATACCAGTCCAACACTGTTCCAGACCTTCCATCTTGATGCACTTAAGCAAGAGACAGACATACATATCTGAATCTGGTGAAATGCCTTGTGATGTGGTTAGGCTTCACCGCTTCCCCCATCATTTGCTCATAGGTCTCCAAAGCCTCCATCCCGTGCCCTTGCTGTGCATACCCTACAAGCATCACGTTCCACGACACCACATCTCGTTCAGCCAGAGTGTTGAAAACTCCCCTCACATCCTTAACGCACCCACATTTGGCAAACATGTCCACAAGGGCAGTGTTCAAGATGACATCTGGTACAATTCCAGCTTGCTCCCAGGCTTTCACACGCATTGCAAACACAAACAAATGTGATGTGGTTGGGCTTCACTGCTTCGCACATCATTTGCTCATATGTCTCCAAAACATTCCTACCACACCTATGCTTGGTAAATCCTTTCAACATAATATTCCACGTGATCAAAGATCATTGAGGCATTCTGTTGAACACTTGGTGAGCATCCCTGATGTTCCGGCACTTAACATACAGGTTGACAAGGGTGTTGAGTAGAAAAACATTTGGCGTGAATCCACTTTGGATAATGTGAGTGTGCACCTGCTTTCTAGCTTCGAGACCGTCCATCTTGATGCACTTAAGCAAGAGACAGACACATATTTGAATCTGCTGAAATGCCTCCTTGGTTTAGAGTCTGTAGAGCCTCTGTTAGGCTATCGCTTAAAGTATCTTCACATGCCCAGAAGTGCCAGAAGAGGCATTGTGGACTCCCTCTCTTGATCCTCTTTCAGAAGCTGTGGTCATGGTTGAGGTGATTGATTTTATCAACTGTGCCGCTGCAGCTACTGCCTTTAGTTGACCATCTACCCATGCAGGTTTCTTATAGCTATTGACCCCCACATGGAATCAAGGTAATCTGGAGCTTGAAGTCCAGCCCTCTTGGATGAATCTGGACCCACACTCTATCCATGCTCATTCAGGAAAAAATAGGGAAAAACTCTGATAACAGGGAAAAACGGGCTGAAATGTGTTGAAGAAGGTACCTTCATTAGCAGCGCCTTGTTCTATCAAATGCACTGCTGCCGCTGCTGTTTCCAGTTGACCATCTACCCATGCAGCTTTCTTGTAGCTATTGATCCGCAGGGAATCAGAAGTAATCTTGTGCTTAAAATCGACCTCTTGGATGAATCGTGTTCCACGACACCACCTTGTTCAGCCATAGTGTTGAACACTCCCTCCGTATCCTCAATGCTCCCACAATGGCATACATGTCCACAAGGGTATTGTTAATAATCAGATCTGGTACAATTGCAGCTTTGGTGATGCAACCATGCACCTCTTTGCCCTTTTCCGGGGCTGCAGGCTTGCACACGCACTGCAAACGCACACAAACATGATGTGGTCGAGCTTCACCCCTTCCCCCATCATCTGCTTTCAAGTCTCCAAAGCCCCATCTCGCGCTCTTGCTCTGCACACCCTGCAAGCATCGCGTTCCACGACACCACATCTCATTCAGCCATAGTGTTGAACACTCCCTTGGCATCCTCAATGCTCCCACATTTGGCATACATGGCCACCAAAGCAATGTTCAGGATGACAAATTTTGGTACAATTGCAGATTTGATGAAGTCATCAGGGTCCCTTTGCCTTTTCCCAGGGCTGCCATACGCACTGCAAACTTACACAAACCTTATGTTGGCAGCCTTTACCCCTTCCCCCATCATTTGCTCAAAGGTTGGAGCCTCCATCCCGCACCCCTGCTGTGCATACCCTGCAAGCATCGCACTCCACAACACCACATCTCGTTCAGCCATAGAGTTGAATACTGATCCCTTATCCTCGATGCACCCACATTTTGCTACATGTCCACCAGGGCAGGGGCAGTGTTCAGAATGACATCTGGTAATCTGATAGGCATTCACCTTTTTGCCTCGGTTGTCCCACCATTGTCTGGGGTCAGAAAAATATTCATTCCACAACTTCTCCTCGTCTTTGTTACCTGTTTCTGGATACTTTCCTGTTGTCACATTGGCAGTATCATGTCAAAGTCATTCCAAACTATCCTAGATTCACTCAACCAGCTAACTTGCATAATTCAACATGAAAATTTAGGGCCGATTCTGATAGGAGGGGAAAACAGGGTGAAATGTGTTGAAGAAGGTGCCTTCATCAGCAGTGCCTGATTTTATCAATTGTGCCGCTACTGCAATCTGAAGACAGTATTCATTTTCTGATACACTGTCCGGGGTTCTCTCATTGATAACATGTGTGCGTTGAAGGTTGCAATGACCAAAAGTGCTTCTAATAGAGTCCCACATCAATTCAATCTCAAAGAAGTTCGTCCCTTGACTGGCTGGAGAGCGGTCTTACACATTGGTGATTCAATGGGGCGCGCTCTAGGAAGACAACCAAGGGCAAGGACTTCAACTGTAGGTGACCAAGTGCAGTGGACTCGTGAGAAATCCCAAACCCTAAACGTTCCATTGTGGACTATATCATAATGGACAAAAATTTGTTCCCCCAGTATGCCAATGTGTTGATCGACAGAACTGATATTGGTACCTCTGACCACTTCTTGGTTTGGACTGAGATCAAAAAGTGTTTTCCCAACACCAGAGTAGAAAAGATTCTCAAAGACCTGCACCTGGATCCGCAAGTCTTGACCCTGCTGGATAAATCCGACTTAGAGGCTGCAGTGTCCAAAGCCGTGTCTGTTGCTATGAGATTGTCTGATGAAAATGAAGTTAGGCAGAAAACTTCCCTGAACTTGTTTCCAGTCAGTGACATGGGGGAGGACATCTTGGATGACCTCAAGGGTCCACCCACTCTTGGCACTAGACTGAAATTTAAACTCAGGACATGAAGCCTACCTTTGAACAGCAAACAGAAGCAGAGAGGAAAGGGAGAGTGCACTTCCCATTGTATGGGCAATCTGAAGACAATATTCATTTTCTGATACACTGTCCGGGGTTCTCTCATTGATAACAGGTGTACGTTGAAGGTTGCAATGACCAAAAGTGCTTCTAATAGAGTCCCACATCAATTCAATCAAGCCCATCCTGTCTACATTCATGACTTACCAATCCTGGAATTATGGGGAGAGTACGCTTTGTCCTCCATAACTATCTTCAAAGGGTGGCTAGTAGTTACAACTTTTGTATACACGCTAAGTATGTTAAGTGTGGGAGCATCATGGATGCTCACCAAGTTTTCCACAGAGTGCCTCAACGATCTTTGATCACGTGGAATATAATGTTGGCAGGATTTACCAAGGATGGGTGTGGTAGGAATGCTTTGGAACCTATGAGCGATTGCTGCACGAAGGGTGAAACCCAACCATATCACGTTTGTTTGTGTTTGTTTGTGTTTGCAATGCGTGTGCAAGGTTGGGAACTCTGGAAAAGGGGAGAGAGGTCCATGGTGACATCGTCAAAGCTGGATTTGTACTAGATGTCATTCTGAACACTGCCCTGGTGGATGTGTATGCCAAATGTGGGTGCATCGAGGATGCAAAGGGAGTGTTCAACACTATGGCTGAATGAGGCGTGGTGTCGTGTAGTGCGATGCTTGCAGCCACCGCGCTACCTGTCAGCAAGACAACTCCCAAACCTTTAGTCCTTGACTACCAGAATGGGGTAATGGTTCCCTACCTGTAATTTTCCATTTTGCACACATCGAGTTTGTGTAATGGTGCTTAGACATATTCTTAGTGATGTTAGTTTGTTTCACATGTCAATGTTGTTGTTGCTATGGTATTGCCTGAAAGCTTGCTCATGTATCTTCTGCCGTTTTCGGGCTGGATGGCAGCTGAAGGTGGGTGACCAAGTCCGGCCAAGCCAGTGTATGCATCTTCTACTCATGCATTTGGAAGTCTACTTAGACTTTGCAGCTTTGTGCATTTTTATAGCAGCACCGGATTAGATTATGGAACGGATCTCTGAAGAGAGAGAGAAGACTCCGGCCGAGGCCGGCATAACTAAGAGCCACTTTACCTTGCGGCTACTGCCCCCTTTCGGGGGTGGGCCCTATAACAAAAAAGTGTCCAGGGGGACACCAGGTGACCGCTAAGAATAGAGGGGGCGAGGGTATTCCTAGGTACCCAGGGGTATCCTGGGGGACCTAAGGTGCGTTTGAAGTGTCGGATTCCAGTTGGCGTTTGTTGGTGATAATAGTTGTGAGTGAACGGAGTGCCGTGAGATGGATTTCTTTGAAACATTTGTGGATGGGAAGAATGGGAATTTGGAAGTTATCGTGTATGTCCGTGATACTGGCGTTATGAATGCCACCTCGAGTGCCGGCTGTGATGACAGTTAACGGGCCGGTTTTCCTGCCATGCCTTTGGAGTGCAAGGATAAGCGGGGCATATTTTTGACGTTTTTCTAAGATTGAATCGTTTGGATAACGATCATGGCAAATTGTGAATTCAATGAAATGGATGGTGAGTTGTGGGGATGGTGAGGTGGGGGGTAAAGTGTTGCTTCCATTTTGGAGCTGAGGAGCTGCCAGAATTCTTTCCATTCAATGGGGCAGTTAGGGGCATAGAATGAATCCAATGGTTCCCGCTCCATTCGGGAGCTTCAGTGCGCAAAATTGAAGTCGTCCTGGGATCCATGATGCTTTCGATACAAGCAGAGGGAGAAGAGAGGGAGAGAGAAAGATGGACGTTCCCCTCCTGGAGCCGAAGGATGTAGGCTTCCATAGAGCTGAGGAAAGGGGCCAAAGGTGATCCGTGAGCAAGGCTATTTTGGATAGGTCCAGTTTGTGTTCTTGGATAAAAATAATTGCATCTTTGTTAAGGAAGGGAGAGAGCCAGTTTTTGATCCTAACTCTCTTAATTAAGAGAGGCTGGGTCAGAGCCCAGGCCCCTGATGTTCCATGAGTGAAGATCAATCCGCATCAGAGGGCGGGAGAAGGCAGAGAGCGGGGGTCTCTATTGATAGCCTAGGGTTGTGGTATGTGAACTTGGCTCTCAGATCTGTGGGCAGGAGGGAATTCACCCATAGAAAGCGAGGTGGAGGTTTCCGATTCCTGCAAGCTAGTTCAATAAATACTCCTCTTGGATGTAGGTAATGGTGAGGGGGGGATAGAGTGAACTGCCCGTCAGTTACTGGTTTGATATTGATAGCTGCAATGTGGGTTGAGTCCAGGATGAATTGGGAGGAGAGGAGAGTTTGTAAGAAGGGATCCGACTCAGTCTGGATTTGCAGGGGACCTGTTTCCACAGATGACGGGAGGAGGATGGAGGGGAGTTGACGACGAGTGTTCTTCCTGGCCGGTGCATCCTGGATGAGGCATAGAAGCCAACATCTGGTGGGGTCTCGAGGAAAATAGAAAACAGGGGGAGGGAGGAGGGAACCTGGTGTGGAGATAGCTCCAATGGAGGGTGAATGTCTTGGGGTGGAAGAGCATCTGGTAATAACGAGGGGGTCAAGACGCGGTGGAGTTGGTCGGACCAGTAGAGATGACTGGTGGGGAGATTTGTAGCACGCTGACCTCAGTTGCCAAAGCCTCTTCTCCAGCCTGACCTTTCTTCCTTGGGTGTTTAGACGATCCAGTATTGATGATGAGTTGTTGGAGGTTGCTTGTCTTTGCCCATTGAGAAAGTTCCTCGTACGCTGCAGTTCCATCCTGTAGTTGTCTTTGTCAACCTCCGAGTCCAGTAGGGCAGCCAACAGTTGGAATCCGTTGAACAATGTGTCATGTGTTTTGATCTGCATCCGATGACTTCCTGAAGGTTTTGAGGGGCCTTGTTCAAAAGTCCAAATCGCATTAAGAGGAGGTGTCGTGTTGTAGACCTCTGCCTCCTCCATTAGAGCCAGTACATGTATGTGTGGAGGGGGTGGAGTTTAGACCAGGATGGTCTTCCTGGTAAGCCCCCCACGAAATTCTAGTGGAAGGGGATAGCAGGTAGTGGGGCTGGAAGGTTTTGAAGAACTCATGGATTTTGGACTTGACCAGAATGTCTGGGCTAGATCCCGGGGGGCAGGTGGAGGTGAATTGCTTGATGTCCTCTTCCGTGATCCATAGAGATTCTGAATTGGTGAAGTCGTCCGATGTGATGAGCATTGTTGGAGATTTCCCCTTCTTGTAGATTAACGGTGTGACACAGGTAGCCTGAGGCTCTTCAAACACCTCCAATGCTGAGCAGCCTTTAAGGTCCAATGTTGGAAAGGAGGTGAGCTGTAGACATGTTTTGGCAAGGGCTGTGTTGTTGCAGATTCCAGTTACTCTATCAGGGTTGAAAAAATGTGATGTAAGCCCTAATGGGAGTTGCTGCAGATGTCCTCAAAGTTGGGGTTGTGGGGGGCAGATCCAAGGTTAGGGCTTAGCTTCTCTTTTCCCTTATTGCGAGCAGCCCAGTTGTCCAACATCATTTGTGTCGTGGCCCTTTGCCTTGAGGGCAGGGGGTCGGGACACATGAGGGGCTGCCCCTGTGGTGGGGGCAGTGGCAGCGATAGGTACGGGGGGCTGAAGCACCCTTGAGTGCCCAAAGCACTCAAGGAGGCGGAGGTGCTCACTAGGTGGAACCTCGCACACCTGGATGCGGTGGGGGTGGCCTCACAAAGGGGTGGTGGTAGCTTAGCGGGACTTAGTGGGGGTGGCATAGGACTCACCTTGGGGCGGAGACCTTGTGGTGGGAGTCGTGGGGAGTCTTGGGACTCATCACGGTCCATAGGGGCCGTGGTGGGTGGGCCAAGACTCACTGTGACTCATCACCGGGAGTCGAGGGTTTTCGTGGTGGTTCGCCATAAAATGGCATGGTTGTTTGTGAAACCCCCGCGGACAGCTACAGAAGTATATATAAGGGGAGTAGTGACCCCGAGAACGGTGCAAGCCCGTTGGTGACCAAAAACTAGTGAGTAAGCGAGCGAGCCGGAAAGCGACCAAAGAGTGGGGAGCTGTTCCGGACTGCCAACTACCAAAGGGAATTCCCGCTGGGCCCAAATCGGTGGAGGGTTCTTTGGGAGATCAAAGGGGGACCGTTATGCCCCGGTGAGCAGCTGAAGCTCCAAGTTGGCCCGGCGGCCAGGTTGGGAGTTAGGCGCGCGCATCAAAGCGAGTAACTCTGACTTGAAGGAGAGCTTACCGAAGTGAGGTGCGCGACACTTGGTATCAGAGCTTAGAGTTCAGTACGCAATCATCCTTGGGATTGGCCTCATCATGGGGTCGGGCAAGCCAAAGCGAAAGTGGAACGGCCCAAAAGATGATGATCCTGGTGAGCCCGATGGGGGCGACGTGTCACCGAAGCGGCCGTTTGAGGAAGCGACGCAGGTTTCTGAAAATGAGGCCGCTCAAGAGCGGGAGGAATCCGAGGAGTCGGAGCCCGAGGAATCCCTGAGAGCTCCGACAGACCAACAGATGCCTCCCATGCCGGCAGCTTTTTGGGAAGGGTTGTTGGCGCAGTTTGGCGGGACGTTGAAAGACGTGTTGAAGGCGGCTAATGCCACTTCCGCTAAGGCAAAGTTTAAGGTGAAGCCTAAGAAACCCGGCACCTTCGAGGGCGTCCGAAATCGGAAGGCACTCAACACCTGGCTCTTGGAGCTAGAGCAGTACTTCCGGGCGGCCAAGTTGAGTGACGAGGATCGGGTGGAAGTGGCTCCCAATTATTTGAGGGGCTATGCTCAACAATGGTGGCAGAAATGCCTTCACGACCGAGGTCCAAGCCCGGAAACCTTGAACTGGAGTGGGTTCAAGGAATTGATGAAGAGACAGTTTGTGCCCCTCAACGCGTCCTGGCTTGCCCGGGACAAGATGAGGAATTTGAAGCAAACAGATGACATTCGGGGATATGTCCAGGCTTTCAATGTGCTATTGCTCGAAGTCGCGGATATGGCGGAACCAGAAATGGTCTTCAACTTTGTGGCGGGGTTGGCCCCATGGGCCAGGCGGAAGTTGGAGGAGAAGCCACCTAAGACTTTGAACGAGGCAATTGAGAGGGCTGAAGGTTTCTCGGATGTCCCTAAGGGTGAAAGACAAGGCCGTACGAAGCTGAACCACAAGAAGACCCGGTGGGAAGGTGACTCCTTCCGACCGGAAAAGAAGTGGGATAGACCACGCGGCGACAATGGCACGTGGAAATCGAAGGGAGGGCCTTCACACGTCAAGGCGGCACCCGGTGCTTCGAAAGGAAAAGCGGGTGGAGCGGCTTATGGCAGACAGAAGGCGACCTTTGATGGAGTGTGTTTCAATTGCGGAGAGCCCGGGCACATGGCCAAGAAGTGCACGAAACCCCGACAATTGAACATGACTCGGGCAACCACGGAGCTGTCGGAAGATGCCATCAGTCGCTTGGTGGAAGCGGTGGTCGCCAGGACTTGCAAGGTAGGCAAATATTCTTGTGAGTTGTATCAGGAAACTGGCGCATGCGTAAAGGGAGTCACTTATTGTTCGTGGATGGGATAATATCCGGAACTAACGTGTCATTGTTGGTGGACACAGGAGCGTCGCACTCCTTCATGACACCGGCAACGGCACAAAAGCTGGGACTCCCGACAACTGACGTAGGGGCCTCTATTGAGGTGCGTTCTGCCAAAGGAGAACCGCAATTGGCGACGAGGTTGGCGTTCGATGTTCCTCTTCAACTGGGGAGTTGGGAGGGACGTGATAACTTCACCGTCTGCGAGATCGATGGAGTGGATCTCATTTTGGGGATGACCTTTTTGAGCAAATCCGGAGCGGTCATAGATGGCCGCAAGAGGGTAGTCACGCTGCCATGTTGGAATGGTGGCGAGGTCTTACGAGTTTCGGAAACGCCCAAACCCGTGGGAGGGCGAATAAACCTTCTGTCAGCAAGAGAGTGGGCCGTGGAGGAGGCACACGAGCCCCAATTTTTGCTCTACATTAGAGAAGTGAAGGAGAAGGCGATGGAGAGCCGAGCCCAGATTGGATCAAGGGGATTTTGGAGAAATACCATGATGTGATGCCGGAGGATTTGCCAAGCGGCTTGCCACCGCGAAGAGGAGTTGACCACAAGATTGAGGTGATACCGGGATCGGAACCGCCTGCCAAGGCGCCCTACCGGTTGAGCCACAGAGAGTTGGTCGAGCTGAAGACTCAGCTCAAGGATCTAATGTCAAAGGGGTACATCCGGCCGAGTAAGTCACCTTACGGAGCCCCGGTGCTATTTGCAGACAAGAAGGATGGGACGCTGCGGATGTGTGTCGATTACAGGGCTCTGAATAAGGTGACTATCAAAAACCGGTACCCTTTGCCAAGGATCGACGACCTTTTCGATCGATTGGCAGGAGCGAAGTATTTCAGCCGGATCGATCTGCGCTCCGGCTATCATCAAATTTGAGTGGCGGAAGGAGATGAGGAGAAGACCGCGTGCAGGACGAGGTATGGTTCGTATGAGTTCTTGGTGATGCCTTTTGGGCTCACCAATGCACCCGCGACCTTTAGCACGCTGATGAACAGCCTTTTCCAGGAGTGGTTGGATGACTTTGTGATCGTGTACATCGACGACATCTTGGTGTATTCGAAAACAAAAGGAGGAGCACCTGGAGCACCTCAAAAGGGTGTTCCAGAAATTGCGAGAAGGGAAGCTGTATGCCAAAGCTTCAAAGTGCGAATTCGGGGTCACAAAAGTGGAGTTCCTGGGGCATGTGATTACACAGGATGGGATCAGAATGGTTGACAGGAAGGTGAGGGCAATTTTGTACTGGGAGCCTCCGACTTCGGTCCCGGGAGTGCGATCCTTCCTAGGACTCGCCTCCTATTACCGGAAGTATGTGAGAAATTTCGCCAAAATCGCGGGGCCGTTGTCAGACCTTCCGTGTAAATCTAAAGTCTAGGCATGGAACACCTTTTGTGGCCAAGCTTTTGCTGAATTGAAGCAGCGGATGGCGGAAGCTCCAGTCTTGAAAATCCCGGAATTCGATTGTCCGTTCGAGATACATACAGATGCGTCAGACTTCGCGATTGGGGGTGTACTGATGCAAGATGGACGTCCAGTGGCTTACGAAAGTAAGAAACTGAATGAAGTGGAGCGACGGTGGCCGACGCACGAGAAAGAGATGAAGGCGGTGGTGCACTGTCTTGAGTTTTGGCGCCACTATGTTGGTTCCAACCCAGTGAAGGTGTTCACGGACAATGTCACGGTGAAGTATTTTGCCACGCAGCCCAAGTTGTCCCCAAAACAACTTAGGTGGCAAGATACTTTGGCGGTGTTTGACGTGGATATCCAGTACAAACCGGGACGAGACAACGTGGTGGCCGATGCTTTAAGTAGAAAGCAGCAGCTCTTGTTGGTGTACAAGGGCGAGACAGCACTCCAAAGGAAGATCTGGAAGGCTTGCCGGAAGGATGAGTTGGCGAAGTCCGTGATGCAGGACTTGAGGATGGGGGTTAAATCGCAGTTCCATTTGCAAAATGGACTGCTCCGGTATAAGCAAAAGCGTCTCTACGTGCCGAAGGAAGGGATCAGAGATAGCCTCTTGAGAGAATGCCATGATAGCCCGCTTGCGGGCCACGGCGGAGCCAAGCGCACTGCGGCACTCTTGAAGAAAGAGTATTTCTGGCCCAAACTGAGGGAGGAGGCAGAGGAATATGTCAAGACATGCACCACATGCCAACAAAACCGGAGCGAGTACAAAAAGCAAGCGGGGCTGTTACAACCCTTGCCGATTCCAAAGGGGACTTGGGAAAGCGTCTCGATGGATTTCATGACTGCTATGCCGCTGTCAAAAGGATTCGATGCAATCATGGTGGTGGTGGATAGGTTCAGTAAAATGGGTCATTTCATCCCCACCAAGGAGACGGCAACGACGCAGGAGACAGTGCGACTTTACTTCGCCCACGTCTTAAAGCATCATGGAGTCCCGAAGGATATTGTCTCGGACCGCGATCCAAAGTTTACGAGTAAATTTTGGAGGGCACTTTGGAAGAAGATGGGGACGAGGCTGAAGATGAGCACCGCCTTCCGACCTACGACCGACGGCCAAACAGAAAGATTGAATTCCGTAGTGAAGCAGATCTTGCGGAATTACATGTCGGCAGACCAAACAGACTGGGTGGAACACTTAGACGCGGCAGAGTTCTGTTATAATAACACATAACACTCCGCAACGGGAGTTTCCCCTTTCGTATTGGTCTATGGAACAGCACCTCTGGTGCCGACAAGTTGGGCCGCCCAGGACGTTGAGGAACCGGCAGTAACGGCGGTACTGGAAGAACGCAAGCGTTTGTTGAAGCTCGCAAAGTACAACATTGCCAAAGCTAGGAAACGGTATGAAAGGCAGGCGAATCGGAAGCGGAGGGAAGTGAAGTTTGAGGCAGGCACGGAGGTCTGGTTGAACATCAAGAATTTCCGACTACCTCCGGAAGTGAGTCCGAAGTTCGTACCTCCGTATGCGGGACCCTTTCGCATTCGGAAGGTTATGAATGAGGATGTGTATGAATTGGAGCTGCCGGCAAACAGCAAGGTGCACCCAGTATTCCATGTCTCCCTTTTGAAGCCTTACTTCAAAGATGAAGCGCGTCCGAATCGGCATCAAGTGTTGCGTCCGCCACCTATGCTGTTGGATCATGAAAATGAACCTGAGTACGAGGTGGAGGCAATACTTAAGTCGAGGAGGTTCAAGAACCGAGAAACGGAGTATCTCGTCAAATGGAAGGGCTATCATCATGTGGAGGCATCTTGGGTGCGTGCCTCAGAAATGAGAAACGCATCTGAGGCGGTTGCAGCTTTCGAAGGGCGACCTCAAAAGCGGAAGAAGCGTTGATGGGGACATCAACCTTGGAGCGTGGGGGAGGAAATGCATGCTTAGCCCGGCTTAGCTAGCTTAGGAATCCGATTGCAAAAACTTGTATAATGCAAAACGTGCTATAAATGAAATGGCTTCCAAATGTTGTGCGTCCTATTTTGTTTGGAATGGTGATGCATGGTATGGTTGGCTAGTGTGTAGAATGCATGCTAGCTTATAAAAGTGGGAGAGGTAAATTGGGTTAATCGTGTGTTTGCGTAGTGCCGAAATCGGGTGACCCCCATCCAAGGGGCAAGGAAACTTGCGCCTTCTTTGGGAGTTCACGTGCTAGTGCGCACCTGGCGCGTGCGCGTACTATAACTGCGCTACCGAGGGGGTTGCCTTGTAGTGCGAGCTAACGCGGAAGCTACGTGCTTTCGTTCACGTACTATAATCGTGTAGCCTCGGGACGAAGTCGTAGTGCGGCTTCGGCGTGTTCCCGTACCTCAGGCCAGCATTCCAAGGCAGACCCAATTGTAGTGATTGGGGCGCACGGTTGGTTCAAGGTTATCTTCCTAGTCAAAGAGGGTTCCAGGTGAACCCTTGCTCAAGGTGATGCCAAAAGCGGCATCATGAGCGGTCGCAAGCAATGTTGTTGCAGTAAGGTGATTCGATCCTCGGGGAGGATCGTTCCTTGGCCTTGAAGTAGGCCAAGAAGAGTGCACTGGGAGGAGCTGGAGAGGCTCCACCCTTGGCCGGGACTTGGAGGAAGTCGGCCGAACTAGCTAGTGGAGAGTAGAATCAAGTGTGGGGTTTGGTTCTTTGCCATGGGACGCCATGGTGCGGAAACAAACTCCTTGATGTGGGACGCCACAACTTGGATGTTCGTTTCTACAAAATGGACAAGTCGATGAGGACATCGACTCCCTGTTGGTAGGGGTGTGTGTCGCGGCCCTTTGCCTTGAGGGCAGGGGGTCGGGACACATGAGGGGCTGCCCCTGTGGTGGGGGCAGTGGCAGCGATATGTACGGGGGGCTGAAGCACCCTTGAGTGCCCAAAGCACTCAAGAAGGCGGAGGTGCTCACTAGGTGGAACCCCGCACACCGGGATGCGGTGGGGGTGGCTTCACAAAGGGGTGGTGGTAGCTTAGCGGGACTTAGTGGGGGTGGCATAGGACTCACCTTGGGGCGGAGACCTCGTGGTGGGAGTCGTGGGGAGTCTTGGGACTCATTACGGTCCATAAGGGCCGTGGTGGATGGGCCAAGACTCACCGCGACTCATCACCGGGAGTCGAGGGTTTTCGTGGTGGTTCACCATAAAATGGCATGGTTGTTTATGAAACCCCCGTGGACAGCTACAGAAGTATATATAAGGGGAGTAGTGACCCCGAGAACGGTGCAAGCCCGTTGGTGACCAAAAACTAGTGAGTAAGCGAGCGAGCCGGAAAGCGACCAAAGAGTGGGGAGCTGTTCCGGACTGCCAACTACCAAAGGGAATTCCCGCTGGGCCCAAATCGGTGAAGGGTTCTTTGGGAGATCAAAGGGGGACCGTTATGCCCCGGTGAGCAGCTGAAGCTCCAAGTTGGCCCGGCGGCCAGGTTGGGAGTTAGGCGCGCGCATCAAAGCGAGTAACTGTGACTTGAAGGGGAGCTTACCGAAGTGAGGTGCGCGACAACTTGAGCTTCCACCTGCATTGGGTCAAAACAAGCCGGCTGAGGGCGATGGCATCTGTTGAGGCCCCTGTCCAAGTGCATGGAGTCCAAATCGCCACTGCATGTAGAAGGTAAATGAATGCTGACACTGGTTTATACCTTGGAGCAGTGGGAGCCTGAGATGTAGTTGGAGGTAATATGTGGTGCTCGTTGCTCTGGTGATAGGGGACTTGATCGTTTCCTTTTGTTGTTGGGACAGTGGGCTCTGATGTGACCCAGCATTCCGCAACTAAAGCAAGCTGACAATGAAGCCTCCTCGACGAGCCTGACTGTAAAGAAATTGCCTTCGTATTCTGGAAGAACTTCTTCATTTGGCATGATGAGCACAAACCGAGCGCAACCATTGTCATTGGGTTTGGAGGCAATAGTCCCTGAACTCCAGGCCGGGATTTTCCGAAGCTTTTCAATGCTCATCTGGGGGTCAAAAACATCTATGCAGCCAATGTAGTGTCCAAAATGATTTGCTATGTCCGGGAGATTGATTAAGTACTGGTCTGGGATAAATGGAACAACAACAATCATAGGGCCCACAGTTTTCCATTTTTGTGCCCCATCTTAAAAGACCATGGGAAGGTGTTAACATTGAATCCCCTAGAGTGAGGATTCAGGGATAAAGCATGTGTAGCAGCTTCAGGCGTTTCAAATTTGACAGTGTAAAATCCCCTGCCTTTAGCGTGGTAGAATTGCTGCAACAGTTCCCCCGGACCTCCAAGGTTCTTGACCGCCCAGTCTCTCACAAGGGTCCTATTCACTTTCCTCCCTGCGAAGTGTACAAGAATGGTGAGTTCATGTAGAGATTTAACCTCCTTGAAAGTGTTTTGAAGGTCCACTTTGATTGTGGGGTAGATCTTGCTGATTTTTGCCTGCGAGGACTCTGAGAGGTTCAGCCACTCCTCTGGTTGAAAGGAAGGGGTTGGATCTTCTGGGGGAAAGAAGTCTGCTGCTGGCAGATGAGGACTGGGTTGAAGAGGAAAGGGTGGGGGATGGAGGGAGGGGGGGGGGGGGATACACCTTGGAGGCTCTGTCCCACCACTCAGTTTGGATTGGGCTTGGTGAGCAAGAAAGAAGCTTGTCCCAGAAGACGGTTGGGGTCTTCCCAACTGGGGGGGGGGTGCTGAGGGCCTCGGACGCATCTCCTGAATTCCTTTCAGTTTGAGCTGAGCGTTTGCAGGGGGAGCCATGGAAACCTGAGCAATCTAACCTGGAGAAAGGGTTTAGGGGTTTTTAAGAGAAGCAAGGGAAACCGCCACCCAACTAAATGTAGCTACCGCTTACGGTTGCTGTCACTTGGCAGATGCCACTTCAGCTGCTTAAGACCCCAAAGAGGCAATAGAAGCACTAATCCTGTAGATTACCCGAAGAGGAACCCGTCTCAAGCTGATAAATGGGATAAGCAGCCACCACGAGAGGGGGCGATAAAGAGGCGTTCCACAGCCGCAGAGGACACTTAGAGGGATTAGATAAAATTTCACTATGCTCCTGAAAGACTAATCGGCACTAATCTCACTCATTAGACTCTAATGGAGACCACGAAAGCGCGGCAAGAGGGCTCACTTGGAAACACAAGATTAGAAGGGAAAGAGAGTGGGGCAGCATGGGAAAGTTAGGGAAGGAGGGGTGAGTCACTAAAAGCCTTAAATGCTGCTTGGCGGCTGAAAGGACTACCCTCCTTCACGAGAGGGGAGCTTCAGTTAAGGATATGGCGATGAATGGGTAGTGAATGTTAATGAAAAGGAGAACAGAAAAACGAGGTGGGTACAAGCAATAGAGATTGAACTCATAGGCAAAAACTATGGATAGAAAGCATGCGGTCCGTTGCGCTCCTCTCCGCCATCGAGAAAAAAATGCACTATTCATCCTAATACTATGGAACCAGCTGTATTGAAAAATAACTTCTTTTCAATACCAGGACCCAGCTGGTATTAACCTGCCCAACACTCGCTATTTACTCTCATGGTACCATGCAATGCAGAGCTTGCGTCTTCAACTTCAAACCCCTCAATTGTGGGTGGGTGAAGGTGCCACAAGCTTCACGGCGGGTGCACCATTTTCACATTATCGTCCTGACTTTTTGCAATATGCCTGCAAAAACTATTAAAAAACACTTTCGATCATCTTGTGTTATGGATGTATTGTTCCCCCCCAGGTCGTAGTGCACATAGATCTGAACGAGAATCTTAAGAGAATTTGCTTCCCGAAAAAGAATCCATAGAAACTTGGGATATGGCACAGTTGATAGATGGATGGACTGTGGCAACTACTAAACACCCACTCAAAAGCTTTCTTTATGAGACAGAAGCATTTCCAGTTTTTTTTCCAGTTACATACGCGAACAAAACAGGTTTTGTCTCAGCCCCCATGATAAACTCGAACAAAGATCCAAGTTTTCTAGAACATAACTCAAAGATAGGAGTTCCTAGAATATGGCAGCTTTCTGTCTTCTCCGTTGCACCAGGTGGAGGCAGTTACAAAGAGAAAGCCTTTGACATTTTCTCACTCATGTCAGCAATCTGAAGCCCCACAAAACCTATTGCGTCTGTAAGTGGAGAAGATCTTATCTAGTTACTAATCACAAGAGTACACAAACATCCCTACCGTCGATCAGTCTTGCCTGTGGAACGCTTGCCGGAGAACAAATGCTTGGGCTTAAGGTTATAGTGAACACGATCAGCTTCTCCTTTTCTGGCATCCTTGTTTCGTTGCTTCACTGCCTTCTTACCTATCTTCATGGCCTTAACCTTTTGTGCACTATCCTTGTAACCTTCACCTGCGGCCAGTAGGTTTTAGAGAAGGTCAGAATTAAGAAATTCAATTCAAGCACCCTGGGCTGCACATTCTCTTCCAGCAGGTTTACACAGCACGAAATTCTCAACAGTGAAAATAGACATAAATCACAAGACTTTGGCCATGGTTGCTTCCTAAAAACAAATCCAGCAATTGGAAGTTTGAACACTACCCAAGGGGAATTCTAGGACCCTTCGATCAGGACCAAACAAGCTTTCATCAACACCCAGATGAGATTATTACCCCCACCTTATCAAAAGGGAACTCTCTCTTATCTTAAGCATTTAATGCATACCAATAAGTCTTAGTAACAGTCCTGCAGTAATTATTAACGTTTCTCGGTGCTACCAGAGACTTGCAAGTCCACAAGGGTATAAACAACTCAGAATCTAGTCTTGGTTACAAAACACTCCTCATAGGGCATCATAGGGTGTAGTTTCTTCCCTCCCCACAAAGGGTTCCAGAACCAACAACTCTTACACTCCATGTATCACTGAGAAAAAAGAAAAGTTTATCTTATTAGCAGGAACCAATCCAAACTCAACGGCATACCTGCAACCGCTTCAGTATGTGGGCGGGACATGGATCGTGACCGTGAGCGCATCCGCTTGTTAGGCTGCTCGTCGATGTCCATGGCGTCATTCCCACCAACAGACCTGTCTCTCTTCCGTCTTCCCCTTGAAGCTGACCGACTCCGGACCCTCTCTAGTGCTGCACTTGGATCCAAGCCCAAGCTAGAGAGATGTTGACCCATTCTACCACTTGTGAACTGGCGATCACGGTCGTGCTTTCGGGGCATGACTGGTTTGTTGTCGGCAGTTGACTTTTTCAGGCGATGCTCCTCCAGTAGCTTTTTCTTTTTCCGACGGATTGCCACAAGAGCCTCCATCTCCTCTGCTGTCAATTCCTGTTTGGACACACAAAGTACCCCATGCTGCTTTCAATCCAGTCCTGCAATCTAGTTGTTACCTCAGTTCCTTATACACAGCCAAGGCACATGGGCCTGCCCTAAACAAGTCAGAAGTGGCCAGAATCAAATTGATACTTACCAAACCATCCACCAGAGAGAAAGGGCCACATGGCCTTCACTAGGACAGAAGTACCCCTGACTAATCCCTTCTCCCATCCAGTACGTAAAACTGTGAAAATAGTTTACACCTGCCCTCCCTCTCCTAGTTCCCCTCTCTGCCCCTCGTATGAACTCTGAAATTCACTCAAGACAAATATCAACAACCTGACTAACCTGATCACTCATATCTTCATCCTCTTCCATTTGAGCAGTTGCCGCCCTCTCATCCTCCTCCCTCTCGAGTTCATCCAGCCTTAGTAAAATGTCAGCATCCACAAAGTCAGCAATATTATGGCCATCAATAATCTCAGGCACAATGTCCTCCTTCCAGTCTGAATCCAACAAAAGGTAATGCTTCCGAAGATTAGCCGAATATACCCCTGTCAACACAGTACAAACAAGTCAAAAATTTAGAATTTTGGGCCTTGGCACTTTTCACACCATATCCATTGCCTCCCCATCTTCACTCAGAGCAATAAGAATAGCAGTGTTGAACAGAAGTTCGGTTCAAAGCATACAACCCGGACCCAACAAACCCCTTTCCTATATCTTCTGACCTGCACCCCCATTCTCATTCTCCAAGTCCTTCTCCAATTTCCTGCCCTCTGCAGGCTTGACAGCCAGAGCTTGGGCCTCGAGCACTGCAGTTGGTATGCATGGGGGTCGCTCTTTCTGGTCTCTTTGCCTTGGCATTGCAACATGTATGCGATTCAAACAATCATTGATCTTCTTTGATTTCATCTTCACCTCCACACGCTGCTGGAGCAGCTTTTCACATGCAGCATTCTTGACTGCAATAACACCCTCCTCTGTCAATGTACTCATGGTCAACAGGCAACCTTCGTCATCAGCTGGGGCAGCATCAATAAGTCCAGCCCCAGCTTTTGCAGCTTCTTGCTTCATCTCTTGTAAGAGACGAGCATCGGATTCTGGCAGTGTCTCTAGTGGTTGAATATCAGTTTTGTTGCACGCGATGATGAGAGGCTTGTTTGCAAACAATGGTCTGATGGAGTGGAAGAGAGACGCTTGCTGAGCTATGCTGTAGCCACAAGAGCCGGAGAGGTCAACAACAAAGAGGACAGCAGCTCGGAGGTAAGCAAGTGCAGTTATGCTCAGCATTTCAATTGTGTTACACTCCTCCAGAGGGTGATCCAGAATCCCAGGAGTATCGATCACCTGGCCAAGTGATTTTGATTTGGTGAACACATTTCAAAAGATAAGAAGTGGCTCTTACTAAATAAACTGTTTCACTTGAAAAGCTAGGCAGGAAGGAGAATCCATTTGTGGAAACAGAAATTTTGAGCAGATGAGGTACACAAGAAAGACAACAATCAACAGTAAGGTGGTTTGATGTCTAGTGGTACTACTGCCAATACCTATCTGAACTCCATGCAAGTGCCAGTTCCCATAGAAACTACAGCCACAACCAGGAAACAGTGGTAAAACTTAGTACCATCAAATGGTAACACTCACTAGAACGGCGACGATTTACCTGCCAACGGAGATACTTGTAGTCAGTGTGGCCAACAAAAAGGGACTTGGTAGTGAACGCATAGGGCTGGACATCAACATCAGCACGTGTGACCTTATTGATAAAGCTGCTCTTGCCCACATTTGGGTAGCCACAGATGAGAATGGTTCGTGTGTTAGGGTCAATGGAGGGTAGCCTGGACATGTGCTGCCTGACCTGCAGCACGCAAGATGACATTTCAACAGGAAGCAGCATACACTTCTCATCTGCTCCAATTCATAACAACAGGTGGAACCATGGTTATCTACCACCACATCCACATATGAGAAGAGTTTGTAAGATTCTTGTTTTACCAAACCTCATCGTCACAATGCTCCATTCCAGTGCCCATGCATAACCTACAAAGTGTCCTTAACCAGTCACTGTCAACTTGAGAGAAGCTCGAATCCAGCATAAATCAGCACCACCTCCCCTTGCAGATAATGCACCCTGTCAGAGGTGGGTTCTGTAGAACTCGATAGACCATCATTGAAATTGGCGCTTTCACAATACTTTCAAAACACTGACTTGCGATGGAAGGAAAGCCTACTGACCTGCTCCAGGTATGCCAAGCTAGGGCTGACTCGCTTCATCACTGTGCACATCCGCCCTAACGCCGCCTTCTTCAGCTGCTTGCACCTACAGTACCACTGTTGTCACAATTGTCGCTAATACTTTCGTTCTCACCATTCTTCTAAAAAATGGAAGCCCGGCCTGACACCTAGGCTTCCCAATTATGACCACAACAGAGGCTTTGCTAGAGAATCTTCACAACAGCTTCCATCAAGTTGAACCAAATCAACTGTTAGAAAAGACAAAGGCAAATAATTTCATCCTTGACTGTAGATAAGCCAAAGAGGATCTGAGGCAGGACCTATCGGCTTAGATACAAAGCAGTAGAACTGACCTGTAGAGCGAGTCGCCATACTTGAGAAGACGAACATAATCCTTGGATATCTTCTCTATCAAATTTCGGGCGGTGTTCAGCTGTCCCAGAGCAAGCTTGTAATGATCTTTGTCATAGAGGTGATTCAAAAGCTCTCCATAAAAAGGATGGATGTCATCAAGACGTGGAAAGTCCTCCAGGATGGTGGAGATTTTCTCATGGAAGTTTGTCTGTGTGTACTTAACCTTTCGCATGTAAAACTGCCGAATGCGAGTGATGGCATAGCCCTTATGGACCACAGTTGGCGTCTGCCGCTGAGTACGCGACAAAATGATGTCCACGAAATCCTTGCCTGTAGGCACGACCGTTATCTTCTTGAAGTTATAGAGCACCATCGTGCCTGCCTTCTCGCTCCCTCGCTCGCACTCTGCACCGAAGTCCTTAGATGCTTCTAATGTAAGTTATCGAAGGCAGAATCAGCAATAAAGAAACAACGGAAGAGAGAAAAAGGAACTAGACTTGACACACCACAGACCAGGGAGAGAGCATCCTTTCGAGAGAGTGGATTGCCAGTGGCGGAAGTAAACCCTAGAAAACCCTAGAAGCCAGAAAAGAGGCGCATATCTGATCCATGATCGATCAAGTCTTACGTAATCTTATCCCTAACTTAGGTCCATTACCTACATAATTAGGGTTCCTGATTTTTGCCTGGTGTTTTTAGTGAGGAGGGAGGATGTTGTTGCGAGCTCCTAGTACATCTGAAAAACTTTTTTTTTTCAGGGTTTAGGGTTTAGTGGGTAGGTACCAGTGTAACCGCCAGGTCCGGTTCGGGTATCCACGAACCGGACCTGGCCCACATCTGCAGAACCGGAACCGGCCAATAGGGATCAGCGCAGAACCGGAACTGCCGGTTGAAGTTGGGATCACGCGCGTGTGAACCGGCTACTGGGGGGAAACCTCTCAGGCCCGGGTCATGGGTCGCGGCGGGTCACCCCTCGTTCCGTGCGTGGGGCCCGCTGTCTGTCCCACAGGTGAGAATTAAATACCCAATTATTCAAAAATGAGAGGCCATTGATTTGGAGCTTTTCTTATGAAATTGAAAACATAAAAACATTAGAAGGTCTAGGGAGAGGATCTAGGGCGCTGGAAGTGTGGTGCAACAAGGCACGTCTTCAAGTGCTCACGTTGCATGCGCAACTCGATGCCTTGGATCGAGCTGTGGATGCAGTCGTAATCCGATGGATATGCAACATATAGCTTCTGCACGTAGCTGTTCATCTATGGGCGGCTGGAAAGGCAAAGATACTTGCGCGAGCTGCGAGAGAGAAATGAAATGGTACTTTATTACGCGATAGGGAGTGAGAGAGACTGGTCGAGAGAGCAAAGTAAGTGAGAGGGAGGACCATGAGACATGTAGATTTCTAAGTAAAGTTTGTGGGTAATACGTAGGACTCGCTACGTATATAAAGTGAAGAGAGGAAACATTGGGCTCACCAGGAGCTGGAGGTAACTCCTTTGAACATAACGTGTAGTGTACTTCGATGACTCCCGGGCATTTCTTAGCATTAAAAGCTCAGGAGTTAAAGTTCTGAAGAATAGTCGCAATGAGTACGCAAGTTGTTTGGACAGCGAGCCGAATTGACGGACTGGATGGATTTCAATCTATATCACGGGAGAGCTCTCGGCACCGCAGATACTGGTCACTCATTCGTCATAGTCTGTGAGGGAAAGCTGAGGTGATCGCATTAGACTCGCTGGAGATTCATGCCCACAGTTTGTACAACCATTTTTCCACGAACATCCGATTCATTCCTGACCAAGGCTCTCTAAATATAGAGCAGTGCAGACCCTTAAAATGACAGAGCCCGTAGAAGTAGGTGCCAAAGAAGGAAAGGGAGACCCGGGCCAGCAAGTGGAATGGGGTTGCACTTTTGCCACTAGCTTCTGCCATGCCGAGGATGGAAGACTACAGCGGGTGCCATTACAAGATTACGATGCAAGTTTTGAGGATGCCTCGAACTACCACCGAAGGTCGCTGCACAAGCCTATCCCCTCAGGTAATAAAACATATCTGTCGTATCTGTTATTACACGTACATTTCGTTCGAACGAACATGTTTTGATTAATCCTTCTAACGTTCCGGCTTTGAAAGGGGATCAATTGGCTTCTCGAATGTCTTGAAGTTACGTGTTGTACACCTGATTTTCTTCCTCGTGAACTTATAGTCGTGAGATTGTCAAAGCGTCGACAGCTAATCTGACAAATGAGAAGTCCACTTGTAAGGCTCACCGCCTTCCTAAGTGGACAATTCTTCTTCTACTTCATGAATACAAGCGGGGCCGTTGTCTGCACTTGGTCCAGGACCAATTGTAAACTAAGAACTGACTCGTACATTTCAAGAATGAGAGACATGAGGTCTACTTGTGGATGACGGGAGATCTACTTTCTCTAGCTGCAGTGAATTATGTGCATGCATAATCTATGTTGGGAGTCAGCATCTGCGTCCTAGCCTGGCAAAATGTTTCTTTCTGAGATCATATTAAATTTAATGTTCAGAATGTCAAATGATGAAGTTGATAAGAAAAGAATCTTCACATGTGACCGTATGCATCTCTAGGTACTTGAATTCATCGTGCATGGATACTTTTCAAGAGAATTAGACTTCGACGAGCTCGGATCTTTTCAACTATACACACTGGTAGTTATGTCGAAGAGATTTGGTGGTTTATGTACAAGTGTATAGGCCCTAGATACATGTAGTGAATTACTCTTAGCCCTCATTTTAATGCATGTGCGCAGAAATTGGCAGCTCCACGGGTCTTAAATCACCTGTCTGGGACTTGTCTCTGAACATTTAGGTATCTCGGCAACACCGGCCCCGATCATGTGGCCGACCCAAGCAACCTCTATATGGAACACCAGTGATGCCATCCCTGGACTTGCAAGCGTGTACTTTCGTAGAGGCGAAGAGATAGATGATACCATGTGTATGGATGCAGGCCATGATGGGAGTATGCCATCTCGGGAGGTCTTTGCACGTAAGGTTTTGAGAAAGAGGGTGCGAGATTACCAGAAAGAAGTGGACAAGCTGGAGAGGCGAGCCGATGCCTTAAAACAAGATCTCTGGCAAATGTTCAACATTTTTTTCGTGTTTTTGGGAGTTCTGTTCACGGGCGTCGCTCAGGCCTCGATGTTGCGTTGTAAGCATTTGTGGGTGCCTGTCATTCTGTGTACTCTTGGGTCCACGGTTGTGGGTGTAGCTACACTCCAAAGGCTTTCCTCTATGCAATTGTGCAAAGTCATGGTTAAGGCGTCGGAAATGGTGCGGGAATTTGCTTACAAACGGTTGAGTGTGGCTGTGGAAAATGAGCTACCTCAGGATGAGGACTACTTCTTTGAGATGTACTTCCGGGAATTTCAAGGCACAGCGAAGAATCTGGTGGCTACTGAGTTCTACAGGCGGAAAGTATACCTTATTGCCTTTATCTTTCTCATCTACTGTGTGATGCTTGCTGCCTTTCGGCAGATTCTCTGTCTGTAAATCCTTCTCATTCTGAAAAACTTCAAGTGCTCACACAACTCACTACAGTCTCTGTCAACTTAGTAGGTTCCTTTCATGATGGCGAGTTAAGTTTAGTACAAGAGTATAGGTGGTTGATCGTTCCAATTATTCGAAGCGGAGCAGGCGGATACTCCAAAAGCCCAAGTAGTTTCACGCAGCAATGATCCGAGAAGCTAATCTAAGAGGTCGATCTGATCCCGGCCACTTGATCTATTCGCCGATAAGTTAGTATATGGCCTGCGTATACTAGAGTTGTAAGTAATTACAATATAACAGACGAAGACGTCGACGATGAAGACCTAGCAATTCCTCCATTCCATTCAAGGCCCAACTTGATGTATTCCCTGCGTTATCCACCAGTCTTGAATTGTGCATGAGAGGCCGGAGCTCCTTGTGACAATCCGGGAAGCAGCAGTGCCACGCACGATCAATCTCTGCTGCCAATTTTAACGCGGCACAGTCCACTTCCAAAGCTCGCAGACTGCTGCGATCGAGGAAATCTCGGCCACATTCCTCTACATATAGAAAACCATGTTCAGGTCAGTCAACATCGCCTCACTAGGCGGAGTTCCAACTGTGCCGTCTTGTCTTCCGGAGCACCCACATAGGTAGTTGCGCTGTTGGCCAAGGGCCAATTTACCTGAAACACCCACACGCGCACCAGAAACAAAAATTTTCATCATTCCTATTAATTATAACACGTTTTTGGCTGCAACAGTGCCCAGTAAACATCTGCTCCTGTGCAGCAATACAATATACATATGACGCACGTACTGTCCCAACAGAGGCCTCACTGCACTAAACAACTGTTGCCTGCAGCCCTTGTGAAGTTCTGTCCCACCACACAACAGATACAAGAATCAGAAACAAAAGTGAAGTATCATACTGCCTTTTCTATAGCAAAAATGGCAACTCATGACGTCCAGTATGAGTCAGGTGCCTATCACAGCAAATGATCGGGAGTGGCTGCAAGTCGTTAGAGACAAGTATACCCAGTGGGCCCATTGCAAGTCGGCAACCACCGAACACAATCAGGATCTGTCGTCTCGCATCTTCCATGCGAGACGGAGACAGAGAGAGAGAGAGCCTCCGCGAAGCCACTTGTTGAGGTCTTAGAGACTCAGGGAAACAACGAGACGGACTCGGGAAGCTGACAAACACCGAAAATAAAATAAAACAGACGACAAAAAGAAATTGTCACCCGTTAACAAACGGAGAGAAAAGGTGAGCCTGCCGGCAACTGCCACCTTTTTATGAAAAGGTGCGCCTCTCGACGAGGATGTTGGGTCAAGAAAACCGGCCGGTCAAAGAGACCGCGTGGATACTGGAACCCGTGATGTTATCTGACCGATGGACCCGTGAGATACGTGTTCGATAGCAGACCGGGGAAAGCTTCCTAGTGGTTAGGGCTAATCGCGGCGTAAGTGGGAACTTGTAATATATGGATCACGGGTCGTCTTCGTCTTGGTCGAGCTCGGGTGTGGCGGAGCGTGTGGGGCCCTGTCGTCTTCTGCAAGCGCTTTCCTACAGCGACGAAGCTTGCAGGTTTCCTTTGGCCGCTTCAGCAGAGTTCCGTGTGGGGCTTTGCAAGAGTAGGGAGATTGAGGACTGGGTTGTCGAGGGATACTTGATTTGGGCCAGATCTCTTATTTGAGTCGGTGGGTCGTGAGTCGCATAGAACCTCGAATGTTTCCTCGCAATTCTGCTGTCCGTGTTGTGATTTCCTTCCTGGGAGTCTCAGTTGGCAGGCTGAAGGCGTCGGAATACTTGTAGTTTGGTTCTTCTCCCCTTTCTTATTTCATGTGTTCTGGCATTGGAAGAGAGGGAAGATAGAGGAGTTGTAATGCTGAAGAGTTAACTTGTTTTTCTGAGAACTGATTGGTTTTTTTCAACTGAAGTATCTCACATTGTGACAAAAGAGGAATTTGATCACTCGATAGGATCCAGGAAGGTTGGCATACTCAGAGAGAATCGGAGGCACAGGAGAAGGCAGGGGAATCGCACAACATTCATGAACTGAAAGAAATGCAGATGAAGCCTAGTTCAGCAAGAAGCTCGCAGCGCGCCCAAAACCCGTTTTATTCCTCGGACGAGGAAGAACCTTCCACATCTGCCAAGGGCTCACGGAGCTCAAACCCCTTTGACGATCAGGTAGCCTCTCATACCAAGCAGGGCAAAGGATCCAATCGAGAACAGTTCCACATGCCTAGATTCCACAGCGCGGGCACCGTTGAGTCCCGCAATCCATTTGATGATGAAGATGGGTTAGCTTCCTCCAAGCCGCCGAGGCGCAATAGTCTTGGTGTCTTCGATAGGAAATCGCTCTTTGAGGATGAGGATGACAGGAGGCCCAATTCAAAGGCAGGGACCAAAGCTAGTGGTCCTCGCCCTGTGAAAGACCGAGGGGGTTCGTCTTCTTCAGCCAATGCTCTTGTTTCCAGATCTCACGCCGATTCAAAGCAGCAAAGTGGGCTTCAATCAAGGGAGGAGCTATTTGTTTATGGGGATTCCGGTCTCAAGAGTGAAGGGAATGGTCTTTATGGTTCCAGTGAGCCTGATGCCTATGTCAACCAGGCTGTCCAAGACTTGGAGCAGCACGCACTCAAGAAATCGCGGGAGACTACGTCCGCCATCAAGCATTGCTTGAAGGTTGCCGAAGACACAAGGGGCATGGCGATCACGACACTCTCTACGCTCCATGAGCAGGGCATTCAGATTGAGCGCACTCACGAGGCTGCAGTCGCCATTGACCAGCATCTTAGCAGGGTATGGGTCTGACCTTGAGGGAGGGAGGAGGGAGGGGGTAGATACTAATTTCCGATGTTAAGAAGCACAAAATTTGAGAAGCATTGCCACTTTGATCTCCCCCCATCCCTCTCTCCTGCCCCTACCCTTTCCATCAGAACAAATCCCTGTAAAAGTTTACAAGGTTTCCCACCTGTTCTGCCTCATTGACATTGGAACTGTAGTGTAGGAAGCAAATTCAATGTGATACATCGTCTACTTGCTCTCGTCAACTCGTAGCGTTTTTGGCATGTCGAAGTGGGTGGTCTGATAAGAAATGTGTCACGTTGTATTCACAGGGAGAGAAGCTTTTGGGAAGCCTTGGGGGAGTATTTTCGAAGAATTGGAAACCCAAGAAAACTCGGAAGATCACTGGACCTGTGATTGGCCGAGGTACTTAGCCATGCTCTTATCTATCTCTGGCTGACCCTCACACCTTCCTCCCTCCCTCCTCATTTTGGATACAGCTTTGTGTTTTATCTAAATAAGGTTGATTTGCTGGCTAACTGCCAGCTTGTAGTGAAGCCCAGGGATGGTAAGCCTGGTACATACACCTCTGTATGTGAGCTATAAAGTTGCATTCTTTGACGTCTCATGTCATTTCTAGTTGCAGTGAAGCCCCTTGTGTATGTCAGAACCTTATAGAGGCTTCCGTGATGTTTGCCACCATGAAGCTCAGGCATCCATTGATATCCTGCCCAGGGCGTACTACTGTATAGCTGGTATCCCTTTGGCGTATGCTAATGGAGCATTTCTTCCTGATGTGGTTGAACTTATTTGTTAGAACACAAGGACTTCCCAGTATACTTAGTAGAAAAGAGTGACGGTTGTTAGAACAAATATAGCCTTCAGTGCCTTCTTGGCCAATTTGTTAAGGCTACTGCCTCCTTTAGTGGGCTACTTTCAATGCAGCGTCCAATGTGTTTTTGCTACCTGATGCTTTCCTTAGCCAGTCAGAAATCTTAGGTGGTGGTGCAGTCTTCCAAGTGAATTCAGTTAACTCCAAATCACTCACATTTCAGGAAGATCCGACCTGCGGACTCATTTCAAAACAGTCGATTTACATTTTTCATGTGACTGGATCAGCAGGTGATGGAGCAGCGAGAGAGGCCACCGCAGCAGAACGGGCAGCCTTGGGCATTACCACAAGCCAAGACCATGTGGACACCAAAGCCCTCCAAAAGGGGGGAATGCAGGGGCAATCTGGGGTACAAGGACAATTGGAGGTAACCTCTTCCTTTCTTTTATTGATCCCCTCTAGTATGAAGTTGCATAGTTTACAAATCCCACATTACTCACAAGGCTGGGATGAATAGTAACCCATCAATGTTTAATGCTACGATATTGACATGTTAGAGTCCGAAATGGACAAGGCATTTGTATGAAGTGACCTGATAGCCTCCCTCATGTTATTTCGAAACTGTTCACTTACCACAGCTCACTCCCTTTCGACACTAGGGGCAGTGTCCCTTCCCATTTCAATTGTTATATTGTGAAGGCCATCAATGTTGAAGTATATATTCCTGTTGTGGTCCTGTCTTTAAACTTCTATGGATTGTATCAATGAAACAGATGGAGAAGAAATGGCAGGATGATTCGTTGGGAGATTTGAGCAATGTGTTAGGGCAACTGAAGGAGATGTCCCTTGATATGGGCACTGAAATCCAGCGGTATACACCTTTTCTGAACAGTTTTTAGTGTAGCCAATAGTACTTGGCCACTGGGATTTCCTCTCACGATTGCATCAATATCACTACTAGGAAATGATATTTCGCTCTCTCTCTCTTGCTCACCCTCACTCTCTTTCTACTGGAGAGCAGTTGAAGTAGAACTCAGTTTTGCAGAGAAGATGCTGAACAACGTGGATGTCAGTTCCTATATGAAAGACTTAATCAGATTGGCTGGGTTATTTCCGACACCACCTGTCACAGAAATAGCCACCAATAGCAACTTGTTCAGGCCTAGAAGTCTCCTCTTGTTCTCCTCCTGCCCCAAAGCTGTGTTCTCTGGTAGTACAGTTACTCACCTCCTAGTATGTTGACTAACTCGCATGCTGTGTGTGCAGGCAAAGTGGGGGGCTAGACCACCTTCATGATGATATCCAGGAGCTCAACTCCAGAGTCCAGAGGGCGAATGAACGTGGTCGCCGGTTGCTTAAAAGATGACATCTTCAGATTTTTTCTCATGTCTGGCTTCAGTTGGATGGGTTAAACTTTCAACTGTGTCATAGAGCTCGGCTTCCCTGTTGCATTCATTTTAGGGCAATTAACAGATTTTTTACCATGCAAAGGAGACATTTTCGTCAGATCATGAACGTTGTGTTGTTGCAGCCCATGTAGCTTGCCAAGTCATGTTTGCTGCATTGGTTCAATGCAGACTTCACCAAATCGTTATGTGATTAATATTTATTGACACACTCAATTGACTGGGCAGTTGCCTCTGGGTGTTGTCATTGTCAGAAATTGTTATGTGACCTCTTGCTGTTCAGGAGATTCCAGAGAAAAGAATAACATCCATGGGAAGCTCAAATAGCTTGGGAGACAAAGGAAGATAGAAAACGAAACAGAAAAGTTGGGCTCCCAACAAACTACAACCATAACACTACAATTTTACTTCAAGGGATTCTCTAAGGTGTAGAGATACTGTAAGGCATCTCTGATTTTAGTATTTGAACACCATGGAGTGGCTGTCTCTAAAAAGACCAAAGTAGCACCCTAGATTGTAAAGAGAATAATTTACTACAGTCCACAAGGTAGAAATTGGATTCACCTGCTGTAGCTTTGTGTGCTAGGATGCAGTGCTCGTGTGGATGGTGCAAGACAGGAGAGCCATGAATGGGAACAGGGATACTACATTTGGAGACATTCCTCAACTGCTTGCCTTGAGAAGTTCATTTTGACATTCTTGGAAGAAATCTTGCAATGACATAAATTTGAGTTGAAAGGCATACCCATCATTTAGGCCCACACGTTGGAGCTTTCAGCTGTTTTAAGCCTATCATCGTGATGGAGAAAAGATACAGTAACAGCCAGTCTCCATTTGACCTTCCTTCTCAAGAAACTGAAAGAAAAGTCATTCTCCCTATCTCTCAGTACAGAAGATGGTAGCCCTCCTTTTGTATGTTGCCCATCTGTTAGACCTCTATGTTGCCATTTGAGTGCCTCTTGAGCATCGATGGTTTTGAGCTTAAGAGTGCATATGTGCCTACTGCCTACCTTCAGCTCAGTCGCCTGTAAGTTGCATTTCCTCTGCAGCGTCAACTATCTTGGCATTCATGTCCTCCACTGTCATCTTCATGGGGTAGAAAGATAAGGTTTGTTTAGAGTCCAGCAAATTGGGATGTGATTATACTTACTTCAGCGTCTTATCTGGCACTTTTATTGTATGAACACACCACACCCACACCAACAGGACAACATTGGCAAACTTAGGATCCACACAGAGAAGAAGCACAATGCATCAGACCCAATTGTGCGCCAAAGCTAGCATTCTTTGCATGCCGCTTGCTGAATTGCAGTACACAAATTGCTGCAGGTGAACATTTCAAAGTAACCCCTGAACCACGCAGATGACAGAGCATAACCGTCAGCGTAAACAGGCTTGGCCCGCCTGATGTAAAGAACTTGGCATACCCCTGAATACTAAACAGTGCGGGGCAGACCTACTGTCATACCACCCAATTCACCAGTGTAGAATGTCAGTCAGTATTGGAGAAGGCACAATGCATTGGACTAGAAAACAGAGTACTGTGAATAGCCTGCAGATCAAATGTGCCCAGTATATGGAATGCTGAGTGCATGTGAGCTTTCCTTGAGCAATTGTAGTAAAACATTGTCCTAGATGTGATCTGGTTATGATTTGGCAAAATTTACACAATTATCACGTGCATGGTTATACTCTGTTGAATCATCTAGTCTTGCACCTAATCTGTCAAGATAGCTCTCTCCAATAGATCTCCCCCTCCCATGCCATGATGCCATTGGTAGTAATGATGCTGTGGAGAACATACAACAGAACTTATCCCTGGTTATTCCCCTATCATTACTGTCTCTATCTTGGGGCAACATGATTTCCATCAAGGCAGTACTCATGGCCCAGCAGATGGCACTGATGAGCAACTCATGTCCTCTGAAGAAAACAGGATGGAAGAAATGAAAGGGGCAAAAAGAGGATCTGACAACCACAGTATGACATGGATATCAAAGTTGATGGTTAGGAACTCTCTTCCAGACTTTAGTACACAAAACTCTACTCTGCAACAGCAAGTGTTGTCTACATTGGATAGCTAAAACAAATTCTGAAAACCTCATTCTGAGGAGGTTTGAAAGTGGATAGCCGAATCATCAGTACACTGTTGTATTTTGGAAAATTTGGAAATAACCTGAACAACAAGCCATTGCTTAGCTAGTCACTGAGAGGTGATGCACTGGGTTTTAGAGGATTTTGGGGGGGTTCTCATCAGGAGGAGAAGGTGGAAAGATCCTAGACAAGAGCATCCAACCTTAGTTCGTGGGAGAATGCACTGAAACAGTGATGCCCAGATTTAGGGAAGCAACCCGGAAAACCGGATAAGCATTGCCAGTAATTTCTTGAAATGTCATACAAAACCCATTGATTCTTTCTTCCGGTTGTAAAACATACAAAGTCGCCTTGCCCGAAGCACCGAACGTGCTCTTTGGCTTGCCGAAATGTCTGATCGAGCAGCTTCTGTGGCATTCTGACGACTTCAAACCACTCCATTTCCAAGAAATCGAACTGCCATATGCAAACGAGTTCTTTGATTGATCTGATGTCCCGCCTATGCTGCACTCCATTTGATAAAACCGCACCCGCAAGAAGGAGGCGGCCTTGTGATTCAACCAAGTTGCAGCCCAAGACTCCGAGATTAGCAGGCCTTTCCACTGAGTAGAAACTCCATTTCTCTTCTTCTATGTCATAAGCTGATAGCCCACCAGGTGACAAGGCGTAGAGCACTCCACGACATACTGTGCTGCTCACAAGCCGTGGACTCTTCTGCGGTGGTATGCATTCAGACGTTGTCCAGGAGTTGGTTTTAGAGTCATACACCTCAGTTTCCGCAGACTGGCGAAGGAGTGCTCGATCGCCCGATACAAAAACCTTGTAAGACCTCAAGTCTTTGCTGACGAGGACATTGATGAGCACAGGCTGCCGCCGAATGTGCATCGGAGGGAGCTCTCTCCAGGATTTCGTAACTGGATTGCAGACATAGAGGGTTGTGCCCTCATTACCATTACCTGGGCTTGCAAAACAGAGAAGTCCGCCTGCCGCAGCTACAAGAGTGTGAGCTCCAGGAGGGAGAAATACGGTTGGTATGTTGTGCCACCTCCTCAGGGTGTGCATGTAGACGGAACATTGCCAAGGTTCATAGCAGCCACATTTCGACACAATAAAAGAAGGTCCGTGAGAAGGAACTTCAGCATACATCTCAAGAAAGCTCCGAGATACGATGACGGAGTCCCACCTTTTGCTGACAGTGCGCAAGCGACATAAGCTTGGAGGAGGCAACCATGCTATGATTCTCTCAAGAATATCGTCAGGCAATCCCTGCCACAATTCGCAATCCATATGCGTTGTTAGGACTGGATCGCAGCTAATAGCAGCCCCATCGTCGATGACCGCGAGTACTGTAACTTTTGCGCATACATGTCTACTGTCCAGGCCCTTCAAATGCATACTCCCGTGTTGAGGTTCTCTCTCTCTGGCGTGACAAAGACAATGCAAAGCATGTTGAGCCTTTTGAAATTTACCCAAGAGAGACTCGAGTGCCTTACTTAACAAGGCCTTCATGTTCACGACAAATCTGGCTGCATGTGGGCGGTGCCTGTACTTCAATGTGCTTCGGTCAACCACCAGGGTACGTGGATGAAGAACGACAGAGCCCGGCGCAGGAAGAGAAGCAGAGAGTCAAGACAAGGCAAAGGTTATCACTTGGATTTTCACGGATCAGTAATGCGAAGAAGCGGAACGCTGGCAGATGTAAATTACGCCAACAGAAAGCCTGGAGAGATGGATCGAAATAAGGGAGAGTATACACGTGAAGTTCGACAATCCTTTATCGTCCTGACGACAGGCACAGAGGGGTGTTACCAGTGACAATTACAATGTAAAGCTTATCCATGAGTCTTGTAGAAAGAAGTACTGGACATGCCCAGGCACATTGACACAAGAGACAAAACGCTGGAGAGACAATAGAGTGCACAGGACATATCAAAATCTCACTCAAAGAAGAAACGCATATGATAAAAGGAAACTGGCAGACGGGGAAGCCCACACTGACACAGTGAGAGATAGTCAACACAACGAATCTCTTTCAACTTTCCACAACTCCGCTAAAATTCCCTTATACAAAGAAGAAATCCAGTGTCTCGACGACGGAGATATGCCCACGCAGAAACTAACACGAAATGGAGAGACTTGTACCAACGGAACACCTCTTTTCCAAAAGGCCTGCAACCTGATATACACCCTGAACGCAGAAGTGTCGTAATGGAGACTGGACAAACTACTTGACTTCTTTCAGCAACTAGCTCAGAGGATGAGAGGAGGAAGAGGTGACTGTGGGTAGTGGTGGCCTCATCAGTGGCCGCATGGCAGTCTCAGCACCCTGACCCAGACGGAAAGCTTACGCCCACATAAATAGCACGTAGAGGTACGTAGACGTACTAGCCAAATGCGACTGACAGCGAAATGCCAGACACCGAAAGAAGCTCAAAGTTTGGAGCTGCGGACAAGTCCCAGACTGACACACACTGCAGTGCAGAGGGTGACGAGACCGCGAGAAAGAGAGTCACGAAACTGCAACTGTGGGACACGGGACAAGGCAGGTAAAGTATGGTGAGCGACTCCGAGCAAGCTCAGATCCCAGGATCCCAACTGTCAGCTCCTCTGCCAGATGTTGGCCCACATGCAAATGGTTACATGCCCGAATTCCATTTTAGTCAAGACATCTAAGTATCGCAAAGTCGATACACTTAAAAGTTGCCCACACTCCCGAATCCCAAGGGGCCATCCAGTCCTTGATCCCGGCAAATCGAGACATTCACTCCTGATCCAGTCCTTCATGCCATGGCAGAAGCGAGACATTTGCCGGGATCGGCAAAAGAAAACATAGCAAAAAAACTAGTTTCTGGGTTATGTTATCGATTCATTCTTTCAACAGGATTGTTCATCCACTCCCTGCTGTCTTGCTCTTAAACAAGAAGCACCCCGCCAATCTGACATGAACAAATGTCACGCCTTAAGAACATTGCCGCCAGATCCAAGATTGCAGCGAAAGAACCCAACACCGAAAATTCTGAGTTATGAGCAGTACGTGGGTGGGGTGGGCAATCAATGTGCCTCACTATTCCGTGAGATCGAGTGCCTTCGTGCATGCAACGATGGACGTGTCTCGAGAAGCGGGCCGAGTTCGTGGTATTGAAAGCGAAAGGGTGATTGGTGCCATGATGTGGCCCAACTGCGAGTTGCCGAATCAGACCACCTCTCGGCCAAAACATACACAATTTAGGGAGCCCCACACTTTCTTGGCGCCAAAAGCTGTTCACGGCAAAATGTGTAAATGTGTGCTATTGGAACTCTAGACAGGGAATGTGCCTGCGGATGGTCACGCCTCGGTATATTTTGTTGTATTCAAGGGACTGTCCCTAAAGAATGAAGGCAGTGGATTCTGGAAACTTCCAGTCTAAATTCACCACGCTGGGATGCTGATTTCACAAGGTTTTAAACAAATGGAAGTATCTTATATTCAGTATTATGCGAGGCGAACTTTTACCATGAGACAACTCCAAGTTAATGAAGATGGTTTGTCAGAGGAATAGAGGTGTATGCTAATTGTGCACAAGTATTTGATTCTTCATGAGGGTGTGAGACAACATGCAGAGGATGACACTTCATGTCTCCCATGGCACTCGAAGTGTGTCGTTCAAGTTCCAGTGTCACCTCACTGAATTTGTTGGGGTTTCCTAACCACTTAACTACCAGGTTTTTTCTCATTTTTCCAAAGTTGTTAGAGGGGCTCATGTAAACTCTACCCAGCACAAGAATAACGAGGTGGCAGGGTTAAGAAAAGTGGCTATATAACAGGTGGCACATTTTAACAAGTCCATGTAGGTAATAATAATTTAAAGAAAAGAAAAAGAAAAGTATGACACCTCCTGAAGGGAGCGTAATTTATGGAGTCACTTCATCGCAAGGGCTACTGCTTCCAGCTGAAAGGTGGACACCTTCATGACAAACCAGACCGTGGTTTGAACCCACAACCAAATCCACCGTGGTATGTGCCCATTACCATAGAGCCCACCCCCTGAAAGGAGCAATAACCAGAGGGGGGAAGAGGCTCTTATTTATGCTAGCTTCGGATGGCGTCATATATATATATATATATATGCCCACTGGGCTACATGCTGGTTGTCGGCAATAATAATTATATGATGCCTTCCGAAGGAAGCGTAAATTATGGTGTCTATTGGCTTCTGGAAGGAAGGTGGACACCTTTGTGACACCAATTAACATTTTAACAAGTCCATGTAGGCAATAATAATTATATGACGCCTTCCAAAGGAAGCGTGACTTATGGTGTCTCTTCACCCCGAAGAGTTACTGGTTTCCGAAAGGAAGGTGGACACGTTTGTGACACCAATTGGTGGATGGAACCCACAACCACTTTCCGAGGTGGTATGTGCCCATTACCACTGGGCTACAACTTGGTTGTCCCATGTAGGCAAAATCAGGCTGCTAATACTCAAATACTGGAGCTTTCTTGCGAAGTTTTCGATTTTGTACAAGTAGCTGCCCATTTTCCAGGTAAAAATTTGGCAATTTTTTGCCAGGCAAAAAAGAAAAAAACACTGCCACTTACTCAACTCCTCTTCCTACAATAGGATAATTTTGGCCTGATTGTGAGCTGTCGCTCCCAGGTGCCAGTTTCCCCTTTTCTTTTTTCTTTTCTTTTCAAAATTTAAAGAGGGGAAGTAGCCCTCAGTAAAACTTTAAATAAGGGAAGAAAATGAAACCCGTAGGGCCACGAAGCAAACACACCAACAAAGGTGCGGGAAGGAACCCATAACCACGACACATAGAATAGCCATCACAAAGAACCATAACCATAGCCTTCTTTAAAAAAAATGTTAGAAACAAGCATCTAGTCGTTTATGGCTCCTCTTTGTGGATAGTGGAATCTACTTTTATCCATATTAAACTTGAAAATTTATCCATTTGTTTTTCATAAGTTGTTCAATAACAAAAATGTTACCGAAGGAAGGTGTTATCTGGAGAAGGCACATCATGGAAGTAGTTTCCAGCAAAGGAGAGGAGGTGACACCAGGGAAAGGCACGACAAGGGACTTAGCAATTTTTGATGCGTAGTCTCCTCTTTACAATAAAGAGGAGCCAATAAAAAAATTAATAATTGTCTGCACCTACTATTTGCCACTCTAATGCTCTAATGGACAACCAAGTTGTAGCAAGTGGTAATGGGCACATACCACCTTGGAAGTGGTTGTGGGTTCAATCCATCTATTGGTGTCACAAAGGTGTCCACTTTCTTACTGGAAGGCAGCCCTTGGGGGTCAAGAGACACCATAACTTACGTTTCCTTAGAGAGGCGTCATATATTATATATTATTATCTGTCTAATGATTTGGAAGTTAGAGCATTCAGTTAACACTTTCATGCCTTTGATTATGTGACAATTTTACCACCAGTCGGTAGCTCAGTTGGGTAGAGCATTGAGTGCCACCAGGTGACTCTGGGTTCAAATCCTACTATTTTGTCGTGCGTGGTATATATATACATATATGTATGTATAGTGACGCCTCTCAAAAGAAGCATAAACTATGGTGTCTCTTGACATTGAAGGGTTACCCTTCCGGTAGGAAGGTGGACGACCTTTGTCACACCAATAGGGGGATTGAACCCACAACCACTTCTAAGGTGGGATGTGCCCATTACCAGTGGGTTATAAAGGCGGTTACCCGCCTGGCCCGGGTAACCGCCGGTTCCGGTTATGTGGAACCGGACCGGAACCGGACCCGCCTGTGCAGAACCGGAACCGGAACCGCTCATTGGGGATTGTGTGGGAACCGGAACCGGCGGTTCCAGCTACGACCACATGTGTGGGAACCGGCGGTTCCAGCTCCAAAGCGGTTCCGGTTCCGGTCCCCCCTGGGCTGTAGCCCTAAATGTCTCTAGTACCTACCAAAGCGCTTCTAAGTCCGGTTCTTGGTTCTTGACCCCTTGGTGGGGCTGGTGGGCCCAGGGAAAAACTTATTTAATGCTCTTAAGCTCCTGAGATCCTGGGTTCAATGCTTGAAGGCCATGAGATTCTATGTTCAATGCTTCAGCGCCATGAGATCTTGGGTTCAATCTCCAGCTCCATGATATCCTGGCTAAGTTCATTAATAAAATGTTTGAAGATGCCAATACTTGCCAGGTAGCTGAATAGTACTTTCAACCCATAAAATTTTACCCATTTTCTTCTACCAGTTTATTTAGAGTATTTTTGTTTTTTTTTTTTGTGTTAGTGAAAACTAACAAAATCGTTGGATTTTAGTTCAAATATGTGAATACACTGCTATTTAATCTACCGGACTGATAAAATATTTTAAATCTAATTAAATTAAACAAATATATTTTTAAAATAGAACCGGAACCTAACCGGAACCGATGGTTTTTATCAGCAACTAACCGGTAACCGGAACCGCCCCCATGTTTAAAAGTTGGATCCGGAACCGGACCGGAACCGGCTCAATAAAAAAAAACCGGAACCGGATCCGGAACCGTCTCTTGAAATAATTTTGGAACCGGAACCGAAGGTTCCTTCACAAATGCAAGAACCGCCCAACACTGGTTATAACTTGGTTGTGGTTTAATCTTCTCCCTTTTCCCCTTGGGGATGTCGTGCTCTTGGTGCCTTTATGAAAGAGGTTATTTTCTCCTGTGACTATAATTAAGGGGCCTAATCTGTGACTCAGTGGGTCGCTCCAGGGTATTTCCTTTCTATCAAATTAAAATTAAAAAAAATCATCTTTTATTTCTATTTTTAAAGATTTTTTTATATGAGTCCTAGTAGCATTAAAGAGCATGCATATATCACAAGCAAAATGGCATATTATCTAAAGAATATGGTATGATAAAATGAGAATTAGCTCACACGAGAAAATTTGTGAAACTATAAAAAACGGTAATAATGTGAGCAGAAGTAGAAAATTAGTTTGAAGGCTGCAAGATCAAGGAGTTTGAGTTCTAACTTATTTGCATGAGATTCTCCTCCATAAAAACACTAGGAGAAATTTATCCAAGGAAAACTCGACTTACTCAAATAGCCTGAAAATCTCCACAGAAAAAAACCTTCAATGGCTAAGAAACTTGGGGGGTTTACTCTGTGAAATATATATTTCTTAATGGAAACCTGGGAGCAACCATAGCCCACAATTGAGGAGGGGGAGAAATTAACTCCCTTTCATTTATGGGCCAGGACACCTATAGGAGGAACAACGCCCAGCCACACATGGGGCAGGGCAGCCGAACCACCAGGGCGTTTCACTCTGCACTTACCAGCTGAGCTACCAGCTGATGTCCGAAAAGAAATACTTTTGTTCGTGAAAATTTGGAGGATCTTTTATTGCATGGATCAAGAGTTTTGCTAGCAATTTATTTTCAATATTATAAAATCATATTGGCATCTTCTATATTTGCTAATAAATCTTATTATAATAATCATACCTTGTTTAATGTCTAGTATGGGTTTGGTGTCCAATTTAACTTTTCCCACCCAGCATTGGTGGACAGTGGACTCCTTCTAACGGCAGTAATTAGACATCGTGATTGCCCAACTCTCCTCCAAAGACTGTAAAGTTTGAAGTATCCACTCATCAGTTGACCTAGTTGTCATTTTCTTTTATAGTTGGGTTGGGCATAATGGGTGACATCCAACATACACATATGTGGTTTTAAGCCACCACCTCTTCTAGGTAGTGAGAGAGAGAGAGAGGACTCCAGCCAGCCATTCTTTTAGTGGTAAATAATCGCCAAATTTCGACCTCAAATTATAAAATGGATTATATGTCACAAATTCCTCATTTTTTCATGGATGAAATCGCTAAACTTCTCCAAATATAAAACAAGCCTCAAAGGGCAATGGGCTCTCTTGCTTTGGCAAAACATAAGAGGAAGGAAATAAGGGAGCACGACTCAGCACAATACACCTATCGGTGCCTTGACATGGTGTAAGGTAGGTCCTTTGACCACATTTTTTCCATTGACTTCAACACGACGCGTAGTCTCTCTTTACAAGACAACCAATAAATTATGGATGAATTTACCAAATATGGATGATTTAAATGGATGAAAGTATAGAGAGAATGATTCTCCAATGGATGAACAGTGTTTTTTTTTCTGGCGAAAAATCGCCAGATTTCAACCTTGAAAAACAGTCAGCTACTTGTACAAAGGAATTAGGGGGGTTAACATCTGGGTTTTCGCCAAAAAACATCAGCGGATGAACATCAGGAGCCTCATTCTGCCAACGTGGACCAGTTAAAACGTGCCACCTGGAATATAGACACTTTTCTAACCATGTCACCTCGTTATTCTTGCCACATGGGCATTGGGTACGACTCATAGGTGGCCCCACCAGCCATCCTGGAAAAATGGAAAAAAAAGACACTGCAACTCGTATTATTGTTCACTTTTCCAAAAAAAATCGTTGATTCCAGCCGAAGCCCCAGTAACTAAGAGTCACTTCGGCTATTAACTGTTGGGCACCACCAAGGATACCACCAAAGTTTATAGGGCCAACACCTGAAAAGAGGTAGTAGTCGAAAGGTGAAGCGGCTCTTAGTTATATAGGCCTAGGTGACAAACGTTTTCTCTCTCTATGTGTAAAGAAAGGTATGACATGAGCAATATCATTAGAGACCCAAGTATCCAACAAATGACCTACTGATTATGACATAAGACCACCATACACCATACACCATACATCAAATACGTCTTCAACTGCTTTAATCCTTAAAGGATTGGATGTCCACCTTCCTCATTAATCCAATGCAAAAACAAAAAACGGAATTCACCATTGGATCTATGAGATTATAGAGTTTGATCTTGGAACAATGCTGAAAGTAATGGAGCTTGTCTTCCTCAAATTTTGTATGACAAAACAAATCATGGAATTTTTTTCCAAATGGAAACAAAAACTTAGCACAACAGATTCCAATGCATAATTTAATGAAGCATATCTCTACAATTATAGTACGTGAACGGAAGCACGTAGTTTCCGCGTTAGCCCGCACTACAAGGCAAACCTCTCAATAGCGCAATTATACCTAACTTCTAAGATACTCTACATACGTTATATTATCATAATCTATATATACATACTAAAACGTCTGGGATCATTTGAGATGAAAAGAAGTAGATTTGATGGGACCTCCTTTGTATACAATTGGGGATGGGGGAGGTTGGGTAGAATATGAGCATGCTCACCGACACAGAGGCATATTCTGCATATTTCCCAAGAATCCGGAGAATATGCGATAGCGAAACCAAAATGTGCTCACGCGAAAAAAATACGAAACTATCTGAAAACTGTGCTCACGCAACAAAACTTATAATCGTCCAAGGCCTAACTCACGTGAGCACAAAGGCCCACAAATATATCAGCCAAAACTCTAAGGTAGCAAATGTAAACAATGTGGCATTTGGTAAAAACATTAAAGTTATCCTTCAAGCCATGCCCACTTTGGTCCCCAGTTTGGACCTCTAACTCGTGTTTCATCCTCAGTTTGAGTGCAAACGTAAAGTCAGCAATATCGGGCACGAGTTTGCCAAACTGGGCATGAGTTTATCAAATTGGCATCCTACTCCTTGACATGATCTCGCAACTTTCTGCTCACAGGTCGCTCGGCGTCACGGGGCGTGCAGACAAAACCCAACCTGGGTATGAAACTAATTTGACCCCCAGTTTTGGTGAGAAAACTAGTTTCATCCCGTGTTTTTTTCCTCTGTATGAGTTTCATCCCCAGTTTCTTAACTTGTCCCCATTTTGGCCAAACTCAGGGTACTCGTCCCCAGTTTTTGGCACTTTACGAAGAACTTCATTGTGTGTAGAACATATATCCCCAAGAACTACCCAAAAAATTGGTTTTGCCAACGAAATGCAAACGCATCTTGGGTTTTCGTTAGCAAAACTTGGGTTTCGTCGGTGAAATTGGGGTTTAGTTTAGTTTAGTTTTTAGCTTTTAGGTTTTTTTTTTCCCCCTTTCAAGCTCCTTATGTATGCTTAAGATTATATTTAGACACTATGTAGACCATATTACTAAACACATAAAGACCCTATGTCCGTCTACTCTATATATATTTCCGTTGGCATACATAACACCCCCATAACCGCGGATCGTGCTCACGCGGCGCTTTTTTCGTGCTCATGCCATACCAATCCCCCCATGGGGTAGGTGAGCTATGAACCATTTTACTGGCTATTCATATTTTGCCATGCAATAGCCACTTCTGCTAAAAGCAGAAAGCGATGCCCAACTATGGCACAATTGTCAAACTTTCCCACAACCTCTCTATAAACTTTCATAAATCAGAAAAATATCTAGCATACATTTTTTTTGACTAAATTCCAGCTGTAATGATTTGGGGATTTGTGCTTTTCAAGTTGTGGCCGGAATGGGCCGATGCTATTGCAAGATAAATAGTGAAAATCAATTGCCACATTGCCATATTAGTGGGAGGTCAGAATAGATAGACAAGCCTCTTTATGCGCCATGAGCACCTCCCCAACTTCCTTAAAAGGGTCATGTGAATGGTGCTTTGATCTCATCATCTCACATACAGGCACTATGGCAGGCCCAGGAGGAAATCAAGAGAAGCTACACACAACCTAATTTGTGGGGCCCTATTTGGTAGCCCCCTACAGCAACACGTTGAGGCCCAGAATGGGTCGCGTGGTCCTTTAGGGGTTAAAGGCAATAGTCTCACTGCCCAGTAGATCTCTTGTAGCTATCAATACTGATAAACGCAAACTCGAAAACAACCAACCCCCTATGTTATTCTTTATCTTCCATAGAGCACACCTGTTGGTTGTTTTCTAGTTTGAACTTATTGGTGACAATGGCCGTGAAAAAGTGAATTGTTGTGAGGTGTATATTTTTTAAGGCGCATGTAGTGATTGATAGTGATAGATTTAATGGTATACGCGTGGATGCCTCCTCGATGACGACAAGGGGCGCAGCGTGTCATTTTGTTTTGTCTAATGACTTGGACAAGGGGAGCGTATTTTTCGTGTTTTATTCTAAGGGCTTTCCAAGTAGACTTGGTCCATATTGTAAAGCCAAGATGACGAAGAAAACGCCCTCAACCAATAGGTCATTGACGGAAGGTATGTGTTGAAGTCTACATGGATTGGGGGTGGTTGGGCGTCGGTGGGAATGTTTGTTACCAAGATTATACATAAAACAAACTTTACTTTACTTGCATAGGAAGAGTATGGTAGGTCAACAACATGGGGCTCACATGCAAGTGCATGGTAAGAGCTAGGGTGGCATGGTATGGTGCAATATTAGGTGGCTAACAGTCGTTTATTATAACCACCAATTTCGGATACTACGAAATTTGTAAATCGTATACATGCCAGTTTTGGTTATTAAACAAGTTCCAAGATTCTAATACCTATTGGTTATCAATCTTGTGAAACAGTTTCCAGTCACAAGTTAGTATCAGTAGCTCCAGTTATTGTATGTAGTGACAATATCCTGTATAGAGCCCACCCCCAGAGAAGGCACTATCCATGTGGGGAAGAGACTAGTGTTGGGCGGTTCATTTGTGAAGGAGGCTTTGGTTCCGGTTCTACAATATTTCAAGAGGCGGTTTCCGGATCAGTTTCGGTTATAGTTTAATGAGGCGGTTAGGGCCCGGTTCGGTTTCAACTTTTAAACATGGGGCCGCTTTTGGTGTTGAAAAAAAGGGACCTGTTCTCCGTTCGGTTCCCGTTATTTACTTAGATATAATAATTGACTTTAACATTTTTAAAATTGTTCCGTCAGTCTGGAGTATAATTAAAAATTGAACTCCAAAATATGCAGAACTAACTTACTTAAGGATTTTGTTTAGTTTTCCTTAAAACAGTGGCTTTGGAAATTTGGAACTAAACTCCCCAACGCTTCTTCGCATACACTGCAAAGAAGGCTTACCGGGCGCTTAACATAGCTACCCCTCTCTATGCTAAATGGAACGCTAGATGGGGGCATGCCTTATGCTGGAAAACTGGAACTGCATTTGGAGATTGGTCTGGGACAATACCAAACCAGCAAAACTAAGTGCTTTTCTCTGGCAGATTGCCAACCGGGTATTGAAAGTGGGCCAGTTTTTGGGCTTCCAGGAGGCTCTCTTATGCAGATGCTGCTCAATAGATATCATAGAAAGCTTGGAGCACTGCCTTCTCTACTGCCTGGCCCCTATGGCAGTCTGGCACCTTGTTCTGGCATTCTATCATCCCTGGGAACTCCCTCTCCGGGGCCCATTGCCCTGCTCCTCAATTACAGTCAGAATGACAAATTAAAGCCTGTGACTGTCCAGTTTTTGAAACTCTTAGAACGGCTACCCTATGGCACTTGTGGAAAGCCAGATGCAAATGGTCTTTGGACTCTCACAATACCTCAGCCACTGCAATCCTTACTCAGGTTTTCTTTGACCGGACAATTGCTGCCAAACATGCTTGGGAAGGGCAATAACAGAAAAAGGTCCACAAACTGGTACGTTCTTGACATCAATTGCGGCGTAGAACATGGGAAGAGAATGCGCAAGAGCACGAGTGTATCCAGCTTCAGTGAACCTTTATTACTATAATTTGGCTGTTATCTGATAATATATGGACAAAGAGAGGGTCGAAAATGCTCCTCAAGAGACACCACACATACTATTGTCACAAAGTAGATACAAATGTCAGCAACGAGACCTTTGCTGGCTTTAGTGAACAGCAGACCAATGTTCAAAGCACCCTCCAGCCCCAAACCCATTGCTGAAAGCCGGACAAGTTGTGGATCTTGAAGCACTGCCAAGCCTCCTCGATCAACAGCCTTCTTCTCTGGGATGCAGGGAACTTTCACGAACCCTACTAGAAGTGCCCCAATCACCACAGTCATGTCAGTGGTGATTAATATAGAGACTGGCCACCTCGGGATGTAGTTCATACTTCCAAATCCCCACGGCTGCTTGCATTGCAAATATGTCCAATGAATAGCCAGTAACACTGCAAGAAAGATCACAAGAAGAGCGCGAATTGATGTAGTGTGGTCAACCGTTTTACTCAAGGCAGCAAAAGAGAGATTTGGCCAGGTGTTAGACGAGTTGGTAGTTTTACCAGTCGTTGGTGTAGCACATTCTTTCTGTTGTTGCAAAGTTGAGAGTTCAGGTGTGGAGATTGATGCCAATGGTGGTGATGGTGTGGTTTCAACTTGTGTGGCATCGACAGATTGCAGCTCAGCTTTGAAACTGGTCAGTCTTTGAGAGATGCCAGTTGTGTCAAATGAGGGGCTTGGCGTGACTGCAGGATCTGCAGTTATCAACACATTCAGTTTATGAGGAATTGAGAAATAGCTCATTTTGAAGCCCAACAAATTCCACACTCAGACAAGACGAAGTCTGACAATTGACCCAAGAAATGAGGTAATCACAAGAAAAGAACTTTGATGCGACCCCAGAAAACCCTTGAACAATGTACCCTAATTTCATGAAAGAATGCGCACCTGTAGGGACATGCTCCGAGGGCGAGGCCGGAAGCTCCCCTGGATTCGACAGGGACTTGAGACCCGTCTCTCCGGGGTTGGAAGCTCCATCTGGAGCACATGAAGTGGTGGGCGGAGGCAACGTCTTGACCTCGCCGGTGATGTAGGCCAATCGCTCCCGGCCCCGTTCCAAGATCTTGCGCCTGCGCGCAATTCCTTCTGACTCGTGCTGCTGCTGCTCTTGCTGCCGTTGCCAGCACCGCCTGCTCTACTGGATGCGCTCTGATCGAGCACCGCCTCCTCCATTGCTCCTGCAGCGATGGTGAGTACGAAACCCTAATAAGTTTCCACAGTGCAGTTGTTGTCTGTACATTTTTTATCTAGTCTGGAATAGACAGATCCTTTCTTGACAAGCCCTATCTCTTTCTTTTTTTTTATTGGAAGCAAGATCCCTGTTATATAGGCTAAGTCCGGACGGTGAAGGGTAGAGGAAATTTTCAAATACCTGAATATTAGGCAGGAATAACTGTCCCTGCTAGAAATTCGGAAGCATGAAGAATTTCCGAATAGAGTGAAGTTAGGTATAAAACTTCCCAGAACTTGTTTCAGATATGGGTGAGGGATCTTAAGGACGACCTGAAGGGCCTACCTACCCTCATCACTAGACTGAAAATTTTACCTCACTTGAACAGAAAACAGATGTAGAGAGGAAAGGGATATTGTCAAAGCCCAATGTGTGGCCGGCAGACAATATCCATTTTTTTATGTCCAGGGTATTCTCATCAGGGAGCAACCCTCTTAAGGACGATCAAATACATAGTCACTGCACCTTTGTTCACCAACTTGAAAAATCTTGAGGCTGAGCCTGAAGCACTGACCCTCTTGGGGTCTAACTGCTGGACAGATTACAGACAGCAGATTGATGCTTTTGTGTAGGGATTTCTAGGGGAAATCTGGAAAGCCTGAACAAATTGTTCGTATCAATGTAAATCCCACTACACAAAGGCAGAGTCTGTTCCCTCTTGTTATGCCCAAACTGGAGTGGGGTCTATGGCCACAAGGCCAAGGCAACTCTTTCCTTGAATGTGTCTTAAGTCCTAACAACACAAGGAAACCTTTTCTCTGCTACCTGCCTATCTAGTGTGCATCTGATTGCCTGCTTAGAACACCCTACATCTAAAGGATATGACAAATGTATGCAGGCAGATTTGGGTAGAGGCAGTTTGATGGTGCCTAAATCAAGCTGTATGATCAAGCCCTCTTTGAGTCTCCCTCCCACGCATAGAAATCCAAAGCTGAAACTCCTAGCAGGGGTAACACTATAGGTAACAGCAAAAACATCAAGTTCATCATCTTGTTTCTGTCACAAAGAGATTCACATGTGTCTGATATGACCATGTGCAAGACAAGCAAGCTAGAGTTACCAAACCTGCTTTGGGGCTCTTGGTTTGGGTCTTGGATTTCTCCCACTAAGTCATGGTTTTGTGAGGCTGATCTCTGCTGTTGGAACCTTCTGCTCTCTTCCTCCACCTGGAATCAGAGTGTACAGGATTTAAAACCAGCATGTATGCGGTCTCCCTAACATCATTGCAGGACATCATCAACAACTGTCGATGGCGATGTAAAAACAGTGAAAGTACCTTGTTGAGATGGTCATAATTGAATGAGTCGTAGGCAAATTAGCCAAGTGGCCCACCAATTGCTCCTTTGCTTCTGCACCCGTATTGCTTTGTGAGTCAAGCTGATATACTACAAGCCTTATTTTACAAGATATTGCATGTCGAACTGAAAGTAGCGCAAGTTATCCCACTCACTCTTAAAGTTAAAGTTGTATTAGGGTTTCCAGAACTCAGACCGCATCTCGTAATACAGTTTAAGACCCCACCACCTTTGCTGCCCGATTCTGCACGCACAGACCTACACCTAGCTTGACCACGCCAAGCTCTACGAACTACCATGTAACTTCTGAAGAGCAAAACAACGATCCTATCACCAACAAGAGAAGGACTGAACTTTTTCCGGTCTTATGGAAGCAATATACCCTCTCTGACGGTTTCTCGAAACTCTGTCACCAAATCTTGCATACACCCATACTCACCCACCAATCAATGACACTGAACAATTTGAACAAATTGAATACGGTGCCACAAATTGCACGCAAAAGAAAGAGTGAGAGAGACCTGGAGATACTGATCGCGAGAAGTGCCGTATTTGCCTGTGCCTTTTCTCGCCACTAAACATGTCTAGCTTGCACACACGCACACGATCTGCTCCTCTGCCCACATGCAACAGGATAGTGGCACCTTCGAAAGCTTCAACTCTGCAGGACCCAAACACCGGGAGATATTATAAATCATGAAACAGGCCCTCGAGTATGCCAGAATGGGCAGAATTCTTGCTTTGCGTTTAGTCACCAGTTGTTGCTAAAGACGTTTTCTCTCAAATATAGTTCTCCTCCTGACTGTCTATTTTCTAACATTTGGAGAGACTTTCCTTGTGTGATTTCGAGCATGGAATGGATTCTGCAATTTCGAGCATTTGATTGATTACATGTTTATACTGTCCATCAGCAAGCACGTTCAGGGAGTAAGTGTTGCGTTAGCATATGGGTCATGAATCTCCAACCATAGAAATTCCAACGGTCAAGCAAAGTGATATCTATAGCCCTATCTCAAATTGAAGATCTCTCCGATCCGTAACCCCCTTTTCCAAAAGTAAGTAAAAATAAATGCATGGAATTCATGCAAGCCCTACCGTATGTATATATATATATATGACGCCTCCCGAAGGAAGCGTAACTTATGGAGTCACTTCACCCCGAAGGGCTACTGCCTTCCGCTAGGAAGGTGGACACCTTCATGACACACCAGACTGTGGTTTGAACCCACAACCACATCCAACGTGGTATGTGCCCATTACCACTGGGCTACATGCTGGTTGTCGGCCCTGCCGTATAGTAATTATGAGTAGGTAGTAAAAATCTGGAAGATCACATAATTAGTCTAAATATCAAGGCCCGCACGGTAATATCCAATGGACTTTCATTTATGGCATGCACAAGAAGTTGAATGGATGCCATTCATTAAAAGATAAAATATTCTCTTGACAACTGTCTCGATCGAATTGGAAGTCTAATCAAAAGTATCGGTGCTAAAGCAGTTGAACCCCATTGCGTAGTCCTGCCTTCCTAAGGCAAGGCCAATAAAAGTATTCGCTTAAAAAGTAAACCTAAAAAAAGAAGAAAGTAGAAACTACGCTTTTAGCCTGGACTATATAATGATAAGCGCGCTTGACTTTAAGAACGGTTACTTGCCTACAATTACATACTCTGATCACTTGCTAGACTGTCGGCTGATCTTCGCTTTCGTACTCTTACAGACTGTCTGATCTTCACTTGCGTACTAGTGTTTGATCTTCACTTATAGACTGTTTGATCTTCACTGAAGTCCTATAGACTGTCTGATTTTCACCAGTTGCTCCACACGATGTGGGCATCCTGTTTCTCACACCCACAGGCGGTGCCAAGAGACTGTTTCACTACTGTTTCATACCCGCCCGGGGTCAACTCTATGAAGTAGCGAAGCCTGATCAAAATGGAGAGAGTAGATTTTGTCAAATGGAGAGAGTAGAAGTGAAAGACATGAACATCGGACTTGAGCAACTGTTCAAATAACATTCACAAACGGTGACGGGAATGTGTCTGGACATTATTCGATTGCACATCTGTGTTTCCCCCATGACTATCTTCAAGGATTCTCTTCTGCTCCAGCGTTCTCTGAAGTCCGTTTAAAAGATGGGAAAAGTGTCCCCCTGGGTTAATTGGAGTTCGCTGTCAAAAGATCTCCGGAGGGAAAGAGCTGAGATTCTTGAGAAGCATGCTAACAAAAGGCTAAGGGAGAAGGCTCTTAAGTAACGAGATCAATGGGTGCTCAGAAGGTTCGGCAATCCTTCCACCGGATCAACTCCTGGCCCCTTCTTGTAATGGGCCTCCAGCAGCATGCATGGCAAAAATTAGTTCGTTTATATCAATTCTGACTTTCAAGTTATTTGGAAACGAATTTGGGGCGCCCGTGGTAACAAGGGCCACCTTCTTCTGTTACAGAAGCTCAGGGTATGGCGAGCTGCTCGCTGCTTGGCAATTCAGCTCGCCACCTTCGTTTGCTTCTCGGTCTCGTAGCCGTGGGCTGGATGGGGAAGCCAGACCTGTAGACCACCGTTAATCTCTAGTAAACTTTCACCCCGGCAAGTCACAAATCTCGAAGGCCCCGCTACTGAATTGAGATCTAACAATGATGCAATGGCGTGAGCGTTGCACGTGAGCGCGCGAGCGTACGCTCACACGCGCCGCACTGCATTGAAATTTGCCTGTGCACTATCAGCCATGAAGCCCGCAAAATTTATGTTCTGTATTCCATTGCGCTGCATGACGGCCAGGAGCGAATTCCACATGAGCATCTGGGATTCAGTGTCCTCCGACTGCATATCACAAATTGCTATTGAGAGCACACGCTGGTACGCTGGATCATACACATGGCACGCCATGGTTGTCCAACCCTTCACCCATTTGCAGTGATCAAACATCAACCAACATTTAGCCAAATCTCCTCCAGGTTCAACAACGCAATGGCGTGAGCGTTGCGCGTGTACGCTCACGCCAGCTGACGTGGCGTGAGCCTGCACACACGCTGACGTGGCGTGAGCGTCATGTCAGCATGCTGATGTGGCGGTAAATGATGACGTGGCACTGTCCGTCAACTGCCACGTCAGCATTAACATGCGCCGCCTATAACCGTGGATGGTCCTATGACCGTGGAATTAATGCAGGGAATCTTGCCTGAATAGAATCAAGACGAGCGTTGAGGCCTACAATTGCAGCATCCAACATTGTGCAATTACAAATGTTTGTTTCACTTTTACAATTACGAAGACGACAAAATATCCTCACAAAGTGTGCGCCATAAAGGCTGCCACGAGAAGACTTCCTCCCTCCTCAAATAACAATGAGAGTTATGATCATCTTCAAAAGATGATTGTAGTGCATAGCGACAGCAAGACATATAGACTTCGAACGGTGCAATGACAAATGTGCACTACCTAAAAGTTGTCACTCAGACCTCACTCCGTATAGTTGGAGGCCATATCATTGCACAGCCGACGAATTGATGTGAATTACACATTTCAAATCATGGTCATCCACATACCACATTACATAGTTCATGCTACCCATGTGTTGTATCCCGCTGCAAAAGAGTATCGACCTCGTTGAAACTCATAGTGGCCTGGTGAATGAAGTTGTCACGTTTGGGATCGCAAACCATCCTCCTCAAAAATATGAAATACAAATGTTTGCATGATATGAATTTACCTCTCTTGCCCAAACTGGTTGATAGCATATTCACAAAATCAGGACATGTGCAATTGGGGAAATTGGAAACCGTGATGTCATAGGTCCTGTCATGAACAGCAGATGTGGAAGTGATGATTGTGAATACCCGACCATATCCTGGATCGGGTACTTCCGTGGTGCTTCCGACACGAGCTTGGAGCATTCTTGCGGACTCCACTTTGCCAAAGTGTTCAGCGGTTGGAGGGAAACGCCGAACGAGCTTTCCATCTCGTTTGGTTGGCCACAAGTCAGGATTTGCCGGGGGGACCCGGGAGGACGCAGGAGTAGTAGCACATGCATGGAGTTGGGGTTGTCTCGCAAGGGAAAAACCTGCCTCCTCCAGCATTTCAATCTCCTGAAAGCTGAGATGTGTTCCCACCTTCACGGGCCAAACGGTTGGAGGAGATGGCTTCATCACTACGGAAGGACGCACAGTTCCATGCACACATCTGGCACAATCATCTGCGCAGAACCAGAACTTGTGGTTCTTGGCTTCTGGTTGACCGTATGGACGCATCAAGCCCGTGAAAGTCGGAGCAGGAGTTCGGGCACCACCTCTGGATATAGATGAAGTGCACTTCTCGAAATTAGTTGCCCTGATCGCTGTACATTTCACACGAGACCCGACACTTGTGCGTTCTATGTGCCAAACGTGGTCGGGGCATGCGGACTCAAGCACATCAAGGGGGTTGTTTCTCTCCTGCACCATTTCAGTGGCACGGTTTGATGCTGGAGCTTGCCGTCGTGTTGGAGGTTCCTCCACAATGGAGGTTCCGGACACGGAGCTGTCATGCAGGGGAACACGAGGCTTCGAGAAGTTATCACGGTCTGCCCTGTGGGAATCTGAATCCGAACCAGGTGGAGTGTTCAATTTCCTCTTACAGGAGCCGAATCTCTCCTCCCCTTCAAGATGTGGAACTCTAGAAACAAGTGGCGTTCCCTGGGCATACATGCTCACCGCCCGTGCTATCTTGATTGGATCCCCAGATCTGTTTGCAGCACGCAACATCAACTCCGATTTGTCCGGACCCTTGCCACCAACCCCACCTCGTAAGAAATCACGGTATCGGGTTTGTTGTTGCAAGGCACGTATCAAATCATCTGTTGTTGCCACATACAAATCCCGACCTCGTTTCCCAGACTGCTGCAACCATGCATTGTGCACAGTTTCTGCCAAATTGCAAGATGGCATGTCTGCCATTTCCTCAATGGACATGTTCTGCAAAGAGGATAACCACACTTCAGAATAGTGCACAGGAAACAACATAAAGAAAGCAATGAGTCAAAAATATGGAAAGCAAATGTATGAATAAAGCATGAAATAGAAGCCTCGTACCATTGTCATGGCTGCTCCCCACTGTCTATACCGGAAGTGCCAAAACGCCAGCCAATCTTCCAATGCTCTCATACTCTCAAGTGATGCAGCTCCAGAAGAGAACCACCAGGCACGAATTGTCTGGAACAAAGTGTCCGCCTCCTTCATTGTTCTAGCATCTTTGTACTCTTTGCACAATTTACGGTGCTGAGTCTGCATCTCTGGTTTGATGTCCGACTTTGTATGTTTTTCCAGAGATTGTGTCCAATGGAATAGACATGTACGCTCTCTTCCTGGCATAGGCACTTTTGGGTCGCCCGATCCGAAGACAATACGAATAGCATTGAAATTTGCTTGAGCACTATCCGCCATGAAACCTGCGAAATTTGGAGATGGCAGCCCATGGCAGCCCATGACACGTATCAGGGAATTCCACATGAGCTTCTGGGATTCCGTATCCTCGGATTGCATGTCACAAACTGCAATTGTCATAACTCGTTGGTACACTGGATCGTAGACATGACAAGCCATTGTCGTCCAATCCTTCACTCGTTTCACATGATCAAACATAAGAAAACAGTTCTGCAAGTCCCCAGTCTTTTGCATCCGCTTCACGAGGCTAACCCCACTGCCCTCCCCAACAGTCGACATTTTGAAAAGAAAAACTTTGATGGCACCTTGACCTGGGAATACATTGTCCTGGATGTAATCGTACTTGCTCAGTCGTTTCAATTCCAAAATATTGTCTATGTAGCCTCTGATCCCAGAGCCCATTCTCAATGCATTGATCTGATGCCGAATGTTAGGTGAACTTAAAGTGGAGAAATGATCCATGACCAGGTCCAATGCTGCACCGTCAAGTTTAGTCCCCACAGAATCTCCTTCACTCAAAATATGGCTTTCCAAGAAGGACTTGCTTGCGCCAAGAGCAATTGCAGATGTTGTTGCGGATGGGTTTCTCCCGAACTCCTGTTTGATCAACCTCGATACTGTCTCAACACTCTCCCTGTAATCCCCCTTCGAGACAGGATGGTTATGGAATCCAAAATGCACACAAGCTCTCGTCATTGTATTCAAACGGTGGACAACATAGTACATTCTTGCTCCGCAGAGCGCCAAGCAGGATGGCACAAGTTTGCAGAATTTGCAGACGAAAGTGTTTGCCGGTGGAGGGGCAGTCCCAGGCTGAAATGGATTCTCCGCCAGACCCTCCCATTCGCTTTGATTATGAACTCCAGACTGAAGAAAGTGTCTGCAATTCAAATTATCACACCTAAGGTGTCCATTGCAAACTGTCCTCCTGAAAACAAGTTGTCATCATTCTGAATATTGGATGTTTTTGTTCTGCACCACGGGTGCCCGTCGTGTTTCTTGTCCATTCCATGCATCATGATTGTTACACCTCCAACTCGCGGAGGAGGAGGCAGCTCGAATAGGATATCGCCATCAAAAGTCTCCGGCAAGAACTTCACAGGCACCTGCTTCAAAGATTCCCAATCAATTCCCCGCAACTCACTTTTGAATCCAGCCATTCCTCCCATCGCCCGCAATTTTGGAATGACACTACAAATCTCTTCTTCATCAGCTTCTGCAACCACAGTAGGAAGGACTGGATTTGGAATTTCACTTATGTCATCATCGGAAGAATCCGAAAGCTCAACGATTGGAGTGGAGGAAGTCTGTTCTTTTTTCACCACCACCTCCCTCTTGTCTTCAACGACCGAAGCAGCAGTCCCGGGCGTCACATATGACCCAAGGGACTTTCGCCGAGGCTCTCCAAGTACTCTGTATCGACCAGGACGCACTCTCCACTGGCTGATATGAGCCGTCTCATCACGGTTTTGGAAAGAATATTTCACCAACTTCCCTTTCAGATCGTAAACCTCTTTCTCCAAAAAGATGGAGCCATTCTGCAGCTGAAAACGGGTAGCCAAGACATGTTCCAGAACAATTGCAAATCCATTGTCAAGGACTTCCTGGGAGAACGGCACTGGTTTGTCGTCTGAGAAGAACTCCGCTTCAGAGGAAGCCATCTTCCTTCCTCGAGTATGTTTGTACCTTGCTATCGCAGATCTAGTGTAAATCGGTTTACTGCTGTCTCCAGAACACAGTTGAAGAATGAGCAGAGCATATGGCGGAGGAAGCTCAGATAACGACTGTGCATATTCTGTTATTCATTCCAGATATGCAGCCGTCCATTTTAATTACTTTTCTTGTGGGCCCAGTGGTCAGAGAATCCATAGGGGCAGTGTCGGCAACTGTTAAACCGTTAATCAGAACCTCATCAATAAACCCAATAACAAAGCCGACTTCCTGGAAGCATGCCACAGGATCCGAGAATGGGATTGCAGATTAAGTAAATGTATCTATATACTACTACCAATGATCATGCGCACCTGGAAAGTTCCAAATGTGCAACGAATGTGGGGTTTGGATAACAAGGATGACCGTGTATGATATTCCAAAATTTGTCATCAAACTCTCGTTCATTTATATTTATTTGTTTAAGACTGCGCATCAATTTCTGGGATTCGCTGTTCTTTTTAAATATTGAACCAGTTATAATTTAGAACACGCCGTTTTGTTTTGGGCGGCACACGTCAGACATCCATAACTGAATACGAACAGCTGTACACCAATTGCTGGCATGTGCACTAATAACGAAACGACTATGTGTAACGGTCACGCGGGAGGGAATCCGATGCTTCTAGAGACACGCAAGAACACAGGCAATCCCGCAAGAAATCGAGAGTCACTGCGTTTTTCTACTTTTCGCGCTTAGAGGGAGAGTGGTAGTCAAGCTGGAGAGGGTTCCTTCTAGAATACGAAAGAGAAGAAAGTCTCTTTATTTTACTTCCCTTAGAGAGAGACGCAGAGCAAGAGAGAAAATGACGAGGCGTCGTTTGTTGGAGAACACAGGGCCAAGGCAGCAGGTGAACGCGGAGACTGATTCACAAGAGCAGACGGAGACTGAGGCAGCGGCTGCGACACAGTCGGCGATAAGAGTGCGCCAGCCTGTGGAGGCAGAGATGAATCGCAGGGACACTGAAGAAGGTGGAAGCACGCGGAACGCCGAACCTGAAGAAGGTCAAGAAACCCTTGCGCAGACAGAAACTCCAGCAGATGTGAGAGGGAAGAGGAAAGCTGCAGAAGGGGATCAAATTTCAAAACCTAAGAAGGTGCCAGTAAGTTTTATCATATAGTCTGTGTGATTGCCTTTCAAGGAGTCCTTCCTCTTCCATTCTTTAGCAGGAACTACTGAATCGCGAGCGTCGTTAACGCCATTCGATTCTGCTCATGAGATTTATGTACCTATGTGTTTGAAGAGAGAGTCTGCACTTACTATTCTCCCTAAACTACACTGAATGTCGTTGCCGCCAATCAGTTGCACATATATGTCATTACACAACACCGATCCGGCAGGTTGTTATCTTTTGTGATTGTCGTTAACGCCGTTCGCTATCGCTCTCACTTTTGTTTTGAATACGGCAGTCTCGGCTTTGCATGTGTAGATTGTGCTGAATTCTTTCACACCATTCATGGTGAGTTTCCTTGATACAGAGTGATTGTCGTTACCGCCATTCACTATTTGCAAATCACTTAGTCAGAACTGAATGGCATCGTGCAGAAAACTGTGAGGTCGAAGCCTACAGGATCAGAGGGGAAAGGATCTGGAGATGGGGACGAGTCCGCAAAAAGCTCAGAGAATACAGATGAAGCAGATGAATCCGAAGTGCACTACCTTGACAAGGTGAAAGAACTCATGTCATTCCAGAAGGTAAACTCTCAGGAGGTTATAAGGGACATGCTCGTATCTGGAGGGCGTCTGGACATACCTCTGTGCCGGATGATATCAATGCCTGTTGTGCGTCCACCTCTTTCCCATGACATAACAAAATTGGAGAGTGATTTTGTGCATGGATATAGACTTGGTGCACAAGTTTTTTATGTGTCACTGACGGATATAAATGGGAAAAGCACATTAGTTTCTCCAGAGATCAGTGATAACTGGGATGAGTGCTGGAAAGATGCCAATGAGGAGTTCGAGCTGGGCCTCATGATGGGAAAGAACACCCAACAATTTTGCAACCACATGTTCTACGTCTGGGACGGCAACCACCGATTGCTGGCATGGATGGGATACATTCAGAAACACCATTCGAAAGACAAAGACAAGCATGTTGCTGTGGAGGCAATGGTTTTGGATCCAGGAAACGACATCGCTAGGCTTCTTACAGCTATGCACGACGTGAACAAGTAAGTCATCCAGGAGATTTGATTCCCTCTGTAGTGTCTTGTTGATCCTCAAAAAACAGTGTTAAGGAATGCAATGTTTTCAATGTTTTTGCAGATCGACAGAGAAATCGCATGTGACAACAAGCTTGGTTCACACACTATTCCGAATTCAGAGGATTGGTCTGATGAAGCTGGATGATTTTCGGACAGTACTACCAATATCATCAAGAAGTGCGAAACAGGAAGAGCTGCAGGCACTTGGTATTCTTTGACACGAGAGGCGTTTCTGGAGTACATGTATGCGGTAAGCCCGAGTCTGTAATCTGTTTACTTTTCGAATACATGTTTAGAGTCCCTTCGGAGCTAATCACTACTTGAATGAATGCAGCAAGAACTGGCAGAGGCAGCTGAGAAGGGAAAATCCGAATATTACCGCACTACACCAGAGGAACTAAGGACATCAAAGGGTGTGGAAGCTGCAATAAAGAAGGAGTTTGAGATGCGAAGAACCAAATTGATGTCAGCCTTCGGAAAGCAGCTTAGAATAGTAGATCCTGGACTTGGTCCTGAGTTCCTTCAGCAGATCAAAACACACTATGACAAGCATGTGCATCCGGAGATGCAGCAGGAGAAATTGCACCGGCTGGCCATATCGATGGTCGACCCACAAACAAAAATAAGGTGGCTGGAGATATGGAACTCAGATCAAACAGTAAAGGACTTGAATCAGTTCCCAAAGAGCACCATACAGCCTGGCACAAAGGTGGAAGGAATCAGTGATTTGGTGTTTGATAACTGGCTCCACAAGGCTACATTTTGGAGTCAGGTGTGTATTCGAACATGCTGTTTCTTCTCTTCAAGTATGTGATGTGTTTCTTTTTTGCAATTCTGACAAATATACTATTTGCAGCTCGAAAAGCGCGCCGTCATTGTGCTGGATCAGACTTTGAAGGACCTGAACATTGCGATTGTTTCCCCTCCCCAAATGTCATTGGAGGCATACATAAGGAAGTGGAGAGGTCTCACCTGGAGATACTGTTTTTTCCGGGAGTTCTCCAAAGATGGTAACATTTTACGGTCCAACGACTTTGACAGTCAGGTTGGAGGAGAGTGGGCCATGATGCGAGTTGTGTACAGGTGAAATGTCATACTTGAAACTCTACTGTTTTTTTGGGAAAAATTGTGGCTTCATATGGATTGCAATCTTAGATCCAGATTGAATGTCGTTGACGACATTCACTTCTTTGTCTGAGTCATTCTTAAGCGAGTATATGAATTCACCTGGTTAGGATCTAAGGGTGCAATTATATTGTCCCTGATTAGAATTGATAATGTCCTTGAATGGCGTTGACGACATTCACATACGGAGTTGTTGTGTGGTCCTCAAGGTTATTTAAATTTTTGTAATGTCCATAGAGGTTACAATGAGGGTTGATCACTTCATTTTGCTGAATGTCAATGCAGACATTCAGTTGTTCTGCATTGTTTTTTCCTCTTGCGATGAATATGGAGGCTTGATAAGCTCTGTTTTAAGAAATCCAAAGTGAATGTCGTTGACGACATTCACAGCTGTGTCTGTATTATTCAAAAACGACAAATTCAATTTTCATGGATTGGGGAGCTAAGTAATTGGTTTCTTTTTTGTATTTTTGTGAATGGCGTTGACGCCATTCACATACAGTGATGTTGTGAGGTCCTCAGTGATAGGTTCGTTATGAATGTGCATTGAGTTTTCCTGGATGGTTCCTTACTCAATTTTTTTATTTCCATCCTGTGATTTTGCTTCATTTCAGTAATAATTTGGCTTCATTCTTGAATGTCGTTGACGACATTCACTTCTATGTCTGTGTCATTTCTAATCGCTTATTTGCATTCACCTGGATTAGGATGTATTTACAGTGTCATGGAATGGAATGTTCTGAATGGCGTTGACGACATTCATATCTGGAGCAGTAGTGTGGTCCTGAAAGGTCCTTGGAGCAGTTGTCAGAGCCATTTCAATCCATGTTTTATTCTTTCTGTTCTACTTGCATCTTACTCACTGAGCGCTTTTGTGGGTTGGGATTCATCTCCTTTTTTCAGGTACACGAAATATGTGCTTATGGAAGGAAATCACCTGAGCGGAATTCCCGACTATCTTGACATGTGGTCGGACCCTGCAAACGATCCAACCATGTATACTGCAGGGATATTGAAGGACTGGAGTCCTTCTCACTTCAGAGACTGTGGGTGGTACCTTGACTGCCCACCTGAGCACACGACCTTTCAAGAACAGCATATGAAATACTTGAACAATAACGCTGAGATGCTGGCGCCTTTGACTGACGAAGAGTATCAACGAAACATAGCAACCTTGGCTGCCAAGGAGCCTGATGCTCAGGGAACGCCGCAGAAGGGAAAGAAGGCGGGCCGCAAACCAAAAGACAAGGCTGTTGATGTCATAGCCATCTCACCAGCAAAGCCAAAGGACAAAGACAAGTCCAAAGAGAAGGAAAAGGACAAGGGGAAGGAGAATGAAAAGGAGATGGAGAGTGGGCAGGACTTTAGTGCTGGAAGATATACCCGCACTCTTCAGTGCGTGTTCGATGCCAAGCCACACCCTTCCCGTTCTGATTCAGCAGGAGAGATGAAAATTGTTAATGAGGGTTGGCTTTCGATGATGCAGAGTCGAAAGAGAGGATACACTGGGGTGCCATCCCCTACCTGGGACAATATAATCTCATTCCTCAATCTGGTGAGAATTCCACTTTCTTTCCTTTTTCTCTGAATGTTTCGTTGGCAGTATTTCAGTCTCGTTCTTTGAAAACATTCTTGCCATCGTTCTTATAAAAAACATGTCTGTTGCAGGTGAGCACAGGTCCCACCTTCGTGTGCGGTGTGCAGAAAACTTATGCGGCCGACATTGTCATTCTCGACATCCCGGATGGCCAGGCTGTGCCAGAAGTTCTTCCAAAGGGCAAGACGCCAGGGTGGAACAAATTCGAGGACAACTACTGGAGTTGGGTATTCGGGTTCTGTAACAATTTCCTCTCTGATGCAGGGACACTTCTGCTTTTTCAGTCATGTGACAATGATAGTCGTCGGGCATTGGCATCATACCTCAAGTCTTCAGGGTTTGAAGTTTTGCGCACATGGAATTGTGTGAACAGCCTCTACCTTGTGAAAGGGGGTTTCCCTGGTCAGCTGGTATGCCGTCTGCCTTCTGCTTATGCTTTGATCATGAGTTTCAATTTTCTCTGCAGCTCCACTCTAGTAGAATGTTTTATGATCGACACCGATCATCAACGATTCATGGTTTTTTGGTGTCAGAGTTCTGAATAGCCGATGTACACACTTCCACTTTAGATTGTGTTTACCACACTAACCTGCTATCTTTGGCAGACGAGGATGTTCGAGGCGATCTGCCTGCGGAGGATTCGCACATCAAAGACACCATCCTCCATCCGCAGCTTTGAGATTTCTGACCAGGGTTGTTTCGTCAACCCCCCCTATGAGCCCCATGTCGATGACATTTTGTACAACTTCATGCAGTCCAGTCAGACTCTGAAGAGACCAGATGGCACTCCCTGGAGAGGTGCAAAGGAAAAGTCACCAGCATTCATGCAAATACTGTTGGAGTCATGCAGCCACCGCTCTGCACGGGTGGTCGATCTTTCTGTGTCCACATGTTCGTTTTCTCCCTTCCGAATTGGTTTCCTTTCAACAGTTTCATCTGCTTAAATCCCCTCCTCTAAACTGCTTATGTTCTCCTGTCTGGTGCAGGAGCAACTTACCACGCATGCAAGGCAGGCGGAAGAAGCCTTTTTGGTATGGAGGGTGATTCTGACCTCTACAACACAGTGCTCCTCCCCCTTTTGTCTGGCTCCACTTCAGGCACACTGTCGCGCACCTCACTTCGGTAAACTCCCCTTCAAGTCATAGTTAACCGCTTTGATGCGCGCGCCTGACTCCCAACCTGGCCGCCGGGCCAACTTGGAGTTTCGGCTACTCACCGGGACATAACGGTCCCCGTTCGCTTCCTCTAAAACCTCCACCTATTGGGACTAGGAGAATTCCCTTTGGTAGATGGCAGTCCGGAACAGCTCCCCACTCTTTGGTCGCTTTCCGGCTCGCACGATTACTCACTAGTTTTTGGTCACCAACGGGCTTGCACCGTTCTCGGGGTTACTACTCCCTATATATACTTCTGTAGCTGTCCGCGGGGTTTCATAACCAGCCATGCCATTTTATGGCGAACCACCACGAAAACCCTCGACTCCCGGTGGTGAGTCGCGGTGAGTCTTGGCCCACTCACCGCGGCCCCAATGGACCGTGATGAGTCCCAAGACTCCCCACGACTCCCACCTCGAGGTCTCCACCCCATGGTGAGTCCTATGCCACCCCCACTAAGTCCCACTAAGCTACCACCACCCCTTGTGGAGCCACCTCCACCGCAACCCGGTGTGCGGGGCTCCACCTAGTGAGCGCCTCCGCCTCCTTGAGTGCCTTGGGCACTCAAGGGTGCTTCAGCCCCCCATACCTATCGCCGCCGCTGCCCCCCACCACAGGGGCAGCCCCTCATGTGTCCCGACCCCCTGCCCTCAAGGCAAAGGGCCGCGACACACACCCCTACCAACAGGGAGTCGATGTCCTCATCGACTTGTCCATTTTGTAGAAACGAACATCCAAGTTGTGGCGTCCCACATCAAGGAGTTTGTTTCCGTACCATGGCGTCCCATGGCAAAGAACCAAACCCCACACTTGACTCCACTCTCCACTAGCTAGTTCGGCCGACTTCCTCCAAGTCCCGGCCAAGGGTGGAGCCTCTCCAGCTCCTCCCAGTGCACTCTTCTTGGCCTACTTCAAGGCCAAGGAACGATCCTCCCCGAGGATCGAATCGCCTTACTGCAACAACATTGCTTGCGATCGCTCATGATGCCGCTTTTGGCATCACCTTGAGCAAGGGTTCACCTGGAACCCTCTTTGACTAGGAAGATAACCTTGAACCAACCGTGCGCCCCAATCACTACAATTGGGTCCGCCTTGGAATGCTGGCCTGAGGTACAGGAACACGCCGAAGCCGCACTACGACTTCGTCCCGAGGCTACACGATTATAGTACGTGAACGGAAGCACGTAGCTTCCGCGTTAGCCCGCACTACAAGGCAACCCCCTCGGTAGCGCAGTTATAGTACGCGCACGCGCCAGGTGCGCACTAGCACTTGAACTCCCAAATAAGGCGCAAGTTTCCTTGCCCCTTGGATGGGAGTCACCCGATTTCGGCACTGCGCAAACACACGATTAACTCAATTTACCTCTCCTACTTTTGTAAGCTAGCATGCATTCTACACACTAGTCAACCACACCATGCATCACCATTTCAAACACAATAGGACGCACAATATTTGGAACCCATTTCCTTTATAACAAATTTTTGTACAATACAAGTTTTTGCAATCGGATTCCTGAGCTAGCTAAACCGGGCTAAGTATGCATTTCCTCCCCCACGCTCCAAGGTTGATGTCCCCATCAACGTTTCTTCCGCTTTTGAGGTCGCCCTTCGAACGCTGCAACTGCCTCGGATGCGTTTCCCATTTCTGAGGCACGCACCCAAGATGCCTCCACAAGATGATAGCCCTTCCATTTGACGAGATACTCCGTTTCTCGGTTCTTGAACCTCCTCGACTTAAGTATTGCCTCCACCTCGTACTCGGGTTCATTTTCATGATCCAACAGCATAGGTGGCGGACGCAACACTTGCTGCCGATTCGGACGTGCTTCATCTTTGAAGTAAGGCTTCAAAAGGGAGACATGGAATACTGGGTGCACCTTGCTGTTTGCCGGCAGCTCCAATTCATACACATCCTCATTCATAACCCTCCGAATGCGAAAGGGACCCGCATACGGAGGTACGAACTTCGGACTCACTTCCGGAGGTAGTCGAAAATTCTTGATGTTCAACCAGACCTCTGTGCCTGCCTCAAACTTCACTTCCCTCCGCTTCCGATTCGCCTGCCTTTCATACCGTTTCCTAGCTTTGGCAATGTTGTACTTTGCGAGCTTCAACAAACGCTCGCGTTCTTCCAGCACCGCCGCTACTGCCGGTTCCTCAACGTCCTGGGCGGCCCAACTTGTCGGCACCAGAGGTGCTTTTCCATAGACCAACACAAAAGGGGAAACTCCCGTCGCGGAGTGTTCTGTGTTATTATAACAGAACTCTGCCGCGTCTAAGTGTTCCATCCAGTCTGATTGGTCTGCCGACACGTAATTCCGCAAGAATTGCTTCACTACGGAATTCACTCTTTCCGTTTGGCCGTCCGTCGTAGGTCGGAAGGCGGTGCTCATCTTCAGCCTCGTCCCCATCTTCTTCCAAAGTGCTCTCCAAAATTTACTCGTAAACTTTGGGTCGCGGTCCGAGACAATATCCTTCGGGACTCCATGATGCTTTAAGACGTGGGCGAAGTAAAGTCGCCCTGTCTCCTGCGCCGTTGCCGTCTCCTTGGTGGGGATGAAATGGGCCATTTTACTGAACCTATCTACCACCACCATGATTGCATCGAATCCTTTTGACAGCGGCATAGCAGTCATGAAATCCATCGAGACGCTTTCCCAAGTCCCCTCTGGAATCGGCAAGGGTTGTAACAGCCCCGCTTGCTTTTTGTACTCGCTCCGGTTTTGTTGGCATGTGGTGCATGTCTTGACATACTCCTCTGCCTCCTCCCTCAGTTTGGGCCAGAAATACTCTTTCTTCAAGAGTGCCGCAGTGCGCTTGGCTCCGCCGTGGCCCGCAAGCAGGCTATCATGGCATTCTCTCAAGAGGCTATCTCTGATCCCTCCCTTTGGCACATGGAGACGTTTTTGCTTATACCGGAGCAGTCCTTTTTGCAAGTGGAACTGCGATTTAACCCCCATTCTCAAGTCCTGCATCACGCGCTTTGCCAGCTCATCCTTCCGGCAAGCCTTCCGGATCTTCCTTTGGAGCGCCGTCTCGCCCTTGTACACCAACAAGAGCTGCTGCTTTCTACTTAAAGCATCGGCCACCACATTGTCCCGTCCCGGTTTGTACTGGATATCCACGTCGAACACTGCCAAAGTATCTTGCCACCTAAGTTGTTTTGGGGACAACTTGGGCTGCGTGGCAAAATACTTCACCGTGACATTGTCCGTGAACACCTTCACTGGGTTGGAACCAACATAGTGGCGCCAGAGTTCAAGGCAATGCACCACCGCCTTCATCTCTTTTTCGTGCGTCGGCCACCGTCGCTCCACTTCATTCAGTTTCTTACTTTCGTAAGCCACTGGTCGTCCATCTTGCATAAGTACACCCCCAATCGCGAAGTCCGATGCATCTGTATGAATCTCAAACGGACGATCGAACTCCGGGATTTTCAAGACTGGAGCTTCCGTCATCCGCTGCTTCAATTCAGCAAAAGCTTGGCCACAAAATGTGTTCCATACCCAGACTTTGGATTTACACAGAAGGTCCGACAGCGGCCCCGCGATCTTGGCGAAATTTCTCACATACTTCCGGTAATAGGAGGCGAGTCCTAGGAAGGATCGCACTCCCGGGACCGAAGTCGGAGGCTCCCAGTCCAAGATCGCCCTCACCTTTCTGTCATCCATTTTGATCCCATCCTGTGTAATCACATGCCCCAAGAACTCCACTTTTGTGACCCCGAATTCGCACTTTGAAGCTTTGGCATACAGCTTCCCTCCCGCAATTTTTGGAACACCCTTTTGAGGTGCTCCAGGTGCTCCTCCTTTGTTTTCGAGTACACCAAGATGTCGTCGATGTACACGATCACAAAGTCATCCAACCACTCCTGGAAAAGGCTGTTCATCAGCGTGCTAAATGTCGCTGGTGCATTGGTGAGCCCAAAAGGCATCACCAAGAACTCATATGAACCATACCTTGTCCTGCACGCGGTCTTCTCCTCATCTCCTTCTGCCACCCGAATTTGGTGATAGCCGGAGCGCAAGTCGATCCGGCTGAAATACTTCGCTCCTGCCAACCGATCGAAGAGGTCGTCGATCCTTGGCAAAGGGTACCGGTTTTTGATAGTCACCTTATTCAAAGCCCTGTAATCGACACACATCCGCAGCGTCCCATCCTTCTTGTCTGCGAATAGCACCGGGGCTCCGTAAGGTGACTTACTCGGCCGGATGTACCCCTTTGACATTAGATCCTTGAGCTGAGTCTTCAGCTCGACCAACTCTCTGTGGCTCAACCGGTAGGGCGCCTTGGCAGGCGGTTCCGATCCCGGTATCACCTCAATCTTGTGGTCAACTCCTCTTCGCGGTGGCAAGCCGCTTGGTAAATCCTCCGGCATCACATCCTGGTATTTCTCCAAAATCCCTTGATCCAATCTGGGCTCGGCTCCCCATCGCCTTCTCCTTTCACTTCTCTAATGTAAAGCAAAAACTGGGACTCGTGTGCCTCCTCCACGGCCCACTCCTTTGCTGACAGAAGGTTTATTCGCCCTCCCACGGATTTGGGCGTTTCCGACACTCGTAAAACTTCACCACCATTCCCACATGGCAGCGTGACTACTCTCTTGCGGCCATCTATGACCGCTCCGGATTTGCTCAAAAAGGTCATCCCCAAAATGAGATCCACTCCATCGATCTCGCAGATAGTGAAGTTCTCACGTCCCTCCCAACTCCCCAGTTGAAGAGGAACATCAAACGCCAACCTTGTCGCCAACTGAGGTTCTCCTTTGGCAGAGCGCACCTCAATAGAGGCCCCCACGTCACTTGTCGGGAGTCCCAACTTTCGCGCCGCCGCCGGCGTCATGAAGGAGTGCGACGCTCCTGTGTCCACCAACAACGACACGTTAGTTCCGGATATTATCCCATCCACGAACAATAACTGACTCCCTTTACGCAGGGCGCCAGTTTCCTGATACAACTCACAAGAATAGTTGCCTACCTTGCAAGTCCTGGCGACTACCGCTTCCACCAAACGACTGATGGTATCTTCCGACAGCTCCGTGGTCGCCCGAGTCATGTTCAATTGCCGGGGCTTCGTGCACTTCTTGGCCATGTGCCCGGGCTCCCCGCAATTGAAACACACTCCATCAAAGGTCGCCTTCTGTCCGCCATAAGCCGCTCCACCCGCTTTTCCTTTCGAAACACCGGGTGCCGCCTTGACGTGTGAAGGCCCTCCCTTCGATTTCCACGTGCCATTTTCGCCGCGTGGCCTATCCCACTTCTTTTCCGGTCGGGAGGAGTCACCTTCCCGCCGGGTCTTCTTGTGGTTCAGCTCCGTACGGCCTTGTCTCTCACCCCTAGGGACATCCGAGAAACATTCAGCTCTCTCAATTGCCTCGTTCAAAGTCTTGGGTGGCTTCTCCTCCAACTTCCGCCTAGCCCATGGGGCCAGTCCCGCCACAAAGTTGAAGACCATTTCTGGTTCTGCCATGTCCGCGACTTCGAGCAACAGCACATTGAAAGCCTGGACATACCCCCGAATGTCATCTGTTTGCTTCAAATTCCTCATCTTGTCCCGGGCAAGCCAGGATGCGTTGAGGGGCACAAACTGTCTCTTCATCAATTCCTTGAACTCACTCCAGTTCAAGGTTTCCGGGCTTGGGCCTCGGTCGTGAAGGCGTTTCTGCCACCATTGTTGAGCATAGCCCCTCAAATAGGTGGGAGCCACTTCCACCCGATCCTCGTCACTCAACTTGGCCGCCCGGAAGTACTGCTCTAGCTCCAGGAGCCAGGTGTTGAGTGCCTTCCGGTTTCGAACGCCCTCAAAGGTGCCGGGTTCCTTAGGCTTCACCTTAAACTTTGCCTTAGTGGAAGTGGCATTAGCCGCCTTCAACACGTCTTTCAACGCCCCGCCAAACTGCGCCAACAACCCTTCCCAAAAGGCTGCTGGCATGGGAGGCATCTCTTGGTTTGTCGGAGCTCTCGAGGATTCCTCGGGCTCCGATTCCTCGGATTCCTCCCGCTCTTGAGCGGCCTCGTTTTCGGAAACATTCATCGCTTCCTCAAACGGCCGCCTCGGTGACACGTCGCCCCCATCGGGCTCACCGGGATCATCATCTTTTGGGCCGTTCCGCTTTCGCTTCGGCTTGCCCGACCCCATGATGAGGCCGATCCCAAGGACGATCGCGTACTGAACTCTAAGCTCTGATACCAAATGTCGCGCACCTCACTTCGGTAAACTCCCCTTCAAGTCATAGTTAACCGCTTTGATGCGCGCGCCTGACTCCCAACCTGGCCGCCGGGCCAACTTGGAGTTTCGGCTACTCACCGGGACATAACGGTCCCCGTTCGCTTCCTCTAAAACCCTCCACCTATTTGGGACTAGGAGAATTCCCTTTGGTAGATGGCAGTCCGGAACAGCTCCCCACTCTTTGGTCGCTTTCCGGCTCGCACGATTACTCACTAGTTTTTGGTCACCAACGGGCTTGCACCGTTCTCGGGGTTACTACTCCCTATATATACTTCTGTAGCTGTCCGCGGGGGTTTCATAACCAGCCATGCCATTTTATGGCGAACCACCACGAAAACCCTCGACTCCCGGTGGTGAGTCGCGGTGAGTCTTGGCCCACTCACCGCGGCCCCAATGGACCGTGATGAGTCCCAAGACTCCCCACGACTCCCACCTCGAGGTCTCCACCCCATGGTGAGTCCTATGCCACCCCCACTAAGTCCCACTAAGCTACCACCACCCCTTGTGGAGCCACCTCCACCGCAACCCGGTGTGCGGGGCTCCACCTAGTGAGCGCCTCCGCCTCCTTGAGTGCCTTGGGCACTCAAGGGTGCTTCAGCCCCCCATACCTATCGCCGCCGCTGCCCCCACCACAGGGGCAGCCCCTCATGTGTCCCGACCCCCTGCCCTCAAGGCAAAGGGCCGCGACACACACAGACTGATCGGATTCATATTCGAAATGATGACGATCCCGAAGATAAGCAGGTCGACAACGACTTTTCATGTGAGTAAGTGCTAAACCCTCTTTGGGAGTCATACTCAATTTCTCGATAACATCAAAGTTACAGTAATAACTTTTTCAGGCTGTCTTTCAGGAAAGCCAGCGGTGGATCTTCAGGAGATACAGTCATTTCTGGCGAGTCTGTTTTCGACAGCCCCCTTTCCAATTTTCTGCTCCCTGTTTATGCCGAAGCAATGGCACTTCACGCGTCCGAGTCCCTATCCCCTGACTTTTTAGTGGCCAGCCGTAGGTGTATCCAGCGTGGATCCGGTGTTCTAAAATACTTAGACTTAGATGCAGAGGAAGAGGGGATACATTGTACTGACTCTGAGTCAGACTGAACTGTATTTTTTTAATATTCATTTTCATATTATCTGGAAAACGTTGAATCCCCTTACTCTACCGTAGTTGTTCCTTTAGAACAAATAATAATCACAGAATCAACTTTCGTTTAAATTGCTATATGTATGAATCCATCTCACAAACCTTCCTGACTCTTCTCATATCCATTGTGCATTCATCTACACTGTATTCATGCGTGCTCCATTCATGAAAGCTTCCTTTGTACAACATCCATTGTACATTCATCCTCTGTACTCTTTAATCCACCCCACAAACCTTCCACACTCATTTCATATACTTTGTGCATTCGTCAAAAGATTTGGTCATGCATCTTCCTATCATGAATTTTTGTCATTGCTCAACATCCATTATACATTCATCCATTTTACTCTTATCCATCCGTCATTCATCCATCTACATAGATTTTTCAAACTCATCCATCTGTTTATCATCCAACTGTACATTCATCCATCATTTATTCAATGCCTTTTATTATGTCGTCCAGCTTGTTTCCGCGGTAAAGGGTGCCAATCCGCGGGAATACACTCCACTTCTTTCTGGGTGCGTGGTGACTCGGCCTCCACGTGTGATGACGTGGACTGAGCCTTGTGACGTGGCATTTGCGCAAGGTGACGTGGCGTGAGCGCAGTCGCGCTCACGCGCTCACGCGCACGTGACCAGGCTCACGCCGAGGCATCCCTGGAGATCTAATATCTACATTTACTCACAATGTGAATCTGTGTCCTTAGTTAATGTTGTTATACATGCTGAAACAAACGATCTCGAAAAGACTGACATGCAGACCTATGTGATCTTCTTCTGAAGTCCACAGGAGTTCTTGAATCTTCACTTGATTTCGGTCGTTTTTCTTGCATTATATAACTTACGATCGATAGACTTAACGTGACGTTTGTTAGGTTGCTCGTAGATTTTGATGACGTTGGATCACAAATGTATGCTTTGGTGATGAACTACAGTGGATTGCTTGGAGGCAGGCTGTTCTCTACACAAGCAACAATGACCCCCCTCACTTTGGAAAGAAGAGTACCTGTAGACCTCATATGAATCAGAGCAATTGTAAATGCCGATCCTAGTAGGTTTTCTTCAATGGCCGCCCACGAACGAGTTCACCCAACATACATGTATATTGCATCACTGATGTCAAAACCTGTAAAATCCAACAGCTTGAGGATTGCGGAATAGAGTTTCGAAAAAAAAATATGTTGTTCATGAGACTTCAAAATGTACAATATGTGTTGGATCCTTTAAGAGCAGCCCCCCATACCAAGAACCGATCACGAATTTTAAGCAAAACTTCTTGACACTCTACATGAGATCGCTGGAGGACCAGGTCGAAAGTAGGTAGGTCGGTAGCGGCTTGCAAACTGCCCTCTACTGCTACGTCAGATAGTTCCACGGCTCGGTATATACGGAGCCCCTACTATTAACAGTAGCAACGCTCCTCGCAACCACTATCTAGTCCATAACCGCCAGGAAGGTCTTGTTCTGAAGACTCTTGGGAAAGATCTCGTTTTGGTTGACTTTCTCATGTCCAAAATGTTTCCACCGGGATGAAGCTTCCTCCGTATATGGAACAACCATGAAAGCAAGATCAATATGTTTGAAGGTCGAGGAAGACCTCTTTGTGGTCATGAAGACTGCGACCTAGTCCATAACCGCAACCTTCTCACCAGCTTCCACAAGTTAGCTAACACTAATTACTTAGCACATATCCATCAACACCATGTCTCCCAAAGCCAACTAATAGATGCCAGACACAACCACATCCCCCTCCCTACCCCAAATATCCATGTACAGACTGTTAAGGACGAGAACATGACTGAATACAAACAAGAGATCAGATTAGAGGTACAAGACTAACAAGAAGTCAAGGTCGGCGTGGACGAATGCATGGTGGGTAAACATGAATCAAGATGATCTTTATAACAATGGACAAGAGTATAAGATACTGGAACTCGACTTGAATACTGGGATACTGGAAACTGGAGTAGAGTACTGGAACTGGAAACAATAATAGCTTGAACTTATGTTGGTGAGACTGAAGAGTGTCTAATCTCGCCTCTCATATATACTGGCTACTATGAAGTTCCCTAAAAAGCTTCCCCAATGGAGGTTTCTTGATGGAGAAGTTTTCTTAAACAAAGGAGGTATCTTGATGGAGAAGTTTCCTCCAAGGAAGCTTCATGAGTAGTTTTCCAAGTTACTCTCGGTAATTTGGTAAACTCCCGATAACTTGGTAATTTATGATAACTTATGGAAAATCATGATAAATCATGGTAACTTCTGGTAACATGATAATTTGATAACTTTTGGTATTTACTCCTGGCAAGTTCTTCTGGGCTATGTCCGTGATATCACTCGCTCCTCTAACGCCGAGTTCCTCAAAGAGCGGTAAAATCTTGGACTTGCTTAGAGTTGGAGAAAATCCAAAATCCGACGAATGGTACTTCAAATAATTTATAGGTCCTTGCAACCATCGGTTGTGTCCAACATCTTGAACGTGGGACCACGCAGTGATTTGAGCATTCTGATTTTCAAAGCTGCCTTCAAACATGATTTCGTTGTCATTTAGGTCCGAAGCCTCAACCTCCAACAAAATTATCAGACTTCGAGTAGGCTCCACTTGCCGTCGTACGGGGTCCAGACGAGGAAGTACGCGTCGCATTAGTGGCCCGTCGTCTCGAGAGCGTCGGCGTGATGTTGAAGGTCGTGAGAGTCGGAACGGCTGATCTGGTAGTTGGATAAATGACAACTCCAATGTATCTGGTTTCTGTGACTCCATGCTGCCAATACAAGATGCAATAGTGCTAGAAGTGTAGCTATATATATTGATGTGTGGTGTTTCTCCCTCGTGTGGATTTTTTCTATGTTATAAGTGTTTGCGTTTGTAATTTGTAACCAACAGTTAGTACTAACTCATTGACGTATTTACGAAAACAATAGTACAGAAATAAGTAATGCGAATATATAATTACCCTCTGTATAAATGGTTATGGTTTTTTTAGAGGAGAGATATTCTAGTGTAAATATTAATTATTTAGTACCAACAACAAATTAATTTCAATTAACCAATTTTTTATTTTTTTATTTTTAATAACTTTATGTATATGCTCAAAAATAGAGATACTGATTTATTTAGATTTTACTAGTACCCATTAATTTAGGTGAGTCAAGAATATATAATTAATTAGATCATTCTGAGGAAAAGATCAGCCCAACAAACAATATTACTATAACCAAAATAAAAGAAGAGAATCAAAACTAACTATAGAAAAGCAACAGTGTGGTTGGCTATTGGGATTTGAAACCCCAACCTCGAATGTGCGAGCGAAATCTCTAACTGATAAGTCCCTCAAGTTATATTCAAAGCCAATTTGCCTATCTAAGTACTCATAGGGCTATTACAAAGGTTCTGAACATATGAGCAAAACTAATAAATTGCGGCCCGCAGGAGTTGAACCCCCAACCCCAAAAGTGTAAACGACTAGACTAACCATCAAACTAACCTAGAGATGTTGTTATAAGAGGGTTTAATGACTGGGTCATTCCCACGGTGTTACATGCAAAGATCCCGTGTTTTGTTTTTTTCTGGAAGAAAAATGGCGGAGCTGCATTTCAACATTCAATTTTCACAAGCCGCATCAATCAATAACAACATACCCAAATACCCTTACATTCATTGTATGAACTTTCAAGCATCCACCATGGGATTGGATCTTGGTGGGTTAAGGCTAGCTTTTGACAATATTCATGCAAGTTCATCAAGGGCTCCATCCAAAGCCACACCACGAGAAACAAACAAACATGTCCAAATTTAAGATGTTGAACAAACTTGTGCACAGGGCTGCCCCTCTCATCAAGCTCATTAAAATTTGTATTCACTTCCATCTTGAAGCTTTGGAGAAACTCCACCACCAAACCTAGAATTAGGACAGCACTCTGATTTCCATCCACTGTCACCAGAATCAATCAAAAATCACCCCTTCAGTCAAGTGCAATTATGGGCTGACTTCCCACCTATGCCGGGTAGACCCCACTATCATTTCCTGTGGATTTATGGCACAAGAAATGCACTCAACAGTACATCATGGTCAATACTTTCGGGAAATGGTGGATGGTGTGAGTAACTAAGTCACAGATCAATGAATGAAGCAAGACACTCGCATCTTTCCAAGAAGACATCCTTTCACCAGTAATCACCACAAGAACAAATCCCATCTTCAAAGTGGTGAGAGCGGTTAGCGTCCCGTACAACAATTGCTCGGCCAACAATCTTTGAGATGAATTTGGTGGAGGTGTGGCAGTCACCACACACTCGAAGATTCTTGATGAGACGGAGAGGCGTCCTAGGGGTCATGCCGATCAGCCCAAACCCAATGGCCAGCTTCTCACTGTGGTGACAAAGAGAAAATTCTTTTTCCTCCTCCCCACATCATGCAATACAAAGCGCATGTCAGACACATACCCGTCTCCTTCATCTTCCCAGACAATCTTCTCAGCTCAGCATGGATTTCCTTAATTATGGGATGCAACTTGTCAGCTACAACGAAGGTGTGCACCCTGTTGCAAATCTCAATGCAGCAGCGACCTGGCTCCTTTTCAACCCCTATGACCTTCATCATTCTTCTTACCTTTACGGGATCAACCCACCTGCCAGCTGTAACATAGATGTTTAATAGCAACATAAGTCACGACATCCTGTTCATTCCACTTGAGGATAGATGTTGCCGCACATTGAGCCATCTCTACATTGTCATGGATTCTGTAGGTACTAAACAAGGCCTTCCACACCACAACATCTGGATTGATTGGCATTTTATTAATCATGTCCATTGCCTCATCCAGTTGTCCCGCACGTCCAAGAAGGTCCACCATGCAGCCAAAGTGTTATACTGTCGGAGTGACACCATGATCTTGAATCAGGGAATCGAAGTAGCGTCTACCTTCATTCAGAAAGCCAGTGTGGTTGCATGCAGAGAGAACACATACTGCTTCAAGCCGTTCTTTTGCATTCCTTCAAATAGTTGCAAGACCTCCCTATGACAACCATGCTGTGCATATCCTGCGACCATTGCATTCCACGACACCAGATCTCATTAAGCCATATTGTCGAACACTCCTTTTGCATTCTCCATGCACCCACATTTGACATACATATCCACCAGGGTAGAGTTCAGGATCACATCTGGTACAATTCCAGCTCTGACGATGTCGCCATGCACCTCTTCGCCCTTTTCCAGGGCTGCCAGGCTTGAACACGCACTGCAAACGCACACAAACGTGATGTGGTTGGGCTTCACCCCGTCGCACATCATTTGCTCATAGGTTTCCAAAGCCTCCATCCCACGTCCCTGCTGTGCATACCCTGCAAACACCGCACTCCACGACACCACACCTCATTCAGCCAAAGTGTCGAACACTCCCTTTGCATCCTAGATGCACCCACATTTTGCAAACATGTCCACCAGGGTATTGTTCAGAATGACAGCTAGTACAATTCCAGCTCTGAAGATGTCACCATGGACCTCTTTACCCCTTTCCAGAGCTGCCAGGCTTGCACACGCATTGCAAACGCACCCAACGTGATGTGGTCGGGCTTCACCCATTCTCCCATCATTTGTTCATAAGTCTCCAAAGCCTCCATACCACGTTCTTGCTGTGCATACCCTGCAAGCATCGCGTCCAATGGCACCAAATCTCGTTCAGCCATAGTGTTGAAAACTCCCTTTGCATCCTTAATGCACCCACATTTGGCATGCATGTCCACCAGAGCAGTTTGCAGAATGACATCCGGTACAATTCCAGCTTTGACGATGTCACCATGGACCTCTTTCCCCTTTTCCAGAGCTCCCCGGATCCGTGACAGTCAAATTGTTGGTGCGCTTGTCCTCTGGTCCATAGCAACACTGATACCTGGATAGGGTCGTATGTCATTGACACCCATGGAGTTCTGCAAGCATGTAAGACAGCCTAAACCCTATCTACATATGATGCATGTACATGTCCGGCAAGCACAAGCACATGGCATGAACAAAGAGGCAGTGCGGGAATATGGTGCAGACATGACAGAGGTTAGATATGTGTTAGCTCTTGGAGCTCTTCGCGGTCCGGGCTTCGCGTTAACATGCACATTTATGTAAAATTGGGTGGAACACCCGTCTCTACTCTCCTCTCCAAGTACAAAGTCGGGCACTCTGGCTGCCAGGGAATACAGGCCGTGCGGACCCGCACTTGAGAGCCCATATATCCAGAGCGACTCTCGTTCTTCCAGTAAATGTCTTTGCAAGAAAATGGCCCATCTTTTGGTGTTTGAAGACATTGTCGTAGTGGACATATAAGAAAGCTTTCTGGTTGGGCATTGACGGCCGCTGCCATATACACTGCAGTACCCCTTCGCGCACTCGAAAGCACCTGCAATACGACCTGGAAAAGTGGAAGCGAAGGATGACATCACGCACGTTCTTGGCAGGACGGAAGCGCGTTGGCAGGAACAGACCAGAGGGAGGGAAAGATCGATGAAACAGTCTTCGCCCACAATTGGCGGCGGCTGCCATGCCCTAAATCCGGGCGGCTACGATAGCAGTGCGGCCTCACAGTGAGATGGACGGCACATCATCTGGTGCGTTTGGGTCTGCCGGATCGGGCTGCATGGCGGCAGACCCAGCAGACCCAGCAGACCCAGCAGCGGGCAGACCCCAGCCCGGGCAGACCCACTGGGGACCCGATGGCGGGCGGACCCAGCGGCGAGGGCGGGCGGGCTGGGCGGCTGCAGGGCTGCCGACCGCGCTGCGCGGCTGGCAGGTGGGGGTGGGCGGGGCAGGGGAGGGCGACTCCGCGCCCTGTCCCACACGTGCGACATAAACTCCCAATTATTCAAAAATGAGAGGCATTGCATAAATTGCACCCTATATTTTGTTTCACTTCGGTTGGAAATTTTTGGAAGTGACTTCCAGGGGGTTCTTGTGTCAAAATTGATCTAGACCTGAGTGTAGGCGCACCAGTGATCGGATCTTGACAAAGCGCCTTGAACGACTTCAGATCATCTGATTCAAACGGATTCGATGGGTGATTCCTCGTCTACAGCTTATCCACCCCGGGATTCAGAAGAAGATGGGCGGAAGCGGAAATGGGAGAGGGAGCTCAACAACCGAAAAACTGTGGGTGAGTTTAAGGAATCGATGAGACAATCCCGCCCGGATTTATCCATCAATCCTCCTGTTCTGTTAGTGATTGGAGCGCAGCATCACGGCAAGTCCTCTTTCAAAAACTCGATTCGCAGACAACCGTAAAATATAGATTAAATATTCCGTGACGTTAGACTCAAGCGACGGAACAAAGTGACATTGTTCACAATCATCAACTCGCCATCCTTCGATGCCATGGATATATATGAGAGATCAGGAGCGACTGAAAAAAATATCAAATGAGATCACCGATGGCTCCACGGACATACCTGAGCCCATTGAGGTTGTCTCTGGAGAAGAAGTGGTTTTTGTATTCACCCACATTGTATCCAATTTTTCTGGTGGGAATTGTAATCAACCCACCGGAAAAACGTTGGTCTTGTGCGCTGGTCACAGTGGATACCTCAGTCGAAATCAAACTTCTGTAGTTTTGTGGCTTTTGCTGTACATCTGTGCGATCTGATTTGTGTGAATGCAGAGAAACTCAGCAGGTGTAAGTCAAGGGGCAAGGTCTGAAACGCAACAGGTCAAGATCTCAAAGGATCAATTACCACCTTTTGTGCATGTGTTCTATGTAGTTTTACCTTGCTTTTAATGTCTGTCACAATGAATGTGATATTGAAAAGACTGAGCTACTTCCTAGCAGATGATAACCAATCAGCTGAGAAAGACGACTTCGGCAGAAGTTGAAGGAAGTTGAAGGTGTTTGTAATCCAATTATTACAAAAGTGTACCAGACAGCTGGGGGTTCTGCTCGTGATGGAGATAGCGAGGATGATGAGGAGCATGAGGAGTTGTACGCTTCATCAATGCACCATAGGAGAGACAGGTAGATGAGACAAGAAGTTAAAAGTAGCAATATAAACTGCTCTATGGTTTGAAAAGTGAAGAGGGTGAAGATGGGGCAGGCCGTGGCCAAAGAGCTGAACCAGACTGCGTTCTCTGCATAGTTTTGAGCGCAGTTCAGGCAGACAGATACAAGAACCAGGGCGTTCAGCTCGCAAACTTGCGAACAATTAATTCTGCGAAAGAAGGGTGAGTTTGCAGATCTGTACTTGACTAATTTCAATTCTGATGTCCAGGTTTGTGCATAGTATGTTCGGCTAGCGTAACATACCTCCAACTGAGAGTCTTAAGTTACTGTTTCGCCAGAGCAATGAGAATTCATTTTGAAGCCTGGCTTAATTGTCAAGTTCTGGTTTGAAGTCTTAACATGTGATCAAGTTTCCCATGTGGTCCTCCCGGGGCATAGATCGTGTATCGAGAGGGTTCGACTTAACAAAGTCTGCACTTAGAACTGAAAACGTCAGATGTGGCCAAGAAATTGTTTTACCTCATTGTAGATCTATAGATCGTCAGTGAGAGTGGAAACGACTAGTCAGCTCGCCTTTTATCCTTGCTTACGACGTGCAAGTGCTTGCAGCTTCATTATAAATTGTATCTCGGTTGTGATCTGCAGGCATGCCATTCGTGATTGTGATCACGAATAAAGACAAGGTGAGCGGAGAGGAATTGAAAGCGTCGTTGAGCGAACCCCGGGGAAATGGCAGTACAGACTCTGTAAACTGCTTAGCTAACTATGTGCAATCGCCCTTTTTTTGGAGACGACCTCAAAGTGAACATAAGCGCAGACCGGGAGATATTATACATCATGAAACAGGCCCACGAGTATGCCAAAATGGTCATGCTCCAGACAGAGATCGAGTAAGAGAAATGAAATGAAATGGTGCTTTATAACGTCCGTTATAGAGTAAGCATTGCGTTAGCATATGGGTCATCTCCAAGCATAGGAAATCCAGTGGTCAAAGTGATATCCGCCCTATCTCAACTGGCTCTGGATCTGAGCTGGATCTCGGACTCCGATCCGTAACCCCCCTTTCCAAAAGTAAAAAATTAATAAAAGTATATTTCTGCCTAAAAAGTAACGCTATAAAAAGAAAGACAAAAAGTAGAGTCTAAACTTTTAGGGTCGGACTATATAAGCGCGCTTCACTTGCGTTCTTCAAGTGTTACTTGCGTACTCTTACATACTCTGATCCACTTGCTAGACTGTCTGATCTTCACATGCGTAATCTAGACTGTGCGTACTCTCATAGATTCTCTGATGTTCACTTTCTTACTCTTATAAGCTGTCTGATCTTCACTTTCGTACTCCTATAGACTGTCTGATCTTCACTTGCGTACTCTTATAGACTGTTTGATCTTCACTTGCGTCAAGACAGTCAGATTTTCACCGGTTGCTCCACACTATGGGCATCCTGTTTGGTGCCAAGGGGCTGTTCTCGGGCTGTTTCACCACTGTTTCAGACCCACCGGGGGTCAACTCTATGAAGCAGCGAAGCCTTATAAAATGTGACAAAATCTCATGTCTCCCACCCACCAGGGGTGCCAAGGGGCTGCGTCACCTCTGTTTCCCACCCACCGGGGGTGAGCTCTATCATTAAATCTGTGATAAAATCTCATGTTTCTCACCCACCGGGGTTGCCAAAGGGCTGCGTGGCCGTCTACGTGGGCACATAGAGGCGCCGGTTTGTGATCCCAATTGGTCTCCTCAGGCATAAACTAATTGGTGAGTTGCTTGCCAAGACCGAGGAAGAATATGGATACGAGAACGAGGGGCCCTGTGTGCGCATCTCTTGCGACCCTAATCTCTTTGAGCAATTCTTGCACGGCAAATTAGAATCTCTTACATGCAGAGAGCCTTCCTTAACGTTGGTCCCAGTGTGAGGTCCCAGACTCGCGAACTAATAGAGACTCGAGCGATTAAAATACGGTGGAGCCCTACAAGAAGATTGCTGCAGCACTTTGAGGACTTCTGTGTGACACTAGCATTGTACCAACTTGAGCAGCAATTGTTTGAAATTATAGACAATTGCACTGCCAAAGACTTTCTGAATGACAGCTTCTGGCAAATTTCGAGTTAGTTTTCTGATAGTTCTCTGAGGCTTCAGTCTAGGTGCGTGCTCCTGCTACTTTAGGATGAGAAAAAGTTCTACTTGACTATCGATTTAGTCAAATGACCAAAGACTTTGGCCTATGTACCTGCATTGCAGCGAAAGGAACATAACAGCAAATTTCTAATCTACAATTTCTAGCACTTGATTACATGTCCATCAACTATGCACACTGAGAGGGTTAGTATTGCGTTAGCACATGTGGTCATCTCTTACCAAGAGGAACCCCTCTGTATGTTACACCCATTTGTACAGTCACCCAACTTGGGTCTTCTTATAAAGCTAAGGAGGTTTCTTCCTCTGTATGTTCGTCTTTAGAATCCCTCCTTGTGATTTCTGTTTCACATCTCCAGCTATAAAATCAAGTGATATACATAAAACAACTCCTGGAAATCTAATTGTAGCAAAGCATCTTGAGTAACACTATCGAGAGTAACACTTTCGAGAGTCGATATGAACAGATTCATTTAAATTCCTTACATAAGGCCAGGCTTCTCATGATCTCATCACATGACTAGTACTGGCGTCTCTCATGGATAGATGATTTCTGCATACAGTCTGCATACAGTCCACCTTTCTACTTTCAAACTCAGATGGTATCTCCAGCCTAACATGAAATCAACCACACCTTCGCTGATTTGTGATCCCAGTTATTATCCCGAGCATAAACCGTTTGGTGAGTTCCTTGCAAAGACCCAGGAAGAATATGGATACGAGAGTGAGGGGGGTATGTTCAAAGCACTAATATTCACAGTGACAAAACCATGTTTCCTAGACTGCAGAAGGGTTTTTTTTTTTTCCTCCAGTACAACGGCGAAGGGATTATAGTAATTCCACAGCACTCGCAGCAAACCTACCTATCACTCATTCTCAGAAGAACCACAGCACAATATACAAATGAATTACCGCAACACGTGAGTCCAATATTAAGATTTTTGATGCTATAGGATACTTCAGTAGGGACCCTGCAGGAGGTTGTGTTGCACTGACAATATCTATAGCTACTGACAATCCACTAGGATAGGCCTTAAATGTCTATCACTCGGCAGTCAAGAGTGGGGCTTGCTGTGACTTGCTGTCATGCTGCTCTCCAGGTAAAATTGCCTCCAAACTTGCTTGCCTATCTCTAGGTAGAAAGATTGCCCCTTTGCACACAGTCAAACATCCACACAACAACATCCATCAGAACAAACAACAAGATACATGTTAACTATGCATGAGATTGGAGTGCACAAAGCACCCTTCTCCTGACCACAAGTTCTGCCTAGAGTACCACGTTTAGATCCTAACATGGTCACCACCAAGAAGATATTCCTTCTCTTTGGTTTGTGCATGATGACAGCAAGATGCCTGCCCAAAGTTTGAGTCTTGTGAGTCAGGATGAGGAACAGACGTGCATCATGGAAGGCATTGGATACTGCTGCATATGAGACAGGTCAAATTATATGCAAACCTAACAAGAAAGAAAGAAGGAAAGATTTTATATTTGCCATGGGAGGCTCAAAGGGACACAAGTGGAACAACAAAGAACCACACAGAGAGAGATTGTACTAATGAGAAGTTCTGTAGCATTGTGGCCATAGACCCACCACCCAGTTTGGGCGGAACAAGAGGGAATAGACGCTACTGTGTGAGCGGCTCATTCCAGTAGTAGACCTACCGGGGTATAAACAGCTAGTTTGGGCTTTCCAAATTTCCTCTAGAAAGCCCTTCAAACAAGCATCGATCTTCAGTGTGTGAGCTTCCCAGAAATTAGACTGCAACAGGGCGAGGGTTTTAGGCTCAGCCTCAGATTTTGGAAGTTGGTGAACAGAGATGTAGGGACTATGTCCTGAAGAGGGTAACTCTCTAATGCAAATACCCCGACATCGTAGGAATGGAGCAGAGGGATCTCTTCACTGCCCCATGAGAGAATGTACTCATAAGACTTTGTTTTCCGTAGCCTTGTGGCCATAGAACCCGCGCCCAGTTTGGAACGAAACATAGGGAAGAGGCACTAACTTTGTGAGGGGCTCACCAGTAGTGTGACTCACCGTGATATGAACAGTTAGTTCAGGCTTTCCAGATATCCTCTAGAAAGCCCTTCACACAAGCATCGATCTGCTGTGTGTGAGCAGCCCAAAAGTTACACACCAACAGGGCCAGGGCTTCAGGCTCAGCCTCAAGAATTTGAAAGTTGGTGAATGTTCTTGATGTTCCTGACGAGGGTCACTCTCTGGTGAGAATACCCCAGACAATGTATCAGAAAATGGCTATTGCCCGCACATTGGGCAATTAGAATCTCCTTTTCCTCTCTGCATCTGTTTCTTGTTCAAAGGTAGGCTGTCAGCCCTGAGTTTAAATTTCAGTCTAGTGCCAAGGTAGGTAGGCCCTTCAGATCATCCTTATGAGATCATCCCCATGAAAGAATGCACTCATAAGACGTTGTTTGCCGTAGCCTTGTGGCTATTGACCCCGTGCCCAGTTTGAGCGGAACACAAAGAGACAGAAACTACCTTTGTCAGGGACTGACGCTGGTAGTATGAATGACCTTGACACAGGCAATTGATCCAAGTTTCCTCTAGAAATCCCTTTACACAAGCATCAATCTGCTGTGTGTGATTTGCCCAATAAATAGGCCCCCAAAAAGTGCAGAGATTTTGGCTCCGCCTCGAGATTTTCAAAGTTGGTAAACAGAGGTACAGGCACAAATCCCTTGACGGATTTGAAGAGATCATCACCATGAGAGAGAGAGAGAGAGAGAGAAAGAGAAAGAGAAAGAGAAAGAGATATCTAACATGGCCATGGATATGGGACATGGCAGAAGAGCGTCCAGACAAAGAAAGAGATAGAAAAGAGAGACAGATAGGAGGTACCAGCTGCCCAAATTGCTGCGGCGAGGAAAAATATGGAGGTGAGAATGAGAGCAGTCAGGCGCCAATCTTGTAGCCAGTCCTGCAGAGTCCAACTCTCCAATCAGATTTGATGTTGACTACTTCACATTTTGAATGTTACAAGAAAGGCTGAGATGGCTTAATCTACTCGCATGTAGTTAGTTTGAAAATAGTTCTGCTACCACCATGACTACATGAAATATCACAGCAGTGGCCATAAGAAAATTAACTGCACTCGGAAGATTTGAAAACAGCTGAACCCATCTACAACAACTGGCTAGAAAACAAAGGGAATATGGGCGCCCAGAGGTAACATCCACCTGAACAGCACCAACAATGGGAGATGAGGGAACATCTCCAAACACATGAATGAACACTGTCGACATGGCCATAGCTAAGGGTCTCAAAAGTGGAGTCACACATCGCAATGATACAAAATTCACAGGTCCCTGCAGACCACCACATCCCAACACCATATATTAAATTCCTCCCCTTCCGACACCCTCCACCAGTAGCAGCCATACTAGTACAGCAAGTATAGCACCTAGTTATAAGTCCAAATAATTTTAGTTAAAAAACATACAACTCTACAGTGTTCAACTAGATACACTTATGACATAACCATATCCAATGTCTTTACTGCGATATAAGCTTCCATAAAGCGACCGGGCATCAACCACTTCTCAAGGGCATAAGCATTCCACTGTGAAGCCAGGGATGAGATACCCACCTGAGTAGCAAAAATGAAGAACTCCCCCACAGCAAACAGAGGAATAAAGACTCGCAGGGTCCTTGACATGAATGCAAGTAGGCAGCCTACTGCACCCAAAAATGTGGCTACTGCAAGCAGCTATCCCCCAGCACCCCCACTTTTATAAGCCATTGAATATTCCAGATTATTCCTGTTACTTAGAGACTTAATGCTGCACTGGCATAACAAACCATAACCCCTAACCTTTCAAGCAAAGGGGTGGTGGGCAATAGTACTGGTTGCCCTCCGAGGCATGGATCCACACACACAAATCAACACAGCCAGACAGACTCTGGGCAGCAGTTGCCAGAGTTGAATTCAGCAGTGTCCTACGTGGTGTAGCTGGACCGCTTCCTTATGTACTGCACCTGGAAGGCTGCTGGTTGCTAAGGAACATGTGAACAGCTTCTAGCTTTGCTGCAGGGCCAGAGCCTGTGACGCCCAGTGGTGTATTCCTTTTCACATTTAGTGTATGAGGGCTTGTTTCAGGTTGTGGATGAAAGCTCATAAAATCGAGCTAGAGATCTTCGGATCACAATCACAGATTTTGTCAAGTCAGACAGCATTTCACAAAACCAGCTGAGTGACTCAATAGAGAGTGGTGGCAAACCTTGAAGGCATTTTTGACAGTGGAGCCAATGTAGTCCAGAACAATGCCCCCAAATACCGTACCCAAGATGCCAGACATTATTGTTACTGCTCCAAACACCAAGTCTGCATTATCCTAGTCATTTGCACATTTTGTCACATTAAAGATCCACTTGTTTCTCAATCAACTACAAACAAAGCCGTTCACCATATGTTGTCCTTGAATACTAGACATGAATCTGATCACTTACATCTGCCCTCTATGTGACGGAAGCCCATGGAGGGGTCTGAAGGGTTATTTATCCTTCAGAAGATTGAAGCAAGACAACTTTCTCAATGACTAAAATATGCCCATCTATTTTACTGCCTTCCCACATGACACAAGAAACATACCATGTGATAGATGGCTTGACCTGCCTTTGGACCCCAATAAGAGTAAGCACCCAACACAAAGTTGAATGTTATATACCCTGCAGGGAACACAACCAAACTTCCATCTTAATGTTTATTCTCTCACCACCACCACAATTGATTCGTAGTTGCAAACTATGAGACCACATATTTCCATCCTTAAATCCTTTTTCCAAACTCACACACAAGGTGCAGATCTAGTTCCAGATAACAGCACCACACAAACATGTCACAGGGGGTACATTACCCAGAACATTGATGCCATACACTCTATCGGATAGTAGCACCTTACAGTCACCCAACAAACCCTTCAATTGTGTTCCAACTCCATGAAAAAGTCCAACCCTGCATTTTCCACTAGTGTACCACATCGTCAAAAGAGCTGCTAACTTTTTGTGAAGTGATAACTGTGTCAGTTATACTCTGAGTAGGATGGCTCTCAACATCTTCCCAAAGCCAATGTTCAAGAATGGAGAAACAAGGGTACTGCACATCCAAGGGTAAAAAGAACTTCCCACCTGACATGCACACACATTGCAGTTAGTGCCACTGAGCCCAACAGCTCTGCCTGCTCATATGACCAATGCACACTCACATAAGCCTACCAGTATCCTACACATTTAAACATGACCCAGCTGCTACATCAAACTTAAAACCGAAACTTTGTGACAAACCACATCAGCTTTCGGTTTACGTACTCATTGTGCTTCTTTGCTAGCTCGGGTGCAACCCTTTGCTCGAGATCCCGTCCTCCCTCTTCTGCCAGATGCAAATTTGTGTGGTGTAAAACAGACAAGAAAGAAAGGAAAAAAGAATCTTATTTATGTCCACGGGAAGCCCAAAGGGCTCAAGGGACACAGGACAGTGCAAAACAATAAATACTGAAGACCGAAGGAGGAGTTGTTAAAAAAGGGAGCCAAAGAAAAGAGAAAAAAAAGAATAAGAATCTTCACCCATATCCTCGGCCATACAAGGCAGACTGCCATCTCTTTCTACTTAAAGAAAAATACACATTTGGACTCCCCACTAAAACCTCTAGGGAAGAAGGCCACGAGACCAGAGCCAGGACTACCTTCAGAATTTAAGGCTGACGAGCCCCCATCCAAATTCTGTGTCAATCTACTGTTGGTCATGCTCCCTGTCACATCCTCCATAAACAGCACTCAAAACCATGGCAGTAACCTAGTGGAAAAAAATACCAAGAGTTTAATAAGAATCTCAAAGCTCGCACTCACTCCTACATCCAAGTCATCACCTAGCTCAACAAGGATGGGTCCTGGAGCAAGCAACTCACCCAGACTAGATAGAGGCTAAAATACATGAAATATTATGAAGTACCTTTAAGATGCATTGGACTGGAAACAAAGCCAAAAATTGCAAAAGGAAGCATGAGTAAACTCTCAATCCAGAAAGCAGCTCGCCAGCTCCACCATCCTCCTATCTGCGGATGGCCAAAAACAGTCTTACGTGCCCCATTGTGCTGAGAAGGGTGAGAGACACACACATATAACAACCAAACTCCTAATGATCACCAGCTGACATCACCACTAGAGAGGAGAAAGTGGTGCCGCTGTAGACTCCATAAGACAAAAAAAATAACAACTGAGGTGAGGTTTCAAGTTAAGACACTGAAAATGCATATACATCAAGCTTTACCCTCTAGAGACTGACCTTGAGAGCACAGAGAGAACAAGTCTTTCCACATACACTTCAATTCTCTCCCTGAGTAGAGATGCAAACAGCCTAGACAGGACGTGAGATGGAGCAGTGAGATACACACCAGGCCTCCAAAGACGTAGCCCAGGGCAGTCCCAACTGGTATGCACATGTAGAAGATGGATAGCCATGCGGAACTCTGCAATCAGAACATTCACTATTGCTTGAGCATACTGAAACATGCAATCATACTAGTAGGCAGTGCCCTATCACGCACCTTTACAAATCAGAATACAGTAAAATCCAATTAGTCCATGGAGATGATTCGAGTATATCAGAGCCCTTGTCCTCAAACAAAACATGCACCTGTTCAGGAGGAGCGACGTCATCGATAAAAGGAGCAGCCAAGCTGATGAAGGATGCCTCTCCTACACCTACCAACCTGTGACACCCTTCTTACAACTTTATTTACCAGACTTCAAGTGAAACACCCACTGTAATTGTATTCTAGCGGTCATCAGCTGTCTATTTTCAAACATCAAAGGCATCAAGGCCATGAGGCAGTGAGAGATGATTGAGACATGCCTTTTCAATAAAGTGGCAGGGGGATGCTCATTGTCAGCAGGCTGAGCTTAGATCGCCCAGACTACAGATAAAGAAAAGGCAACGATTTATACTTAGCAATAGATGAGGCGAAAAGTGTTATAGCTTACATGCGAAAGCAAGTAATGGACCAGAATCCTATTGAGAAGCCACAACCTGCTGTTGCAAATGTCCAGACAGACAGCCCGACGCCGATTAGTCGGAAAGGATTATACCTGCACCAACACGTTGTGAACATGAAAACTTCCAGCTGCCCAAAAATTTTCTCATTTAGAACTTCAACCTAGGCTGTCCTCCACACCCTACCAGTAAATATGCTAGAACAGCACAAACTACATCCCCCTCTATGTTTAATCTCAGTCCACACTTTACAGACTCTCAAGCCATATCCAGGCAAATTGTTATACATTAAGCTCTTCTTTCTTTCTTCCTTCGTTATAGTGATTCAACAGAAAAATGACTCGCTACATTTTGGCATAAGGCACGCTTCTAGGGTTCACCAACAGAGAAAGCTCGTCTGTCAGCCCAAACTATCCCAAGACAGCTGCGACCAACGCTGGCAGCAATTGTGGCCTATGGCCACCTATCTAACTATCTGCTAGTGGAGGAATGTGTACACCAAATTTGTGATCTGTGCTCCTCAACTGACTTTCACACAACATCAGACAATTCCTCTTGATAGTCTGACCCCACCATAGTTCATATCCAGATCAAAGTAATTAGTAATCAAAATAATCTGCTGTGCAAGGCACAACCTAGCACTAGGTCCAAATTCAAGGCCTGGCATTGGCAATCAGTGTAGCCAAATGTGCGAGATGAATATTTACAGCATGTCCAAGCTCAAGGCTAGATTCCGAACTCACCGTTTCGAAAGGTCGGCAAAGATTGGAGACGCCACCAACAGCCCAACCATAAATGCAGACGACAAAACTCCATCTTGAAAATAGGTCAACTCAAATTCGCCCCTGTCAAAATTCCCAAGAAATTCGGGAGAAATGTCTCGAAGGAGCGTTCAAATGAGTAAATTGGATACCATCTGTCTTGCTGAGCTCCTCGTACAAGCAGCTCAGCCTACCCCTAAACCTTACTGGTCAGCCATTTGAAAATGCATTCCGCTTTTATCTACTCCCAAGACTGTCCAGTGAAACAAGCGCTCAAAGTAGCACATTGGATACACTTCATTGTGCTGAGCTTCTCTTATAGGCACCTCAGTCTTCAATCCCTAGACCTAATTGGTCACGTTCCTATTTCCTCCACTCCCATGAACAAGCTAAAGATTGTTTCTGTCAGACCGACCGCACATTTAAAGCACACGGATATTTAAAAGTTTCAGATTACAGAAAGGAACTTGACACTGAAGAAAGCTAACAAGGCATGGCATAATATAACTTCCGAAACGCGGAAAAATGATGAGGAGTGCAGAACAAAGAGATTCCAAGTTTAGGTCGCGAAAGAATCGCATACTGAATTCCAGAGCCATGGCTGCAGGCCTCCTTTTCCAGACAACTGGAGTCTCCAGGGGCACCATTGACACCATTGCTCGCTATGGCTCCCCGATCCACATAATTCAGCAAATTGATCACACAAAAGAGAAAGAGCAGCCTCCGATTAGCTCCTGGAGTACTGCCATGATCTTCAGGTACATTAGCCATGTGCACACGAATTGATGCAGCGTCCAAACCGCAACACCTCCAGTCACCCTCGCATGCTTCCAGTGTCAACGGAAACGAAGTAGTGCTAAACCTAGTTGGGGTAATTTTTTGAATATATCATAATAAACAGGTCAAAATAAACTGATGAAATTAGAATGAGATCAAAAAATATATTTAAAAAAGGAGCTCGTAGAGCACTGAGACACTGCGGTTTAAAAGAGTGGAAGGTGCCAAGAAAGTGGCAATGAAGTAGCGTGGTGGCTGGTGCATTGAATGTTAGTTTCGACGTCTGGAGTTGAAATCTCAAATGGCCCGCATGTCTTCGGACTTCTGTTGCACACACTTTCTCTGTACTCTGCTGATCTGCAGAATAGAGTCTCTCTCTCTCCGAATTTCTCAATAATTTCTTGTTCCTCTTCTCCCTCTCGAAAGAGCTCGAGTACGCAGTACATCATTGGGATGTTGGGTATGATCTCAGGGCTTGTCAACTTAATACGAAGTAGGTGAGTATACTCAACTTCATTCATACGCGGAGGGGGCACATGGCGTGCACGAGTTGTTGCGTTCAAGCTGCAAGGCGCCTTAGAGACATTCTTTGAAGGTATGATAAGCTATAAACCTTATTCTTCTCAATCCGGGGAATCGACTTCTGGTCATAGGAGGCAGACATTTGTGTCACCTAAATATTCCATTCTTTTTAGACTCCTTGGAAAGCGTTTGGGGTCTGTGGGAGTGGCCAACCTAGTTAGACTTCGACTTATCATCGGTAATCATGAGGTATAGAGAAGGAGCTCCTCGTTCCTCGCTCTCCAAAACAACCGTGTGAGAGAAACCCACATGGTCTATGGGACACAGAGGAACAACAAGATAGACTCTAAGAGAGTATTGAACCCCAAACATCTCTCGGAGACGGAGATCCTCATGCCGGTCAGCTTATCTAAAAAGATACTATCAGCAGATACTATCAGCATTCAAAGTGCTCTTGTGATGACTCCTCGATAGACTTCTCTAGATCGGCATGTTTGTGCATGTTTGTCTGCATCGGACAGGCCAGTGATACCTCGAATTGTCGAGTCTGGTGGAATCATTGTTTGAATCTGCTTTCAGAATTCATGTGTACTGTTAGAAACAGGGTCAAAAAGTCCCCAAGCATTCGTTCCATCTTGACAGAAATGTGAACATTGCAGATCTCGAACTACAAAGTTGGGTCAACATCAAGTTGTGGGAAGGACTTCAATATGGTTGCATGACTCTTTTATCACAACCTTGTTAGCTCTTGGGAGCTGTATGTGAGTGGCCTATACAACCAAGGGATTATGTCTTCCGAAATATTGGTGGAATTATCTGAACACAACAATGGTCCAACGATAAGTTTGACACATGATTTGACAAACGGGCCTACAAGATTATCCAGCTTCAAGTCAGAGACAAATTCACAGGTTGCAAGAGACAAAGGAGAGGTTATAGAGCAGTCCATGGAGCAGTCATCACAAGAGCAATTTGAAAAGAAGAAACAGGTCACTTTGACAAGCATGCACCGGGTTTTCGTGGAATCAATCAACGCATATGCCCTTGTTCTTGTGTTGCTGGCCACTGTGACATATTCTGGTTTCATGCAACCTCCAGGGTCTTTTGATGGGGATGGATATATAAGAACCTACTCGGATTCCAAGCTGATTCTATTTGTCTACTTCAACAGCTTCTCATTCTTTTTTTCTGTGGCTGATTTGTTGTTATGCCTAAGTGGAAGTTTTGCACCCCTAACCGTGTTGAATCCCGGAATGTTCATCCGTCCAAAGACCCGGCTAGGCGGCACAAATCTGAACTTTAGCATAGAATGGTCAAATATACGTACAACGGCCCCAATCCCCGAGAAGCTATATCTAGAGCAAGCCATAACTCACCAACTGGCAGGATTTGTAGCTTCCACCCTCACCAAATTGGTGTGGATTAACATCTTGTTCACAATCTCGCTAACTTGTTGTGTGGCTGCGTTTGGGTCAGCTGGGTTTGCTATTTTGAGACCGAATGGAGCCCAGCAAATGCCAATGATTGTTTCATCAGTTGCCGGCTGCTGCTTGTATTTCGTGTTCCTGATATGGTTGCTGTCTGATTCCTTCAAGTTCTTTTGGCGTGCTGGATTTGGCCTTGTAGCCTTCAAAGAATCACCACTAGCAGACGCACTAGCAGAGAATGCAGGACATCTGTCGGTTCAGCTGCAATATAGTGAGCCCCCTACAGTCCATGACAATGGTGATGGTATAGGTCCTTTCCATGAATCAAAAAGCAATTAGACTCCAGGGCACCACTGCCGTGATGTCACAGTAGGTCTGTTCTAGGAACAATGACTCCTTCATATCAGGGATGTGGCAATGATCACTGCCAGAGTGCTTTTCTCCCAGAATTTCATCACTCAATTAGAAGTTGATCCCTCAGACTTAGATCTATCACTGGACATTCTTTGGTGTAATTGTCATACAGACACCTGCTTTCAGGTTAATGGATTGAGAACTCTTGTTGAAGTCTACACACAAAATTTCCATGTTCCCTTTCTGTCCTGCGGATGATGCGTTGCAAAGTTCCCTGAGTTCGTGTGAGCTAACGTTGTTAAGCCTAACGGTAGAACGGGTATGCCCAAAAGCGGTTAACGTTAACGGAACCACATAGTTTCTGTTACCCGTTAGCTCATGCCACATCGGCCTTATCTACTCGGGGTGGCTCTTTGGTCCGCCAATCTCTGTGATGCTGTGGATACTACAGCAGGCCATGGCCTGCCTCCGACACTTGCATTTCGGATGCACAACCACATGTCTGCCTTTTAGAATCTGAACTCGGTGCGGTGTCGTGACTAGAGGAAGTGCGTCAGACAGCGAGCAAGGAACAGATGTCAAGATTCGTGTCACAAACATTAGTTTGAGAGAAAGAAGAGTTAACGTCCAGCGATATACTGTATACTCTGTGTAGGAGTGTGAGTGCACTCTGTTGAAAAGATAGAGAAATATAGAGAGATATTGAGTGGAGGATTCCGAGCTTGTGTTTTCTATTACTGATATCAGCAGCATTGACTTGCTAGTCCTTCATCGAGGGAAATCGGCGTCCGCGAGAAGGATTAGCAGCTGGATGACTTCGAGGATTGAAGTCTTACTCGCATTGATATCCGTAGCCATCTTTCTCTGTTGAGCGCGGTTTTTAAGTATTGCACCAGTGAAGGTTTCATGGCCTCAAGTGTGAGCGTAGGTGCCTTTCGAGCCCTGGCCGCAGTACCGGCGGCTTCCTCATTATTTGACAAAGGTATCGGTGGCAAACAAGGCTTTTCATCGCCGACATTGAGAAGAGCCTCACATTGCAAGCACTGCAAATCTTATGGATTCTTTCCGCCACCATCTTTCCCCCATTCTAAACTTGGTAATGTTTGTAGCCCCTCATTCTTGATCGGTAAATTTGTTTGAATGAAAAACAGTCGAAATTGTGGGAAATAAAAGCATTCTGTGTCTGGGAAAATAGTGGTAGGCTTTGGAGCTTCATGAACTACCTTTGGACACAGATACTCTGTTCTTGAGACTTTGATACTAAGCAGGTGGTCTAGTGTTTGAGTGTACCTACAGTGCGTGCAATCTGATCAGTAGAGTATAAGCCATGTATTAGTGGACTGATGTGTGTTCCATCCTCAGTATTTTCAGGTTTGAATTGCCTGACATCCAAATAAGGAAACCCTGAGCCCTGGACCTGAATGCAATCTTGTAGCTAACAAGGGGTACTGCAGGGCATATAGAACTATGAGCGTAGTGCTGACATATATATCTTGTGTATGATCATCTTGTGGATAGTTTTAGACAATTAAGAACCTGGAAGTATGTTTGCACTTAGAGATGTCGGTGAAAGGACCTTGTCACGGATCCAGAGCATATGCATTGGTTGATGGCCATCTCTTCTATGTATGTCGTCCTGTAACATGTTCAAGGAGTGAGAGCACCAGACATAGTCTAGTCAAGGTATGTTATCTTCTGCTACCAAAAGAATGTTTCAACTGCTCGGGACTGATATAGTTGAACAGAATCTCAAGAAGCAGACAAAGCCCAGGCTTGCTTGAGGCCTTGAAGTTGTTGACGAAATCAAAGAACTGAATTATGTGTATGTGTTCAATCTGTTTACCAGTTGCATTCCAAATCAGAGCGGAGGCCAGTGGTTCTGAAGATGGAACAAGTACTTCTACAGCAACAAAACCTGTAGAAATATGTGCTGTGGACAAGCTTGTTGAGGGCATCTCGTTTGGTCAACTGTGTGATGAATTTCAGTGCGTAAGCAGCCCTGCTGTAGAGAAAACAGCTCGGCAGCTCCTTAAGGATATTTTGGAAATTCGAGAAGGCAAGAGGTCAATAGGGATCTTTGGTGTCTTTGTGCAATATAAGGTAATCCTGCCTTCAGTGTGAGATTGACCTTTTCTCCTAAAATGCTGCAGCACTTGTAATTTAGGATTGGTGATGTTTCTATCACCAAAAACAGAATATTCTGTTGGTGTGGCCTGTCTAAGCACTTTGAGGTCTCATTTACCTCTTTCCCCTGCCTCTGACTTGCAACAGCCATGTTGCTGCAATTCCGTCCTGCGTTGCCCTACTCAATATTTGAAAATCTTGGATGGAGAAATGCACTGAAGTCTTGAGGGGTGATGCTTTGTACGATCCTGGAGTTAACTTTGTACAGAAAATGAGAAAAAAGAAAAAATAGCTGGAAGAGAGGTCTCCTCTATATCTCTGTATAATTCATAATAGAAGATATGCCCGGCCTCACCTACACGTGTCCCAAAAATCACCTCAAACATGTGAAGTGGGTTAGTGAGGATGCAGTGTGAGGTGAATGGCGGACATTCTTGCATGCTATAGCTGTCCAATATGTTGTTGGAACGAAAATTTCAGTCTTGTTCGTAAACCTCAACCTCACGTCTGCATTTAATTTATTGCTCACAACGTTACCCTTTCGAAACGTGCTGACAATGTGATGAGTAGCAATCCACTTATTACTTTCCGTTCTTTCAATGACTTGTAGAATAAACAGACAGTATTCCTGATGGCAAACGGTAGAATCTGCTTTTGTAAGTTTCACACAGTATAAATGTCTCCCATTCTTTTGGATGTACAAACTGCAGCATCTTAGGAGATGCCTTTCTGTTGTATCGAGGTGCTAACGATGATGCTCCTCGTTTGAATATCTGCACCGCTAAAACATGAACATGACGATGGAGTCTGCTGAGTTCCATTTGATGTTGTTCTTCTCTAGTTTTCTTCTGGACTTGGCATGCTGAAGTAGTCGTCGTGTGTGGTCTAGGTGACTATATTCCATTCTCATTATTGACTATCCTTCAGGATCCATTAAGGTCATTCAAAGGACGGGAGAAGTATAAGAGGGCCAACTGGATCAAGACTGCATTGGATAACCCTTCTGTGGTATGGTATTTCAACTTCATTTTGATTCAGTATAGGACAGTTCATTTGAAGATGACTTTTTGGGTGGTCCACATCTGGCTCGCACAAACCAAGATCGTGTTTGTCTTCCGTTCTCTTCTTAGAGTTTCGCTCTACTTGATGTGGTATGAGCAACAGAAGAGTGTTGCTCGAGTAGCCCGTATTGAAGGCGTAGGACTGGTTCTTGGACTAGTCTTCAGATGCAGTCACATTCACTGTCTGCCAGTGTTCCATTGTCCAATGGATGTCACTTCAAAGGAAGAGAGAAAGAAAGAGAGAGGGGAAGTGGAGCAGGGATAAGCAACAGAACCGTGTTTGAAAAAGCGAAGTAAGACTCTCCTGTGGCCAGCAGCTGAGAGAGAGGTAGAGCCACCCAGTCCAATTGACTGCAGAGGTGTCACTCATGGGGTGCATAGGATTGTTTTTCTGTTAAAAAGAAGTCCTATGTGGGGTTCGTCATGCAGTGATTTCACGCTTGGGAAGTCAAGTCTGCAAAAGTGTAATTGAGACACATAAGGTGATCCTCCAATCTCTGCTGCGGTTTGACCCAGGCAGTGCGCCAGATGACGATGGAATCGACAAGTGTGCTTAACGTCAAGTGGACCCTACGAGGGAGGCCAAAGCTTCCTCCAGCTTCACTTCTAGGTGGGGATGTCGTTCTCAATGTCAATTCGACATTCACTTTGAATCAAATAAGTGGCCAAGTGACAGAGCATGAGGATGACTGGGATTTGTCGGGCTCCAATCCTTTGGGACAAGCATATTTTTGGACATCACGGTTGGCATTTTCAACAGTGGAAGGAGGAAAGGATGCTGCTGAAACAGTGACAGGTCTAAGCAAGTTGATCGACAAAGGCAGGGATGACAATCGTTCTCCTTATTTCCCAGATCCATCTGGGGACCCAAGAAAGGTACAGTTTGCAGATTTGACCTTTTGCATCTGGTTTTTGCAAGGCTTGGATTAGCACTCCTCTACCACTCGCGTTTCAATGGAGAATGATTGTGTCCCGTTAGTGCTGTGCAATGACATTGTGTAATCCTGACGATTGGCAGAAGTGAGCATTTGTCATTTTAAACCTACAAGATGTTCACAAAGTTAGTCTGATCGGTATTTCAAACAGACAGAGAATTTGTTGTGCCTATGTACAGGTGTGGATGCTCGATTTTGAGACTTCTCTTGTTGTTTGCAGTTCTTCCAAGTTGATGACAACCCCCAGAGAGACTTTTATCAGCTGGGCCTTGTGCTTGCACTACTCTATCTCGTGGTTCAATTTTTGAGATTAACCCTCTAAATAGGCCAGCTCCCCAAGGAAATCCAGTGAGGTATTATTCACGATGTGCGTCACATGTACTATATGTCACTCTTGTAAACTTCATACTAAGGAATTAAGGTCTTCTTTGTGTGACCTTCAGCTTAAGGTAGCTGAAAACAGGAACTGTATTTTTATGGCCTGGTTTACCTTGTTGGCTAGACAACCTGGCTTTTCTCAACAGGTTTGGAATCAGACTTTCAAATTACATATACAACTTCTTAGAGACTCTCTAACAGTTTTCACACTTTAGTAAAGGGGGCTGTCAGTGCAGACGTTTTGCATTTCCCTGTGACATACACCTGATTTATGAAAAGTAACTGACCATTTCCCAGGACTTAGAGCTAATCTCTTCTCTTACCTTTTCCCCTTGTGAATTGGACTGCTGGTACAATGCTTTTCGCGTCCACTGTGTTTTTGTTATAAAATTGGAAGAAAGTATAATGATAGAAGTTGGCCCATGGTTTACTGGTGCCGTTGATTGCTATATTTTATGGTTTTTGGCCCAAATTTCTGTACAACTATTTTAGGAGCGATTCAGTCTTACATTTTTCTTTGTAAGAGGAGACGGGTATATATTACATGGTGATGGACACATAGAAGCAGTTGGACTGCTTCACCCTCTGCGAGGGTATAGGACTGCGTAGGATCTGGACATTAATTCAGTGTGCTGACTATGTGTTTCATGGCTCCAGCACTTCTTGCCAGCATCCTGGAGGCTCATTTGCGTGTCAATCTGGTCAAGTCATTCCAAGTCTGGGATAGATTTACAACATTGCTCTTTCCAAGATTGTTGTCAACATCAAGCTCTAAAATTTGCATGGAATGCTACACATGGATTTCTGTGATGTGCTGGTGCAGGTGAATGAATTGGAAACTGCAATTGACAAGTAACCACTGAAACGCAGATAGCTGTGCAAAACGGAATTGATATGGTTTGCTTGCACCTTCCCCCCGGGGCAAGGATTACACTATAGTATATAGTATATATAGTATGTACTATAGTATGTATATAGTCTATAGTATATATATAGATTATACTAGATACTATCCTACTTGTAGGATACTATATACCGTGTCAACACTACCATAGCCTCCATTTGCTTTTGTTAAACTGCCAGTGTGGGGTGATCATGCTCTTTGCTACTGGCAGAAAGTATTTCACCGAGGGCAGAAGATGGTGATCCAAGGTACTGAGGGGCAAGTTTGCCTCGCGCACTATGTAATACTCTTCTGGAAATGGCTGGTGCTTGAACCACCGGTCCAGCATGTCCGTAACTCCAGCTGCGATCCGAGCCTGCGGTCACATAACCCTGTCAATCTGTCTGCAAGCAAGCCATGGCTATGCTTCGATCGAGTTTTCCGATGGAACAATCTATTCATGCATCCGACTTGGATATCAGGAAGGAAAAGAGGGAGTGGATTGGAAGGGAAGTGCCTGCGCATCCAGTGTGGCGCCTGAGGTGTGCGGGGTCATAGCATGGTGGGGCATGTAGCGCCATGGATGATCCTTTGGTGTTGGCTGCTGATCCCATACATCGCCACCGCAGCCTGCATCCCCACACCACTTGAGTGGCTTTGTTCCACAATGGAAAGGTTCAAGTATTTGACTTTGCCATTGTCATTGTTGCTCACTGTATCCTCATACACACAGCTCTTGAATGATGTGGAATCTAGAGCACTTGCAAATTTTGAGATTCATCGGAGTAATATGTCATCTCCCCAAGCACCCTCCCTATATATAACCTTCGTCCAAGCTTCTAACTATCTAGATGTGGGTGGGCCAAGACTCACCGCAACTCATCACCGGGAGTCGAGGGTGTTCGTGGTGGTTCGCCATAAAATGGCATGGTTGTTTGTGAAACCCCTGCGGACAGCTACAGAAGTATATATAGGGAGTAGTAACCTCGAGAACGGTGCAAGCCCGTTGGTGACCAAAAACTAATGAGTAAGCGAGCGAGCCAGAAAGCGACCAAAGAGTGGGGAGCTGTTCCGGACTGCCAACTACTAAAGGGAATTCTGTTGGTTCCAAATCGTTGGAGGGTACTTTGGGGGATCAAAGGGGGGGACCGTTATGCCCCGGTGAGCAGCCGGGAGCTCCAAGTTGGCCCGGCGGCCAGGTTGGGAGTTAGGCGCGCGCATCAAGCGAGTAACTATGACTTGAGGAGGGAGCTTACCGAAGTGAGGTGCGCGACATGCCATGATACCTTCAGCACGCAGAGCGTCAGAAAGGTCATGCCCAACCAAATGACCCAAGAGAACATGCGATTGGCCTTCGTGCAACCAAGAAAGACCGAGGGCTTCCCCCCAGGGGGCTGTATGGGCAGCCACCGTGGAGTCCTTTATCTTGGATAAAATCTCTTTAAACTTACTCCAGTTTATATTCAGACCCGAAGCAGCACAGAATTGCGACAAAGCGAGCAGGGCCCGATCCACATTTCCCATAGTGTTGTTATCAATTAACAAAGAAGTATCATCAGCATATAGCGAGGATTTTATACTGTAATTTGGGATAGATCGGTGCTGGATTTTAAGCCCCACCACATCTGGCCTGCTATGTAGGAGATGGCTGAGGCCATCTGCAGCAATAATAAACAGAAAGGGAGATAGCGGGCACCCTTGTCTCACCGAGCGGAAAAGAGGGAAGGACCTTGAGATGGATCCATTGACCAACACCTTACTAGATGTTGATTGAAGAAGAATGGTAATCCATTTGAGGAAGTTGTCCGTTATACCACAATTTTGAATCACCCCCAACAGATAGGACCACTCAATATTAAGGTAGCGACATCTAAAAGTGTGCGTTGCCTTTATCTGTCCCCTATTTTTGATGAATGAGTCACCCTTTTCATCCTAGTACTATGCACTTTCGCAATGGAGGTAGTTCAAGGTTCATTATTACTTTGGATTAGGTACACTAGCGGGTGTTTTTGGAGTAAAAGGGGGTTAATTAATGGTGGATTAGAGAAGCTAATTAAACAGCCGACTAATGATTCTCATTTCAAATTCCTCATTTGTTTTTGAAAGTGGAGGCGGGTGTTTTGGGACAACGGCTAGTTAATACAGCAGTTAGGCATGAATGCAAATAGGATTCACTCTATATACTGCTATAGTGCACACACTTTATCACACTTCAGTTTACTACAATAGCAATTCGTGGAGCGATAGACATGGATTTCCGTCCTAGCCAGTCATTGAGATTACTACCAGACACAGAGGAGGAACACAATGCTACCCAAGAGCACAATAATGATAGTAGTGATCGTGAGAGTGAGGAATCTGGAGGTACTAGACAACAGCCAGGGCAAAGAGGCAAGGGATCTGAGGACGATGAGTATGAGAATTTTGCATGGGCACAAGACCCGGCCGAGGAGTGGACGGAAGTGCATTATGCAGCTGGAGTCGGAGGACCGGCTGTAGTTCCAGATGAGGCACCTGCTAGGGAGTCCCCACCACCAATCGATGTAACTCCAGTCTCGAGACGAGCATCCCAGCAAACACCTACAAGGAATTATGGAGGGCCCCAATTATATGCAGTCGGGGAAGGGATCAACTCGCGTACCAGATCAGGTGCTCGGCCCCGCCAAAATGGCAATTGGAGTGACCAAGCTCTTGCTGGCGCCTTGGCAGCAATCGAGGCTGGGTCGTCAAACCTAGGTGCTGCAAGACAATTCACCATACCTGCAGCTACTCTATGGGCCCACATGTATGGAACCATTCGTAGCAGACGTCGTGGCAAACATGGGGTTATGACTGATGAAGAAGAACGATTGTTGGTAGCATACATTGAGAGAATGCAGGACGTAGGGCATCCATTGACACTAACTCAGATCGGATTGAAGTTGGGTGAGATCTGTCAGCTAAGGATTACACCGTTCGTCAATGGAATACCTGGTTTGGGATGGCTACGCTGGTTTAGGGAGAGACACCATCATCTAAGCCTATGAGTTGCTCAAGGTCTGGAGCAGGGAAGGGCCAAGGGCCTCTGCCAAGAGAATGTTGACAGCTTCTATGCTAACCTAGGCAATCTATACAACAAAAACAACTACGACCAAGAGCGGATTTGGAACTGTGACGAGTCGGGGGCGCAGGCAGGAAGAAATGGCGGGGCCAGAGTGCTGGCCAAGACTGGATCTCGCACGGTGCACTCCATTTGTCCAGATGAGAGGGAGTGGCTCTCTGTATTGACCTGCATTAATGCAGCAGGTAGTTCAATTCCTAATTTTTACATTTTCAAAGGCAAACGCTTTCGTCGTAACTACATTGAGAGATGTGAGACGGGGGCCACAATGGCAATGCAACCAAAAGCATGGATGACAGGGATCATATTCTCTAAATGGATCTCACATTTTCTTGCATCAGTTAGAGGCATGGGGAACGAGATTACAGAGGAGAGGAGACATCTGCTGATCCTTGATGGCCATAACAACCATGTCACAATCAATGTTGTCCACCAAGCTAGGTCAGTTGGACTCGATCTGATCACGTTGCCATCCCATACATCGCACGCACTGCAACCTCTGGATGTCTCCGTATTCAAGCCCTTCAAGACTGCATTTCGAAACTACAGGGATATATGGAGTATAGCAAACAAAGGGAAGCCAGCAAACAAAGAGAATCTGGCGCAATGGGTTTCTTTGGGATTGAAGAAGGCACTATCAGAAGTCAACATTAAAAAAGGATTCTCCACCACCGGGATCTGGCCTCTACGGCCTATTGCAATGGCAAACAAGATGGGGCCATCATCTACTTTTGCACAAGATCCACCTGCAGAAGATCAAGATCACACAGCGAAGACAATCAATCACATGAGGACAAGCAACCAGATCCAGCCATTGAAGAGGTGATAGGCAACATGGTTCCCGAAACCCAAGAGGAATGTATGCACTAGTATGTGCATATGGAGGATGATGACGGGCCCACAGATCAGGCCCCTAATGATGAGAGCAGCCAGGAATCCCAACCACTTGCCCGAGACCGGGAGCTCTCGATGCTCGCATTCACGGGTCCCACTAATATAGCCAGGTTTCTCACCCTTGCGGAGGCTCCTGCACCCACTAGAAGACGAACGACTCAAGAGCAAGTGTTAATGGATTACTCCAAATCCATAATTATGACCAGCGACGACTACGTCAACTCCCTTAAGCAGAAAACACGACTCAAGGCGGAAGCAATTGCAGCCAAAGAGAAGAAACAAGAGGACCAGCGCATTGCACAGGAAAAGAAGGTAGCAAAAAAAATAGCCAAGCAAGAGGCGACTCGGATCAGAAAGGAAGAAGCGGCAGCAAAGAAAACATATGCCACTTCTGCTCAGTAGGTCCCTCCTGTAATGCCATACATTGTTCCTTGACATGCACTTAAAGGTGTCATGAGTGCACAAGGTGTGCACCTACACCTTTCTCAAAAAATTACCAAAACCAAGCCATGTGTGGGCCCAGATATACCCACCTCCCAACAGGGAAATCCGTGCATCTACCTATGGAAGGACCCATAACTTACCTTGCATGAATCACAACTTGTGCAAAATCTGACCATTCAGGTATCAAATAGAACCCCTAAATCTGCCCTGAGATGACCTACAAATCCTCAGACATGGCCATCTCATAACCTTAAAGTAACCATCCCATAGACACACCTGGAAGACTCCAGAGCCCCCTCATTTCCCATTCTCCCGCCATTCCAAGGCAACTCCCGCCACAGACCTGCTCCTCCTTGTTCGTGGACTTTAGGGTGTCTTCAGTTATGCATGCTCTCACTGCCTTCCATCAATCACACCCCTATGTGGTGTCAAGTGTGGGACCCCATGTAACTGATGCCCGTGTGCCCAGCTAGAAGCCACGGTGACGAATTGGCTGGTGTCTTCACCCTTTTTCTTTGCTCGACATCGCCGGATTGCCATGGCTTGCTTATACCTGCATATGTTCGGAATCGATCCACAGAACGGGGCATGGTGCCTGATGGGCCCTCCCGACTTCAGCAGTGCCTGCAAGCGATCGCCATACTCCCCCAATGCCTTGTTTGACTTTGATAATTCATATATAATACATTAATGATTGGAAAATTATGTGCTTTACACAACAGATTGTTGCTTCATTTGCTATTCAACTCATGTAATTTTTGTGGACACCGCACCCTTTGAGCATTGCACACTACTTAAAAGCACACTTTTAGATGCCGCTACCTTATCGAAGGCTTTCTCGAAATCCAGCATTAGCATTGCTAATGGCTGGTTAGCTTCGAAAGCAGAGTGAAGAGCTTCATGAGCAAACAAGATGTTATCCAATATCATATGGTCCTTTAAGAACCCTGTCTGCTCAGGTCTGATGAGCTTGTAGAGAAGCGGTTGAATCCTTAGGGCCAAGGCCTTAGCTATAATTTTGTAGACTGCATTTAGCAAGGTTATCGGTCTATAGTTGGAGATGGAATCACGGTCCCTCTTTTTGTGTATAAGAGTAATCACCCCTTGGCTAATCCGAGAAGGCATAATGCCTTTGAGAAGAATGTCTTCAGCGAAAGCTATAAAATCATCCCCACACACTGACCAGATTGCCTAGAAAAGCTCCACTGATAATCCATCTAACCCCGACGATTTATACGAGGCAAGCTTTGACAACGCATCTGAGAGCTTGTTTGATGTGAAAGGGGCAGACAGTCTCACCAGCTCTGATTCAGACACAATTGGAATGTAAGAAGAAAGCACAGAGCTTCGGGAAGCCAAATCCTGCGGAACAGGGCAGTGAAATGCGAGGCAGCCAGGGAGGACATCTGCTTTGGGTTGGAGACCGGCAGCCCCTGGGCATTATTCAGGGATGCAATGGATGTAGTATCACGGCGTTGCTTAGCTTTCAGAAAAAAGTATCTTGACATCTTCTCACCCTTCATAGACCAATTGATGCCTGCCTTCCTTCTCATGTTCTCCTCCTTTGCATGAAGCAACTCTGCCAAGTTCCTTTTGGCTAAGTGAAAGGAGTCCCAGGTCTGGTTGTAGGCCCATCCCAACTCAATCACTTTCTGACATTGAGCAAGGCATTTGGTGAGAGCCTTTTCTTGCCTATTCCTGCCCATAGCATGCTGTTTCGAGATTTCCTGCCCCACTCTTTTAACAGCTTCCATTTTCTTCAAGAATCTGATCGTAGGGGAGGTGAAACCCAATCCAGCAGAAATCCAGGTCGATTTTATCAGGTCCAGGTACTGGGGGATGGCCAAGATGGAGGGGTTCAGCTTAAAGAAACCATGCCCCTTGGAATGAGCACCTGGCAAGGAGAAGGAAGCACTAATCGCTGCATGATCAAACCCTGGCAGAATGGGCCGTAAAGCTGTAGGCTTCGCCCAAAACAAGGGAGTGGGAGAGCAGTAAATTCGATCCAGGCGGGCCATGCAGAGGTCTGGGGGTTTACGGTTGTTTGACCAAGTAAAACGTAAACCATCTTCGAAAGAGGTGAAAGGCTCAGACAGACCCACCGCAAAGCAAAGAGAATCCCAGACCTCTGACTCTTCAAGAGACAACGTGTGTGAAGCTGTTCCAAACCGATCTTCTATACACTCCACCATGTTCATGTCACTAGCAAAAATCCAATGAACAACATCAAGACAATCCAAGATTTTAAGTCTCAGAAAAGACCAGAATTCAATTATTTCATCAACGGAATTGGGAGCATAAATGTTCACAAAAGCGCAACCTCGAAGGGCTGAATTGGAAGAAGCAAAAGCAACCTGAATTCTCCCTTGCATCCAAGATTCAACCCTAGTGAATAATGAAATCAAAGCTGGTGAAATCAGAATAGCAGTTCCACCTCTAGAGTCTGCTATCGAAGGGTTCCACCAGGCAGCATTGCTAGGCCAAAAAGCATTGCCTAATGCCTGGATTTTCGCTGCATTTAGTTTGTGCTTTTGTAAAAAGATGATCTGATTAGAGTTCGTAAAGGTGGCTGCCCACTGTTGAAGATGGCGGCGTTTAGGCAAAGAGGCTCCAAGATCCAATGCCTCTGATATTCCACGAGGTAAGGCCAAAATTCATGGAGGAAAAGCTTGCAAGCCCATGGCATAACCACGAATTGATGGCTTGGAGAAAACTGGGAGGACAGGAAGATCTTTGAGGATGGGCAAATGTGGCAATACTCTGAAGGACAAGGCTTGAGATGGATGCTCCGAGCAGTAGGTGCAGGCCAGACCCCCCCCTCCAGACAGCACATCGAAACACCTGGGGTGAACTGGAACCTCCATTGTAGCACGACTCATGACTGAGACAAACGGACAAGCGTCCCCAAGAGAGGAACTCAGCAGAGTAACTGGATAGCAAGAAAGGAAAGAACTGAACGGAGAAGCCAAGCACCACAGCTCTAGGGCAGAATCTCCGAGAGAAAGCGTAGATCCATAGCAAAAACCCACCATAACCAACGGTCAAGCTGAAATACAGCAGGGCAGGCTGTTTAAGACTCACCGGTGGAGGTGATGGGATCAGCAAATCAACAGGAGCCATTGCTCCCTCCCCCTTCTCTCCCTCCTTTGCATTGAAGACCACCAAACCATTGCTAGATCTAGGGACATCCTCAGCCGAGGCCAGAACCTAGACCTTCTCTGTCGCCATAAGCAGCTTCCTCCCTGCCAGTAAATGTGAGAAAGCCATGGCCATTCCGCAGCCAAGCCTCTGTCCTTGGGAAAGTCACTTTCATACAACCAGGAGAGCTTGCCTAATCCTGCAGCCTGAGCACACACATCAGCAAGGCTCATGACTGGAAGGACCTGTAAAGAGTAAGGGAAGGTGGATGAGTTCTCCTTACATAAATAGGTCCCAAAGAAGAGGGCAGTCTCAGCCGAGAGGGAAAACAGAGGAAGACGGGAAGAAAAAATCTCATTCACCTTAGATACCATCAAGTTGAGTTCCTGGGAAGGCAGTAACCTACTGACATCCGAATCTGATAACCAGGAACTGATGAAAGTATCAAGCCCTGAAAGCAAGATTGCAGGTTTGCCATCCGGGAAACCATAAATGATAGGGGTCACTCTGATGTTAACCAGCAAGTAACCACCAGGAGGCAAGACATCCGATAGAAACACATCAGAAGAGCGAGATCAGCAAAAGACTTTAATTGAGAGAGTCAAAAGGAAGCCAAATTGAGAGTCTCATCTTCTCCTAAACTGAAAACAGCCGGAGGAGAGGGGCGGAATGAAGAGGAAGCTGGGGAATTAGCAGGCAAAAGGTAGATCCGTGGACTTATGGAAGGAGAGCCCGTAATAGAGTCACAGAAGCGCTTGGCAAGGGGCTGCTCAAGCGGCGATGAGTCCATCATTTTTCTAATCAACGGGGAAGGGGGGACAATACCGCGTCGCATTGACGTCCCTTCAGTGGCTGCAACGGGATTGGGAGGAAAAAACTCAGCAGCCTTACCTGGAAGGTCTGGGCAATATGCCTTAACATGACCCTCACGATGACACTGGTGACAAATAATGGAAAGAATTTCTTCTTGAATTACCACCGATATAAAAGAGCCATCTAAGGATGGGAGCTTGATGGTCCTCGGGATCCGAGCCTTCTACGGCATCAAAATCACCAGCCTGGGAATCCCGCTGTCTCTATGCCCGCCAAAAGAGCTCCCATCATGATCCACACTGTGAGCCTCGGGGAAGAAGTGATCGTTCGGTAAATGGAGCCAATGAACACACCAAAATGTGCTCCGATCTCTGGCAAAGAACGCAGATAATTACCCGGGAGAAACGGAAGTGCTATGATCCGTGGTTTACATGTGGCCCCCCTTTTGTGACCCCAATCTGGGGATCATGGAAACAAATTCACTCTGTACCTCGATTTTAGAGTATTGAACTTTAGGGCCTTCTCTGCGTGGTCTACATAAACGAACATGAAAGAGTAGAACCCACGCCCCAGGGGAATGCAGAAGTGATGCGTGAGCCCCCCTTCAGGGCCGAGATGCTCAAAAGCCCATTGTCTTGCCCAACGCCTATCCCTTGCACGGCCAGGAAAGTGGACCATGATCCCAGTTTCTTTTAGCAACTGGGAGTGCTCTCTAACCAGTTCCATGTTGATCTTGAGAATCGGTTGATTGTCGTCAACCACCCCCGCGTTTTCACTCCACAGTTGGAAGTCATCCGAGGACGGGTTGAAAGTTGAAGGAGGGCCAAAACCCAGAACCCTAGAGCCGTTATGTGCCCTGCGATCCATCTGCACATTACGCTCTACCTTCTCATTGCGTCTGGAAGGTCCACCCTGTTTTTGCCTGTCATCCTTTCTGACCTCTCTTCTGGTATCCCTTCTGAATTGAGGCGCCGCTGAAACAAATGAAGCCATAGCAGAAGTCGGAGGAAGCGGAAAGGCGAAAACAGGCTCAACAGTAACACCCGAAAGGAGATGCTGAAAGGAGGGGGGGCAGGGAGAAGAGAAGAGGGGGAAGTCATCCAGTAGCCTCATAGCATCAATGAGAGGGAACCAAAGGGGGACAAGGGCAGAGAAGCCAGACATAAAAAAGATTAAAAACAGATCCTCATGAAGGTTGCGAAGGCGGGAAGAAGGAGAGGGGGGGGGGGAGCGACGTCAGAGTAAAGAGGGGACAAGTTCATCTAGTCAGATAGTCGTCACCCACGGAAGCCCAAACGAGCTCATAAAGCACGCGAGACGAATGAATGAGAGAGGTTGGAGAAGGAGAGAAAGCTGTTCATCAGGGAACTTGGGGAAAGAGTGACCAAAAGAGTTGCAAACAGGGCTCAGTCCCCGAAGAAAACAACCAAAATCTACCGGGGACAAGAGGAGGCAGAGAAGCTAAGGTCACCACAACCAAATACCAGGCTGCTTCACAGACCATGCGGAGCTCTCCGCCATCGCCCCCGACTTTGAATGTCAATCGCGTGATGTGCATCGGGCTGAAGAGCTATTTTTTTTAAATGAACAGGGGACCGAGTGGCCCTGGAATTTTATTATACGACGATTTTGTATTTCCCTGTGACACCTGATTTATGAAAAGTAACTGAGCATTTCCCAGAACTCAGAGCTAATCTCTTCGGATTATACTCTCTGTACAACCCTTTTCCCCCTCACAAGTGTGTTACATGATCTCTAGCCGCCTTGCCCCAAGACTTTGTACCTCCCGCACACTTCATCACACCTTCCGATTGATATATTTTATGGTTTTTGGCCCAAATTTTTGTACAACTATTTTAGGAGCAATTCAGTCTTACAGTTTTCTTTACAATTGAGACGGGTATATATTACATGGTGATGGACACATAGAAGCAGTTGGACCGTGTGGACCGCTTCACGCTCTGGTAGGGTATGTGGACCATTAATTTTGTGCCCCGAATGTGTGTCTCATGGCTCCAGCAATTCTTGCCTGCACCCTGGAGGCTCGTTCACGCACATGGCTCCAGCAATTCTTGCCTGCACCCTGGAGGCTCGTTCACGTGTCACTGGTCAGGTCATTTCGTCATTTCCAAGTCAGGGATAGATTTGCGACATTGCTCTTTCCAAGATTGTTGTCAACATCAGATTCTAGAATTTGCGTGGAACGCTATGTCATAAATACCACTCTCATCGTCTTGTCATCCAGTAACTTCTACTAGGTTTCCCTTATTTGCTAGTGCTTGCTAGTCGCATTACTCATTAGTCAGTGCCTCCACTCTCCGCTATGAGTACTTATGGGGTGATCACCAAGTAGTGGTGTAGTAGTTTTCAAACATCCGGAATGCTTTACTAAGCATGAACACTACAACCGGAATACAAAGCCCTTAGAGGCAGCCTATTTATCTGAAGGAGTGCATTTAAAACTAGTAATAAACAATGGTGGGTGGGGAAAGCCTAGAAAACTGGATGGCCAACTGACTAACACTGAATTGAACTAAATACTACACGGGAGGCCACCTCTCGAGTGGGCCCTATGCTGAGAGAGTCGCTAATTTCTAACACCCCCTCTCAATCTTAGCATCTTCTCTAGGGTTTTTGTCAACCAAATTCTTTTCTTTGTTGCTATCACGGACAGACTACAAACACCCAACGCCGCTCTAAATTTCTCAAATGTTTGCCTTCCTAATGCTTTAGTCAATACAGTATCAGCGATTTGATCTTGTGTGGCCACATGAATCAAATCAACTTCTTGATTTTCTATCTTCTCGCAGATATAGTGATAATATAATGCAATATGTTTTGTGCGAGCATGGAAGACCGGGTTTCGAGTCATCATTGCACTGCTCTGATTGTCACATTTGAACACAGTTGGTCCATCCTCCAGAATACCCAACTCTTCGTACAATCTTCGCAACCAAGTCGTCTCCTTGGCACCTTCAGTGAGTGCGCAGTATTCAGCTTCTGTGGACAAGCTTGAGTTAATGTTCGAGCGCAGCCAGGCTTACCTTTTCTGAGTGACTGCAGGTTAGCAGTAAATTATCTAGTACATAAAGAATTAGCAAAATAACCTTGTCATTCTCTTTGTAATAGTAGAGATTGTAATTTGCACCAAAGGGGTTAAGACCTTGAGACTTGTTTTGGGCTACAAGTACGATTAAAGCTCTTAAGGTGCTCCACTTTACGGCTGGCGCAAAAGTTTCCTAAAAATCCACACCTTGTCGTTGTTCGAACCCCCTAGCCACCAATCGAGCTTTATGGACAGGGGCAGCTGCTCCAAGCCCTTCTTTTCACTTGTATACCCATTTCGCACTGATTGGTGTTTTTCCCTTCGGTAGATCGACAAGATCCCATGTGTTGTTCTGTTTATATTGTCATCTAGTTTGTTTCTGGATTTTGAAGCAGACATACAACACTTCAAGATATATATATATATTTTCTGTGAGAGAATGGAGTACGGGAGTGTGTGACTCGAATTGTTCATTAGACTGCGGAGATATTTCGTTCAATCTGCCACATTAATTCTAGAGACATAATGTGTTTCCATCCCAATTTTCTCGTTTAGAAATAGGCGGATAAAAACTTGGGTAAATATAAGTATTGTTTTAAGAAGAAATATTTTCCTAGAATCGATTTCAAAAATAAAACAGGCTTCATAAAATCCATGAAAATTCAATACAAATAAATAAATAGATAACGTATACTGCAATGTATATGCTGTGACAGGGCACTCTCAATAGTTTTGAGAAAGCTTACAGTGTGGGGCCTTGCTCTTGCTACCGGATAAGGGCCTCACAGAGGCAGACACATGATGATCACAGGTACTGGGAGGCAAGCTGGCCCTCACGCACCATGTAGTACGCTTCTGGAAATTCCTGGTGCTTGAACCACCGGTCCAGCATGTCTTTTGTTCCTGCTGTGAACCGAGCCTGCAGATATACAACCCTGTCAATATCTCTGCAAGCACGCCATGGTGATTATTCACTCAAACAGAGACAGTCTGATCTACTCATGCATGACACTCACATATCAGGAAGGAAAAGGGGGATTGGACTGGAAGGGACATACCTGTGCATCCAGCGAGGTACCCGAGGTATGTGGGGTCATAGCATGGTGGGGCATGTAGCGCCATGGATGCTCCTTTGGTGCTGGCTGCTGATTCCATACATCGCCACCATAGCCTGCACCCCCCATGCTATTTCAGAGCTGTCTTTTGTTTGTTTCCTTCCACATTGTTATTTTTCACAAATGTGCAGCAAGTTCAGTATTTGCCTTTGCCATTGTGATTGTTCACTGTACCTCAACAACCTCCGGACTGATGTGGAATTTGGAGCAGTTGTGCATCACGGTCTCACCTTTCTTCGTGATGTATCATCTCCCCAAGCCCCTCAATACCTTTTGTCCAAGCTTCTAACTATTTAGATTTGTCATTCTCTTGCAATATACCACAATATATTCTACGAACACTGCATTCGGCTTTTGCATTGATGTGGAAGCAGAGGCTAGTACCACCCAGCTGCCCAGACTCGAGTGCCTCTACCACTGCATCAGTGTCTGCAATGGCGCCCCGTGCATTGTTCACCAGTATTGCCCCCTTCTTCATCTTGGCAATGCGCTCCTTGTTGAAAAGGCCACTGTCCCCCCAGCCAGTCACAAGTCAAGATTTGAGAGAAATAAAATAATAGTTTTAAAACATCTGCATGAAGCTTATAGATCTTATGGGACAAGGGAAAGCATGAACAAGAAAGTGATCGGGGCCCTCCACAAGCAACCCAATAACAACTATAGATCGAAGGATGGTCTAAGAGTTAACGCCTCATGCAGATATGCTGCTAAGCATTTCTGATCCTCGTAATGGAAAACCTCCTGTGAGAGATTGGCTGTCTCGGAAAGAAACAGGGAAAGGAATCTCTTGTTCAGTACTTACAAGGTGGAAAACTAGCAACACATTCACGTAATATTTCAGGTGGATATTTACAGCATACCGAGTCGTATCTGTGAGGGGAGTATTCACCACCACGACATCGCACTTGCTCAACAGAGTGTCGAGGTCTGTCTCCCTGGTAGCACCTAATTGCTTCTCCATCTCTTCCCCAAGTGAGTTGCGGTCATAATACAGCATTTGCTTGAGATCGAATCCCTGTTTCAACCCACATGTTCACCACTGTGTCCTATGATGCATATAAGGTCCCCATATGGCGCACCAAAGATTTATGAACTCTTTCACGGTCATGTTGTACCCTTATCTAGAAGCAATAGGTGGCCGATCTGGCTAGCACACATGTGACTCCAGACTTGGTTGTAGTTGCATAGCTTTGGGAGAAGAGAATGTACTCATAAGACATTGTTTGCCGTAGCCTTGTGGCCATTGACCCTGTTGGGAGGAAAGAGAGAGAGTGGCACATGACGATTACCAGCACTCAGGGATTCTTCAGTCCGAAGTCAAGTAGAATAAAATAGGTGACGAGTGATAGCACAAAGTTGAAAATTACCTTGAGACGTTTCATGAGCTCCCTCCCGATACGCCCTGCGCCTACAGTGCCCACAACTTTGTCTCCCAGGTCGTGTGATCTGTGAACTATTTCTGCCACATTCCAGCCCCCTTCCGACACTTGCTTCCATCCTGGGGCGAAATTTCGCACCAGAACCAGTATGCGCATCAGCTCATCTTCTGCCACTGATGTTACATTGCTCCCTGTCACGGTCCAGTTGACACAAATGTTCAATGTAAGAAACTGGAGACGACATTTAGGCACGGAAATGTAGGTTTTCATTCCAGTAACTGAGCTGATGAATGTTCTCTTTGTGCTCTCTCTCTCATCTAAAAAGAATGACCAGGATGTGTAACTGGCCACATACCCAAACTTGGCTGCCTCTATTTCGACAGTGTGCTGAAAATACAGCACCATGATACATATTTTCCACATCAGACTGTGTTCATGACGTACAATGTTGGTGCCCAGGTCCCTCAATCAAGCAGATTCGTTTGGGGAATTAACTAGCATCTGGCCAAGGGTATGCGTACATTCTCCATGACCAGAGGAACTAACCAATCCCCAGTAATGTCATCTGCAGTAGACGAGCCATAATGGAAAGGGGGTGGAAAGGGTATTTTGGGAGTCAAACCTGTGACCTCGGCGACTGTGAGACCAGCCTTAGCTGCTGCCCTAAGATCGATGTGATCTGAGCCTACGCCCGCTGTCACCAGAAGCTCTAGCTTCTTGCCTTTGTTGAGGCGCTCGGCGGTAATGTACGCAGGATGGAATGGCGTTGTTATTAGGATGTTGGTATCCGGCAACTCCTTATCCAACACTGCAAATGTAATCAAGCATTCCTTGGTGAGAACTTAGGAGACCTGCTCCCAGGTACGGAGACTAGACTCACCATAGAGTCTGTAGGATATATATTGCAGTGCACGCTGTAGGGATAGAATATACTCATAAGACTTTGTTTGCCCTGTAGCTTTGTGACCATAGACCAAGCCCCCAGTTTGGACGGAATAGGCAAGTGCTGCCTTTGTGAGGGCTCAATCCAGTAGGTGAGTCCCTTGATACAAACAATTAGTTCAGGCTTTCCTCTAGAAAGCCCTTCACATTAGCATCAATCTGCTCTGTGTGAGCAGCCCAAAAGTTAGATCCCAACAGGGCCAGGACTCTAGGCGCTGTAGGGACAGAAAGAGTTGCTTCCATCGGCCCAGACGTTTCTGTACTCAGAAGAAGAGGTTAGTATTAAAAGTATCTGAAGCCATTCTGCGCTCACTTAACTCTGGGTGTCCTACATTCAAGGGTGATTCGTCATGACCTCTACAGAAGAAGAATAGTATATATGTACAGTGAAATGTAAGCTCAACTAATTCTGAAATAGCTGGTTTGACCAGTGGATTTATCCGAACTAAATTTCATTCCGTTCCTGGGAGTGAATGCAAAACTTGGTCTTACCTTATTAAGACAGTCCAGACTGTAGTGCTGCGGAGAGTATATGTTCGTACATACCAGAATCAGGGCCGTCCTTGTCTGAGGTCACAACGTAGGTATGGCCCATTGACTCCAGCCACTCTCGAAGTCCCAGTCCATTTTCAGCGCACCCAAGAAAGTCGGGGTTGCTGGCATACTCGTGGGCTTTGTAGAGCACGCCCAATATCTTTTTCCGCTCTCCCTGCCGTCACGCACAGATTCTTCTTCAGCATGCATCCGCTTCGTACGTATCAATTTACACCAGCGATTTCACCCAGCAAATAGAGAAGGCACGTGGGATGTTTCGTTTGAATATCTAGAATCTCTATTGAGACTACCTCCAAATGAATGGAACGCATTGGACGAGGACACCTCTTGTTATTCACCTCTGATCCTTCATGTAACACAATTGCCATAAATTCGAAAGGAGGTTGGAACCAAGGCTAAGGTGATCTCCCGCAATGCAGGCAACCGGACTCGTGGCTTGCAACCCATGGGTTCTGACTACACGAGAACCTATCAATCTGCACCTTGTACATCAATTATGCTAACAGGTATGCGTACATGTATATAATATCCCATTCAGAAACGCCCCCTGGACTCACCACCCCCATAAACCTCGGATTTCTGTGGCGATGATCGGCTACTGTTATGAAATTCTCTAGCTCTGCACTAGCTACTTATGAAGAAGAGTGAGCGGGGAGTGAGCTGAGCCCAGCACGAACTTACCGGCGCCGAGGAGCTGTAGTGACGAGTGAGACATGCTGGAAGCGGGCGAACTGGCACTTCTGCACTCACATTACTACCATGCGGAGCGATCCGATATTGCTTTGACAGTGCCCTCAAAGCACCTGAGAACAAGAGAGAACAACTCGACTTGGGCACCATGATCACTAGCAAGCGTTGTCACTCGATCGGAGTGACTATTTCGAGAATCAAATTCCTGAAAACGTGAATCGAGCTACGAATGTGCAGACGATACACTCAAATGCACCATAGGATGGCGAGAAGGCATTGAATCCTTTGGCACCTGCAGATAATTAGCCTACTTGAAACAACATCACTTGCTGAAATAACTGAGGCCTGAGATGCCAATCTGAGAGACAGAGGAACGAATCACACATAAAATGATAGAACCCTGAATGATGACTAGATCAACAGCGAGCAACAAGCCGAGATGAGGGCAGCTAATGCTATGTCTGCAGTGAGGGAGGTAAGAGTGGGCATGCAAACAGCCATGCAGGATGGCGCATTTATACTATCCGTCATCTGTTGACGAGTGTCTAGAGACACGTGTGTATCTTCGATTGAAAAACCCATGTGAGCTATATTGAGAACCCAGCAGAGTATCTTCTGCCCATCTGCCCCTGACACATCGCACAGCTAGGCATGGCCCAGTTTTCTCTGTTCTCAAGACTAACGATGTTCATTTCATTTCTGTTCTCAAGACGAGGCTTGCTCATCTTGTGCCAAATCCTACGGTGCTTCTTCTGAGCAGCCAAGAAGACGGTGCTTCTTCAGGCCTCCCATTTTGGGTGAACCAAGGCAAATATACAACCAAAGAGCCAGCAAGCTATCTGGAGTCTAAATGACGGTGGGCATTGCATGCCGGCCCCACATGGCTATTACGTGCCACAGGAGTGCATGCGCCCCAGTTGGCTGGCGAAGGTAGGCGAAGGTTTTAGAATGGAGGGAGGGGAAGGTTGGCGAAGGTTTTAGAATGCAGGGAGGGAAGGTTGGGGAAGGTTTTAGAGTGAAGGGAGGCGAGTTGTAGAGGTAAGCCGATCTCACTTGGCTAGGAGATAGCGAAAGAGGGACGACAGGAAGAGAGGGAGGGTCGGATAGATTTTGTGCGAAGCGATAGCGGCAGAGTCGGCGAGGTGTGGTAGCGGATTGGGGTTCCACCATAGTTGGCGACGATATGGCTCAGGTGCCCTGTAGATTACTACTCTCTCTCTCTCTCTCCCTCTCAGTGGTCATGAGTTTCACAGCCTGATCAAAGTTTTACTTTGTGAATGTGTCACGGGGTTGCTTCGCAAGTTTCGATGCAGAGTTCGATTGGGTGGTCTCTTCATGATAATTAATGATCCGAGCTGCTAGAACGTATGTTGTCATAGTATATTGCGCGCCATTTGTTGGTGCCTCCCTCGAACAAAGAGTCACTCTACTTACTCAACAGTTTCTTACGAAATCACTCTCGGGTCAGCCATCGCAAATCAGCGAGTCGGGAATGAGGGGTGGTTGGTGGGTGAGCACATGGGCGGCCCCTGCGCGGGGGAACACACAGCGAAAAAGTACTGTCTCGCTGCGCTCGATTCTAGCGAGCGCAGCGGTTCATGATTTGTTGGCCTGCTTTGTGTGGGGCCCGTGAGCTACAATTTGTGCACGAGGAGTGATGCTCGTACTTGAGGAAATGGAAGGTGGTTGGAAAGGCGATGCGGCCTGGTGAGGAATGGCATGTGAGCTCAGGAAATAGTCGCTTTCATATATTCGAGACACTCCCCTGATTGTCCTTTGATGAGATGGGGGGACGCGATCGTATGGCCTGCTGACGTGACGAGTCAGTGGGACAGATGGGTGCTGTGTAGAGATGGTATTGAGCCTGAGTTGGTATCAAGCCTGAGTTGTGCTTGCAAGACTTGGATTTGTTGTGGAGAGCAAGCCCACGAATTGAACTTAGGCTGGTCGTCTAGTCTCACACTGAGGCACCTTGGAGTATCTAGAAGCTTGCACATAGATCTGCACATTCGTGTAGAGTCCGGAAGGAAGTTGACTCTCGGCTTAACTAGTTCTCAAGCGACAGATTGACAAAGCCATGGTGCCCAAGTCAAGTCTGTTGTTAGCTGCTTTAAGGGCGCTGTCAAAGCATCGGACCTCTCCATCTACATCTGTGTGCAGAGGCCACTGCAGCTCACCCTCTTACAGCACGTCTCACTTGTCACTACAGCACCACGGTGCCGATAATTCTGTGGGCCCCTGTTCTTCTTTCACTGTGCAGTGTACGAAGAACAATACTGGGGAGCTTATGGCCGGTGGTGAGTCTACGGGGAATTTCTGTAGCTAGGAGAGTTCTAATTAATACTGGGGGCTGCACCTGGATTGATGTCGACAGGGAGAGCGAGGAGGGAAGAAGGTGTTGGGAGTGTTCTACAAGGCACACCAATATGCAAACAATCCTGAGTTTCTTGGATGCGCTGAAAATGCCCTGGGATTGCGAGAGTGGGTGGAATCAATGGGCCATACCTACGTTGTGACCTCAGACAAGGATGGCCCTGATTCTGGTAACAATCTTTCGCACTAAAGAATTCCGCGCTCACGCTTATACTCAACTTTGAATTGTAGATTCGAGGACACAAGGGTGCCTCCCTTTCTTACCAAGGAATGTGCATGATCGCATGTACGCAGAGTTGGATAAGGAGTTGCCGGATACCAACATCCTCATAACCACGCCATTTCATCCTGCCGATCGCCTCAAGAAAGGCAAAAAGTTAGAGCTCCTGGTGACGGCGGGTGTGGGCTCAGACCACATCGATCTTAAAACAGCAGCTGCGGCTGGTCTCACAGTGGCCGAGGTCACAGGTTTGAATTTCGAATTCTGATCCCATCTGAGCTATGACAGGCCAACTGTTAGTGTCTAGATCTTACATGTTTGGGAGATTGGTTTCCAGCGAAACCCACTAGGAATGCTCTTACACTGGAGCTGATTGTGGTGATTACACACACCAGGGTAGGATCCACTCAGTCTACAACCGCCTTCATAGCTCTCCCACACAAATCTGGTTGCAGGTTTTGATCGAGTGTTATGTGGGTTGGCAAGGTTTGACAGATAATTACCCCTGAACAGAGATGTGGCAGATAGCGCTGCCCAGGGTTACACTGCCAGAAATACCGAGGCAGAATGGAGGCAGTATATAGCCCTTGAGGTAATCTTAGGGCTGGTGAGAGGGAGGGAGCAGAGAGAGGAGACGTTGATCAATGCTTTTTACACGCAGTGAATGCATGTGAACCACGTCTTGAACGTTGACTCTGGGAAGACTTTCTCACACAAACCTGCATGGTGGGAGACAGGAAGCAATGTGACATCCGTGGCGGAAGATGAGCTGATGCGCATACTAGTTCTAGTGCGAAACTTTCTACCAGGATGGAAGCAAGTGGTGGAAGGGCTCTGGGACGTGGCAGAAATAGTTCACAGAGCACACGACCTGGGAGGCAAAGTTGTGGGCACTGCAGGCGCAGGCCGAATTGGGAGGGAGCTCATGAAACGTCTCAAGGTAATCTGCAACTCTGCACCATCACCATCTCTTTCTGGGATTCTGCAGGATCTTCCCTACATTATCGAGATAGACAAAAGTTGTTGCCAGCGGCGATGGTGATGACTGAGTCCAAATGTGCATGTGGCCTGCTGTTCTGCATGCCATACATGCACCCTGGCAGCAAACCCAACGTTAATGGGGCCCATTCAAACAGTTCACACTCTTCATGTGGAATGCTTAAAATAAAAGTTAGTTCAGAAATAATGCCACAGAGCAAATTTTGACAGCCGCTAGGCTAATGGGTTTGGATAAGGGTACAGCATACATGCCTGTGAAAGAGAGTCTAGAAATCTTTGGTGCACAATATGGAGCCATGGGTTCTTGGGCCACAGTGGTGAACATGTGGGTTGAAACAGGGATTCGATCTCAAGCAAACGCTGTATTATGACCGCCGCTCAATTGGGGAAGAGCTGGAGAAGCAATTAGGTGCTACCAGGGAGACAGACCTCAACACTCTGTTGAGCAAGTGCGATGTCGTGTCCATAAATCTTCCCCTCACAGATGCAACTCGGTATGTTGTCCACAACCACCTCACAACTGTACTATGTGAATGTGTTGCTGGTTTTCCACAGTGTCATGTGGAAGTTCTCTAGTGAGTAGTGACAAGAATAGATCGCCTTCTCTGTTTCTTTCTCTCTGATTTCTTGGGCTTGTGACTCGGGTGGGGACAGTGGCCTTTTTAACAAGGAGCGCATTGCTAAGATGAAGTGGGGGGCCATACTGGTGAACAAATGCACGTGGTGCCATTTGTGACAAAGAGGCAGTGGTAGAGGCTCTCAAGTCTGGGCAGCTGAGTGGTAATAGCCCCTGCTTCCTCATCAAATGCAGTGTTCCTAGAGTATTGTGCGGTAACTGCAAGAGAATGACACATCTAGATAGTTAGAAGCTTGGACGAAGGTTACATATAGGGAGTGCTGCGCGATAGGTTTACCGCAGATCTTGTGAAAAGAAATCTTTGACAAGCATTACAGTGAGTAGTGAGTACCATGTGGGATCCATGTAGGGTCCACATTCTGTAAAACCATTAAGACCAATGGCCTAAACAGTGTCCTAGTACATTCCATTCTCAAGCGAACATTGCAGAGGCAAAAGCCCACTTGTGCATCATCGCGGAAGCCGCTCAGTGCAGACTGCTGTTACTGGCAGTCATAATGGTGTGGTCGCAAATGCCGGTTCCAAGCCTTTACTGCTCCTCCCCGTCGTGTGGGGTGACAACGGCCCGGGGACCCCTATCTCCAAGAAGCCACACGATAGGAACGGGCAGGCTTTGACGCCCCGCGCCATGTCGTCCGAATAAGGCTGTTGGACACAGTCGGACTGTCAGGTCAGGGGACGACCCGGTTCTAGGGGAACACAGGCCATGCTAGTTCCATAACTTGGGCTCTTGGACGGGACCTTCAGGTGCCGGCTCTTGGACGATGTAGATGGCAGGTTTTGACACCCGGGTTCCATGGGAACACACCATGACACCCATCCGTCGAGCTCCAGCCACGAGTGGTATCCCGTGCTACCTTGCTCCTACTACTTAAGCTCAAGCTATGTTGCAGTCTTACTTACTACCGCTGTCGAGCTAGATAGAAACTAGCCTTACAAAATTTTACAAAAACTTTTTGTAGAGTCATGATCTCTGAAGAGTCACTAGAGGCTAATCAAAATTGCCCTCAACTCCTCGCAAGCCGGTCCACGCACGGACGAAACTTCAAACTTCTTTGCTTGCGTGAGAAACAGCCTCGAATTAAACCACTGTGAGGCAAGTGGCTTTTACAATTCACCACAACATCCGAGTCACAGTCAGGTAAAGAAAGTTGGTCTATACATACATCTTGAATTCTAAGTTTGTTGTCCTCCCAACTTCTCCTCTATGATCGTAGTCACCATTTCTACAATCATACATGTGTCCTGGATGATTTCTTGAAGTACTAAGTATTTTCTTAGGAAAGTTCATCTTGTCCAAAACAACTCCTCCAAAACGACGCGACTGCTAGCAAATCAGCCTAGGTATTCCTTGCAACATAGGCAACGAGAACTGAATTGCAAAGATACACATGGAGAATTATCTGATGAGTAAATCGGATTGAACTTTTGACGACAATGTAGATAAGATGTTGCAAATCTATGACGCGAAGTTATCATTTAATCTTGAGAGCTTGCCGAATATGTCCAAATCAACTTCACGCGACATGTACAACATTAGTGAGAGAAGAGACCTACCGTTGTCTTGGCAAGGTCCTCGCATCCAGTGAAAATCTCATGTCCAGGTGCCAAAGGCGACAGTGTAAGCCCGGGCTTTGTTAGCTCCACTGGTAGCCAACCTCTTCTTGTCATTCAGATCCTAGAATCCAACAAAGAGATGAACAAACAGTTGAGGCTCGTTCATAGAATACCACAAGTAACCGCAGTTGACATGACATGGACACTAATAAGCACCATCGTTCGGATGTCTGATCCAAAAGCCAAAGTGATGACCTCCACTTCATGTGGCCCGGCTTAAGAGACACAGGGATTGAAATTGTCACAGCCTCACAAATCCAACAATGTACTCAAGATGATGGGTGGCAGTATTAACTTGGCCAAATTATTTTCTCCCTCCCATTTTCATGCCGAAGCTAAAGTGTGAAACCCTTCGATACCTACTGAAACAATCAGCAAGGTGCCGATATCACTTTATTAGTTACTTTCTCTACGGTTTGTCGTCCATTGTTTGAACAGATATCATGTTTGCACCCTTTCCATGAATCGCACCCTCCCAGATCGGAAAGGATAGGCTAAATGGCCCTGTATCTATCTTCTTTACAGGTCCAATCATCCTTCTTCATTATCCCCACATCTGTGAACAAGTTATCAACATCTATGTACAACTAGACGGGTCACATGGACTTAATCAGGTATTCAATCAGGTGGTGAAGCATACCATGTACTTCGTGCAACCATAGGCAAGAGGCTAAACCACATCTTTATTAGAAAAAAATTCACATTTACTATATAATTTTGAAGCATTTATGTCCGAGTTCACTGCAACGTTTGGAGAGAATGATAGAGAGAGAGTTGCAGAGACAAAGATACGAAATCTTCGACAAGGAGCACGTCCTGCTTCCGTTTATGCTGCCGAATTTCGACAACTTGCGTGCGACCTCGATTGGAATGAGAAGAGCCTCATTAGTCAGTTTTAATATGGGCTAAAAGATGATGTAAAAGATTTGTTGCTGACAATGCCAAATGTGAGCACACTGAGTGAAGTCATCACCCAAGTCATTGCATGCGATAATCGTTTGTTCGAAAGACGTCAAGAGAAGCGATCTGGATGGTCGACGACGCATCATGTCACTGTTACTACGGCACCAAACACAACAATCCATCAGACATCCGGTAGTGATCCTATGCAGATTGATGCTGTCCGATTCAAGCTACTAACGCCACAAGAAAAACAAAGACGGCGCTCGAATGAATTATGCATCTATTGCGGAGAAGAAAATCATATAGCATTAAATTGCCCCAACAAAAGAAGATTCAAAGCTCGGGGCACAACTCAAGTGTTCGATACAAGGAGGTCCAAAAACGAAGATGTCCAGTCACAGTAAGGACCATGCGGCTGGACACCACAAATTCCTTACCGAAAAAAAGTCTTTTTTTACCTCCAGACCCTGCACTTTGCTTCACAATTCCGGTAAAAATCAGAGTGCAAAATCGAGATATTTCTGTAGAAGCATTTTTGGACTCGGGGGCTTCAGCTTGTTTTATGGACAAAAACTTTGCGAAGCAACACAATTTAACGCTCGTAAAGAAGAAACTCTCGGCCCCCGTTGAAATCATCGATGGACGACCATTAGCATCAGAAAATGTGGACCATGAAACTCGACCACTCGAAGTGAAGCTTAAAGATCAAGCAACACATATTGTTTTCAACGTCATCCAGTCTCCAACGAATCCTGTGATCCTTGGACTTTCCTGGTTCGTACTTCATTGTTCTTTGGAGCTAGAGCTTTCATGAGAGCATGTGGCATTCACACTTTATGCGACTCCGATCAAGACCACAATAAGCAAAGATACTTCAACATTATCCGCTCAATATCAAGATTTCAAAGATGTCCTCGAGAAGAAAAATGCAAACATATTGAGAACATCGACCTTATGACTGTGCAATTGAGTTACAAAAATGAGCCCAACCACCATTCGGCCCAATCTATAACTTATCCCAGACGGAGTTGGCTACATTACGTGAATACGTTGATGAAAATTTGTCAAAGCACTTCATCCGACATTCAAAATCACCTACGGGGGCGTCTATCTTGTTTGTGAAAAAGAATGACGGATCATTACGCATGTGTGTCGACTATCGCGGTCTCAACAAAGTCACAATCAAGAATCGTTATCCATTGCCACTGATTTCTGGGCTTCTCGACCAGCTAGGATGAGCGAAGATTTTCACCAAAATTGACTTGAGATGAGCTTATAACCTTATACGGATAAAAGAAAGAGACGAATGAAAAACAGCTTTTCGAACAAGGTTTGGACATTTTGAATATAGTGTTATGTCTTTCGGTCTTATGGCTCTAGCAATTTTCCAACATATGATGAATGACATCTTTCGAGAATTTTAGATGACTTTGTGTCATCTATTTGGACGACATTTTGATATTTTCACAGAATGAAGAAGAACATGGCCGCTATGTACGCCTTGTCCTTAATAAATTAAGAGAAAGATGACTATATGCCAAGTTCGAAAAATGTTTTTTCCATCAATCTAAGGTCGAATTTCTGGGCTACATTATTTCCGATAAAGACGTCTTTATGGATCAGGAAAATACAAACCATCATCGAGTGGATTAAACCAACTTCGGTCCGAGATATACAATGTTTTCTGGGCTTCGCAAATTTCTATAGAATCTTCGTCAATGACTACTCCAAAATTGCTGCACCATTGACATGACTCATATGGAATGACAAATTTGTATGGGACGAGAAGGCTGACCAGACATTTGAAAGGCTGAAGCAAGCATTTACAACGGCTCCAATACTGGTACATATAGACCCATCTAAACCATTCTTCTTGGAAGCAGATGCATCGGACTTTGCACTTGGCGCTATACTCTCTCAATACGGTACAGATGGCCGACTTCACCCTGTTGGTTTTCGTTCTCGCAAATTTTCCGCAACAGAGATCAATTATGAAATCCATGACAAAGAACTTCTAGCGATCATCGATGCTTTTGAGGAATGGCGTCATCTACTGGAGGGAGCTAGACATCAGGTCACTGACTACACTGATCACAAAAACCTCGAATATTTTATGATTGTTCGTGTTTTGAATCGACGTCAAGCCAGATGGGGTATGTCACTAGCAATGTTTGATTTTGTTATTACTTATCGCCCCAGACATCTTCAAGGGAAACCCGATGCTCTTTCTCGACGATCGTATCTTGCGTCGAAAAAAAAGGAGGCAGCTTTCGACCAACAGAAATCCATCATCTTGAAACCAGCAAATCTCTAAATGAATGTGCTATCCATGTCCATCTATGACGATGCAGAGATCATAAAGGAGATTCAGGAAGCACTGAAGAATGACCAATTTGCTACGATACTACGAAGTCAACTAAATTGACCTCGAGACAACCCACATGTTACAAACGTCTTCGAATTCAAAGATGATTTACTTTATTTCAAGGGACTTCGCTATGTACCTCCAGGACCTACACGACTTCAAATTCTTCAAACATGTCATGATCTTCCGGCTGTAGGACATTTCGGCTTCAACAAAACAATAGAATTGATATCCAGAGACTATTGGTGGCCGCAGATGTGGAAACTCGTGAAAGAATTTATAAAATCTTGCGACACGTGTGCTAGAGCACGACATCGACCTTACGGCCTTCTTCAACCATTATCCATTCCCAATGGTCCATGGTCGTCTGTGTCTATAGACTTTATTACGGACCTTCCAATTTCCAAGACCACCGATTCAATCATTTTTATTGTAGATCATTTTACGAAGATGACACATTTCATTCCATGTAATAAGACGATTACCGGCGAGGAAACTGCAAACTCTTCCTCAATAATATTTACCGCATTCATGGACTCCCGAAGGACGTCGTATCTGATTGAGGACCACAGTTTATATCAAATTTCTGGAGGGGATTATTTCACATATTGGATACTAAGATCAATCTCTCTACAGCTAATCATCCACAGACTGATGGTCAAACCGAACGTGTAAATCAGAGGAGCAGTATCTTCGCTGTACGATAAATTATCATCAAGATAATTGGACGGACCTTTTGTCATTGGCTGAGTTTGCCTACAACAACACTATACATTCTTCGACCAAACAAACTTCATTTTTCTCCAATTATGGTCATCATCCTCGAGCAAACCCTTTCCACATTGTCGTGCGCATACATATCGCTACACAACTACATCGCTGTCCAAACCACACCACACATATATGCACAATAAAGTAGTCTAGCACAATCGCCCCCCTAGCTGGTGGATAGGTCCCTCTACCTCCAGATAGCTACAAGATGTAATAGCCACAGCCGTACTAAGTCCTCTATCACTGTCTTTATCGTGCTCAAACTCTATCAACCAAGAGGCCGGGTACAAGAGTAGCCCCATCGTTAGTCGCCGTCTTGCAACCAAACCATCACTCTTAGAAATAGAAGTCGAGCCAGGGGCACCCCAAGCTATGGGGACTCCACCCCACAACAACCTACACTCCCATCATAAGCACACTCAGATCTAAACGCATGAAGGAGCTCGGTCGCGCAGGCTCAACTCGAGAGAGATGAGCTGCGCGACTGCCGCTCTCGTGAAGATAAGACAGACCAGGTGTCAAACTAAACTTGACACCTGATTTAACACTTGACCTAAATCCAAGTGTTAAATACAAATAACTAGTTTTATTCTAGCTGTTTTCACACTGTGCTTATTTAACTTGACAGCTGTCGTGCGCATACATATCGCTACACAACTACATCGCTGTCCAAACCACACCACACATATATGCACAATAAAGTAGTCTAGCACAATCGCCCCCCTAGCTGGTGGATAGGTCCCTCTACCTCCAGATAGCTACAAGATGTAATAGCCACAGCCGTACTAAGTCCTCTATCAACCAAGAGGCCGGGTACAAGAGTAGCCCCATCGTTAGTCGCCGTCTTGCAATCTGTGAACTTGAGCCAAGATCTCGTGTGTTCAAGGTCTCCTAGTAGCTGGGCCTTGCGTTTCTTGTTAGCCTCCCATGGTTGTATCCACTCCCACTATCCAATGCAATGTGGACATAACCAATCCCCATCCGGAACCATCTCAAGAGGTGGAGTCAAGCATCCCATATGCCAACCTCTAGAGCATCGATCACATACCAGCATGGTGGCTGCCCCTTTAGCAGACCCACACAACATGCACCTCAAACCTGCAGATACCACTGCCAGGTTTGGGTCAATCCTGCCATCGACATTCGGAAGGTGACATGGCGCACAATTACGCACATGGTCCTTCCAAGTGATGCCATCCCGACCCTCCAAGACCAAGACGCCTGAGGGCAAGACCTCTCGAACCCTCAAAATAACACGTCCTGCAGTCACATCCAGGGTCGTAGGAGCAGTCTGCTGCAGATAGACATAGTCACCAGGGTTGAATCTCCGAACCCCAGGACGATAGCCCCCACCACGTATGGTAGCATACCTCAACGTATCACGGTGTTGTGCAATGGCAAGGTTCTCGAAAGCCATAGGCATGACTCTCTTGAACAACTCTGCACGCTGCTCACATGCACGTGCCCACACGTCCGGATCGTCAAGGTTAAGAACTGTAGCAGCTTCTCTGCGAATGGATGTAGGCAAATCCGGCTCTCGGCCAAAGAGAAGAAAGTATGGTGAGAAGGAGGCAAGTGATGCTTGCTTGCTGAACCTGTAGCCCATGGCTAACCAGGGTAACTGAAGGTCCCAATCTCCTAGGTGTCCCTTCTGCAAGCCATACTTGCGCAAACCCCTCTTTACTGTCTGAACAACTCTCTCTGCCAAGCCATCGGCTTCAGGATGATCCCGAGAAGTGGTGCGGTGGTCTATCAAGGCCTTGTCACACAAAGCCTGAAACTCCCCCAAGAACTCTCTCCCTTGGTCCGTGAGTACCTCAGCTGGAGCACCGAATCGGCTAAGCACACAATCCAGGAATGCATACGCAGCTCCCTCACTAGCCTTATCAGGCAATGGAACCAATTCAATCCACTTGGAGAAGTGCTCCACCATCACCAACACGTACTTGTTGTGGCGCATGGTCAGTGGCAACGGCCCTGCGAAGTCAAGACTCCACCTGTAGCCCAATCCCATGATCGGAAGAGGGTGCAATTGTGGAGTAGGGGCGTTGAATGAAGCACGCACCCTGTCACACACCATGCACCTAGCCACAAATTGTTGCACCTCTGTGTGCATACCACGCCACCAATACTGCCCCTGCAGTAGACTATGAGTGCGTCGCACCCCAAAATGCCCCAACTCCTCATGGGCATGCCGCACTAACCGTGCCCGCTGTGTTGGGTGAGGCACAATCCTCACTCGACCATCCTCCCACACTCGGAGCAGGTGTGTCCCCTCCCACCTGAACCTCTTGGCTCGTTGTAGGATCCGATCCCTCTCCTTGGCAGTCATAGTGGCTGTCGTGTCTCCACTGCGGAGGTAGTCCAACACAACTGAATCCTCATGTATATCTTTGGCGCCACTCTGCTCATTGCTGGCCTCAGGGTCCTCAGACACTTGATCTACAGTCATCCCTGTTGTAGGTCCAACCTGGCCTTCCGCTGCCAAGATACACAGAAATGCAGATGCATGCCATCCGGGCACCATCTCCTCGTCCGTCTCACCATGCCACCGAGCTCCAGTGTCATCCTGCTGGCTCGTGCATGGATTGCGACTCAACCCATCTGCATTTCGATTGACCAAACCCGGTCGATGCACCACCTGAAAGTCATACTCTTGAAGGATGAGTGCCCACCGTGCAAGCTTCCCCGTAAGCTTGTCTGACTCCATCAACCACTTGAGTGGTTGGTGATCCGTGACAAGGGTGAAGAGATTGCCGTATAGATAGCACCTGAAGTGTGCCACGGCCCACACTGCAGCTAAGCATTCTCCCTCATATGAGCTATACTTAGACTCTGCAGCATTGTTCGAGCGGCTAGCATAAGCCACTACGAACTCTCTTCCCTCATCATCCACCTGTGTGAGCACCGCTCCAAGCCCCAGCATGCTCCAATCTGTATGCAGCTGAAAAGGACGCCCCCTGATAGGTCGTCTCAAGATGGGCGCCGAGGTCAACCTCGCCTTGAGCTCTTGAAAAGCTTGTTCTTGCTCATCTTCCCACTGCCACTCCTGGTCCACCTTGGTCAGCTTGGTTAGAGCCTTTGCAATGGCACTAAATCCCTTAACAAACCGTCTGTAATAGTTTGCTAACCCCATGAAAGCTCGAACTCGGCTCACATCCGTGGGGCGTGGAACCTGTGCAATGGACTCTACCTTAGTCTGCTGTACCCCCAATCCTCCAGGATATATCATGTGACCCAGATACTCAATCTGGTTGTGGAAAAACTTGCACTTGCCCGGATGTAACTTCAATCCGTGCGTCCTCAAGCGCTCAAATACCCCCTGAAGGTGTCTCTCATGCTCCTCCACCGTAGCACTAAAGATGATGATGTCATCTATGTAGCACCGAGCAAACTCCACCCCTGCTAGAATCCTGTCCATGACTCTTTGAAACTCAGCGGGAGCGTTTTTAAGCCCAAATGGTAAGAACCGCCACTGGTATAGGCAATCCTTCCCGTGCTCATTGATCCCCCAGAATGCCGTCTTTTGCTTATCCGCCTCCTTGATCGGCAACTGGTGATATCCGGATCGTAAATCCAACGTGCTAAAGACCTTGGAATGCCCAATGGCATCAAAGATCTCCTCTGGTGTTGGCATGGCATACCTATCGGACTTGGTCTGACGATTTACAGGCCGGTAATCACCGCACATACGTCTCTCCGTCCAATTGCCATAGACATCCTTCTTAGCTGGCATCACTGTGGCTGAAGCATACTCTCCACCAGAGAGCTCCACCAAACCTGCCTCCCAGAGATCTTGAGTCCTCATCTGAATCAAAGACCTCTCCATGTCACTGTATCTATAGGGTCTCCGAAAGATTGGCGTGTCAGTGGCCAACTCAATACGGATCTCTTGACCCTTCAGTGCTCCCAAGTCCTTCAAACTGAAGGCAAAGCAATTCCTGTAAGCCCTCAGGAACCGCCGTATACGTCGTCTCTCTCCTCCGGTGACAATGGGTCCAATGTCAGGCTCCCAATTGTCCTCCGTAACTGCAACCTTAAGTCCAGTGGGCTTAGAGGTAGAGGACGCGTCCCGTGGTTGCTATGCTGCAACCTCTTGAGCAGTACCCCCTTCCTGCTCAGTCAATGACAAGGCCTCATCCTGCCCCATCATCTCATCATTGAGAACCTCCTCATCCCGAGAAGAATCCCCAACCTCATCCATCACAGCTGCCTTCGCTGCCAACTCCCTCTGAACCTCGAGCACCTCCCACATGTGCCATGGATGTCTACACCTCGTGGTCCTCACCGGCTCGCCCCCACTCGCTGCCTGTACCGTCTCGGTAGGCAGAGAGACCGTCAAGGGAAGTGCACTCCGCACTCTACGTTGCTCAGCCATAGCCAAGCTGACAATCCAGGTCAAGCAATTGAGATCCATTGCTTGCCCCAACACCTGACGACGTGATGCCTCAGAAAGAGAAGGCACCGCCGTGGTCCCAGTGGAAAACCCATAGCCCGCTCTCGCTCGTCGGCATTAGGCTCCACTAACTGCTGCAACTGAGCATCCCACAGGAGGCCAGGTCCACCATCCCGAAAAGCATGGGATCCTGGGAAGCTGAGCAGTGTAGGTAATGCTGCTCGTGGTTGACCCACCCTGTTGACCACTGCCAAAGGCGAACGGTCATCGTGTCTCACACGTTGAGACTGCCTTCCTGTGTCCAAAATGCCATCCACGGTGAGGTGTGCTGGCCGCTGCACCCCATCAAATGCACGCTTGAGCAGTGCGGGTGGCATCAAGTTAGTCCACCATAGTCGTGGACGATGAGCCCGTGACCCCACTGCAGCTGCATCCAGCAATACTGCTGACCCAAGCCACGACCGGACTTGATGCACACTGGCCATCACCCTGGCCCGAGAATCACCCATCAGTGGTACATTCTCCAAGATGTATGCTGGAGATACAGCTTGATGAAGCTGCAAGCAGCGCAAAATCCGCACCATCTCCCAAAACAGACCCGTCCTCGAGTCTCGCAATCCATTGCCATGCCCGGCTGATGAATGCCCTTGGCAGGGCCAACCTGCCACTATCAGATCAATGGAGCCAACCTGCTCCAAATCTTGCGCCCCCAACAAGGAAATGTCTGCTGGCAAGGCTTGTTGGTATCCACGAACTGCAGACACAGGCAACAAGTCAGGGTACTGCTGTACCAACTGAGCCACATGGCGCAGTGAGACGCGTCGTGCAGTCTCATCCCTCTCCACATACAGGTAACGCCTTACCCGCACACCTGCCTGTAGCACAGCAGCCAATCCGGTGCTGATCCCGCCAAACAAGTCCAGAAGGCAAATGCCTTCATCCGGCCGCTGCCACACAAGAGGTGTGGTGTCCAATGGCGACAACTGAGGTGGCCCTGGTGCAATCACCGCACTCTCCTCCTCTCCTGACGGTACAAAAGCTTCTACCCAAGCTTGTTGCACCCGTCCATCAGCAGCTTGCTGCAAATCCTTGCTCGTACCCCACAACGGAGTGTGAGCAACCATGGCAGGCAACTCCGCCGTACCATGCATGTCATCCTGCTCTGCTGGAGGTGGCACATCCTCTGCATGGGCATTGCCTTCCAGCAACTCTCCAGGCCAACTAACTGCAGCTGTGAAGGCGGCTAGTGTTGGCATCTTGCCCCGCTGGGCAGCTGCAATACCCCCAATGAATGTCACAGGGAGCTGTGCACGGCGACCATCCCCTGACTGCCATCCAGGCCTGTAGGATGCTGACTCCTCCCAGAAATCCAGGGTGAAGCCCATGGGGTATAACACTGCCCCACCAACGAGGACATCGTAAGAGACCGCGTCTGTCACAATGGCCTTGGCTCGCATCACTGAGCCATCTACAGGATGATCCGGCTGCAGTCTAATAGCCAACTGATGCCGTGTCATGCCGCGAGCCTGCTCTGATCCTCCCAGAGATGTCTGTATCTGGAAAGGACAAGGCTCCATATCCGCCTCCATGAGGCCCAAACCTGCAATAGCAGCTCTGCCCAACATCAGTGGCTGAGCTCCTGAGTCCAACAAGACCCGCAGTGGCCGGTACTTCTTGCCTGCCGGTCCACTCAAAGTGAAAATGCCTCCCTGGTTGTCTAACAAGACAACTCCAGGTGTCACCATGGCGCGCTCAATGGCTGGCCTAGCTGGCAGCTCCGTCAACCTGGCAGCTGCAACTTGCCATGGCGCAGCCGTGGCAGTCTTGACCCTCAAATCCGAGGATCCCTCTGCCACTACACCTTCCACTAACTCCGCAGAAGATGAAGTGACCTCCCCACTCTCACAGAGAGTTGCTGCTAGTCTGAACACTGCAGCTGGTCTCACCCCCGGCGTCGCAATCATGGTTGCCGAGAACAGTGGGGCTTGACACACAGAGGTGGCTGCTCCCCAATAACACACCGGCTGCACTAGCCTTGGTAGCAGGTGTCAGTGCTGCACGTGTAGCTCTCCCCAATGGCATAGTAACCTCCGCCTCGGTAACAGTCGGGCGAGAACTAGGTGCCATGGATGGCGTTGACACTGTCTCCGCCAAGGTGAATGACTGAGGCAGCCTCGCCTGACGGCTTGCCTCCCCACGTTGTGGATCCAACTCCACCTCTGCACCTCGTGGCTCAGGAACTCGTGCTGCTCCTCGAGTCACGGCTGCAGCAGACTCCACCTGCTCTAGTGGTAGTGCTGCTCCGCACATGAATCCCATGCCTCCCATATCTCCTCCCTCAGGAGCAGGAGGTGGACCATCCCGCCTGGGAGCCGGTACCACCTGAGCTATAGCCATGGCGAGCCTCTGCTCTAGCTGCTGAAGCCGATTGGCCATGCCTTGGTCAACACCCTGACCTCCGCGTCCTTGGCCATGTGGAGCTTGCCCTTGGCCTGCACCTCGTGCCCGACCACCTCGTCCTCTTTGGGCTGGTCCACCTCGCCCCCGGCCACCATTGTTCCCTTGGAACTGGCCTGGGCGCAACTCAGGATGCAAGTCATAACACTGGGCATCTACATGCCCATACTTGCCACAATGCCCACACTGCAACTGTGCAGGCTGTGCTTGTGCCGGCCTTCTGCCATTCTCTGGGCAATCTCTTTGACATGGGGTCCTCCACATGTCCAACATATCACCCCTGGTTGCTGTTGGCCTGCAAAAGATGCCACGGGCCTCTGCACCTGAGGTCCCCTGTAAGCTCCATGGAACTTGGGCTGGGCAACCTTGCCCCCCTGACCACGCTGTTGGGCAGTCCCTTGTGCCTGTGGGCTGACAGCTGTGCCCCGTACAGGCATGTCCTTGCCAAATCCAATTGTAACAACTCGCTCCTCCACCATGTTGAGCTCAATCCGCTCAGCCAGCAGAAACACATCTGCTAATGTGGGTTGGGCTGCTTGTAACAGGGTTGCATCTCGCACCCTTCTCTTGAGCTCCTTGTCCAGAATTCCATACCAAAACTGGATTGCCTGAGCTTCAGTAACCCCTTGGGTCACACTTATCAAGCGCCTCATACGAGTGTACGCCTCTCGCAGGCTCTCACTGGGTTTGCGCTGGAAGTCTTGCAAACTTCGCAGCTTCTCTGTCCGTACACCTTGGTAGTTCCTCCGCAACTCCTGGAAGAACTCCACCACCGGGTTGAATCTAGGCACATGTGTTGTAGTTGTGGCAGGAGGAGTAGTAGCACCTTTTGAACTGGTACCACCTGCAGAAGTACCAGCACTACCTGCTCCACTACTAGTGCTGGCAGTGGGAGCTATTGGTACTGATGCAGCTACTGGTCGCGTCGTGCCTCGAGTAATGGAGACGTAGTCAGGTGACCAATACATCCTCCACTCCTCAATCTCTGCTTCATGTCCTCGCCTGAACTCGTGGTAATCGTCCATAGGCGGGCCTTCCAAATGCTGGAACAGTCCCTTCCACGCCATGAATGGGGTGAATAGCTGTGGATTGCGCATCTGCTGCAAATCACACCAGCTGTCGAACTCCTGGATAAAGTCATCCAACTCGATTGTGCCCACAGCTCCAGAGTACCTACGAGGCCCCTTGGTAGCTCCATACATCTCCTCCATGTCGTCCCACAACAATGGCGAATGAAAGTGCACACCTGTTGATGAAGCCTCCGAGTCTGTGTCTGACTCTACAGTAATTGAGGGTGGCGGTGAAGGTGGTCTGAACCGAATACCTCGTCTTGTGAACCCACTCTCACTGTTACTGCCTGTAGCCGTACTCCCCTCAAAACCCTTGGGTAACTCCGTAATGACACTCACAATGTGCACCTCCTCCACGTGACACTATAAGGCTCTAGTACTAATCTAATAGTGACACGGGTGGGCACCTGTTGCAGTTTTAAGGGTCATATCCCAATGGCTCAGGGCACCTGCACCTGCATCCACCGCAAGAATCCTATGGTTGGCTGGTCATCAACCCAGCCTCACCATAGAAGAAACACTGGTGGTCTTGCTGGTCATCACTCCCAGCCTCACCACCGACAGCATACTCTAGGATTGACGGGTGATCAAATCCGGGCCTAATCCCTATGGAAAGCAAGCGCCCACCAAAACCAACATGGCGCACAGTCAAGCATGCAGGTGTTGGGGGGGATCCAAAACACAAGAAATCAAAACATCAACACCCCCACACCAAAATCCAGCTTGCAATGCTGATCCTGCAGAATATCCCAGCCCAAAACCCCGGACTGACTGGCCTCCACCAAGAGAGGCTTTGGCAACTACAAGTACAGGTAATGAAAATAGTACAGAGATGGAGGGGAAGAATAGAAGCCCGACCAAGCAAGATCTAATCCTGATCTATGCTATCAACTGCCAGACTCTCTCAAAGTGCCTCGCTCTGCATGATGGTAAGGTGTAGGAGGTATATCTATGTCCAGAAACCTGCCACTAACCTTGTCCCAAGCTACAGTAGCTCGCTCTAACCACCCTCCTCCTCTGTCTGCCAGGTAGAGACAAAGCAATACTCCCATTATCTCCCGCTCACTGAACACTAAAGAAAACAAAGGTAGGGTGATAGTCTCTCAACTCGAAAAGCTTGAGACGGTGCGGGTGTCCTCATTGCGAATGACTGCATCTCCTTCACGCACAACAAACATGTCATTGCTGATGAACCCCGCTCGTGGTTGCCCCTGTGTAGAGTGTATCGGCTGCAACCATGTCTGATTGCACAAACTTGTGTAGCTCCTGCTCCTCTGCTCCAGTACACCACGGCCTTGTGGCTGAAACACCTTGGTCCCGGGGCTGTCTTGGCTGTGTTCCAAGCCTAGCTTTCACCCACTTTGGTATTTCACCTACAGCTGCAGAACTGCTGGCTCCAACAGAGTTCTGACTGTCCAAGGCGATATTGAGGCCCTCAATGCCAACTACAGCAGTCTGTTGTCTATTGCTAATGCTGACTCCCAGTATTGCAATCAACTCGTCCAACTGTTCTCCACTCAAATCAGTCTGAGTTCCTTGGGAAACATAAATCCTGTCCCCTTGTGTACACAGGCTAAGAGAAGAGACCTGCCCTTCAATTACGTCCTCATTTCCCCCCAGCCATGCAAGGAGTACATCCACAGATTTGTCTCTCATAGACCAGCACAGGTTCTAGAGACAGGATTGTGGATCTTTTATGGCAACACTCACACTCTCTAAAAATTCCATAGATTTTTAGCAGAGTCCAAAAACAGAAACCAGGTCTAGGTAGGTAGATTTCCCCTTTCTGCAGCTATCTTCCCAAAAACTGAGTCAAACGGAGTCCATCTGACAAAGATATGACCAACCAAGCTCTAAATCATTTGAATTAGATCAAAAAAAAAGGTTTTTTTTTTTTTTTTTTTTTTTTTTAACGCCAAAACGTTCTCACCATTAAAAACTGTTCCCAGGTTATCTACAGGTTCCGAACATGTTCATGTAGTTCTCTGTTGTTTTGGGGTCGCCTCGCCATTACCACGGAGCAGCTCGATTTGTTGGACTCCGATCGGCTTCTCCTCCATGATGGACCGCGTTGCGCTTCGTCATCCCTCAGCTGCATTTGTTCAGGTGTCCGTCCCACATACTTATCATTGCTGACTCTCAGGTCGTTTCCCGTAAGTTCCAGCTCGCATGGAGGGAGATTACCGGCAGCCTGCACTTAAACTCGACTGCCTCCCTGATACCATGCTGTGGATCTGACCAGTACTCAATGCTTTATGCAGACACATATTGATCCGCGTAGTCGGTCGCGAACGGCAAGTCCTCTGCATCCCCTTCAATAATCGTGCACTCCTTGAGAGGTGCCTTCTCCTTTGCTTTTAGCAAGCTGGTGAGGAGATTGATCCAGAATGCTCACATTATTGGCATCCACAGTTTTTCCAATCCCCAATGTGGCGAATCCCGTGCCGCCACCAACATCTACCACCACCAAGGTAGGATCATCGAGGCAAATCTGAAGTAAGTTAGGCTGTTTTTGAATTGGGTTTTATTCAGCGATGGCAATGGCTGCAAGGATGGCCGCACCATCGTTGCAATGGCAGTGGAAGCCCGGTGACAGTTGTGGACAACCAACAAAGGCTTTGCTCGGGATATCCTGCAGGTTTGAGCTCATCATCATGCTTACATAGGTAGCGTCGACAGGCTTGTTGCTCAGCGGGCAATTATAAGCCAAGAACTGGAGCGTGCATGTGAGCAGAAGGAGAAATAGTAGCGGTCTTCGATTGCGGGCTGTCAGTGCAGACCAAAGCGTCTCAAGGCCTGCGTCGCAGCTGCGGTTCATCCAGCACAAGCAGGAGGCATTCTGGTTTTACAGCTTAGTGTCTGTATTGTACGACCATATCATAAACCCTGGGCATTTGGGCGGAGGACATGCAGGAGGATACTCTAGAACCAGCAGATGGACTCCACAGGAGCAACGGTGGCCAGAGCACATAGGAGAGCTTTAGCAAGCTTGGTGGAGCTGACAAAGTCACCAACAATTATCATTGTCTGATTCTGCAGTTGCTGCAAGGGCCTCTCGTCGTCCAGTGGCCATGGCAACGGGAAATCTAATGGCATCCATTGCTGCTGCAGATACTTAGTATCCAAGCCTCTGTGATCACATCTGTGCATAGGGGACGACGAAGGTCAGGCTTTTGCGAACAAGAGAGCAGGGAAGAAGAAAACAGCTTCAATTTCTTGCTTTATACTTAGGACCAGCCGATGGAGCTCCCTGCCCATTCTAGCCTGTACATCCTCGTCAGCATCGTTGCTGGAGGGCTCAACCCAAGCACCCAGTTGGAATGTGCGCTCAGCTATGACGTTGGCTTCCCCAACAGCCCCTTCTCAGGAGAAGAGCCACAGTCCAGAAGCTTCGTGTGTTGATTCCCTGGATTACTGGCCTGATAGCACTGTTTTAACCCACACCTGCGTAAGGCAAGCTCGTCGCCGATGACACTGTGAACCTGACGAACTAATGCCGCCGGATCACTTATCCAACAGAGCGCATCTGCCTTTCGGAAGTGGAGACCCTTGATATATGCGTAAAGAACCACCGGTGCCTCCGACATAGGAAGGCCTTCGATCACATGCAAACTAGGGGCAGGCATAGGAAAACCAACGACAAGTTGATGATCAATCGCAAGGCTAGAATCTACCACAGAAACCTGCAGCTCAAGTTTTAACCAACATAGAGCCCCCGTCTCTCTTACTTTCAAAACAAAAACCACAAGTGCTAAAACTAAACTCACCTCTGGCACTCACAGATGCAAGCTGATCTCTCTCGAGTGATAAGAAAGCTAAGGACACACACGATGCAAAGCATGAAAACCAAACCATCACTCTTAGAAATAGAAGTCGAGCCAGGGGCACCCCAAGCTATGGGGACTCCACCCCACAACAACCTACACTCCCATCATAAGCACACTCAGATCTAAACGCATGAAGGAGCTCGGTCGCGCAGGCTCAACTCGAGAGAGATGAGCTGCGCGACTGCCGCTCTCGTGAAGATAAGACAGACCAGGTGTCAAACTAAACTTGACACCTGATTTAACACTTGACCTAAATCCAAGTGTTAAATACAAATAACTAGTTTTATTCTAGCTGTTTTCACACTGTGCTTATTTAACTTGACAACATGAAGACTGTTGGAAGCCCTGCTGTAGAAAACCTTGCTACTCATTTGCTACGATTCACAAAGAGCTTACATTCCACCTCGCATAAGCTCAAAAACAATACTAGGAGTATGCAGACCAACGTCGCCAATTCCAACTCTAGTTCAAGGTCGGAGATTGGGTGTGGTTTCTTCAACGGGACATACAAACCTCGCGACCATCAAGGAAGTTGGATTATCAACGTCTGGAACCACTCAAAATTATTCGACAAATAAATCCAGTCTGTTTTCGGCTTGAACTCCCACGAAGTATGCGCATCCATCCAGTCTTTCATCTTTCATTAGTGGAGTTGTATCATCCATCGAATATTCCAGGGAGAGTCTCCGTACCACCTCCACCAATCGAAGTCAATCAGGAAATTGAATATGAAGTTGACGAAGTCGTAGACTCTCGCATCAAGTATAAACGTCATGAGTATTTCGTACATTGGAAAGGCTACGACATCAGCGAACGATCGTGGGAACCTTCATCCAACCTCGTCAATGCATCTGACAAAGTCCAAAAATTTCATCAACGATATCCAGCTAAGCCCCGAGCTACACGTCAATAAGACGTCACAACGATGATGTCAGTCAAGTTAGCTTCAAGGTGAAGACTCCACATTCAATGTACCTGATACACATTAAGGAGGGAGGAGCACCACACATCAGTATATATAGTTATACTTCCAGCACTTCCAGCACTCTTGCATCTTGTATTGGCAACATGGAGTCATAGGAACCAGATACATTGGAGTTGTCGCTTACCCAACTACCAGATCAGTCGTTCCGACTCTCACGACCTTCAACATCACGCTGACGATCTCGAGACGATGGGCCACCAATGCGACGCGTACTTCCTCGTCTGGACCCCGTACGACGGCAAGTGGAGCCTACTCGAAGTTTGATAATTCTGTTGGAGGTTGAGGCTTCGGACCCAGAGGACAACGAAATCATGTTTGAAGGCAGTTTCGAAAATCAGAATGCTCAAATCACTGCGTGGTCCGAAGTTCAAGGTGTTGGATACTATCGATGGTTGCAGGGACCTATAAATCATTTGAGACAAGAACGAAGAGTCGAATACTTGGCAAGCACCATTCGCCGGATTTTCTCCAATTCTAAGCAAGTCCAAGATTTTACCGCTCCTCGAGGAACTCGGCGCTAGAGGAGGGGGTGATGTCACGGATATAGCCCAGAGGAACTTACCAGAAGTTACCAAGTTACCGAAAGTTACCATGATTTACCGTGATTTACCATGATCTATCATGATTTACCATTACTTACCAAGTTACCGGAAGTTTACCAAATTATCAAGAGTAATTTGAGAAACTGCTCAAGAAGCTTCCTTTGGAGGAAACTTCTCCATCAAGATACCTCTTTTGTTTAAGGAAGCTTCTTCATCAAGAAACATTTGCTTAATCGTTGAAACTTCTCCATCAAGAAACTTTCATATGAGAAGCTTTCTTAGGGAACTTTTTAGTAGCCAGTATATATAGGAGGCGAGATTTGACACTCTTCAGTCTCGCCAACACAAGTTCAAGCTACTCTTGTTCCCAGTCCCAATACTCCAGTCCAGCTTCCAGTACTCTAGTCCAGTTTCCAATATCTAGTACGCTAGTCCAATTTCCAGCATTCCAGTATTCGAGTCGAGTCCGAGTCCCAGTATCTTGTACTCTTGTCCATTGTTATAAAGATCATCTTGATTCATGTTTACCCACCATGCATTCGGCCACGTCGACCTTGTCTTCGTGTCTAGTCTTGTACCTTTAGTCTGATATCTTGTTTGTGTTCAGTCATGTTCTCGTCCTTGACAGATAGTGACTATAGTGATGTCACTAAAGTACTCGAAGCAGCTGTGGAGGGTATATGCAGGACTGGGTGTCTCAGTTTTTGTGTAACATGACAGTTTCTGCAGTGACCTCCCTCCATGGTTTTACCCATATTTGTCCAACAACTCAATATTATGGTTTCTAACTACAATAGGTATGTGTACCAATTGTTAGATTGCAAAAACAATCATGTACCATAGAACCATGGACTTTTAAAGTTGATTACTGGGGAGTGCGGGTGTTACACATAAAATCTTATGGACTGAAAAAACATCATGTACACTCATACACTGGCACAAAGGAAAACACACTAGGGGTGTTATTTTTAAATCCAACCCAAATCCACTTTTATATGGACTAGTTATCTTAAGAATTGAGAGCTATGGACTATTTTGCATATAAAAACATGTTGATTTGCTCTAGTCCATAGCATCTTATGTTTTGGGTTTTTGAGGTATCGTCTTTAATTAAAAAGGCATACAAACCTATAATCTAGAGGTGTCACGTGGTATATGGAGAAGTGGTTGTAAACTCTAGATTTTGACGTCTAAATGTTTTTTTTAATTAAATATTAAAATATCTAGTAAAGAATGTTTTCAATATTTGAGGAAAATAAACTGAAAGCAATAGACTAAAATAAAATAAAATTCCATAGACTTCCAGTGGACTCAACATGTACCGCTTTTGATCCACCCAATCCTGCAATTGCCCTGGAAGTTGGAGAAAAAGATGAAGTACTATCAACAGAGATCACTGATCAACATGAATGGTTTGTCAATTCTGGTGCTACAAAACACGTCACAGGAAATTCGGATCTTGTGAATGATGTTTTAGCATCCGGAAGCTCACATAATGTGAAACATGCCGGTGGGCATACACACAATGTTCTTGGCAAAGCCCATGCCAAAATAAGACTAAATGGTTCAATAAAGAAAATATCTGACGTTCTTTACGCACCTGGCATAAGACGAAATTTATTTCCAGTAGGTGCAATGACTGATAGTGGACATTTAACAATATCCGAGTCTAGAAGATGTTTATTTATAGATAGGAAAGACCCCACAAAAATTGGGAACTAGAGATAGTCGAAATGGATTATAAAAACTAGATATGAACAAGTTCCTTGAAAGCCATAACATAGACACTAAAACACATGGAAATAAATGTTTGTGACGAGGTTGTACCACATATAGATTATCGTAGAATGACTCAACTTTGGCATCGACGTTTGGGTCATCTAAACTTTAGGGGGGTCCCCCAATTATCTGCTCAACATCGAGTTGTGGGCATACCATACCTTCCACTTCTCACAGGAACATGCACGGGCTGCTTACTAGGAAAACATCAAAGAAATATTTCCGAAGGTAGCTGAACATAGAGCTACTGAGATACTCCAACTGCTGTACACAGACTTGTGTGGTCTTGTGTAGGCACCGTCACTCCCAGGCTCAAGGTACTTTATGGCCATAACTGATGATTATAGCCGATACACATGGGTGCATTTTTTGAGAAGGAAAGATCAAGAGGCTCTGCAAAGCTTCAAAACTTTCAGAAACACGATTGAGAATGCGACTGGATAAAGACGATCAAATGTTTGAGAGCAGATCATGGTGGTGAATTTATGTCTCATGCTTCACTAAATATCTCCATGAGCACGGGATCACACGACAGCTCAGTCAACCTCGCACACCTCAGCAAGCAAAACGGTGTTTCAGAGCGCAAAAATCGCACTCTACTTGAATGCGCAAGAAGTATGGTACTTGAAGCTGATCTACCGAAGTTTCTGTGGTCGGAAGCTGTAAATACAACTGCTTATCTGATAAATCGGTGTCCTTCAAGTGCAAATGCTGGTATGACTCCACATGATAAATTTTCAGGTACCAAACCAGTGATTTCTCATCTTCGTATTTTTGGCAGCAAGTCTTTTGTTCATGTTGATAAATAATAACAGGGGTAAGCTGGATCCAAAATCCATAGTTTGCATCCTAGTTGGTTACGACATCAAAACCAAGGTCAATCCTACCATATGTAACATATTTGTTAGTCGGGATGTGAAGTTTATTGAGAAGATCCCTGTTCAAGGGGATGCGCCTGAAGCAGATCAGCGACACTCTAATCCATATCGAATGCATGATGGAGATGATGATTCTAATTCTGAAGAATCAATAGTCCAACAAATGGCCACGGTCCCAAATCCACCGACCCCTCCTACCAACTCACGAGCAAGTTGCCACTCCTATGCACACTATTGAACGAAGGTCAACGAGTGTTCGTCGAAGGCTAGCTCTCTTGGATGACTATGTGAATGTGGTTGAAAATGAGGAACCTACAAGCTTTCATGAAGCTTCTCAAGTAGAGGGCTGGTGCGATGCAATGCAGTCAGAAATGGACTCAATTTCCAAGAATAAAACTTGGGAATTAGTGGACCTTCCTCCTGGGAAGACTCCAATCACTGCTAAGTGGGTTAACAAAGTCAAGAAAAAAGTTGATGGGTCACCAAACAAGCTCAAAGCAAGGTTGGTTGCACGTGGTTTCCAACAGCGCAAGGGAATCGATTATGACGAGACATTTGCCCCTATGGCGAAATGGGGAACTATTCGATCGATTGGTGCATTTGCCGCATACTCAAACTGTGAGATCTTTCACATGGATGACATATCAAAACCGTGAATGGCGAATGAAAGAGGAAGTCTTTATGAGACAACCAGAGGGATTTCAAAAGCCAAATAATGAAACTAAGGTATGTAAATTATTTAAGGCACTTCAAGGTCTCAAGGAAACGCCACGTGCTTGGTAATATGCAAAACGTCATAACAGTCTTCCTCAACGGAGACCTCTTGGAAGAAGTGTTCATGACACAGCCTGAAGGCTTCGCTATTCATGGCAAGGAAAGCAAGGTGTGTAGGCTTAACAAGGCACTTTACGGGCTGAAACAAGCCACCCGTGCCTGGTATGAAAAGATTGATGCCTATCTTTAAATCCCAGGGTCTACAAAGAAGCAGTGCATATTATAATCTCTACTATTCGATTGAGGATGGAAAAATCATAATCCGCGTGCTTTATGTAGATGATCTCCTTATCACCAGTGACAACACCAACAAGATAGAATGGATTCAATCATAGCTGAGCAAGAGATTTGAGTTGCTGCCAAACATGTCCTCAGGTATCTAAAGGGTATAGTCAACTATGGATTGTTCTACGAACAAGGAGGAGAGACTGCGATATCTACACGGATGCAGACTCGGCCAGCGACCCAAACACTACAAGGTCAACCACAAGATATATACATGTTTAATCTCGGCAATGGCCCAGTCACATGGGCAAGCAAGAGACAACCAACAGTCTCTTGTTCATTGACTGAAATACCAAGCTCTCACGGAAGGAACCAAGGAGTCTATCTGGCTGAATTGGCTCACCTCAGAGCTACAGCAGACAAAGGACATCCCAGTAAAATTGTGGTGTGACAACATGAACAACATCAAAATTGCTAAGAACATGATGTTTCATGGACGAATGAAACACATTGAAGTACAACATCACTTCGTACGTAGTTGGGACATGGGAGGTTGATCTAGAGGAGGTTGGGTAGCGAGTGGCGTGAGCATGCTCACGTGAGCACAAGCGAATGTACCACATATTCCTAAGATGCCTTTCGAATATTCTTCAGCAAAACGAAAAATTGAGAAACTAAAAAATTTGCGAAACTATTTTTAACTACTCACATAGGCCCTCAGGGCAACACTTAAGAAACAAGTAACCCCTATACATGATAAACATGTTACCCTATAGGCGTGGGATTTCCTCACGCTATACTCACCTGATACTACCGTAGGCCCTTTCCACGATAGACTTGAAAAAAGGGCGTTGAGACTCCAAGAGACCTTAAGGTTGTCACGTCCCATGGATAATCTGTCGAGATCAAACTCTCACCCACGAAACTACCACTTAATGTTAATGCTCAATGCGAAATTAAAACTCTCGTCCCCGAAACTACCACTTAATTTTAATTGCTCAATGCGAAATTAAAACTCACTCCCGAAACTACCACTTAATTTTAATTTCTCAATTGAAAGATAGATCAGATAGTTTATCGTTTTGATGCAACTGCACCCTATAAATGCATGTAACTCCTATGACCGCAGTTTAAAAACATACAACCCCCATGACCGTGGGACATGATACCAACCCCCCATCTAGAGCATGTTCTACGGCAGATCAGATTGCAAAGCGAAATTCCAAAAGCTGAGGGAACGATTGGGTGTGTTCTCACTATCAAATCTTCAAAAATTAGGCAACTGCATTAGGCAACTGCCTTGGTCGCATTCACAGCTGCCTCCCTGGAATTATCTAACTTTTTGTCACTGAGGACATGAGAGTGAGAGGAAATGTCAGAAATGAGTCAGAAATACCACTCTCATCGTCTTGTCATCCAGTAACTCCTACTAGGATTCCCTTATTTGCTAGTACACAATTGTTATCCTGTAGGTTGTTACCTTGCTGGTCGCATTACTCATTAGTTAGTGTCTCACTCTCCTCTATGAGTACTTATGAGGTGATCACCAAGTAGTGGTGTATAATAGTATACATGGAGCCCTCTCAGTTCATTTCATCAAATATAGTTTTTGCTCACTTTGCTCACTGCAAGACGCTACACATGGATTTCTGTGGAGTGCTGGTGCAGATGAATAAATTGAAAGCTGCAGTTGACAAGTAACCAGTGAAACGCAGATAGCTGTGCAAGACGAAATTGATATAGTTTGCTTGCACCTTCCCGCCAGGGCAAGGATTACACTATAGTACATAGTATATATAGTATATACTATAGTCTATATATATAGTATATAGTAGACAATAGTCTATACAGTATATACATATTGTACTATATAGTACACTATAGTCTATAATGTACATATATGTAGATCATACTACATACTATCCTGCATACTATATACCGTGTCAACACTACCATAGCCTCCATTTGCTATTGTTATGAGGAAACTGCCAGTGTGGGGCGATCATGCTCTTGCTACTGGCAGAAAGTATTTCACCGAGGGCAGAAGATGGTGATCAAAGGTACTGAGGGGCAAGTTTGCCCTCGCGCACTATGTAATACTCTTCTGGAAATGGCTGGTGCTTGAACCACCGGTCCAGCATGTCCTTAACTCCAGCTGCGATCCGAGCCTGCGGTCACATAACCCTGTCAATCTGTCTGCAAGCAAGCCATGGCTATGCTTCGATCGAGTTTTCCGATAGAACAATCTATTCATGCATCTGACTTGGATATCAGGAAGGAAAAGAGGGATTGGATTGGAAGGGAAGTGCCTGCGCATCCAGTGTGGCGCCTGAGGTGTGTGGGGTCATAGCATGGTGGGGCATGTAGCGCCATGGATGATCCTTTGGTGCTGGCTGCTGATCCCATACATCGCCACCGTAGCCTGAGAAATGTATCTGATAATAGAAAGTAGGAGAATGCATTGTCACTACCTACCTATGTGTTGCATTGTAAACAAGACCTTGGCTCACACTTTACCACTAAGCTCTCTTGTCCGCTTTTTGGTTTGAAAAGGCTGCGAGGCCTGTTCCAGTGGCTAGTCTTGCCGACATGGCATCTATGCAAAGGACGAAGAGGTGGACGAGAGCTACATTTTAGTGCTTTGTCTGGTCGGTCCTTAGTCTGGAACCGACCTTAGACCATCTGATTAGTCCACCATCTGGTTATAGATTGAAGTCGGCCACATCACCGATTTGGGGGAAAAAACAAAAATACTGCTTTGGATATCCCTGAAAAGCATCCTGACAAAGATCTTGATTGTATCCGGGTGGTCGTGTGGGATGCTTAGCACTGCTGTGTCTGCATTCAGGGCCCTGCACACATGCGTACCTGTGCATTCATCATCAAGCTTCGCACCTCCACCTGCAGCCTTTTGCTTTCATCTTCTGCACAGACATAGGCCAGAGGCAAAGCGTCGAAGTTTGTCTGTTCTTTCTTACTGCATCAGGATGAGTGCCGAGAACGATAATCCAGTCTTGTATAACGACTCTGCTACCGCCAAGGACGATGGGCGTGCTGTCAAGTCTGTAAGTTCCCCTGGCTCGTTCTTACTCGCGCAAACAAGTCTGTTTTTGTTTTGGCTAGGAAAAGAGGAAATGCCCCATAGCAAAGTGATAAACCCAGAAACCTCGATCACAACCTGGGCAAGCTAAGAATTGCTGATCCCGGCAATACAAAGAACACACGACTGCGGACCAACCAGGGGAGAGTGCTTGAGCCTCCCGTTTTTCCAAGAAAGAGTAGGCTCCTCTTGTCTCTTACACTCGTCATCGGACAATGCGACTGCGGAGGGGCGTTGGACCAATCCTGTGACCCGGAGCAGGGGTCTAGGGTAAAGAACCCTAAGCTGTACATACTAGAATGAATTGAATGTCCTGTGTTACAGAATCAACAAGGGGTGGGGCCTGGCTGTAGTTCACGTTTTCGGCACCCCGTGCTAGAATTACTTTGGGAATGGTTAGGCCAGTTCTGAAGCCTGTCAAAGTGAAGATGCATTGCGAGTGAGTTATGGACATTGCATGAGGAATTCACTTGATGCTTGACTCACTTTGTCAAACTACTAGCAACTGACCACCCTGTGTGTAATCCCAGTCCTCTGCACCCACAAAATGGAATTTCCCACAAAGAGTAAGCATAGAATTAGTGGGGTCATCTTGAAGGGGGACCACATATGATATTAGGTAGTCAAGAGAACTTGTTTAAACCCTTCCCGTTTGCCATTGCAAAGTGCTCAGAAGATGGAAGCCGCCAGACTTCATACTCTATCTTATGTTCGCTACAGCTTACCAGATCCATACAAAGAAAGAGTTATTTCTTTTCACTCATTCTGTGGCCAGGTAACGTGGGGATGGAAGCAGTGAGATGAATTGAATCCAGTGTTAAGTAAACAAGGCTTTATGTGAAGCAACTCCTCCGGTGGTGCTTTTTTGGGAATTGTGAACCATAAATTCGAATATGGATGCTGAACTTTGTTGTCTGAAGTGACTTGCTGTCAATGTATTTTAATTTGATGTGATATTTTCAATGACTCCTGAAAATACTTTCATAACTGTATCAAAGTTTCATAGGAATGTTGATTCCTGCAGATCTGAAATTGTATATTTGTGGGTGCAGGTTAATGTGATCATCAAAGGCAAAGTGCAAGGGGTTTTTTACCGGAAATGGACTGTTGACACTGCTCAGAAAATGGGGCTCCATGGTTGGGTCCGAAACTGTCGTGATGGATCTGTGGAGGCTGTTTTCGCAGGACCATCCGATGTAGTGGACAACATGATAGAAAAATGTCGCGGTGGCCCAGCGGCAGCCCGAGTTGCCGGGTTAGATGTCTCTTCATGGGACAAGGTAGTTCCCCAAGGGTTTGAGCAGAAACCCACAACCTGGTAGGGGATGTCGGAAAGGTAGAATGAGCCTCATTAACAGGACATTCAAGAGCCCTCATGATTAATATGGTTGACAAACAACAGTAGCACACGAGCAGTAAGCACTTCAGTATTTTAGTTCCATCTGCACCACTTGAGATTTGGAGAAGGACCAATGTCTTCATCAGAATTTGTTTAGTTCTTCAAGCAAAAATGAACATTTATGTAAAGAGAGAGTACTAGACCAAGGTCTATCTACTGCCTATATTAAAAACTCAGTACAACTAAAAGGTTGTTTACATATCTTCATCACATGGTGCGGGTTGTGTGTAGGGACCATTCCAATTGTTGCTGAGTAAGGCTGCTTGCAGAATAAGATTACTCTGTAATATATTCAGGCACATTGCAACAAATACTGTGCAGGCAATGCTGGTCTCACAACCTTTCTCTTGGCATCTTCTTGCTGCGACTTATCTATCAAGTCAACACAAATTCTCCCACCCCTGATATGTGAATAATGTAAGGATTTGAGCCACGTTCCTGACTGACTTGCTCTGGTCATTACTCAACTTCAGTGACTTTGAGATGCAATACATCTCACAGATAACACATCAAATCAGAAATGGATTACCTGAAAAAGCAGCGGCAAGATTGGCATCAATTGCTGGACGACCTCATGTTGTGCCAACAGCTCAACACAACTGTACTGAATTTCCTAATTTCTGGTGGGGAACTTTGCAATCATGGTCCATGCTTCTCTAAAAAGGATTCCTTCAGAATAAATGTGCAAGAGTTTCACCACGATGACAAAGGAGGGAAAAACCTTCGGAGCTAAAGGTCGTTCAGTAGGAGCTGATGTGAAGGATGACTATGATTGTGACGAAGAATATTTGAAGGACCTTGACTTCACCGAGGATGTATAAAGAGCAAACCGCCGTGCTGATATTCTGAAACATTTGAGCTCATTGGACCAGTATCTGTAGCGGATTGTCAGTCTTTATGTCCTTCCAAAAGTATCTCTCTGCCAGGGCCTGGAGCTATTGCCACAAAGCTGGGGCAAGTGACGGCTAATGAGTAGAACTTCCTCCTCCCTTTACTGTCTGAGCATGGGCTAGAGATAGAACGAGGGCAGGCTGAATAGAACCGTGCAGCACGGAAGGGGAAGACCTTGGGATTTGGTGCATGTGAAGGTGTATGCTCGCTTATGGCAGTCTAGTAGGAAGGAAACGATACCGGACCACATCTAGAAAACTACACAAGCACACTTGACAGATTCTCAACTGAAGTTTCCTTCTTGTGAACTCATAAAAAGCACCTTCTCATGATCATGCACGCTTTATTTTGAGCTTGGGTGCACACATTTCATGCCCACCTCCACATTTATTGTGTATGTAGGGGCCATAGCTGACACCCTGTGTACCAAGAAAGCTAGCCGAGTGACTAGCATTGGTGGATGTCACCTCCAGGCTGATGCCCCGACTATGGATCTACCCTGCCAGCCCAACAGCAAGCAGCCATGAGTCTCCTCCAGCTTGTAACCTTTACACGGATAGAGTTCCAACAAAGCTCTGGACTCGCTGGTAGCATGGTCACCCAAGGGTACACTCTCGAATCCCACACTCTTCATAATCTTGCGCCAGCGCTCCAACTTCTCGTGCCTCTCCAGGCGCTCAGTTCCTTCACAAGCAACTATGTTGATTATCTCTTGCGAGAATAATGTCTTCTCCACCTTGGCCCGTTCTGGGCTTGTCTGGGGCAGTGTAGCATGTAGTGAGTCAAAAAGGGCAGAGTAGTAGTGCAGAGCCTCCAGAAACCGGGCCAAGAATAAGGGCCCGTTGTGACTGGCTTCTTTTTCTACCAATGTCACAACCTTGGGAGCTTGTTCACGGATCATGCGCAAAATGCTCACCAGTGGACTCCCGGGCTCACACAGCAGCCTGTGCAAACGGTTCACAGAATTGACAGCCAGTGCTTCCCCAACACGGCGCTGCAGCATGAACTCTTGCAAGTTTTCCAGCCTTTCTCCTACAGCATGGAATTCAAACGGAATGTGGAGGGATGCTGCGAGATCAACTAGTCCCCTCCCTGTCTTTAGAATCTCTTCTAAAGGCATTCCCACCCCCGTGATCCGGAGATGAGGTGCTCCATTAGGTCGCGCTGCTAAGGCTTGCATGAGTGCTGGCCATTGATATCCTTGCATTATCTCCAGGTCGATGATGTGAACCCTCTCCTCTCCCTCGAATGCCTCGAAAATGGCTTGATTGGCTGTAAAATGGGCAAACTTGATGTAAGGGCAACACTGATACAGTAGTTGGTACGCTGCCAACACTTCGTCTGAGGTGACTGGGTCATAGGATCTGAGTGCAAGGTAGGAGAGAGACCCTGTTCCGTTAATGCGTGCAACAAGTGCATCCGCAAAGTATGAAGCCACCCGTTGAAAGGAGTCACCCTGGGGAGACGCCACTTGCTGCACCTGAAGCAATCTGAGATTGGCCTCCACATGGTTGTCCTTTGACACAGAGTCTGCACAAGCAAGCAGCCGATGGACAAGGTCCAGCCCACTGTTTTCTGAACCCTCCTGTTACAATGCAATGATGAGATTGGGTGAGAACAGTACTGAGATGAAGATTCAAACTTCAAAGCATGGGGATAAGGTCAATGGCATTAAGAATGCAGCGTTGTAAGCAATTAGATTTGTCCGGTATGTAGCTTGGCCTTCTACAGCTGAAAGGAAGGTCCAGAAGGCCTGGTGTGCGACATGAGATCGATCCTGAACTCTTAAAGGTTGTGTCTCGATATGCAAAGCAAATACCCTCCTGGATTCAGAAAAATGGATTTGGCACAGAGAGATTGTACTCGTAAGACGTTGTTTGGCACAGAGAGAGAGAGAGAGAGAGAGAGAGAGAGAGAGAGAGAGAGCCTTCTTATGAGTCCAACTTGCAATGAGTGAAGAAAACTAAGATCCATGCCTGTAAGGTGCTTGCAGCAGAATTTGTGGAAAGAATCTCCTCGTTATTTTGCTCCAGATCAATTTGCATGCATTCTGCTAAACACGCCGACGCAGAGCTAGTCTGTTGCAACGCAGACGCTTGGTGCTTGCTGAGATGAGGTGTTCTATAAACTGTGGGGAGGACCCCAGATTGGCGGTAGGGGCTAGGCTCTTCTGGAATTCCAGTGTCACCTAAGCCCACTGTTGACCTTTGTACATCCACCTGTGACCTGTGTCCTTTGAGGAAGACGCTGCCATCGAATTGCATGGGGGAGGAAGATAAGCCTTGACTTGCATATGTCTCAGGGCCATGGTCGTAAGCTTTGTTGAGCTTAAAAGTAAGGTTGGAAGAGAGAGTGCCGCCAGGAGATGGAGGTAGGAGAGAAGCGTTTTGCCGTTGATATTGTTGGGGTTTGTCAACGGGTTTTGTCTCGAATGACAGAGGCGAAAGAGGGGCGAGACCGGAGGAAATGTCATTGTCGTCAGGGGCAGACTCTAAGAGATCAAAGTCAAGCATACTGTCTATCCACCCGGCCAGGTTGGAACTGTCAGGAGGAGACTCTGGCGGTCCATCATGAGGCGCGTCTGGAAGTTCAGTGTAGCTCGATACTTGGTCTGACCTGGCCAAAATGCTTGCGAAAGGAGACTCTACAATTCCATCTTCGGGCGAGTCTGATTCCGTGTAGCTCAATGATTGGCCTGGCCTCTCTACATGCTCCATTTTAGCTGCCAAGCAGCTTGCGAAAGGAATAGGACGCAGGAACTTTTTAGGCACACATGAGGTGAGGAAGAGAAGAATCTATTTCCTGCCGCCAGAGGCGCTAAGCGACGACATCTTGAGTTCTGCATGTCTGCAAATACATAACCTTGTTCACAATCCGCTTCAATGCTCCTGTCAAGCCCCTCTGTACACGTGAATACCTATATCCCCTGCCCATCCCTGATTCGGAGGATTCTTCGATGAAGTCTGGCTACAGAACATGTTGCGTTGATCCTTTTACTCAATCGGTACTCATTTGTCAAGTGCAACTACCTGCACCATTCAGACCATCACTTCTAGTACCTCAACCCTTCTCTCCTCATCAACTACGACATTTGGGACTCCAGGGCCAGGTACCTGGCACGCCAAAACAATCACAATTCCTCAAACAACCCCTTCGAAGCACTGGCGAATTTTTCCAATTACCCAGCCCTCAATGTTCATAAAAATTTCCATCGTTCCAAGCTTACTACAGGAAGACTACTCGACTTTCATAAAACTATCACTCAGTCTGAGCGGCATTCAATACTACCTTCAAGAGTACCTTCCTGCGGGCCTGTGAAACGTGCAATTCATATTTCCACCTGCATAGCCCTTTCTCACTACTCACTTCAAGCCGGCTCCGATGCAATTCGACCACTCCCGTTCTACTCACACACCTCGTCTCTCTCTTTCTTTCTTGCTCTCTCGCACACGGCACACTCCTGAACGGCACACTCCTGAAGCCACAGACATACCAATATCACACCTTCCCAGCATCCCTACAATCTTACCATCCATCTTCTCCGCACCTTTCGGATTCCAATGTTTTAAAGATCGACGAGTCCTCCGTCTCTCTCCACTTTCCAAGTTTCCGCGTGCACACAATGTCAACAAGAGGCGATGGAATCCAGGGTAGGCGCAACAATTGGTCACGCCCCACCTACTGCGAGCGCTCTCCCCCCTGGCTCATAATGCACACCTCCACTGCACTCTCGCACCTCTCTTCTCTCTCTCTACGCCTGCCGCACCCTGGCCCAGCCCCGCCCTGCTTGCGGTCCACCATCGGCTCTGACACCTGCACCAACGCGAAGGCGCCAGCTGGGCCCCGCCACTAGCCTCTTCCTCTGCTTTCACTCGGAGACTTTCGCGCCACCGTCCACGCTTCCCTAATTACCCGCTCCCCTTTTTTATCCGGGCCTCTCCCTATAAATTGTCGTTTTTTTTAACTTTCTTTCTCTTGTTTTCTTCTGTTTTTGCTTTTTTTTTCCAGAACAGGAGACAGTGGCCCTGACTAAAATTTATTAAAATTAGAGCCCAGAGGCCTGAATAACTTATTTGGGATTATTTTACTTTCACATTTTACTTGAGAGGAGAAAACATTTAGTGACCACCAAATGGCCCCAGGAAAACAGAAAAAAACAAAAACAAAAAAGCCGTGAGGTACTTTGATTCAAAAGGCCCCCCTGACCCCTTTCTCTTATTAAAATGTCTTAAGAACAAAGGCCAAATCCGCAGATTTTCTGTTTAATATTTTTAATGTTTTTATTATTTTTGGATTTACTGTCTTTATCTTATTTTATGGAGAAATGGGCCAGAGTTTCCTAAAATGCATTAAAGAATGGCGAGGAAAAAATAACCTTGCAAAATATTCATGGGGACTAAACATAAATTCAAATAGATGGTATGATGGCTAACAACTTTTTATTCTATACTTTATTTAATAAATGATCAAACCATGCATAAATATATAATCAATTTTCTTTTTCTTTTTTTTCGTTTTTTCTTTTTTACAGAACAGGGGACAGTGGCCCTGGAAATTTTTATTAAGGTAAGGAAAAAATAACTTTACAATAGCCATGAAGGCAGATGAAAGAGGTACCACTCATAGCCAATTTGTTTCCCAAAAGGCATTCGCCATTTAGTTTTTTTTTTTTTTTTCCTTTTTTTTCTTTTTTTTTGGTAAGAGAACAGGGACAGAGGCCCTTAGGTTTATTGCAATTATTCGAGGAAAAACAGGAAAAAACAGTTCTATCGTTAATGCTTAACAATATAGCTTAAAAACTGTAAGTAGTAAAAAATAAGAATTCTAAGAGGTCATTAAAATGCTTATTCTGTTGAATGCTGACAAATTATATATATATATATATACTATTTTTCTAATGAACAGGGGAGAGTGGCCCTGGCGAAATTTTAAGGAAGCAAAACCGGAGACAGCGGGAGGAAAAAATAACCTCCAAGAAGGCCGTAAAGGCGTATCAAACGGGGAACTCCCCAGCAGCTAGAAGGGGGAATAGCGGGAATGGGCTAATATGGGCTAATGGGCTTATATGGAATAATAATAGTAATAATAGAGATAGTTTTAAAGGCCCTCTGTTCAATTCCCTTTAACTAGACAAAATAGAAATAGAAGGATTCAGCAGTAATCTGGACCCACGAGCCGAAAGTGACTGAAATAGTAAAATGTGAGATAAAGAGCGACAGAAAGGAATGAGCCTGACCTGTCTGCGTTGGAAGACAAAACGAAAGGGCTACGTGGAGAGCGGCCACAAAATAGCAACCCCTGCACATGGGGTCCACGCCCACCCCTTGCGCGAATATTATGACGGGTCGCCATCGACACGTGTACCAATTCAAATTTCAAACAACAGCTGATGCTCCCCAATGTTTTGGGAATATGGGATTCGAGTTCGAATCTGATCCGGTCCACTTTTGTAGTTTATGCTTGGCCGCATTAGTTTTAATCAAAAGACACCAAAAAAGGGCATCTAAGGAATGGATTTATTGGCTTGCTGGCAAGATTGATGTATCTTTGGTTCCTCGCCCTCGCCCTCTGCGAGAATCTCGGGATTTTTGAGGTATAGAACCAGTTGGGAACGAATCTCAATGCATGGGAATTCTTTTTGGGACGTGTTCCCAGGCCTGGTTTCAAATTTGAAACGGGCTAGCGGGAAGTAGCCCCCTTCTCAGTGATGGGCTTGAAGGACGAAATTCATCGGTCCAGAGATCCGTTTATATGTACCTTCATCCAGACATAGAATAAAAGAAAGAAGAGTATGTTTATTCATCCTACCCTCAGAGACCAATCCAAAGTTCATTCATCTGCTTGCACCCTTCTTCTTGGTTGCGCGAGCCTTCTCTGTGGCGATCTCGTGCGCGTGTAAAGACGTTTCTTCCCATTTGGTAAATTCTCTTTCCAAATGCACTTGAGCAGGGAGCCCAGTGGTTGGGTGTTTGTGCCTTGCCTGTGCATAACCTAGGTGATCCTGGGTTCAATCCTTCAACATGTGCCTTCAGACTGTCCACGATGGCCTGTGTGTTGAGCAGTAGGCTCTGTAAACTGGACGTTACAGAAACTTTATCTTTTAACTTAACTATAGGTTTCTGTGAAAGAGGTTATTTTCTCCTCTCATTAACCCCTAATGGACGAGGCGACCTGTTTCGGGTCACGTCAGAAATCATCCACGATGGCAAATCGTTGGATGACCTCTGATGAAAAAACTTTCTGAACGAAAGTTGTGCTCCTTGATGTCATGCACCTGCCTGTGTTCATGGCACCCTAAAATAATAAAATCCTTGCCGTCAGTAATTCTCTTAGTGTGCAGGGTACCCAAAATTGGCCGTCCAGCAGCTTTGACTTAGCACCGTGACAGGCTGAAGGGGTGACAACAAGGCAAAAATAAAAATTGAAACAAATGCAAATCTCTGCCTGAATTTTTGTTAGAATTCTGAATTTCTTTATGGAGGTAGTAGTTCATCATTCAAGGAACACTTTCACCGCAGCAATTGTGATTCCAAGGAAATTTCGAAGACTCAGCTACGTTTTTCGAGTTTCTTTTCTCAAACTTCTCCCTGCTCCAGACTTGGGTACTACTTTTGCCACCGGACAGCTGTTCTACTTGTTATCATCCTCCTTGGCTGCTTACCAGCCTTGCTCTTTAGGCTCTCCTGTTTTATCTCTCCTCATGCACTGGCTGCACTCATATCCGCTTGCTTTGCTCTTAGCTAGTATGCTTGGTCACGAGGAAGTTCCCCCTCAATGAGCCTCTACGGCCTCCATGGTGGTTATTTTTTCCACCTTGATGTGAACCTTTATTTCATTTAATTTGATTAAAAGGCCCATGTCCCCCTTTTCTAAACATAAATCAATAAATAAAATATTGATAATCGTTGTGCATAACTATTCACTAGGATAGCCTGTGCCGCCCAAGTGTCCAGTGTCATCTAAGTCCAAGTGCAATCCCCTATGTATTCATAGAATTTTTCATACGCAACTTTTTATAATGTCGAGCCCCATCTCAATCTCCCATGTAGAGGCCCAAGTGCGACCTCTAGGATACCTTCCAGAAAAAATCAATTTTATTTTTTTCATGAAGTTTGGGAGATCTCCACATCGTTGTTCCAACAAAGCCCACTTTTCTATTTTTGCAATCTCCCCTGTGAGGCTCCATATATTGATATATCCACTTTGCTATTTTTTGCGAATTTTCAGCGACCAAAAGTACTTGAAATTCCAAATCTCCCACATGAAGGCCCAATCATTGCTCCAAGAAAGCCCACTTTGATATTTTTCCTGAATTTCCAGAGACCAAAAGTACTTGAAATTCCATATCTCCCACACCGCCGGTCCAAAAATCATGAGACCAAGCCGGTGCACCCCTCCTCATCGAGGGCTTTCCAACGGCACTGCACCCGCGCTGGGCCCGCGGTTTGGGAGATCTCAACGACGCTACAAAACAAACAAACAAACAAACAAACAAACAAACGTCTGGCTTCACATATTGATTAGTATCACCATGAAGAACTTTTAGTTAGTGCAAAGTAAGAGGGCGAAAAAAAAACCCATTATTGAGATCTAGAAGGACCTGAAATTTTGTGAAATTACAAATACCCGGAACTATCTGTTATAAAATATTTTCAAATTATATAATAAAAAGAATTGGCACTACCTTCTTACCGCATGGTGCATTTAATCCTTTAATTTACATGTGAAATAATATCAAACTTCGTTCTTTTGAGGAAGAAACTCACAACCCAATGTGTTCATTTTTGTATCATCCTCCAGCCATGCTCACACCGAGGGCACCTCCCATGCTCATTCATGCATGAGAGCCAAATCAATGGAGCAGTAATAAACAATAACTCAATTTTAACTAATTCCGGATTTTCTGCTTAAATTCTGACCAAACTTAATATATTTACATAATTAAGATTAATTCAAATATAATTAAATTTATGGTTGAATGAATCATGAACTTTGTCAAATTCCAGATAAAGTCATATTTTGTATCACAAAATGTTGACATATAGAAGAGGTCCACATTGTACTGCTTGTGGGGTTGCACTACTCAATAACTCATTGAACATCCGCTTCAAAGTCGAATGATGTCATATTACATTACACAATCACGATAAACAAATGACTGGCATCCAACATCTAACAGGCTCCCACTCTATCATACTCAAAACAGCTAGCTAAATTTAACTTATTTATGTCAAGCACATTCACACAATGCCATTGGAATGATGTTTTGAGTGTATATGGTTGACGATTCAAAGCATAAGTATCAATGGACAAACAAAAGAAGAATATGAAGAGTCATTACATTCAAGACTTAGAAAAAGTTAGAGTGAATCCCCACAACTTAACCCTTAAGTGCCCAGTCTCATTTTCACCCTCTCATGGAAAAACATGACCGTGGCCCACAAAAACATTTTTATCTGAAGAATCTTTGTGTCCCTGTAAAACTGACCGTTGGAATTACTTTCCACCCACCCCACCTCCTGCCACAAAAAGTTTCAAATTCCAACCGCCAGATCGGAAGATATTAAAGTGTAGAGTGGAGACCGAAAAAAATTCTTCGCTAAGAAATAGGTGCCAAAAAAAACAGTTTTTTGCTCGTATTTGGGCAGTTTTAGTTTCTCTTTTTTTTAGAGTCTCAAGAATGTTGTACCATACCTGATAACACACATCCTCAGAAATTTTCGGTCTTTTCCTGAAATTTTCTCAAGTGGGCTCCTTTGTAGTGACAAATTGGGGGGGTCAAAATATGCCATTTTCTTTGGGCAGGCCAAAATCTCTCTTCCTATAATTATACAACCAAATTCAGCCGTTCAATTCCTAATCCCCCCGATTGAAGTGTCATGAGCATCCATATGAGGTCCCCAAAAAACTTTGGATCCAATCAGTCAACGTCATCGAACCTTTAGGTTCCCTGCCCAAGACTTCAAATGGCACACCTAGGTTATAGCCTGCAGGCCTAGGATATTTGGAGCCATAGCCCATAAGGCCACGGGGTTTGGGAGCTCCTCTGGCTACCCGGCCCTGCTTTCATGGCGGCCCACTCCACCCTCAACCCTATCAAACCCCCGTCCTAGGTTTGACCCACCCTTCATGGGAGTTTTCTCGAGCCGCAAGCTCTGCCTCCATCGCGGCTGCACTCCCTCCAGCCCGGCCTGCATGGTGTTGGCCAGAGCTGCCATCGCCGTTGATTCAGGCTAGGGCCCAGGCCTGGGAATGCCCAGACCTGTAGGGCCATCATTTCACCCGCCCAGCATTCAAGGGGTTTGGGGAAATGTGCCGCCCCCAGCTTCATGGGGTATCCTATGTTCACCCTAACCTGACCGTGGTTGCCACGTCTGCAACCTGGGAAGGTTAGGGGGGCCAAATCCCCTCCAAAACGCTGCGTGTGCCCCACTTGGCGGGCTCCACCTGGCAACCCTTTGAGGCATTGGCCAATTGGCCAATGCCATTTGAAGGAAAAAGTTTTTATCTTTCAAATGAGCCCTTGTGAGGGCTAATCAGGCTTAACCAGAGGGAGTAATGGCCAGTTTAGAAAACCTGACCAACCCAAAATGGGTCGATATACCACTTAAAGGTTAATTAGCAATTGTACCCCTAAGCGCATCTCCACCCCGCGCTATCCCCCACGCTAAAACCAGATCTGGCGATTTTTCAATAAAATAGCATTTCCACCGGGACATGCCAGATTTTGACGGACCTTTCAGATCTGATTCTAGCGTCAGATAACCCGCTAGATCTGGCGGATAGTCTGGCGTGCGCTTTTTGTGAGGGAACCTGAAACGAGAGTGGCAACTGCACCAGTCTAATTGGTATTTCCAAGCGCGCTCTTGTGTGGAAACCTGATCGACAGGCACTGCTGAAGAGATAGCAAGGTGAAAGGTCAACAACCAGGCCAAGTCAATTTCAAGGCCAACGAGGATATATGCTTGTCAAGGGTGGTCAAGATTGTAACCAATGATCCTATAGTGGGAACTGACCAAGCTGACCGAACATTCTGGGCTAAGATCGAAGGTTTGGTCAAACAGGAGATTGGCGCAATTGGAATTCCTCGAAACGCAAACAGTCTCATGAATCAATGGAACAACGTGATCCAAAAGGCCATCTTAAAGTTCGTCGGCATGATGACAAAAACGCTTCGAATTTATCAATCAGGATGGTCGTTAGAGGATTACACAAAGGAAGCAAAAATTTTGTATTTCGACGAGACTGGTAGAGAATTCCAATTTGAGCCTTGCTGGAATGAAGTAAAAGTGCTACCCAAATTCGAAGCAGATCTATCTACAGCATCGTCAATGGTCAAGGCAGCGCTGCAACTCGACAATGATGAAACAGAATTGGAAGGAAGCCCCGAAGGTGATGGAGCTAGTGATATTTTGAGACCGACTTCGACCGCAGCATTGCCAAGTAACAAGGAAACTATAGCAAAAAAGAAGTTAAACACAAACAAAGAGGAAAGAAAACAAAACGAAATAGAAATAGAGAATAGAAAGTTCTATTCCGTTGAACAACTCACACATAATACAAAGAACAGAGATCAGAAAGAAACATAAACAAAGAACAGAAAATGAAAGAAAAAAACAAATGAAGGCTACTGAGAAGAAGTAAGAGACAGTTCTAAAGAACAAAGAAATATAAACAAACAACAGGAGCAAAGAAGAAACACAAACGAAGGCAAAGGAGCAGAACAGTTCTATTCTCTACAAAAAGCTTGCTTGCAGAAGAAAGTGAAGAAAATGATCCTCATTCTGTATACTTATAGAGGTTTCAAAAAAACATAAATAGAGAACCAAAACTGAAGAACAAAGACAAATGAAATTACTGAGAAGAACTAAAAAAAATTGTCAAATAACCGAAAGAACAGAGAAACATGAACAAGCAACAGAAACAAAGATACAAGAGCAAAACTAAGAGACAGTTCTATTGTCTGCAAACAATAAAATGATCCTTGTTTTCTATACTTATAGGGGAAAAAATGAGGTGCAGTCTAAAAAGAATGAATGAAAAATAAAATAATTGGATGAAAACAAAATGAAAAGTTGTTATTTATTAACCTTATCCCACACACTTTTTGAATAGGTACTAACTCATGAAGATTTATTAGATGTCGGTGCATTACAAATAGCTGTATGAACGTCTATCGAAGACAAAATCTTGTTTTAATTGTAATAAATGGTGTCACCTACAAATTTTGTCGGTACATACCAATAAATAGTACATGTGATTCTTAAATGTAATGAACAAAGTTGATACATTTATTATAGTACTCTTTTTTTTTTAATTTCTCGTAGGACTCCTTAGGGCTGCCCTAAGGAGTCCTAAGGGCAATTATAAGTAATAATTTACATCCTTCAATTTTTCACTTCTTATGACTCCTTAGGGCGGCCCTACGGAGTCCTAAAGGCAATTATAGATAATAATTTATATGTTTTCATTTTCCTCCTCTTATAACCCCTTAGGTTATTGAAACGGGTCTTAAGGGCAATTATTTATGTCTTTCCATTTTTCTCATCTTAGGACTCCTTAGGACTGTCCTATGAAGCCCTAAGGGTAATTATAAATAATAATTTATACGTTTTTATTTTCCCCTCTCGTATGACTCCTTACGGCAGTCCTAAGGAGTCCTAAGGGTAATTACAATAGTTTATATATTTCCGTTTTCCTCTCTTAGGACTCCTTAGGGCAGTCCTATGGGCAATTATATATAATAATTATATGTTTCCATTTTTCCCCTTTTATAACTCCTTAGGTTGCCTAAATGGGTCTTAAGGGCAATTATTATTTGGCTTACATGTCTACAAGTGCAGTCTCCAAATTTACATATGACGTAATTCCAGCTTTCAGGATGTCAGCATGGATCTCTTTACCCTTTCCCAAAGGCTCCAAGGCTGGCACACGCATTGAGAATGCAAATAAATGTGACATGGTTGGGCATCACCCCTTCAAGTTCCATCTGCTCATAGATCTTGAAAGCCTCCCTACTAGACCCATCCTGTACGTATCATGTGATCATGGCACTCCATGAGACCACGTCTCGTTTAGTCATCTTGTCAAACACGTGATGCGCATCCTTCATGTTCCTACATTTGGCATACATGTCACAAGTGTATTCTCCAAAGTTATATCTGACATGTTCCTAGCACAATAATGTATCACAGAAGTGGGGGGGGGGGGGGGCACTCACTTCTGGTCGTCCCTCTCCGTTCAGGTTCCACCGTGCTGCGAAGGGAGGCCCATGACCCTTCATCTTTTACGGGAACCTAGTATGTTGTCTCTTCGTCCTATGATGTGGCTCTTCCGACCTCCCTGCGTATGCCTCTGCAAGCACCATTGTCTACAGTGTCTGTATACATTGAATACATTGTGTGCATAGGCATTGTCATAGCTATTTGTCAAAGCCATTGTCATTGTCATACTCATTTTATGCATAGCTCATTGTATGCAGTGTGTGCAGCATTTCGTAGACGTGTTTGGCCTTGATAAATGAGGAAAGTGGGGCAGAATGGGAAACCAATAACTACAAGCAGTGGAGCAAAGCTCCTTGTATGGTGTGCTCTTGCATCTTTGAGAACACTGGCAAATAGAATGAAAAGTGGTGGAAGATATGACACTAACATTGACGATGTGGCCAAGACAGAATTCTGTAAAACAAATTCAATGTTCTCCCGTGAATATCCAAACCGCAAGAAATATTTTAAATAAATTGCAGCCTCTTCCATTGCCAAAATTGTGCACTTCGCATTATGAAATACAGTTCATTGGATTGTTGAGTACAGAGAGTGTTCATTCTCAGGCAGAACATACGCCCCGTTTGCTACACTATAGAAGAGCCGAGTGAATGGTGTGCTTTGCAAGCACCCAATCTCTTCATACACATAGGCAGATGTCTTTGCTGTTGGTTAGGGACATGGAAGATGCCAGTATTGGGTCCATGGTCCGGTGGGAAATTGCAGCCTAACATAGCAAGTATCCAAGACATGGCAGGTTTCCGAGAGTGACGTTCATGTTTACTGCCGTTTCTCACATTGCAGCATATACATCAGAGTAAAAAAGCCACAAAAAGAAGAACTATCCTCTCCCAAAAGATGTCATGCCCCCCCAAATCACATGTTATGGGGTGCGAAGCTTAAACGATTCGTGGGGCAATACTACATGTGGACGAAATGGGTGCGACCTCTTCATACAAAGTTGTCCCTATAAAGACTGTAAGACAGAGGAGACCTATGTTTCGTACTTGTACCATGTAGAAGTGAAATGGACCCCATGGATCAGCACACCATGCACACAATATTCAGCAGGGATCAAGCCAATCCACCTCCTTGAAATTCCATTCATATGGAGGACCGTCCGCACCAACTCGTATCATTCTCTCCTTCCATACTACAACTCTTGGATCCCACCGGAAGAAATGCAAACAATGGTGGAAGTGGTTTCGGGCCCATTGAGGAAAGACACCAAGAAATACAGAGGAGCTGTTGTTGGGGACGTACACGGCTGAAGCAAACTGCACATGCAATACTGGGCCATCTATTGTGATGCAAACGTCCCCTGGACCAGTCCATGCTCTCTTGGGGGTACAACGTCGTTGTAGCAACCTTTGGATAGGGGAGTGCAATGCATCAATTAATTTGATGCATTCCCAACCCCCAGATAGTCACTGGAAAACAGTCAAGACATGGAAACACTCATTCTCCTTTGCGGGTCAAGCCCAATCGCATGCGGCCCCCACTCCTCATTTGGGGCACACATGAAGCGAGAGCGCAACACTACAGTATTGGGGAGCATTGCACCTTCGTTCTCGGTCTCATCATAGAATCCACACCATGCGACTCTAGAAGCGGATTCGTGAGCCCTGAGAATTATATCCCCTTTCGATGGTTTGGTCCAATCCACCAAAGCATCCAGTAAGGAGATGCGAGACCCCACCAAGCCTCTAATGTCGCCCACAAGCCCATCATCGCATCCCATGGAACGTGTCCCCAAACAACACAGGTTGCCATGATGCAGACATCACGGAAAGCACAAAAAACAGTAAACACAGTTCGATCGGACCAGCCTGCAATGTGGCTCCCCGGTCAAGGTACTGTAACTTGCACTTGCAATGCCGCAAATGAAGACAACGGAATACAGCAGCAGGTCCAAATCGAGAAAGTGCGCAATACGGAGATATAGTGCAGCCAGGCCGTGTGCAGGTGCAGAATGTTCACTGTCACCTGTGGGCTACGCAGTGGAGCGAGGGAACACACTACAAATCGAGCGAGGTAACATGTAAGAACGGGAATGAAACACGAAAACACAGCACGACAGATACTGATGAGTGAACGAGGAGAGGAACGCAATATATACAACTGGTGCAAAGTGCTGGAGTCACACATGGCAAGGTGGCGGGGAAGAGGGAGGTCGTGGCGGGAAAATTGAAACTTCGTTTTCACCTACGTAGGGTTTGAACCCCAGGCTGAACTGTCGTGCCTCCCACTCTGCCGAGCCTTTTTCTAGGACTATGCGGGAGTGTGTGTTTTCTGCTAAGGCGCTGGCTCCTTCGGTGGCCTGTAACGTTACAGTGCTACGCTGTGAAGTGCGTCCTTGTTTACATTGCATCAGTTCTTCACAACATTTCCAGTTTTGTCGGTGTCTCCCTACAAAATGCCTTACATTTCAGCTGCTTTGGCTTCCACTCTGCAGGTTACTGTGAAGGATGCCAGGAACATTTCGGAATCCCTGCACCCGACAAAGGTGGGGACATGCACTCTACTTGCAAGCATACTTTTCGGGCCTGCGATGGCGAAAGAGGTACGACTTGATGGCATTGTGGTCATGCACAAGGGGAATGCCCCCAAGTCATATGGCATTGAGTACATCACCATGGGCGTCCCTCTTGCCATATGGAATGTGGTGGCTAGTGCAGGTGAGGACAGTGGGTTCAATGTAGACAGGACAAAGAGAGCACGAATTTTGGGGGAGCATGTGTGGATGGAGGTGAACATTCGGGAGGGGCAAGATAGGTTTTGGGTTGTGGAGGCAGATGACTCCAATGTACTTCAGAAGGCACCTGTTTCCAATTTGAGGAAGTGCCTGGATCGTGCTGGGAGTAGCCTGCTCGTGAAGGGCACATTCACCATGCGCTTCAAGAAGCAGTTCCATGCTGGAGAAGCACCAGAGACTGTGCCCTGGTCCGTGGGCATCACCCCCACTGAAGCTTTCGTGATGGACAAGACGGACTTTGTGGAGAAAATAGGCTTGGAGGAAGTGACTGAGAACCTGGCTGCCCTGAGGGTCAGTCCAGCTCTGTCTGTGTTGTTGAAGGGAGGGAGTGGAAGTGGAAGTGGGAGTGCAAGACCATAAGCTCATGAATGTTCCTCGTACAGTGCCTCTGGATTGAGGTACAATGTCCATGTCTCTTCGCCAGAGGTGGAATGATGCAAGGGGCACAATGTTATTTTGTCCCGCTTTAGTTTAGTTTTTGGTTTCAAGTGCACATGAAGTACAACATCCATTTTTGTGAAGGTCGCATATTTGCATTGTTGAGTGTGATGCAGTGCACATATGAATGGTGCCATGTTGAAACTTTGTTGCATTGCTTGTGAACAACAAAATTGCTGGCACAAATGAAGCATAGCTGACAATATTGTTCGCTGGCTACTGTGCCCGGTAGAATAAGGTGAAGGTTGCACATGTTCGGTCAGGTAATAGGGGTAGCACGTGTATGCTCTGCAGCCTAATTCCAAACATGAAACAGCACAGTAATGATGTGAGAGTTGTGAAGGACATCTGCCTCATCCATTCGTCCGTGCAAAATACCTTGAATTGAAGACTGTGCCTATTGTCTGTGCTTATGTTCCCATCTGTCCAGCAACTCCATGTTTATAGTCCATGCTATGTGTAAGGTCATTGCAGGTTATGGCAATGATGTCTGACTTTGAGATATACACTATAATGGCCTTACAAGAAGCACCGATTTGTGTGTTGAAACACCACATTGCACTGCCAAGAGCCATGCTGACTAGAAACTGTGCTGGCAGGCTTAAAGCAGCATCCACCAAGAATGGCAACTCTGTAGTATATATGGTAAACGACCATACCAGAATTGGACTGCCTGAGCTTCCGTAACCCCTTGGGTTACATTTATCAAGCGCCTCATGCGAGTGAAAGCCTCCCTCAAGCTCTCGGTCGGCTTCCGTTGGAACTCTTGCAAGCTCCGCAACTTCTCTGTCCTCACCCCTTGGTAGTTCCCTCTCAACTCTTCGAAGAACTCCACAACAGGGTTGAAGGCAGGCACGGGTGCTAGTGCTGGTGCGGTAGTGGCTTGGGTGGATGTCGTAGCTACTGTACCACCAGTCCCACTGCTTTCTGTCTGAAGCTGCCGGTGCAGCGGCAGGTGTAGCCACTGCCCTCGTGGCTCTAGTGCCCCTAGTGATGGAGACATAGTCGGGTGACCAGTACATCCTCCACTCCTCGATCTCAACCTCATGCCCCCGCCTGAACTCATGGTAATCATCCATAGGCGGCCCCTCAAGGTGCTGAAACAACCCCTTCCATGCGGCGTAAATAGTTGTGGATTGCGCATTTGCTGCAAATCACACCAACTATCAAACTCTTGGATAAAATCATCCAAGTCGATGGTGCCCACCGCCCCAGAGTACCTTCGTGGCCCCTTGGTAGCTCCATACATCTCCTCCATTGTGCCCCACAACAATGGCAAGGAAACAACTTGCACCGCCGGTATGAGTCTTCTTGATTCACAATCCGAATCAGAACCTTCCGTAGAAGACACAGGAGGTGAAGGTGGCCTAAACCGCACACCTCGTCTCGTGTACCCACTAGTATCACTAGTGCTCGAACCGGCACTGTCCCCAACAACTACTGGCACCTCCGTATTGACACTCAACCGGTCATGAATATGTCCCTAACCCCCTCTCCACAAGGTAACCGGGTAGAGAACCTGTTGCGGATTATGGTTTGGAATACTAAGTTCCTAACATAGCCTACACATGTACCTGCATCCACCGCAAGCACTCCTATGGTTGGCTGGTCATCACCTCCAACCTCACCATAGAAGAAACAATGATGGTCTAGCTGGTCATCACCCCGGCCTCACCATCGACAGCATGCTCTAGGACTGGCCGGTGATCAAATCCGGACCAATCACCTATAAAAACAAGCGCCTACACAAAACTAGCATGACGCACAGTCAAGCATGCAGGTATGGAGGGGATCCAAACACAAGAAATCAGAACGACAACTCTCCCACACCAAAAACAACTCCACGGTGTTGCTCCTGCAAGGATACCCCAGCCCAAACCCGGACTGACTCTGCCTCCACCTACGGAAAGGTCTTGGCCTAATGAGAGGGTGGAAACTACGAGGAAGAGAAGCTAAAGCAATGCCTAACCCCAGCATGCCCTCATCCCAACACTCTTCATCTCCTCTCTTCCCTCACTTGCATGACCATGGGAATATCATGAAGGTACTCCTCAAACCGCCCTCCACGAGCTTCAAAAATCGGCCTTCAAGACGACATGCCAGTCCTTAGGCAGTCCACCAGTGCCTCCACGAGTCAGCACAGGCTGTCCACAGGTCAACACGGGCCACCACAGAGACCAGCACAGGCCCACACAGCTCACTGGTCACAGCGTCACACAGCCCCACACAGGCCACAGCCTGTCACAGCCCTACACAGGTCACAGGGTCACAGCCCCACAGGCCGCAGATGTCACAGCCCAAAGGCCACATGTCACTGTCACAGCCCAATCACAACCCCAAGGCCACAGGCACAGGCCTGTCATAGCCCTACAAAGGTCACAGGGTCCACAGACCCAAAGGAGCCTGCCACAGCCCCTCACAGCCCCATAGGCCCACAGGGCACAGCCTGTCACAGCCCCTCACAGCCCCACAGGCCACAGGGCACAGCCTGTCACAGCCCGTCACAGCCCCACAGGCCGCATGGCACAGCATGTCACAGCCCTACACAGGTCACACGGGTCACAGCCCCAAAGGCCACAGCCCGTCACAGCCCACAAGCCACAGGGCACAGCTGTCACAACCCCTCACAGCCCATAGGCCAGGGCACAGCCCACCACAGCCTGTCACAGCCCGTCACAACCCCACAGCCACAGGGCACAGCCCGCACAGCCCATCACAGCCCGTCACAGCCCCACAGGCCACATGGCACAGCCTGTCACAGCCCTCACAGCCCATCACAGCCTGTCACAGCTTGCCACAGCCTGTCATAGCCTGTCCCCCTCATAGCCCGTCACAGCCCCACAGGCCACAGGGCACAGCCTGTCACAGCCCGTCACAGCCCACAGGCCACTGGGCACAGCCTGTCACAGCCCCTCACAGGTCACAGCTCGCCACAGCCTGTCACACCCTCACAGCCCCACAGGCCACAGGGCACAGCCTGTTACAGCCCGTCACAGCCCGTCACAGCCCCACAGGCCACTGGGCATAGCCTGTCACAGCCCCTCACAGCCCATCACAGCATGTCACAGCCCGTCACAGCCCCACAGGCCACTCATGACAGTTTAGCCATTTCTCCAAGGGGTTTAGCCACGCCAAGCTAGGGTTTGTGTCTCTTGGACTCTAGGCTTCTTTGCACCGAGCTATGGCGGCTGTGAAGAAATCAGCAAAGTATTCTTGCTCTTTCGGCTCCCACACACCACCAATAGTAGCCCTAAGCCATGAGGAAGATGGTTGCCACAAACCAAGCCTTCTTTCTCACTTAGACTCCCCAAACACGCCACTAAACTCAATGGTAAACAACCAAGCCTTGCTGGTTTCCAGCCCTTGTGAGCACTCATTCAAGCGTTTCCCTTGGCCATAGCATCTGTCTTAGAGCCTATTCCAGCCCCCTACACCTGCCACTTCAAGAGCCATGCTCTATCTAGGCTTGAGGTTGAAACCCCAACTCAGAACACGCTCTACAAGTGTCAGACTGTCACATAAGAGCAGACCAGCCCATTACCTTTTCTTCTAGTTCTCTAAAGCTTGAAAACAAAAGCCCAATGGACTGAAGGCATGCTCCACACATGCCCCACTCTCACCACTAGAGAATCAGCCCCTTTGCTTTCTTTCTTGCATCCACCAACCTGAAAATACACGCTTCAGCGGGCTAGAAGCATGCTCCACACATGCCCTACAGGGAAACCAGCCCCTTCCTTCCTTTCTTGCACTCCTAAACCTGAAAGTACAAGCCTTCAACAAGCTGAAAGCACGCTCCATACATGCATTGCTCTCACATAAGGGAAGTCAGCCCTTCCCTCTTCCTTGCTTGCCCTCCAAGCTTGAAGATGGAAGCTTCAATGAGCTGAATACATGCTCCACACATGCAACCTCTTCACACAAGAGGTACCAGCCCCCTATCTTGGCTCCTTAGCTCCTTGATGCTCTCTAAGACAAGACTAAGCACTCCATAGCCCTTGCCAAGCTCTTGAAACCCTACGGCTTACATTTCCAGCCACAAGACACTCCTCTTGTGGTGCAAGAGCTCTTCTTCCAAGCTCTGAAACCCTAGGTGCACATTCCATGCCCTTGCCGCACCTCTTAGCTCCTGTTCCAGCCCTGCTCTTGCCATGACAAGAGCCCTCTCAATGCTGAAGCTTGAGATTGAAACCCAATCTCAACATACTCCACAAAGTGCACTGATTTGCCCCAAGCCAAATCAGCCCTTTCGCTTGGTCTTGCAATCCTGCAGCATGGTGCTTTCATCTCTGAAGCTGAAGATCGAATGCCAAGGTCTACCACCTCGTAACCCACATCGCCTCCGCTTCTAACAACCAAGAGCTCCACGGTGCTCCTTGCATAACAACCTGGTTTCTCTCATTCTCAAGCAAAAACCACAAGTGCTACAACTAACTCGTATCTGGCACTCACAGATACGAGCTCATCTTTCTCGAGTGATAAAGAAGAAGAATACAAGCACAAGCTCATGCGAGCTCACAAAGCTGAAGCATAAACTCATGCATATATAACCTCATCACTCAAATACAAGTCAAGCCAAGTGCACCCCACGCCATGGGGAATCCACACTACGGCGCCATAGCTAGGCGCGGTGAGGCTCAACTCGAGAAAGATGAGCCTCCTGCGCTTGCCGTGAAGATAACCACTCCAGGGCCTAAATCTGCCTTGACCCCTGGATTGACACTTGGGCCAATCCCAAATGTCAATATGTAAAAGGTAGCTATTTCCTAGCTAGTTTCACACTAGTGGTAAAATAACTTGACAGAGAGATACAACAACAGCGGAGAGGGAGACAGACAAGAACGACCAGAGGTACAGATAGGAAATGCATGTCGCAATGACGACATTGTATACAATCCATTTGGTGAGACTATGGCTCGACAACATAAGAGGTGCGGCGTGAAACCCAATGAAAATCATCCAGTGTAGAGAAATAATGAACGAAAAAACCATAGTATACTACAATCATCTTTTTGTGAGTGTGCCTCGACAGTCTAAGCGTTTGAGAACCCTAATGAAAACCATCCATAAACATACACAATGGACACTATGCCTCGATAGTATAACAGATTTAGAACCCTAATGAAAATCATCCGCAACATGCACAGTGGACATTGTGCCTCGACAGTATAACCGTTTGAGGACCCTAATGAAAATCATCCAAAACCATACACAGTGGACACTTTGCCTCGACAGTATAACCTTTTCAGAACCCTAATGAGAATCATCCAAAAACATAGACAACCACGGACTAACCATCGGCGAATTCATGCGACTCACATTTATTAGACAATGTCGCATGACACACAGTCATTTCCTGGTTCAGAAATATAGTGGAGACAGTGGTGATGTTTGTCCTAAACTTCCTTGTATGGAGAGTTTTGTTGGGCCCTGGGACATTGTTTTCAATTCCACTTCCACGAATACTTCATGGAATAAATGTATGAATGATGGAAGGTGCAGTCATGGCAGTGGCGAAGGAAAGAGGAAGCCGGTCATGGTTCTGTTGTTAAAGAGACCCACAATAGTAGTTTTCAAGGATTTTAGGGACAAAACCCTAAAATGTGATGTCACTTGTACATAAGACTTGCAATATTGAGAGTGGATGTAGCATCACAGAGTACCAGAAGCGAGCATTGCGCAAAGAGCAATGAAGACATCATATTGTGGGAAATCTGTATATCTGTAGCCCTGCATATCATGGTTTGTGTGTGTTGATTTTCAAATGTTCTTTGTGTATAGACTGCAACGTTATGAGGAAGCATTCAGCAGGCATTTGTGGATGGATATGTGTGTCTCCTCTGGCACAAGTGAGTCATAAGGCGTGTTCAAAGCAAAAGGTGGAGGGAGGCTGTAAGTAGCGTGCACCAACTATTATACCAAACAAGCGTACAAACGAGATTCAATACAGAGAAACATCACAATCGCATAAAATGAAACAATGAACCTAGCAATGGCAAAATACAAACTGAAGCAGTGTTGGGAAATATGATACATCCTTTTGTCGCAAGCAACAAAAGGAGTACACCATACATACTAGCCTGTTGTGAAGATGCAACTTATTGGATTGTCATATTTCAGCACGTTCAATGGTGCGTGAATACAATGAGTCCGAATGGAAATCCTTGTAGCCAAGAAAGAAGAGGAGGAAACCATACATACTACCAGGTTGTAAAGCTGAAACTTCTTGGATTGTCATGTTTCAGCACATTTGATGCTACCTGAATACAAGGTGTTGTGAATTGAAGGGTACATGAAAAATTCGTTAGGAAGAGAACACCAACAATTAAGCGAAGGAGGCAAGCATATGAAGGGACTGTAGAGGCAGAAGTCCTCAAAACAATATTGTACCGTATGTGCGAAGCCCATTCCCTGGAAAAGCCAGTGGAGTAGCCTGGATGAACACAATGTGAGTGACATGCTGAGGATCAGAAAGTACTGATTGACATTGTTGTGACACTGTTTTCTGCAGCACGTACACACCTTCAGTCACTGTACAATCTCTTCTTTGGCGTGGTTCGAGTCGGCAAGGGTGGGTGTTTTCTGCTGTGTCCATTTCTCTCCAAAAAGTCTTTGAACCGGACGAGGGACTTCCCTTTGCCATCATCGACAATAGTCATAACTGGTTCCTTGCGAGGGTACTGAACTCCCTCCTCCATCATGGCAGTCAACTCAAGAATCTTTCCCTTTGCAGCTCTTATCAAGGCAAGGAGATGTTGTTGCAGGTCGTCACTGGACTCTGTCAGTTGCACAATGGTTTGTCATTCTGTGGAAATCTGGGCCTGCACGTTCTGCAATGGACTCTTCTGAGATAAAGAAGGGGACCTCTGATGTGGAGGAGTTTGCGAAGATGAAGGGATACAAGTCGGGGATTCAGAACCTCTCACCAAATTGTGAAGGCCACCTTTAGATGTGCCCATCAGAGTTCCACAGAACTTTGCGATGAGGCCATCCTCGAGATGAGGGTGGATAATCTGCAGAACCTTCACTTGGTGTGCGCACATATTCTCCTTCTGGGCCCAAGAGCAATCACAGCAAGCCTAGTCTGATTCAGGTTTGTGAATTGTGAATGTCCTACCCAATTCCCGTGCGCATTGAACAAGTGCAGGGCCACCAGGGGTGTGCGGCAGCTGGACGTTGCCATTTGGAATGTGCTTGGCAAGCAATATGGAACTGTAAACAAACCCCTCCAGCCGTTTGTTTCTGACAAATCCATACGCTTTCGCATGAGACATGTACCAGTAATGGGTGAGGACATCACCAGTGAGTTTGGAGATGAGCCAATCTACCCTTCTGCTAGTCACTTCAATTGCGATTTGAGGTTGCCATGATAAGCTTCTATGGCAGCATTAGTATCTTGAGAGGCATGTGGTATGTTTCTAGAACCTTTCATCCACATTTTCGCTTTCGGAAGCCACTCTCCATGTAGTCGCAGAATACAGTCTCGTTGGGGTACTTCTCCCGCAAGGAGATGATTTGGTATACTGCCCAAGCCTCACCTGCATCCCCAGATGTGCATTTTCTATCGTACATGATCTTTGCAAGATCCTACAACACTGCGGCACGTACTTCTGGATCTCTGATCTTGGAGACCACCAGGCTCGCCGAACATGCCACAAGCACAGGAAAATTGCACAACCCCCCCACACAGAGCTGTTTGTTGTGAGATTGAATGACTGTAACACATGTGTGCACGTTGGACATGTGAAAGGATCAGTAGTGTAGGAGGCGGAGCTACCTGATAGCAGCGATTTCCGCATCTGCGTCGTCGACAATGAAGGCATTAGGGCGCCACTCAGCCTTGACGGCTTGCATTTGCTGGTTTAGTGCCTGCATCCAAGGTCGCAGATCCGTGGCTTTGCACCTTGTGGTGATTATGTATGCGACTGAAATAATATTTAGCCACTCATCAAACACCATCATGGTGTACAAAGGATACTGCAAGAACAAGCATGCAACAAAATTGATCAGGAATACAAAGGAGTGAGGGGACTGGAAAATTGTGACCATGCAGAAAATAGTTGAGCTCTGTCCGCAGGCACATGGTGATCCTGGAACCAACCTTCTTCTCGTTTGTCCCGAATGTTGCATCGCATGCCACTATTCGAGAATGTCCGTGATGCATCATTTGTTTTTTCTGCCATTCTGTCTGTATGCCCAACACAAAGGGAAGGTCCAGTTTACGGCTATTCGAAGTCCAGGCAAGGTGATTGGACTCTTCTTGGTAGTAGAAAACACTGTCAGGGTTGGCCTCCACCCACATTCGCACACTGCGAGCATCATTGGGTGCTTTTTAAACGTTTCCTCATCACACTTGTTGGCAATGTTGCGGATGTCCCAGGAGAGCAGGAAAGTGTCACGATCTGCCTCCAATCCAGCTTCCATAGTTTCCTTCACCCGCTGCATGTGCTTCGCCATGATTTTGTTGATGCTTAGTCCAAGGCACAAGTTATGCAGTACCCAGGCTTTCATTTCTTCGCTGATGTGGGGGGCCAAGGCAACCCGACCACAATCATGTGCTGGCCTATGGGATATGTCTCCCGCACGATTTACGTGCCTCTTCTCGTAGTACACAACCTCTGTGATTTTTGGGTCCAAATAGCATTGTTTGACTGCAAATCGGCATACACATCCCCGCTTGATGCCTTCACCATATTTTGTTTTGGATGTCCTCAGTACTTTTGGTTTTTGCTCCTTAACGGTTGCAACAACTCGTGCCTTTGTACCCTTCTTCTTTGGAGGTTTCGGTTTCCACTTCTTCACTGCCATGGCGGATGTAACTTGCAAGACAGCAGAAGTCTTGTCCTCTAATGAGCAGTGGTACTACAACAGAAAGAATCTTGCATTAATGGAATAAAAGGGGGGAGTGCCTAAAAGAGTTCTGGACAATAGCTCGGGGCATGCAATTGGGATAGTACTACTGTATACATCCTTGAAAGCAAAGACGAAGACACAATCCTTCAACCCTTAACAACACTGTTACACCCGAACAGGTAAATGAGACAGTGCTGGCAGCAAATTATAATGTACAGTCAGGTATGCTTCAATGAGTACCCCATGTTCCTAGATGCAAATTTATGAGAGGATCATGCAGCCATGCATCAATGGAGTTCATGACGCAAAAGTGGCCTAAAATAGACGTGGGCAGTACACATGACTGTGACTACAAGGAAACTGCACATTCGGTTAAATGGCAACACACAAATGACTGTTTGTAGGAGAATCAGAGCTTCTGAGATGGAGGTTTCTGGAAGGTCATGCAGGCATCAATGGATGGACGATCGCATTGCATGAAGAAGGTGATAAGCATGATGGTAGGCGTATTTTTCTGCATTCAGCTTGAACTCCTTCACCAAGGTCGTCAGCATCATTGGAAACTATTTTAGGTAAAACAGTACTTTAACTGTTTTCATTAATGTCGTACCTTGTAATACTGAGGGCGTTGTTGGTGCGTGGAGCTTGGAGGGATCCTTGTGCACAGCCTCTGTGCTAATGTTTCTGGAAAGTGCAAGGTCCATCAGGACGGAAAGACTCCCCAGTTATGAACTCATTCACACGCCCCCATGGAATGTAGGCCACTTCAGCATTGTCGCTTCCATCGGGGATTCCATGCCACTGGTGACGCCAATGTAACGCTGTGTGATTGAAAGCACCAGGCACCGGAGATTGCACCTGGCTTCGAAGCATGGAGATCAAATGGGGCACAATAGGAGAAACTCTTCAGTTCTCTCATTCGCAGACATGTTTGTTGGCAAGCAGGTGAAACCACACTGAGATAGCAAGAGGCATCGTGTTTCAAATTCATCACACACTGATGATTACACAAGGGCAAGCGATGAAGGAGGTCCGAAAGTTCGGGGATACAGAATGAGGGCCGAAGACAGTGGGGACAGGTGGTCAATCAACTGGATGAAAACAATCATTCGCTAAATGACGTCTATCCGTTTTGGAGGCACATTGAATGTTGTTTCAAAATTTCAAATTTGAATGTTCACGGACTCCAATATAGTGTGTCTGTACTCTAGGACTTGTTCAAATTTCGAATATGTATGTTTGAGTAGTCATGTGCGTGTATGATCGGAAAGTCGCCATGCGATGGCTCTTATTTCCTGCATTCATGGGGCATGCATGAGGGTTGCATGCAATACAGTAATGACAGTGCTGAGATTGTATGACAGTGTTATGGCGAGGGATGGACCCGGCGCGGGTCGGGGGGTGGAGGGGTTGGAACTTGGGGGTGGCAGGCGCGGCGACCGCGGGCCGCGGCGGCACCGCGAGGGGGGTGCGGGGCGCGGAGGGCAGGGGTGGGGCCTCATAGGGAGGCCCGCTGAGGGAGCATTGAACTCTCGGGCCTCATTTATCACTTGCCTATTGTGAGTGCCTAATTGTTGTTGTTTTGGTCCTCAAAAAGGATGGTATAGAAGGAGTTATCCCTTGCCCAATTTTCTATATCTCTATATTTGTTGTAGTGCGCAAATCTTATTATCTTCATCTTCTTACATTTGATCAAATTTCATAGGTCTATATACATGTCTATCTATTATAAATGGACACATAACATCAGTAGAATGTGGATTTAATTGTTATAATGCATTTTGTGGTTTTAGTGCAAATGTCCTGGAGCGTTACCGCTGCAAGCTCTTTAAGCAGTGTCTGGCACAACTGGTTCTGAGGAGGAATTGAAGGCCCTCGTCTACCAGCTGAAGGGACAATTTGACTTGATGGAGCAGAGACATCGGCAATAAAAAATGAAAGTGAATTCGTTGACGAACAGACCAAGAATCTCGAAGAGATTCATCTATTTTGGACAGGCCATGACGTACGGATTGTTGCAAGGGAAGTCTTTAAGTGGAGTTGCGGCAAACAGTCTATAAGCGATGGAGATGGATGGCGAAGTATTGGTAAACTTAAATGAATAGGAATTGTGGTATAAAGGAATGGATAGAACTAAGTAGAGTTCAAGTTGGGCAGACATTTGTTGAGAATTTAAAAAAACTTACCTAATTTTTATATTTATACATCAGCATCTACTTTGTTAGCCACACATTTTTGAATAATTGTTTGTAATTCAGATGTCATTGTCTTGTCTAGTTTTATCATAGAAGATGTTGCAGTACTGGGCAGCAGCAAAATGATCTAAAATATAGTGTATGTCTATGTTTGCACACCAAAGATGTGCTACATTGTTTATGCATTAGTACATATATTTTAGGATTACGTTCAAGGAATAAATTTTGTGGTTTAGTTAATTTACTTCAATATCAGTATTCTAATGTTAAAGACTGTAAAAATTCAGTGAAGGTATTGTCGTAATGTCTTCACCCATGTTCGTTGCATGTGGTTTTGAAAAAAATCTTATTAGCTTATTTCGTGATGTTGAAATAATTTCGTGTTCTTGAAGATGTTCGAGAATTGAGTATATGAATAATGAAACCTACATATAGGTTGGCTTTCTTTTCTAGTATCTACAGGTACGTGTGTGTTTATGGGATTGTACATCTTGTAGGTGAAGCGGTCAAAGTGATGCTTCACACAAAATATATTTTTGTACAGAAGATTGATTTTTTTAATTTGAATTGAATTTGATCATTATTATCAATTATAAATAATGGAGCTTTAATCCAGATAAGACCATGATCATGCTCACTTCCTCTATTGTGGATTTCAGTAACAAAAAATTTAATAACTTTCGAATAAGTTTCAAGCTTGGGTATTGTCAATAGAGTTGTGGCGATAACTTATTCTCAATTCTACGTTTAAGTTTCTACCATATTGTGCATTACAAACATCGTTCCGTTGATGTCATGCTTGACATTCAATTACAATTAGCAAACTTTTCAAGGTAAGATAGAGTGGTCACATGTCTATAAAATTTCTCAAACATTTATAAGTTCTAACGAGTCCTCTTCCATATTTGTTTGTCCATTTATATTAAATTTGCTTACCCTAAACTCAGGGATATAAGGGTTACTATAATTTATCCAAATTTTATATTAGGTTCCAACAACTCTTCAATATTTGTTTGTCCATTTCTATTTTTTTCTTAGTACCCAAAACCTTATTGTACTACCCTATGCTCTTTTAATAATTTTTGAATAACTACAACTTGCTTTACTTAGAGCATCTCCGCCCCGCCATGCTATGTATCAGGCACTAAATCAAATGTAGCGTGTTTTGAAATAGCATGTCAAGTTATTTTACCACTAGTGTGAAACTAGCTAGGAAATAGCTAGCTTTTACATATTGACATTTGGGATTGGCCCAAGTGTCAATCCAGGGGTCAAGGCAGATTTAGGCCCTGGAGTGGTTATCTTCACGGCAAGCGCGGGAGGCTCATCTTTCTCGAGTTGAGCCTCACCGCGCCTAGCTATGGCGCCGTAGTGTGGATTCCCCATGGCGTGGGGTGCACTTGGCTTGACTTGTATTTGAGTGATGAGGTTATATATGCATGAGTTTATGCTTCAGCTTTGTGAGCTCGCATGAGCTTGTGCTTGTTTCTTCTTTATCACTCGAGAAAGATGAGCTCGTATCTGTGAGTGCCAGATACGAGTTAGTTGTAGCACTTGTGGTTTTTGCTTGAGAATGAGAGAAACCAAGTTGTTATGCAAGGAGCACCGTGGAGCTCTTGGTTGTTAGAAGCGGAGGCGATGTGGGTTACGAGGTGGTAACCTTGGCATTCGATCTTCAGCTTCAGAGATGAAAGCACCATGCTGCAGGTAATTCCAGAGCACCTTGATGGTTTCAGATTGTGTACATGCATGAGCAAGCACGATTGGGAAGAGGACCAGTCAAGAGCAGGTTATAGTGGCTTTGGTGGCAAAGCTGAGAACTGGACTTGGGAATGCGAGCTTTCATTGTGTGAAGGATTGCAAGACCAAGCGAAAGGGCTGATTTGGCTTGGGGCAAATCAGTGCACTTTGTGGAGTATGGTGAGATTGGGTTTCAATCTCGAGCTTCAGCATTGAGAGGGCTCTTGTCATGGCAAGAGCAGGGCTGGAACAGGAGCTAAGAGGTGCGGCAAGGCCATGGAATGTGCACCTAGGGTTTCAGAGCTTGGAAGAAGAGCTCTTGCACCACAAGAAGTGTCTTGTGGCTGGAAATGTAAGCCTTAGGGTTTCAGGAGCTTGGCAAAGGCTATGGAGTGCTTAGTCTTGTCTTAGAGAGCATCAAGGAGCCAAGGAGCCAAGATAGGGGCTGATATCTCTTGTGTGAAGAGGTTGCATGTGTGGAGCATGTATTCAGCTCATTGAAGCTTCCATCTTCAAGCTTGGAGGGCAAGCAAGGAAGAGGGAAGGGCTGACTTCCCTTATGTGAGGGCAATGCATGTGTGGAGCATGCTATCAGCCTGGTGAAGGCTTGCACTTTCAGGTGTGGGAGTGCAAGAAAGGAAGGAAGGGGCTGGTTTCCCTGTAGGGCATGTGAGCATGCTTTCAGCCTGCTGAAGCTTGTATTTTCAGGTTTGTGGGTGCAAGAAATGAAGCAAAGGAGCTGATTCTCTTATGGTGAGAGTGGGGCATGTGTGGAGCATGCCTTCAGCCCATTGAGGCTCTTGTTTTCAAGCTTTAGAGAGCTAGAACGGAAGGTCTAGGGCTGGTTTCCACTTGGAGTGAAAGAAAAGCACTTGTAGGGCCTATGTGAGTTGGGGTTTCAACTTCAAGCTTGAAGGGAGCGCAACTCTTGAAGCAACAGGTGTAGAGGGCTGGAATAGGCTCTAAGACAGATGCTATGGCCAAGAGAGTGCTTGAATGAGTGCTCACAAGGGCTGGGAACCAGCAGGGCTTGGTTGTTTGCCATTGAGTTTAGTGGCGTGTTTGGGGAGGCTAAGTGAGAAAGAAGGCTTGGTTTGTGGCAACCACCTCATGGCTTAGGGCTACTATGGTGGTGTGTGGAGCCGAAAGAGCAAGGATACCTTGCTGATTTCCTCACAGCCACCATAGCTCGGTGGAAAGAAGCCTAGAGTCCAAGAGACACAAACCCTAGCTTGGCGTGGCTAAACCCCTTGGAGAAATGGCTAAACTGCCAGAGCGGCCATGTGTGGGGCTGTGGGCTGTTGTGAAGGCTGTGTGTGGGGGCTGTGAGGCTGTGGGGCTGTGAGGGGCTGTGACAGGCCGTGCCCATGGCCTTTGGGGCTGTGACGGGCTGTGAGGGGCTGTGACAGGCCGTGCCTGAGGCCTTTGAGGCTGTGACGGGCTGTGAGGGGCTGTGACAGGCCGTGCCCATGGCCTTTGGGGCTGTGACAGGCTGTGAGGGGCTGTGACAGGCCGTGCCGAGGCCTTTGGGGCTGTGATGGGCTGTGAGGGGCTGTGACAGGCCGTGCTTGAGGCCTTTGGGCTGTGACGGGCTGTGAGGGGCTGTGACAGGCCGTGCCATGGCCTTTGGGGCTGTGAGGGCTGTGAGGGGCTGTGACAGGCCGTGCCCATGGCCTTTGGGCTGTGACGGGCTGTGAGGGGCGTGACAGGCCGTGCCTGAGGCCTTTGAGGCTGTGACGGGCTGTGAGGGGCTGTGACAGGCCGTGCCTGAGGCCTTTGAGGCTGTGACGGCTGTGAGGGGCTGTGACAGGCCGTGCCCATAGCCTTTGGGGCGGGCTGACGGGCTGTGACGGGCTGTGACAGGCTGTGCCTGAGGCCTTTGAGGCTGTGACGAGCTGTGAGGGGCTGTGACAGGCTGTGCCCAGTGGCCTGTGGACTGTGACGGCTGTGACCAGTGAACTGTGTGGGCCTGTGCTGGTCTGTGGTGGCCCGTGTTGACCTGTGGATGGCCTGTGCTGACTCGTGGAGGCACTGGTGGACTAGGGACTGGCATGTGGTCTGGAAGGCCAAATTTTGAAGCTCGTGGAGGGCGGTTTGAGGAGTATCTTCATGATATTCCCATGGTCATGCAAGTTCAGGTGTAGGCTATGTTAGGAACTTAGTATTCCAAACCATAAGCCGCAACAGGTTCTCTACCCGGTTACCTTGTGGAGAGGGGGTTAGGGACATGTTCATGACCGGTTGAGTGTCAACACGGAGGTGCCACTAGTTGCTGGGGACAGTGCCGGTTCGAGCACTAGCGATACTAGTGGGTACACGAGACGAGGTGTGCGGTTTAGGCCACCTTCACCTCCTGTGTCTTCCACGGAAGGTTCTGATTCGGATTGTGAATCAGGAGGGCTCATACCGGCGGTGCAAGTTGTTTCTTTGCCATTGTTGTGGGACACAATGGAGGAGATGTATGGAGCTACCAAGGGGCCACGAAGGTACTCTGGGGCGGTGGGCACCATTGAGTTGGATGATTTTATCCAAGAGTTTGATAGTTGGTGTGATTTGCAGCAAATGCGCAATCCACAACTATTTACGCCGTTCATGGCATGGAAAGGGCTGTTTCAGCACCTTGAGGGGCCGCCTATGGATGATTACCATGAGTTCAGGCGGGGGCATGAGGTTGAGATCGAGGAGTGGAGGATGTACTGGTCACCCGACTATGTCTCCATCACTAGGGGCACTAGAGCCACGAGGGCAGTGGCTACACCTGCCGCTGCACCGGCAGCTTCAGACAGAAAGCAGTGGGACTGGTGGTACAGTAGCTACGACGTCCACCCAAGCCACTACCGCACCAGCACTAGCACCCGTGCCTGCCTTCAACCCTGTTGTGGAGTTCTTCGAAGAGTTGAGAGGGAACTACCAAGGGGTGAGGACAGAGAAGTTGCGGAGCTTGCAAGAGTTCCAACGGAAGCCGACCGAGAGCTTGAGGGAGGCTTTCACTCGCATGAGGCGCTTGATAAATGTAACCCAAGGGGTTACGGAAGCTCAGGCAGTCCAATTCTGGTATGGGATATTGGACAAGGAGCTGAGGAGAAGGGTGCGGGATGCAACTCTCCTACAAGCGGCCCAACCCACCTTAGCAAATGTGTTTTTGCTGGCAGAGCGGATAGAGCTCAACATGGTGGAGGAACGAGTGGTCATGGTGGGATTTGCTAAGGAGACACCACGGGGTAGTGGTGCTCCTAGCCAACCACTACCTCAACGTGCTCAAGGCAACAAGGGGGCTCAGGTGAAGCTCAGGGAAGGGCAGAGAGGACCTCAGATGCAGGGGTCTCTCCCTTCATTTGCTGGCCAACAACGGGCGGATGTGGTGTGCTGGACATGTGGAGGACCCCATGTCAAGAAGGATTGCCCAGAGGGAGGCAAAGGGTCGGCACATGCACAGCCTGCACAGTTGCAGTGTGGGCATTGTGGCAAGCACGGGCATGGAGAGGCCCAGTGTTATGGTTTGCATCCTGAGTTGCGCCCAGGCCAGTTCCAAGGGAACAATGGTGGCCGGGGGCGAGGTGGAGCAGCCCAGAGAGGACGAGGTGGCCAGCCACGAGGTGCAGGCCAAGGGCAAGCTCAACGTGGCCAAGGACGCGGAGGTCAGGGTGTTGACCAAGGCATGGCCAACCGGCTTCAGCAGCTAGAGCAGAGGCTCGCTGCCATGGCTACAGCTCAGGTGGTACCGGCTCTAAGGCCGGATGGTCCACCTCCTGCTCCTGAGGGAGGAGATATGGGAGGCATGGGATTCATGTGTGGAGCAGCACTACCACTAGTGCAGGTGGAGTCTGCTGCAGCCGTGACTCGAGGAGCAGCACGAGTTCCTGAGCCACGAGGTGCAGAGGTGGAGTTGGATCCACAGCGTGGGGAGGCAAGCCGTCAGGCTAGGCTTCCTCAGTCATTCACATTGGCGGAGACAGTGTCGACGCCATCCATGGCACCTAGTTCTCGCCCGACTATTACCGAGGCGGAGGTTACTATGCCATTGGGGAGAGCTACACGGGCAGCACCACTACCTAGTGTTGCCAAGGCTACGGCAGCTAGTGTGCTGTAGGAGCGGCCACATCTGTGTGCCAGGCTCCATTGTTCTCGGCTACCATGATTGCGACGCCGGGGGTAAGACCAGCTGAGGTGTTCAGGCTGGCAGCTACACTCTGTGAGAGTGGGGAGGTTACTTCATCTTCTGCGGAGATAGTGGGAGGTGTAGTGCCGGAGGGATCCTCGGATTTGAGGGTCAAGACTGCCACGGCGGCGCCATGGCAAGCTGCAGCTGCCAGGTTGATGGAGCTGCCAGCTAGGCCAGCCATTGAGCGCGCCATGGTGACACCTGGAGTTGTCATGTTAGACAACCAGGATGGCATTTTCTGTTTGAGTGGACCGGCAGGCAAGAGGTACCGGCCACTGCGAGTCTTGTTGGACTCGGGAGCTCAGCCACTGATGCTGGGCAGAGCTGCTATTGCAGGCTTGGGCCTCACGGAGGCGGATATGGAGCCTTGTCCTTTCCAGATACAGACGTCTCTGGGAGGATCGGAGCAGGCTCGGGGCATGACACGGCATGAGTTGGCTATCAGACTACGGCCGGATCACCCTACAGATGGCTCAGTGATGCGAGCCAAGGCCATTGTGACAGACGCAGTCTCATACGATGTCCTGGTTGGTGGGGCAGTGTTGTACCCCATGGGCTTCACCCTGGATTTTTGGGAGGAGTCAGCTTCCTATAGGCCTGCATGGCAGTCAGGGGAGGGCCGGCGTGTGCAGCTCCCTGTGACGTTCATAGGAGGAGTTGCGGTTGCCCAGCGAGGCAAGATGCCGACACTAGCAGCATTCACAGCGGCAGTGAGTTGGCCTAGAGAGTTGCTTGAGGGCAATGCTCATTCAGAGGATGTACCACCTCCGGGAGAGCAGGATGACATGTATGGTATGGCGGAGTTGCCTACCATGGTTGCTCAGACTCCATTGTGGGGCACGAGCAAGGATTTGCAGCGGGATGCTGATCGACGGGTGCAACAAGCCTGGGTGGAGGCTTTTGTACCGTCAGGAGAGGAGGAGAGTGTGGGGATTGCACCAGGACCACCTCAATTGTCTCCATTGGACACCACACCTATTGTGTGGCAGTCTCCGGATGAAGGCATTTGTCTTCTGGACTTGTTTGGCGGGATCAGCACCGGATTGGCTGCTGTGTTACAGGCAGGTGTACGAGTTCGGCGTTACCTGTATGTGGAGAGGGATGAGACTGCACGACGCGTTTCACTTCGCCATGTTGCTCAGTTGGTGCAGCGGTACCCTGAGTTGTTGTCGGTGTCTGCAATTCGTGGATATCAGCAGGCCTTGCCAGCAGACATTTCGTTGCTGGGGGCGCAGGATTTGGAGCGGGTTGGCTCCATTGATCTGGTAGTGGCAGGTTGGCCCTGCCAAGGGCATTCATCAGCCGGGCATGGCAATGGATTGCGAGACTCGAGGTCGGGTCTGTTTTGGGAGATGGTGCGGGTTTTGCGCCACTTGCAGCTTCATCAAGCTGTATCTCCAGCATACATCTTGGAGAATGTGCCACTGATGGGCGATTCTCGGGCCAGGGTGATGGCCAGTGTGCATCAAGTCCGGTCGTGGCTTGGGTCAGCAGTGTTGCTAGATGCAGCTACAGTGGGGTCACGGGCTCATCGTCCACGGCTATGGTGGACTAACATGATGCCACCCGCACTGCTCAAGCGTGCATTTGATGGGGTGCAGCGGCCAGCACATCTCACAGTGGATAACATTCTGGACACAGGGAGGCAGTCTCAACGTGTGAGACACGATGACCGTTCGCCTTTGGCAGTGGTCAACAAGGTGGGTCAACCACGAGTAGCATTACCTACACTGCTCAGCTTCCCAGGATCGCATGCTTTCCGGGATAGTGGACCTGGCCTCCTGTGGGATGCTCAGTTGCAGCAGTTAGTGGAGCCTAATGCTGACAAGCGTGAGCGGGCAATGGGTTTTACCACTGGTACCACGGCGGTGTCGTCTCTTTCTGAGGCATCACGTCGTCAAGTGTTGGGGCAAGCAATGGATCTCAATTGCTTGACCTGGATTATCAGCTTGGCTCTAGCTGAGCAACGCAGAGTGCGGAATACACTTCCCTCAATGGTCTCTCTGCCTACCGAGACGGTACAGGCAGTGAGTGGGGGCGAGCATATGAGGACCACGGGGTGCATGCATCCATGGCACACGTGGGAGGTGCTCGAGGTTCAGAGGGAGTTGGCAGCCAAGGCGGCTGTGATGGATGAGGTTGGGGATTCTTCTCGAGTTGAGGAGGTCCTCAAGGATGAGATGATGGGGCAGGATGATGCCTTGTCATTGACTGAGCAGGTAGGGAGTACTGCTCAAGAGGTTGCAGCATAGCAACCACGGGACGCGTCCTCTACCTCTAAGCCCACTGGACTTAAGGTTGTAGTTACGGAGGACAATTGGGTGCTTGACATTGGACCCATTGTCACCGGAGGAGAGAGACGACGTATACGGCGGTTCCTGAGGGCTTACAGGAATTGCTTTGCCTTCAGTTTGAAGGACTTGGGAGCACTGAAGGGTCAAGAGATCCGTATTGAGTTGGCCACTGACACGCCAATCTTTCGGAGACCCTATAGATACAGTGACATGGAGAGGTCTTTGATTCAGATGAGGACTCAAGATCTCTGGGAGGCAGGTTTGGTGGAGCTCTCTGGTGGAGAGTATGCTTCAGCCACAGTGATGCCAGCCAAGAAGGATGTCTATGGCAATTGGACGGAGAGACGTATGTGCGGTGATTACCGGCCTGTAAATCGTCAGACCAAGTCCGATAAGTATGCCATGCCAACACCAGAGGAGATCTTTGATGCCATCGGGCATGCTAAGGCCTTTAGCACTTTGGATTTACGATCCGGATATCACCAGTTGCCAATCAAGGAGGCGGACAAGCAGAAGACGGCATTCTGGGGGATCAATGAGCACGGCAAGGATTGCCTATATCAGTGGCGGTTCTTACCATTTGGGCTTAAGAATGCTCCTGCAGAGTTTCAGAGAGTCATGGATAGGATTCTAGCAAGGGTGGACTTTGCTCGGTGCTACATAGATGACATCATCATCTTTAGTGTTACGATGGAGGAGCATGAGAGACACCTTCAGGTGGTATTGGAGCGCTTGAGAGCGCACGGATTGAAGTTGCATCCGGGGAAGTGCAAGTTTTTCCACAACCAGATTGAGTATCTGGGTCACATGATATATCCTGGAGGATTGGGGGTACAGCAGACTAAGGTAGAGGCCATTGCACAAATTCCACGCCCCACGATGTGAGCCGAGTTCGAGCTTTCATGGGGTTGGCAAACTATTATAGACGGTTTGTCAAGGGATTTAGTACCATTGCAAAGGCTCTAACCAAGCTGACCAAGGTGGACCAGGAGTGGCAGTGGGAAGATGAGCAGGAACGAGCTTTTCAAGAGCTCAAGGCGAGGTTGACCTCGGCGCCTATCTTGAGACGACCTATCAGGGGGCGTCCCTTTCAGCTGCATACGGATTGGAGCATGCTGGGGCTTGGAGCGGTGCTCACACAGGTGGATGATGAGGGAAGAGAGTTCGTAGTGGCTTACGCTAGCCGCTCGAACAACGCTGCAGAGGCTAAGTACAGCTCATATGAGGGAGAGTGCTTAGCTGCAGTGTGGGCCGTGGCACACTTCAGGTGCTATCTATACGGCAATCTTTTCACCCTTGTCACGGATCACCAGCCACTCAAGTGGTTGATGGAGTCAGACAAGCTTACGGGGAAGCTTGCACGGTGGGCACTTATACTCCAGGAGTATGACTTTCAGGTTGTGCATCGACCGGGTTTGGTCAATCGGGATGCGGATGGATTGAGTCGCAATCCATGCATGAGCCAGCAGGATGACACTGGAGCTCGGTGGCATGGTGAGACGGACGAGGAGATGGTGCCGGGATGGCACGCATCTGCATTTTTGTGTATCTTGGCATCGGGAGGTCAGATTGGACCTACAACAGGGATGACTGTAGACGGAGTGTCTGAGGACCCTGAGGCTAGTGATGAGCTAGGTGGTGCCAGAGATATACATGAGGATTCGGCTGTGTTGGACTACCTCCGCACGGGAGACACGGCAGCCATTGTGACTGCCAGGGAGAGGGATCGGATCCTGCAACGAGCCAAGAGGTTCAAGTGGGAGGGGATACACCTACTTCGAGTGTGGGAGGGTGGTCGGGTGAGGATTGTGCCTCACCCCACACAGCGTGCACGGTTAGTGCGGCATGCCCATGAGGAGTTGGGGCATTTTGGAGTGCGACGCACTCACAGTTTACTGCAGGGGCAGTATTGGTGGCGTGGTATGCATATAGAGGTGCAACAGTTTGTGGCTAGGTGCATGGTGTGTGACAGGGTGCGTGCTTCGTTTAACGCCCCTACACCACAGTTGCATCCTTTACCTATCATGGGATTGGGCTACAGATGGAGTCTTGACTTCGCAGGACCGTTGCCACTGACTATGCGCCACCACAGATATGTGTTGGTGATGGTGGAGCACTTCTCCAAGTGGATTGAGTTGGTTCCATTGCCTGACAAGGCTAGTGAGGGGGCTGCGTATGCATTCTTGGATCGTGTGCTTAGCCGATTTGGTGCTCCAGCTGAGGTACTCACGGACCAAGGGAGAGACTTCTTGGGGGAGTTTCAGGCTTTGTGTGATAAAGCCTTGATAGACCACCGCACCACTTCTCGGGATCATCCTGAGGCCGATGGCTTAGCAGAGAGAGTTGTTCAGACGGTGAAGAGGGGTTTGCGCAAGTATGGCTTGCAGAAGGGACACCTAGGAGATTGGGATCTTCAGGTTCCTTGGTTAGCCATGGGCTACGGTTCAGCAAACAAGCATCACTTGCCTCCTTCTCACCATATTTCCTTCTCTTTGGCCGAGAGCCGGATTTGCCTGCAGCCATTCGTAGGGACACTGCTCAAGTCCTTAACCTTGACGATCCGGACGTGTGGGTACGTGCATGTGATCAGCGTGCAGAGTTGTTCAAGAAAGTCATGCCCATGGCTTTTGAGAACCTTGCCATTGCACAGCACCGTGATACGTTGAGGTATGCCACTATACGTGGTGGAGGATATCGTCCTGGGGTTCGGAGGTTTAGCCCTGGTGACTATGTTTATTTGCAGCAGACTGCTCCTACGACTCTAGATGTTACTGCAGGGCGTGTTATTCTGAGGGTTCGAGAGGTGTTGCCCTCAGGGGTCCTGATCTTAGAGGGTCGGGATGGCATGACTTGGAAAGACCATGTGCGTAATTGTGTGCCATGTCACCTTCCCAATGTCGATGGCAGAGTTGACCCAAACTTGGCAGTGGTACCTACAGGTTTGAGGTGCATGCTCTGTGGGTCTGCCAAAGTGGCAGCCACCATGCTGGTGTGTGATCGGTGCTCAAGGGGTTGGCATATGGGATGCTTGACACCACCTCTTGAGAAGGTTCCTGACGGAGATTGGTTGTGTCCACACTGCTTGGGATAGTGGCAGTGGACATGACTGGAGGCAGCTAACAAGACATGGGAGGCCAAGCTCATAGGAGTCAATACATGAGATCCCAAGCTCAAGTTCACAGGTTGCAAGACGGCGACTAACGATGGGGCAACTTTTGCACCCGGCCTCTTGATCTATCGAGTTTGAGTGTAGTAGGGATAAGGCTATGGTCACTATCACATCTTGTGGCTACCTGGACTTAGAGGGACCTAAGCACCAGCTAGGGGGGCGATTGTGTGGACTAGTGACTGCCATAGTGGGCAGCGTAGTGGCAGCCTAGTGACTGACTAGTTGTAGCCTAGTGGTTGGACTACTGGCTGGACTAGTGGTAGACTAGTGGTATACTAGTGTGTGGTGTGCACATGTGTTGTGTGGTTTTGGACAGCGATGTAGTTGTGTAGCGATATGTATGCGCACGACAGCTGTCAAGTTATTTTACCACTAGTGTGAAACTAGCTAGGAAATAGCTATCTTTTACATATTGACATTTGGGATTGGCCCAAGTGTCAATCCAGGGGTCAAGGCAGATTTAGGCCCTGGAGTGGTTATCTTCACGGCAAGCGCGGGAGGCTCATCTTTCTCGAGTTGAGCCTCACCGCGCCTAGCTATGGCGCCGTAGTGTGGATTCCCCATGGCGTGGGGTGCACTTGGCTTGACTTGTATTTGAGTGATGAGGTTATATATGCATGAGTTTATGCTTCAGCTTTGTGAGCTCGCATGAGCTTGTGCTTGTATTCTTCTTCTTTATCGATTGTGTGGACTAGTGACTGCCATAGTGGGCAGCGTAGTGGCAGCCTAGTGACTGACTAGTTGTAGCCTAGTGGTTGGACTAGTGGCTGGACTAGTGGTAGACTAGTGGTATACTAGTGTGTGGTGTGCACATGTGTTGTGTGGTTTTGGACAGCGATGTAGTTGTGTAGCGATATGTATGCGCACGACAAGCATGCCAGGGCGTATTTCGCACCCCGAAGCAACAAGCATTAGGTAGTTCCACGTTTCTCTTACTGTCCAACCACGTGTTTGTTATCTAGCATTAGCGTGGAGGTATGCTTCGTCACTCCGCAGGAAATCATGACCTGTTGCCATGCTGCGTTCAACTGCACAATTTCTTGATTGATCGGCTCTAGTATGACTGATCAAAGAAGGCGTTCCTCTTGGTTTTTTGATGAGTTTGTTGATGATGACATCAGTGATGCAATTGTTATGGAGCTTGCAATGTCCTCTTCCTCTGATGAAGAAGCAGAAATGCCGAAGCGTCGAGGTGGTTCCAAACTTGGAAATAAACCTAATTGTGAACGACGTCGAACGCTGTACGCAGATCTTCTGAAACAAGACTACTGGGGACCCAACACATTGTACACCTTAGAGCAGTTCAAAAGGCGTTTCCGGATGCCACGAGGCCTATTCAATGATATGCTTCAGAGAATTGTTGAATATGATGATTATTTCAGCCTAAAAAAATATGCTCTCAATGTTCCTGGATTTACTCCTTTGCAAAAGATCGCATGCAGTGTGCGATTACTTGCATCAGGTGTTGATGCAGATGAACAGGATGATGAGTATCGCCTAGTAGAGAACACTGCTTTGGAATTTCTGAAAAGATATTGTAAAGTTGTGATTGGAATCTATGAAGACATTGTTCTACGATCTCCAACACGATTTGACCTCGATCGTCTTCTTGATGAATGACTCGTTGCAGGATGGCCTGGCTGCATTGGATCTCTTGATTGTATGCATTGGGAATGGAAGAATTGTCCGAGTGCTTGGAAAGGAATATTTCAAGGGAAAGAAAAAGTTCCAACGGTTGTTCTTGAAGCCGTAGCTGATCATTCATGTCGCTTTTGATATTTCTTCTTTGGTAGTCTCGGGTCGCTCAATGATCTCAATGTACTCGATTGATCCTCATTATTTGACAATTTCTTGAACAATATAGCTCCACGTTTTCTTTATACTGTCAATGGGAGTGAGTATTCTATACCCTATTGGCTAGTTGATGGCATTTATCCAGATTACCATTGCTTCGTTAAGACGATCCCAGGACCATTAACTCGGAAGACGAAACTCTTTGCTACCAAACAAGAATCCAAGCGAGCGACCGTTTGGAATTCTACAGGCCCGGTTTCATATATTGACATCTCCTTGTAAATTGTGGGACCGGAATGCGATGACAGATATTATCTGAACCTGCGTTATTCTACATAATCTTATCATCGATTACGAAAAAGAACACGGTGTTGATTCAAATTATATCGATGATCCTGAGTATGTTCCTAAACACCCTTTCACCATGATATATCTGTCTGAAGAAGACCGATCTAGCATGACACAAGCTGATCGGAAAGGAATCGTCCGCGAGTTGCATTCAAAAGTTTTGCATCACCAATTGCAGCAAGACCTCGTGGAATTCCATTGGAACCAGTATGCCAAATTCGGTCGAGTAAAAAATTCAATCTCAGACCTGACAAAAAGTGCAGTTTGATTTGTATTAAGCATGGAAATGACTGTGAAAGACTCAATCTCTACAACTGATTCATTTACTTGATCGACTACACATTGTTTAGCTGATCATCTATCGCATCCAATAGTAATGAGCTTGTTTGATCAACTGCAGCCAGCGCCGCCAGTTTCTGCTTTTTTTTTGCTATTTCTAACTCTAGATTGAGCATATATTCTTTAGCTTTCAATGCGAGGAACTTTTTCGCCTCCTCAGTTTATTTCATGTTGGTAAGAAATTCGAGTGCATTGTGCTCGGCGAAGATCTTGTTTTTTACCTCAAACGCTTTAGCTATGCGAGTCAATTTGGTCTTTTCATCATTCTTGGACTTTGCTTCCGCTTCAAACTTCAACCGTTTGGTTTTTTTCTTTCCAATATCAGGACGAAAAATTACCATTCGCACTGGCCCCATCAGTACTGAACGAACGTTTTTGTTGTTCGTTTATGTTTCTTTGTTCTTTCGGTTCTGTGGCAAAATAAACTGTCTCCTAATTCTAATTCTGAGTAGCCTTCATTTGTTTTTTTCCTTCGTTTTCTGTTCTTTGTTTATGTTTCTTTCCGATCTCTATTCTTTGTATTTCTGTGTGAGTTGTACAGCAAAATAGAACATTCCATTCTTTCTTTCTATTTCGTTTTGTTTCTTTCCTCTTCGTTTGTCTTTCTTCTTTGCTTCTGTTGTTTGTTTATGTTGCTTTGTTCTTTCAATTCTGTGGCAAAATAGAACTGTCTCCTAATTCTTCTGAATAGCCTTCATTTGTTTTTTCCTTTCACTTTCTGTCTTTGTTTATGTTTCTTTCTTATCTCTGTTCTTTGTATTTCTGAGTTGCTCAGCGGAATAGAACTTTCCATTCTTTCTTTCTCTTCATTTTTTCTCTTCGTTCTTTCTCTTTCGTTTTGTTTCGTTTTGTTTTCTTCTAACATATCAGACACACTATCAGATAACTACCAAAAACACTATCTTATATTTCCAAGAAATCATCAAAATTCATTACACTGTGATTAGGCCCCTTGAATGTTACATCGTAATATATAGTATATATGATATTCAAGCATGATATCAATATAGTATGTACAACTTAGAGATTATAAATATTTAACTATAATCAGAATTATATATATATTAAAATATAGTATAAATAAGTACATAAAAAACAAATATTTATATTACATTAAGTAAATAAATTTAATAATAAATAGATGTATTTTAAAATCTAGCTATAACCTAACGACGTCACTACATAAATCAACTATCATTCTATCCATCAACCAGTCAATTATCATTCCATCCATTATCATAAATCAATCATTATCAGTTACAATCATGTAATATTTTTACTTACTACATAATTATTTATTCATATCACTTTATATCTTATCATTACATTTTCATATTTCAAATTTAAAATATGAAACATTTATATTATTTCTATAAATAAACATACTAAAATATTTATTTAAGAGAACTAAAATTATAATATATATATATATATAAACATAATGATGTGTATTATATATTATAAGAATAAATATATTATCAATTTATGTCATGCTTTCAATGTCAGATTCATCATTCCAATTTAAATCTAATCAATCAAGTTATCTATCATATTACATCTCAAAAACTTCAAATATTTCAAATTTACTATTTATATTAACGAATTTATTATTTTTGTTTAAAAATGGATTTATAAAATATATAAAATATTAAATACTTAAAAATATAAATCAATATATAATATAATGTATAATGTATAATACTATATTCTATCATGTTCTCAACCTCAGATTTCATCATTTCAATAAATTCAAAATCCGTTCAATCAAGTTGTTTATCATATCACATTCCAAAACTCCAATTTATTTAACCTTTATGGTTAATCTTAAAGGCCTTTCGGCCATAATTTTGTATGCTATAATGGATAGCTATAAGGGTTCGAATCCCTATAACAAAAATGAAGTTATTGTGAATACCAAAGCTGCGACAAGGAATGTCGCAAGGATGTCTTGGCGCAGGGTCAATGGCCACAAGGCTACGGCAAACCATGTCTTATGAGTACATTCTTTGCACAGCATACCTGCCAGATTGAAGAAAAAAATTGATCTCAAGAAACCATTTAAAAAGTTGTTCTGACTCCTGTGCGTCAAAATCTTGTAATTGCAGTTAGCTATAGCCGTAAGCACCGGCATTTGAACTCTATACTTCGGAGCCAATGCGATGACCACGTGCTGTGGCAACACCCTCCCCCGCTTGACTCATGGAGGACAAAATGTCTTCAAGTTTTTTACCTGACCCCTGTCTGACCCCCACAGATCCATTTCTTGACAATCTCACAAAAAAAGTAAGCATAATGTCCCCGGATCCAGAAAGATTGAGAAAGGCCTTCCAGGGTTGTAGATTTTGCACCCATATTTTCTGCCAGCCATCTACTTTCTGAGTAGCCCTGACCAACAAGAGCCGCCATGCAATTGTTCCCAAGCTTCATTTTTCTTCTTGGTCATGGTTGATTGTTGACGGCGTTTGGCACCCTTTGGGTTTTAACTCTTTTATTCCCCTTCAATAATTTAATTATTAACAATATATTTATTTGACTACAAAAAATGTGACATTTTGGCTAAAATATATTAGGGTTTAGCCAGAACTTGTCAACGTGGCCTTCTGTCTGGCATCCTAAAGATTAAATTCACCATGCAACAAAAAAATCACAACAATTTTCTTCGCGGAAAAATACGGTCAAAGACTCGAATGTTGGGAAGCTGAGGATTTATACAAGCATGTAGATAGAAACTTCAATAATCATCAATCAGTGCACCACTGTCTTCAGTACTATGTTGAGTCTTGTAGAGGTGTGCAATAAAACAATGAAATGTGAAGGTTGGAAGCTGAGAAGCCTCAATGAAAAAAAAGTGGGGTGAGAGAGGCTCGAACTCTCGACCTCAGGATTACTCGCAGCTATGAGACCTACGCGCTAGCCAACTGCGCCACCACCCCCGCTATGACATTTGGTTAGTATTAAAATTATTTGACCTATGGAAGATACAACCTAATTGCAGATATCCTGGGTCCATTGCACCTCAGTCCTCCATTTCTTGTCCTGACGTAAAACACTGGCAAATTGTTTTCTTTGTAATTCAAGGGGCCGCAAGGTTCCCGATCTAAGGTACTTTTGGAAGGGTCCCCCATTTGCGGGGCAAGGAGCGGGAAAGAAAAATTTCCCAGTTTTTCACGTTGGGGGAGGGTCGTTCCCACGGCCCTTCCTGAATTTTCGCGCACCCGGAACTCGGGCTCCGCCCTCGTTGCCGGTGCTCTCAAATTCAGGATCAAATTCAGGAAGGGCCTTGGGAACGACCCTTCCCTAATACTTATTTCTCTCACCCCAGGGAGATGCATGTTTTTGTATTCGATTGAATTATGAATCCGCTTTCTTTAGTACCAAGACGAGATTGTAGAACTACATATATTATACATCCCGATATTCTTGTAGAGATCATCCGAGATGTAGGGAAGATAGAATGTTTAAACGCACTCGTTCTTCCATTGCTGTTCGAGGAAGTTTTCTAATATATACACACTTCCAGGATCTCCGAGACTTCCATCACATAATAGATTGTCAAGCAATTTGACGCTAGTCTGCAGCTTGGCAGGCTAGTGGTACTATCTCCAGCCCTCTCACAAACTCTCATGCAAAGAATGCCAAGCTCATTGCCCCTCCAGAAGGTTTTCATCTGCATGAGAAACAGGTCAATGGCATAAGTACATTCCATGCCATTTCACCGAGTCAACGATAGAGTAAGATTGTCCGATCGCTGCATAATAGACGAGATCTGCACAATCCCATAAATGAGAAATTCAAAAACTTGATCCCTCAAGTTTTGCAATGAGTTTCTTCACTTTGATACATGATGTGAGTAGATTTGTCCTAATCATGTGAAGACTTAGCTTACCACTTTCTTGTTTCCAATTTCCGCCTTCTTGGACAATGGAGGGCGCCTCAACCTTGAAGGTTCCCCAGACAGCACCACCAAGTTTAGCAGTTTGATGAACACCCCAGGATTGAAATAGCTCACCACAGGATTCCGAACAAGGACTCTTGACATCCCTCAGTTTGGAGGCATTTGAATAACCTCCAGAAACATCTGTATCTTGACCTGCACCAGTGCCAGTATGTTCTTCAGTAAACTCATAATGATAAGGATAGTGTAGTAGACAAACAAGCTTGGTGATATTATGGGCTCTGCCATAAGGTAGAAACCAGTCACATGTGACCTTCTGCATACTGCGGCATGATAGATTGAATAATCTGAGATTGAAGGAACAAGCCTCTACCATGACAAACTCTTTCAAATCTGGACAGGGAGGTATGATTACCCTGCACATTCCACTTAGGATGCACCTGGGACCAACAAAGACTGGCAATGTAGCCCCTCCAAAGCTTAGCCGCCAGTCTACTCAAAATGGCCTAGATACTTCTTATCAATCACTCGATTTGAAAAGCTCTGATGAAGCTCATCCACTAACTGGGATAACATGCAGGCTACATGAATTAAGTAAAAACATGTTGAAACAGTGACAATCAAGTGACAGAATACATTTTTTCAGCACCATATATGTTGAGGCTGATGAAAATATTTCAATATGAGAACTATGAAGCCTCTCTTGAGGCTAGAAACTGCCAGATTAGGCAGAAGCAAACCTCCTGATTGCCATGGGGATGTTAGAGAACGGATCAAAAGCATAGTCAACCACTTTGCAATACGCAATGTCTGGTGGTGGTAATAGCTGTGGCTCAATCGTGTTAGACAAGCCCTGAGCACCAACCTGTAAAAAGACACTTCACCGCTGCACTTTTCCTGTTCTCCTCCACGTGGAAATGGGAAGGGAGGTCGATGAATCGGAAATGGCACCCCAGTTTAGGTTCACATCTGGCCATCCCTCTGGCAAAATCCCAATCGACATCTGCCACATAGAATTCCCTCAACTCAGCCAAGCAGAGAGGTGCCGGCACAGCTCTGCCTCCCATATCCAATACCATCATGCCTGCCCTCCACGAGTATAGGTTGGATGAACTGTTCCTGTGAAAATCCAAGGGGAATCCATTCTGGACATATTTTGCACAATTTGAACAAGTCAGATTCTACAATTCAACGCTGCATATGTTTCTTTGCAAATAGGGGTGTCATGTGCTGCAGTCTAGCAGGATGTCAGATCAGTCAAGCAAACATACTTGAACCATGAAAGCTCTTACTGCACAAGATGTCAGTAGGAAAGAATGGACAAACACTGCCACCCTGAAGCAACTGTGGTAGAACTTAGGCATAGAGAAAGCAGATTGGAACATCAGATACACTGTAGGTGTTGGGAAGCTTCACCTTTATCCACTGAACCATGTCCTTGAATGCAGAGATAGAGAGAAACAGAATCTCAGCCTCCGACACATGGCCACAATGTTGTGGCATGAGAGATGAAGTAGATTTGTAAGCCATGCTAGGGTCTTGACAAAATGCATGTAGCTTAGTACGGAGGTCTGGAACTTCAGAAATTTTCAGAGCCAGGCACTCAGGGGGAGTGCTGGCATTGGGTGAATTGATAGTGCATGAAATGCCCTTGTATTCAAGCCGATCCCCATGAATTAAGACTCTGTCTTTCATAAAATGCAGTAGAGTGGGATACATGGCCCGGGATTTCTTGGTGGGTTTTCCTTTCATTTCCCTTTCAAGAGCTACTTTGGTGATTCGGAACAAGCCCTCCAGCTGTTTGGCTCTCTCGCTCATCTTTTGCCTCAACACAGTGTGAATGAGACTTGCAAAATATCGTCGCGACCACCTGTTTCACAGAGTTCACAATAAAGAAGTCCAATCTTCAGCAATCTTCTGTTAGCAGAAACTGGGAGGCTCTAATACAGAGGAATAGCTGAGGCTACAACCACATGCCTGCAATTCAGAAGTTTCAAGCTGTCACACTGAAACTTGCTGTCAAGACAATGTTTACCTTATTACAACACCACAGAATAGGGATTCACAAACTACAGCAAGGCTCAGTAAGGTTCCTTTCTTCCAGTAACTGTTCAACTGTACCTCTTTGGCATGTCAATAACACTCTGCAACTTCCTGAGGAAAGAGCACGGCACCCTGGAGTAGTTGCTCAATCCCATGCCCTCCTCAGAGCCCCACTTGTCACTTGGACTGGACACCCTGTGGCTGGAGGGGTGAGAGAACAACTCCACCCTGGGCTTCTTCTGTGGAGCTATGAAAGCTTCTTCTGGGAATGTCGCCATGCGCTTTAGCTGCAAACAACATGATTGAACAGAATTTATCAGTCCGAGTGCTTACCTGGGGATTAACAAGCCAGCTCTTTGCAACCTCACAGAAAAACAAGACATAGACATCACTCTCTTGTGTTTCCTGTCAAATTTGACACCATGAATTTTCATGAATGTGAAGACCTGCAATTTCAAACTCAACCTCCTCGCAAAGATCCATGGAAGGAGATGACTTTCAGTTGGGCAAAGCGATATGTAAGGTTCACAGGAATGGCAGTATCTTTGGGACCTGAGCATTCAAATGTGATGAAGTCCAATAACTCTCTAAGGTTTTATCTGCGAACTTTAGATCCAGAGAAAAACATGAACAACACAAGACATTGGAGCTGTGTATGCATTCAACCTGGAGGTAATTGTGAATAAATAAAGGAGAACGAAGCTATCGTTTGCAGATGAGTGGCTTACAGGAAAAGCAAGTTCAGCTTGAGCAGGGAAAAAAAAACGTTCTTTGTCGTTGGCTGGTGAGGACGACCGATCACCTTTGGGCCAGTCCGATGAAGGAAGCACCCAGCCACCACCATCCACCGTATCACGAAGATTAATATACGTGACATTACTTCTGTTTCCGTCCTCATAGTTGGGATCCAAGCCGGAAGCAATCGCGTCTGGCATATCCATATCCAGGATGGCGGAAACAATGTCCCCGCTTATGCCTGATGTATACAGAAGTTCGTGACCACTTCGTAATGAGTGTTCCAAAGCTGATGTTGAGTGGCTCAGTGGATGATCGTCACCACTTACCATGTACCGTGCTGTCGTTTGCATCCATCCCCCAGCACGTCTCCTGCATTGAGCCATCGATATATCAGAAGATGAGACATGATTGACTAAACGACATTGGAAACAGATGTCTATAAACTTTGCAATATGTTGATTCTCTGGCGCTACCTCAAAAATCTCTAGGCTGTTTACAAAATGAGAAGGCTTTGACTGTTCGTTACCATGATAACTTCGGGTATCCCGTCAGTTTGTAAGGCCACTTTCTCTTCCAATTATCAATCACTGCACAGGAGGTGAAGCTATAGTGGGAGAATCAACGGCACACACATGACTGAGAAAGAAACAACAGGCACGTCCAACAGGGCTGTAGCTTCTGTGAACTGGGGAAATACTTTGAATAGAAGAGAGAAAGCGGATAGACGAGGAGCATAACCTCAGGCAACCAAGAAGGAAGAAATAGCTCCCGGAGGAGGTCAACAGGGGAAAAGATAAGCTAGGTGGATACTACACTGAAGATCAAAAGACCCGTGACAGGAGATCGGAAGCCAAGCAATTGCTCAAGGAGAAAGACAGAAACAGTAAAGGAACTTGAACAGATCGAGAGAAAACACAACCAGAGATCACAGGGACTGCTACCGCGAGGAAATTGGACAGAAAGAGAAGTTCAAGCAGAAAGGAAATTGCCACAAACAGAAAACTGAGCAGTGCGATAGAATACAGAAGCACATGAAAACTTGATGTAGGACAGCTCGCGCAACTGAGAATTTCAGAGATCTACAACATAGAACGAGAAAGCCAGAATCTACGTAGCTAGACACAAACTGAAATACGTTATTCATCAAGATTTCAAATTCAAAATGTAAGACGAAGCAGGCACCTACTGACTCATTTGTCTTCCACAGAATGAAAGACACAATTTACAAAGATTCATGGCACCGAGTGCTCCGATATCAGTACTGACTCCACAGTACTCCAATGAGGAAAGAAGACTGTAATCTTGAGTCGCATCCATGCCTCCCGCCAACGTCCGTGCACAGGCCTACTTACTGCTTTCTTGACGATGCCAACACAGCAAAGGCGGCGCTCATTTAGCACTACATTCTGCCATGTCAGCACTTGTCCCCGTCCCAAAGTAGCACTCAACATTCTTCATGCGAGCTGTACCCCTACATACTTACGCTTTTCCAACTTTTTCTATTGCGTTTTTGTCGTCCAGAGTCCAACTCCACAGTGCAGCCGAGTGAATTGCATTGTCTCACAGTACAAGGATTTGCAGCAGCTGATTTGCAGAGGAGAGGCAGGTGAAGTTTAAACTTACTGAGAGGCAAGCATCCGTAGTGTCTGAAAATTTCCGAAAATCTTCAAAAAGAAAACAACGGAAGTCGAGTCACTGGGCCAGTGACAAAAATGATAGAAAACATTATCTTCTACTAAAAATTCTTTAGCCCAGCATCGGATGGGCCCTGGAGTTGAATGCGAGGGAGCCGGTTCAGCCAGCGTGGATCCCCCGCCACCGCACCCCGCCGCCATCGCCCGCACACCACGCGGCACGCCCTCCTGCGCTTCATGTTCCCGCTGCCAGGACATGAGACGTGCCCTCTCCCGCATCCCTATCCCTCCTCCCATCCTGCCCCCATGCATGGCATCGCCCTCCATCCCCCATGCATACCTTCATCCTCGCCATGCTACATGGTATCCCCAATGCCCTCTTTCAAAAGTCGTGTCAGACTGGTTGCTTAGCTGCTCCTGCTCATTTTCACCACTCTACAATCTCCACACTGCAGACATAAGCTGGTTTAGCATCTGTATAGATTTGGACATGTTCGTATGTCCTCGTTGTAGAGAGTGTTGAAAGCTCACCAGCACCCCTTCGTAAAGGAACTTGTCAAAATGTTGATGCTGCGGATTTTCGGGCACAAAAGTCTACCTTGGAGCACGGAGCGGAGCTGGCATGAGTTCTTTAAAGATCCTTCACGATGGTGGGACAACCGTAATCGCAAGGTGTGGCTATCTCTTAATGTATGAGGTGAAGAAATTTGGCTGAACGAAATGTGGTGTCATGGAACGCGATGATCGCAAGATATGCAGAGCACGGGTGTGGGATGGAGGCTTTGGAGACCTACGAGCAAATGATGCGCGGAGGGGTGAAGCCCAACCATATCACGTTTGTTTGCGTTTGCGTGTGCGAGCCCGGAAGCCTTGGAAAAGGGCAAAGAGGTCCATGGTGATATCGTAAAAGCTGGAATAGTAACAGACGTCATTCTAAACACTGCCTTGATGGACATGTATGCCAAATGTGGGAGCATTGAAGATGCACAGGGGTTGTTCGACAATATGGCTGAACAAATTGTGGTGTCATGGAACACGATGATTGCAGGATAATACACAACAAAGACGCGAGATGGAGGCTTTGGAGACCTTTGAGCAGATGATGTGGCAAGGGGTGAAACCCGACGGCATCACGTTTGGTTGTGTTTGCAAAGCATGTGCAAGCTTGACAACTCTCGAAAAGGGCAACGACGCAACTGCGTGAGCCTCGCGCGTGAGCGTGATGCCAGCAGGTTGCCATGGTGTCGAATGTTGACGTGACGCCATATCAGCATCCGCCACGTCAACCGAAACATACGACGCCTATACCCGAGGGTCCTATGACCATGGGATGAATTTAGGGAACATGAAACCAAAATACCATCAAGAATACCATCAAAATACCCGAAATGGGAAATATGCCTAAAACTGTGGCATCGATTCCACAACATTTTGCAATTACAATTGTAAGTTTTACAATAACAATTACAATGAGGACAAAATAACCTCATAAGGCTCTATTGAGGCTAACCAAGGACGACCCTATTTCCTCCCAAAATAACGAAGAGAAGAGGGATCACGGTATCAAAAAGAAGCTTGCAGTACATAGCGACACAAAAAAGACCAGATCAATTTTTTTTTAGGAACAATACAGAAAAAAAACAAACAAAAAAAACAAAAAAAAACAGAGCAGAAGTGATTGTCGGCACCGATCATCAGAAGTGATGATCGGTTGTTTTCTTTTCTTCGAAAAAAAAGAAAAAAAAAAGATCAGAGTCGAAGTGATTGTCGGCACCGATCATCACTTCTGATTCTGTTTTTTTTTTGGGAAAAAGAGGGAAACAAAAAAAAAAACAAAAAAACAGAAGCGATTGTTGGTATAGATCATCACTTCTGATGATCGGTGCCGACTTTTGCTCTGCTCTGTTTTTGTTTTGTTTTTTTTTGTCTGCGTATTGTTTCCAACGGAAAAAAAAAAACAGAGCAGAAGTGATTGTCGGTGCCGACAATCACTTACGATGATCAGAACCGACAATCACTTCTGCTTTGTTTTGTTTTGTTTTGTTTTGTTTTTTTTCGTTTCTCCATATTGTTCCAAAAGTGCCGACAATCACTTCTGCTCTGTTTTTCTTTTTCTTTTTCTTTTTTGGAAAAATTACTGAAAAAAAAACAAAAAAAAAACAAAAAAAACAGAGCAGAAGTGATTGTCGGTGCCGACAATCACTTCTGCTTTGCTCTGTTTTTTTTTTTTTTTTTCTCCGTATTTAAAAAAAAAAAAAAAAAAAAAAACAGATTGTCGGTGCCGACAATCACTTCTGCTCTGCTCTAACAAGTTGAGACACGCTTCCTTGTGCCTCAGCTCTGTTCTGGACAGCCGCAATTCATTGTTTCACTGATGCAAACACAGAGCAGAGCAGAAGCGATTGTCGGTGCCGATCATCACTTCTACTCTGCTGTGTTTTTGTTTGTTTTTTGTTTTGTTTTTGTTGCGTATTGTTAAAATAAATAAATAAATAAACAGAAATGATGATCGGTGCCGATCATCACTTCTGATCTGTTTTGTCATTTGGGTAGAGGTGATGATCGTCGACGATCATCACTTTTGTTTGATGTTTGATACTTGATTTCAAAACATGCAAGGGTTTAGTATATAGACCATATCTAAATCAGTCTATTCCATCTGGGCGATTTTTACATGAGAAAGCCAAGATGCCGCGACTTATGTATTGCTATCAGCAGCAGCATCGGCACAATTGATATAATCAGGCACTACTAATGAAGGCACATTCTTCAAAACATTTCACCCTGTTTTTCCCTCTTATCGAAATTGGCCTTAAGTTTTCATGTTGATTTCTGCAAGTTACTGGTTGAGTGAACCTTTGATAGTTTCCAATGCGTGTGCAAGCCTGGCAGCTCTGGAGAAGAGCAAAGAGCTCCATGGCGACATTGTCAGAACTGCAATTGTACCACATGTCATTATGAACAATACCCTCATGGACATGTATAAGCCTGACAGCCCTGGAGAAGGGCAAAGAGGTGCATGGTTCCATCGCCAAAGCTGGAATTGTACCAGATGTGATTCTGAGCAATACCCTCGTGGACATGTATGCCAAATGTGCCAATGTGACAATAGGAAAGTATCCAGAAACAGGTAACAGAGATGAGGAGAAGCTGTGGAGTAAATACTTTTCTGACCCCAGTGCTTGTGGTGTGCTTGTGCAAGCCTGGCAGGCCTGGAAAATGGCAAAGAGGTCCATGGTGACATCATCAAAGCCGGAATTGTACCAGATGTCATTCTGGACACTGCCCTGGTGGACATGTATGCCAAATGTCAGCATTGAGGATGCAAAGGGAGTATCTGACAATACGGCTGAACGAGGTCTGCTGTCGTGGAGGGCGATGATCGTAGGATATGCCCAGCATGGTTGTCATAGGGAGGTCCTGCAACTATTCTCTATGTTTCTCTCTACATACAGCCATGCTGGGCTACTGGATGAAGGAAGATGCTACTACGATTCCCTGAGTCCAGATCACAGTGTGACTCCGATGGTAAAGCACTTTGGCTACATGGTGGACCTTCTTGGACGTGCGGGCAATTGGATGAAGCAGAGGACCTCAATACTAAAATGCCAATGGAACCAGATGTTGTGGTGTGGTTGGCCTTGCTTGGTGTCTGCAGAAGCCATGGCAATGTGGATATGGCTGAACCTGCGGCAACATCTATTCTAAGTGGATGACCAAGATGATGTGACTTATGTGTTGCTATCAAATATCTATGCTGCAGCTGGCAGGTGGAGGCAGGGTATGCGCCTTACACACTTTGTATTACGTGGAGCAAAATGAATTTTCTCTTTGTCACCACAATGAGAAGCTGGCCATTGGTTTTGGGCTCATCAGCACGACCCCTAGGACGCCTCTCCGTCTCATCAACAATCTTTGGGTGTGTGGTGACTGCCACACCTCCACCAAATTCATCTCAAAGATTTTTGGCCGAGCAATTGTTGTATGGGAAGCTAACCGCTTTCATCACTTTGAAGATGGGGTTTGTTCTTGTGGGGATTACCGGTGAAAAGTTGTTATTGTGGAAAGGTGCATCCTGTGTACATTCCCCCGTTTCTTATTTGACCACAATGACATTGGTGCCAACAGTTGAAATCCTCCTATTGCCATGACGTATCATGCTTCATCTATATGGTTCGTTCTCAATGCTTTGGAAATCCTATGAATGCAACAGAGTGGATATCCATATTTCTTTCAAAGTGGGTATCCAACTTCCATCTCAAACCTTGCATGCATGCTTTCCTCCCATTTGGGATGGGAATGGTATTACGCTTTTATGGTTTCATGATACCATTTATGACTAATGGAATCATTCCCTTGTACAGGCACTATATGCATATATGCACTCCTACTTTCTGCATGTGCTTTCATTCATAGTATGATAATTTCTAACCTTCATCCATGACGGTTCATTCATCCCAAAGATGTAGTGGCTCTCCAACTTGCATGTAAAAGCAATCATGCATGCATCCATCCCATGATTTTATCAGATGACAATCGTAGGCCCTAGAGCAGCAGTCCATGAGACTGTTGCATGCCAGTCCAAGCCATGAGCAGCCCCACGTATATTGTTCTTCACATCCTTATGTCACATGACCCTGTAGGAAAATTCTGGTGCTCGCAACTAATTGGACATATGTAAGCACACATGAAGTTGCATTGACTCCACTTGGGTTGCAAATGCACTTGGAAATGGTAGGGTGAGTGCGTTCCAGAAATAAGGGGCCCTGTGAGAGACACAAGCCGAGTGTCAAGTGAAGATGTCATCGACCATATTAAGGAAAAATTCTCTTTGGTTAACCACTTAGCCTCAAATAACTCTATAATTAGCATATTGTCGATCGAGTGGGTGCTTTCAAAGTGACAAGAATCTCAACAAGTTTGTCATAGCTCCTCCATAAGGGGAGGCAAGAAAAAGTTTTTCATCTTCAGATAGAACACAAGGAAGATGATAACGAATAGATGATTTGGCATTAGAGCACTGAGGGAGCTACACTAGTAAACATTATTTTACAGTAATCCACAACAACTAAGTTAGATATAGTTTCCATAAGTGGTTCTCTCAGGTAGTGACAACGACATAACATGCATATCATGAACACAAACATGATATCTCAGTGGAAGCGAGGAAAACCAAACATGCTACCTTTTCGTCAAATAATTCAGTTGAAAACCTTTTATGGGTGCATGAAGGCTACCCACACACTTGCTGCAAGAACATAGTGGCCATCAAATTACGCAGGATTCGAGGCTCTTTCATGCCGAAAGAGTCACTGATTTCCCACAAAACTCACAGAAGCCCTTGTTCTGTACAATACTAAAGTCTGCTTCATCCAAACGCCCTGCACGGCCAAGAAGGTCAATCATGCAACCATAAGGCAACTTAGTTGGTGTGATACCATGAACTTGACTCATAGAAGCCCTCATCTAGTAGGCCCGCATGACTACATGCAAAGATGATTCCAATAAAAGTGACGTTGGTCGGTTTCACCCCTTCCTGTTGCATCCCTTCAAAGAGTTTTAGGGCCTCAATACCAAACCATGCTGGGCATATCCTACAATCATAGCATTCCATGTTGTGTTCTTTCCAATAATTTTGTCAAACACTTGTCTTGCATCCCGGAGACTCCCGCACTTGGCATACATGTCAATAAGAGCAGTACCCACTAAGACATCTGACTCAAATCCAGAATTGACCATGTGGTCATGGACCTTCCTGCCTTCATGGAAGGGCGCCGCTCACTTGGAGCCTGCGCTAAGGATACTACCAAAAGTAATACTAATGAAAGTGATTTGGTCAGGCTTGACACCTTCTCGTTGCATTTGCTAATAGAAATCAAATGCTTGCGCACCACGTCCTTGCTGAGATGACCCTGAAATGATCACATTCCATGAGAACACATCTCGTTTGGGCATTTTGTCAAACACTTTGCTTGCACCCACCACATCCCCACACTTGCAGTACATGCTGAAAAGGGCAGTGCCCATAAGGAGATCTGACTCAAATCCAGCCTTGATGATGCTCGCATGGAAATGCTTGCCATGTTCCCGGCTGCCACATGCTGTCAGGATGCTCATAAAAGTGACATTGTTAGGCTTCACGCGTGTCTGTTGCATTCGCTGAAAGTATTCGATTGCCTATCCACTATGCCCTTCCTCAGCTAGTCCTGCAATCATCGCAGTCCATGCACATTTTGTGTATGCATATTGTCAAAAACTTGATGCGCATTCACTATACTCCTGCACTTGCAATACATGTTGACAAGAGCATTGATTACTTGGAGATCTGACTCAAATCTATCTATGTTGATTTCGCCATGGACCCGCTCGCCTTGTTCCACAGCCGCGGGGCTGGCACATGCATTGAGGATGCTCATGAAGGTGACCTTGTTGGGCTTCGAGCCTTCTTGTTGCATATTTCGGAAGTAACGAAAAGCCTCTTCCAGCTTTGACGATATCACCATGGACCTCTTTGCCATTTTCCAAGGCTGTCAGGCTCGCACACGCATTGCAAACGCAAACGTGATATGGTTGGGCTTCACCCCTCTACGCTTCATTTGCTCGTAGGTCTCCAAAGCCTCCATCCCACATCCATGCTGTGCATATCTTGCGATCATCGCGTTCCATGACACCACATTTCGTTCAGCCAAACTTCGTCACCTCATACATTAAGAGATAGCCACACCTTGCGATTACGGTTGTTCCACCATCGTGAATGATCTTTAAAGAACTCATGCCAGCTCCAAGGTAGACTTCTGTGCCCGAAAATCCGTAGCATCAACATTTTGACAAATTCCTTTACAAAGGGGTGCTGGTGAGCTTTCAACAACATTCATGCTGCTCGCTTTGGGCTCCATTGGACTCTCCACAACGAGGACATACGAACATGGCCAAATATACACAGATGCTAACCAGCTTATGTCTGCAGTGTGGAGATTGTAGAGTGGTGAAAACGAGCAGGAGCAGCTAAGCAACCAGTCTGACACGATTTTTGAAAGAGGGCATTGGGATACCATGTAGCATGGCGAGGATGAAGGCATGCATGGGGATGGAGGGCGATGCCATGCATGGGGGCAGGATGGGAGGAGGGATGGGGATGCGGGAGAGGGCACGTCTCATGTCCTGGCAGCGGGAACATGAAGCGCGGGAGGGCGTGCCGCGCGGCAGCGGCCGTGCGGTGTGCGGGCGATGGAGGCGGGGGTGGGCGTGGGGTGGCGGGGGATCCACGCTGGCTGAACCGGCTCCCTCGCATTCAACTCCAGGGCCCCATCTAATGCTTGGCAATTCCTTAACTGTAAGTAGATGAAGAATCCATGGATGATATCGCTAGTTCAACAATACTTACTCATCCGTTCCCATTTTCTCTTCATACTTCAGCTCCGGATTTCATAGAGGCTCACACGATTTTCCCAGGTTTTAGGATTACGTGCAAGGAATCTGAGAGTCGTTTGAAAGTTTAGAGTTGCGTCAGAATGCAGTACACACAGTGCGTGGGTTGTACCACCATATCCGCAGGCCGTGCAATAACCTCAATAGGAATCAGGAGGGCTGATCTTGAGACACGCCGGTTCATCCATGGATGCCCTAGAGCTGACATTAGTAGAGCGCGCAATTTGGTGCAGAGTGAATCTCTTCTCAAACTTCCTGATCCCTGGAAGCGACGTAGTTCAATTGCATTTGCCAGATGTATCGTGATCGACAATGTTTTTCTGGGAGTTTCGAAGGTTAAAGGCATGATTGGGGAGTCCAGAATGCACAGGAAGAGCCCACCATTTTTTCTGCGGATCCGGGCAGATGAGAGGATTGGTAGGAACAAAAAGTATCAGAACAAACAATATCAGGGTGCTCCGAAAAAGGCAGGGGGGATCCCGGGACCCATTTACAAGGCCATATGGTTTCCTGATGTGGAGAAGTTTGTGAGTGGACTTAGTCCCACGCAGAGAAGAGTTCTTGCTATAGTGTTTGTGGGAGTGTTGGCGGGCGTAGCGTGGTTCCGCAACTTGGGAGCAGCTGGGCTGGTTGATGACACTGAACCTCTTTTCGCCGAAGCTGCTCGCCAAATGTAATCCTCTTGCTCCCCCCTTCTTCTCGCTATCATCTCTTAGCTATCATTTTACCAATCAATCACAGGCGGGTATGGGTTATGGCAGGTTAGTGACTGGCGATTTCATCACACCGCAGTTCAACTCACAGCCTCGTTTTGACAAGCCCATTCTGATTTACTGGCTTATGGCTCTTTCGGTAGTGTACCTTCTCCATCTGTCTCTCCTTGATACTCTTGTGGAATCTTCAGTATATCCGGTCAATGTCATGATTGAGAGAAGGTGAAGTAAAAGACTCATTCATGAAAATGTACCTTGACTGTGACACTCCAAGGGAGATACAGCTGGTCCCAAGTGCATTGATCACTGAGAGTTGGAAGGGTTTTAGGCTTTAGCCTGTAGGTCCTGTAGCATCAATAGCTGTTGTGGTTAGCATGATGCCAATGTGCATCTTTCTCTTTGATTCTCTGTCTTGTCGTAGTACATGGTCACAATGGATGGTCAATAGGTAAAGATCCGTGATGCTCTCTTTCTCTTTCACATGAAAAAGTGAGGGAAATGACTGCTGAGTCAGTTCACCGCAAGAGCTGTGAGGTTCCCAGTGTTAGTATTCATCTGAAAAGGATCTCAGTAAATTTTCCAGTTCACATGGTTTGCACTGTATCCTGATGGAATTTTTTGGCACTCATTTGCAGGGGAAACTATTTGGGCCTACAGTCTGGGCCTTGAGGCTACCTTCTGCCATCTGCGCACTGGGAGTTCTCATTGGTCTTCTTCTTACCGTCAAGCACTTTGGTCTCAATCTCTCACCTGAGTTGCACAGTCAAAGCAATGAACGAAGTGCTACCAATTTAGGGGATCATTACTTACCAGCCATCATTACAGCTGCAGCTTTTGCTTTGAACCTTGAGGTAAGTATAAGGATTTCCAAAAGTTCATTCTTGAATTCTGAATAGATTGCACGGTGGTTTAGGTGCCTTGTCCAATTGGCTAACCAGATAGAAGAATGGGGGCAACAAGAATGCCGACACAATCCAAGGGGCCGATAAGAATCCAAACAATGAGGCCTGCTTATTAATAGGTCAAAGAAATGCAAAATAAATAGCCAATGAAGGACAAATTGTCAATTTATTGAAACAATGTAATGACCCCTGTGATAGTTCATGGGCCTTTGGAGCTTTGAATAAACAGATGCTGAATATATAGACATGGAGAATGGGCTTCCATTTCACACATTTTGTCACATTCGTCTCGTCTATAGAATTGAATCCTCGGAGATACATAGGCAGTGGGGGTTAAGGTTGGAAAGGTAGAGGCGGGGCTCTGTCCAAACCAAGTGCTCTAAAGCACCGATAAAATGTCAGCTGTGGAACAGGTTTGATCTTGGGTTCAACTTTCTTGTTTCTACATTCTCCTATATTAATAGGTGCTCTCCCTATTTTTGTAATCATTACGTGTCAAAGGTGGTGGCATGGGGGAGCACAGCATTGTCAGACATGTTGTTGACCAGCACTCTTGGGGCTACCCTTCTGAGTTTCTTCTGGGGATATGCTGGACGCGAACTCAGCCCACTTAGGCATGGCTGGGGTTATCCATTGTCAGCATTCTTCATGGGGCTCGCTTTCCTCTCCAAGGGACCTGTAGGCATTCTGTTTCCAGTGAGTGCATACTTACTCTCTCATCATTTTGTCTTGAATTGATGTCAATGTTTTGGCTGTAATCCCTCTCTTTTCCTCTCTTTCTCAGAGACCTGATGCTATAACTATGGATGGTGAATTCAGGTCTGTGTGTGTGGCTCCTTTCTTCTGTGTACAGGGGAGCTGTCAAGAGTTCTCATGTAAGAGCCTCTTCTTTTATTACCCAAACGTGTGACTGACTTGACTTGGCTCCCAGGATGGCCTCTGGTTACATACTTGGGAAGGGTTGTAGTCACGAGGTTGTCTAGATGGAATGGCTGTTGACACTTGCATTAAGATTCATATTCTCTCTGGCAAGATTGACTTCCAATTCCATCATGGTTATGTCACCCCCAAGAAGAAACTCTTTTGGCTAGTTTTGAAGGGAATGGCTCTGTGGTCGGAGCAGGGAGGAGCTACCATATGTCAAAGGCATTCTAGTGTTGCTGCTCATCAATCTACCTTGGTATGGAGTCATGGCTTCAAAGCATGGACTTGTCTATTTGTCCACTTTTTTCGGCTATCACAATCTTGAGGTTATAGCCTAGCCTTTCTTAAAACATGTTGCATGAAGTGCCAGTTTTCTCTACCTTAGCAAACTGAAATGAGATTGATAAAAGTTTCTCCACCTGTTTTACTTCGACCTGAAAGGCTGACACTCTCACTCACTCGCTCTCCCATAGTAAACCTTGTGACACTGCAATTTAATAATAACCAAGAAACTAACATATATCAACATTGACAAGGCATATTTGTGGTATGCAGCGATTTGTAAGTGGGGTGAACAATCACACAGGTAGGCCATGGTGGTATGGTATGGCTGTGGTGCTCATCATGTACCTTCCATGGTCTTTGTCTCTTCCCCCATCCTTACTGCAAGCTAATCCAAGGAAGGAGTCTTGGAGGATTGCTGAGAGATGGCAAAGACTTCCACTGTTTGCTGTGACGTGGCTTGCTGCTGGCTTTACTATTTTTGCTGTGTCATCCACTCAGGTGATTGCACCCCCATCTTTAGGTTCGATTTCTATTCATTATGAAATGGAATTCATCAACTCTTAGATTGGTGTATATTGCTGTATATGACTCAGAAATGAAGGTCTACCTACCTTTTGGGGTTCAAAGTGAGGGAAAGTGGTCCTTTAGGGGGTGGGTGTTTAAGCATGTTTTGGACAACTCAGTTGTTGTAGCCTCATACCCTCAGGGAGTTCTGGGCATATTCTCAAGTTGACAGTGGTTGCCTGAACACACAGCTGCCGTCATACTATTTGCCAGTCGCACCAGCTGTTGCCATGCTGGCAGGGGCACATTTGTCACAGCGAGCAGAGCATCAGACTAATGGAGTGGCCACAGGCCTGGCACCTGCATTTTTGTATCAGCTCTCAGCAGGGCTTTTCTGGTTCTCGCCAGCACTGTTGCAAGCTTCTGGTGATGCCACGGTAATATATTTTTCCTTGTATGCATTTTGACAGTGGGGGCTTTGTTTTGGCTATCCGAAGTGTTAGTTCTTCCTGGTTATATTCAGGGCTCAATGATCAGTCATTCCCGGGAAGGGGGGAGGTGCAATGCAGGCTTGCAAGATAGGGAAGCTTTTGGGTGAGAGTCACCTCCATCAAATTGCCTTGTTAATTTTGGGATTTGCCGGAACGATGGCCACCCGGACTGCTGAGTTTGCAAAACTGTATGGGTCACAGCTTCAACCTACCAATGTGAGGCCTTCAGAGGAACCAGGCTCTCAAAGGTCATTACTACCACTATGGGTGCTGCACACAGCAGCAATGCTTGCCTTTCTGGTGGCTTTTTTTACTCCTGTCTATCAAGTGGCTGACTCTGTGCGCCAGTCTCCTCTCAGACAGTTATCCTCTACGGCTGCCGAACTGCAGGTACTTGCCTCCATTGTGTACCTAGTTGATTTGTTTGTTCAAAATGTAGCTGATCAGGAGTCCTGACATTTTGCTGCTTTTCGTGTTTTATGTTTCAGCAAACAGGGGAGCCATTGGTGATGGTGGGGACCAGAATGCCCAGTGTTGTCTTTTACAGCAAGTCAGCTCCTGATCCCTTCTCTTCTGCTTTGAGATGAGTTGTGAATTGAGCTCAATAATAGTAGCTGGCAGCTCGTTTTTTTCTAGCCAGCAAAGGGTGAGGGTGTTGCCATAGAGCCAAGGACAGTAGGACTCTGTTAGCAAGGGTTATGGGAGGCTTGGGGGTTTGGGTGTAGGCTGCCAACAGCATTTTTTGACACAACTCAGGAGGCATCCACAGTACTGCAGCAAGAAGCAGCTCCCGGGTACCTCTCTCCCTCCATCGCTCTCTTTGTTCTGGGTAAGTCCCACTACTGGAGTGAGTCCCTCACAAAGGTAGTGTCTTTTCCCTCTGTTTCCATCCAAACTGGTGCAAGGTCTATGGCCACAAGGCTATGGCAAACAATGTCTTATGAGTACATTCTATCGCACTTTGCTCATGCCCTACTTGCTGCAAGGTCCATGGAAGGTTCTGGCATCTTTTTTTAGAGATTCATGACCCTGAAGGAGGTCATTGCTATGAGAACTTCTCTCTCTACCTTTCCTGTGCTTGGTTTTTATGGTTGCATCAACCTTTTTATAATCTGGCTGTAGTGATTTGGACACATGCTAGTTCTTATCAATTGGGGCTTTCCTCATTTGCTACGTGCTCTCAAGGTTGTTGCTGTTGGCTATTTTATGTGAGTGTCAACGAAGGAACTGACAATTGAATGTGTTGGTTTTGTCTGGCCAGGGTTAGATCAGCTCTTATTCTAACAGAGACGGATTGGGAAGAAAATGCACAGTCTGCAGAGCTCTTAGCCAGTGCTGGCAATTACAAGCTAATACGCGTGCACATGAATTTGAATCCTACTCTTGAGTGATGGAAGATGCAGACTCATGTCATTTTGTGGAGTCTTCCACTTTGTGCCTTGCAACTTGTCTTATTGATGGCCATGCTTTCATCACAAGGAGACTACTATCTCTTATGTACCATAGGAACATCCAACAAATGGTACAATGGTTAGGGCACAAGGATGCCTTACAAAGTGGTTGTGAACTCAAAGCCACATAGGTGTATATTGGATGTCTCTCACTATAGCCAACCCAACTACAAATAGAGGTAGTTGGGTCAACTCGTGACCTAATGCGTACCCCGGAGACTTGGGAGAGGTTTGGGCGATCGCATTGTCTAGGTTACGGCCAATAGAAGATTTCCATCTTCGAAGCAGAAGGCTGGCAATGAAGTCACATGGTAAGTTATACGTGAGTCTTCCTTTCTCTATCTCTATACCACATTTCTAGCCAAAAGTCTATGTCAAGGTGATTTTGCCCTATCGGGATGGACTCAAAGAGTGATATTGGGCGTCAAGAAATGTATCAACTGGTGTCACACCTATTGTTGGTTAGTCCAGTGCGTCTATCTCCAAAGCCCCCCTCAAGTTGCATGTCTTATATGGGGTGACTCCCTTAAATGGGAAAGAGTGGTAGTAGTTCCAATTACCAATCCCCAATTTTATGTGATACATTCCCTCTCCAGTAGGAAGATCAATTGTTGTGGAAGATGGATGGACTCTTAACCAACAAGGTGTTGTTTTTACCGGTGTTGGGCATTTCTTTGATTTCTTTCATAACCTCCGGTTCCAACCTCTACAAAATCTTACAATCAAAGAACCTCTGGTTCTGGTTTTTTCAGATATGGAAAGAACCACCTGTTCCTGTGAAATGTAAGAACCTCAAAGAACCAGTGGTTTTCATCAAATGACCAGCTGGACATGGCAGATCTTTAACGGTTTTCAAGCTGGTCATTTCAAAACTACGTAACTGGCGGTTTTGAGCCTTTGCCAGCTCTTTGTTTCCTGAGAACTGCGGTTATTTATCCATATAACCTTCTTGATAACCTCCGGGGTTTTGTAGCTGAATCAATGAACCTCCCCACACTGGTTTTTACTTGTAGGTCTTTGACATCTTTGTAATGGTAAAGCTCTACATATTTGAAGTTCAAATTATTGTCTTATGCTTGATATTTCTTACTTAGAGCATTGAGATGGAGCTCATAATAAGTTGTGAATTTTTTTATATCTAGGTTGGAGGTCTTTCCAAATAATCCTACTCCTACAAGTCTACGGTGAGGTTTTCACTTCTCGACATGTAAATAGTGTCTCTTCACATAACAATACATGCCTTAGTGAACCGGAAATGGCTCGTGGCATGTTGGAGATGAAATGTGAAAGCCCATGAAAAAGTTCAAATCACTCTTATGTACAATGGAGATTGATTCCATCAATGGTACTAAGTACAACTCAAACTCATGCTTTTGACATGCAACAAGGATATAATGTGTCTAAGGTACTGGAAGCAATTGCAAAAGTCCTTTCACATTGTTTAGTAGAAGATAGTGGAGGCTACCAGTCTGAATTGTGTAGTTGATTGAGGCCATCAGGAGTTTGAATGTAGTTCTAGGCTATGCCACATACACATACCCCGCCCTCCCTGGCGAATTTATGCTACAAGGGTAGAATTTCTACGTAGAAAGCTCACTTGTGAGATCGTAGTCCTTATTTCCATTCACCATTGAGAGGAAGGAAGTGATAGCCAACGCAGCTTTTCAGTCCAAGAGTCAACTTGTGCATGAGCAACTTGCATTGCATTGTTGTAGATATGATGATGAAATTTGATGAAAAGATGCCTCAATTTTAAACTTGTTGGCATATTGGCAATCTTCCCGCCCTTTGCATCACCTGGGCCAGAATGTCCATGGCCATATGGAGACAGTAATCTCATGAGGATTCATAGTCTCACATACACCTTGTAAACATGACCATAATGAGCACAGGCATGTAAAAGGCGTGAAAAAAACCAACGGAGGATATCCACAACTTGAGGATAGGAAGACCCTCTGAAAAGTTCGCATAGAATTCAGGTCAGCTGTGGAGTTTGGACTTGATAAGTGTGTTCGAGTACTCATGACAACCGTGCGTCCACTTCTTCTAAAATTTCTACAAGTCCTGACGTCCTGACTCCTGACGCAAATTATAGAGTTACTCTGTGGACGCGAAAAACTACCTAAACTTTTCACCTCCTTCTTGAGGATATGTTTCTGTTTCTTCCCAATGCCCATGACTTCTTCGGAGGTTGGACGTTCATCGAGAGGCAAGGCTGTAGGTAGGTAGCTGCAAACAGGGAGAGTGGATAGTACCTTGTTTGATTTGATCCATCGGCAGAGGTAATAAAAGCCAGTACATACAACGCTTCTGTTGTTTCATTCACCAGCCGGGTCCCACAGATACTTGCAGCGCTGCTACCATTGGTACAAAGCAACATATTCTCAGGGCTTCAGGTACATACTTTGATTGTCTCCAGTCTCCAACCAGGGCGCGAGAAAGGTCCTCCATGGCCGCCTTGGCCCAAGCAAGCGATGAACACACGAGGCTGCGCAGGTGGGTCCGCAGGCGACACTCTTGGCCTCTCACCCGGCCCGGCTCGCGTCGCCGCGCCCTTCCGGGCCCACCCGACATTTACCACCCGCGATTGCTCTGTATGCCCTGTCATAAATCTCCGGCTTCTAAACCTTATTCGTGCACGTGGGTATATTTACACCGCTGGATTTTTCACTCCGATCATCTCGGCCGTCGATGTAGTACGTGCGAAAAGGTAGGGGAGCTTGCCATCATTATGTGAGAATGGCAGGCTTCTAATTAATCTCTTACTACTTACTACTAGCCTATTCTTTCTTACCGCTTGCTCATCACTACTCACTCTCTACTGTGCTTCAATCCTTCAACATGTGCCTTCAACCGTCGTCCATTGGCCCCTCCATGGGATGGGCTGTGTGTTGAGCAGTAGGATTTGTAAATTCACTGGACAAACTTAACAAACTTTAAGCAAACTTTACTTTTACTTTTACTTCTAATTTCACACTAATCATTTAGTATTGACTGGCTTTGAATGCTTTCAAAAGATAAAGATATTTGTACAAATGATAGAACATATATGAAAAAAAAATAAAAATGATAAATTAGAAAATTCGATTTAAAAAAAAAATTAGAACAGGGGACAGAGTTTATTAAAAAATACTGAGGAAAAACTAACCTCAGGAAACAACCCTGGAGGATGAAAAAGGTGACACTGCCCCTGACCAAAAACTAAGGGGCTGCAGGAAGCTATGGATGAATAGGTTCCTTAGCAGCAGAGAAAAGTCTACTGAGGAGAATCGATTCTACGTATGGAGGATTCATAGGAGAGATGGGCTTTTGATTTGCCCTTCCTTGTGGTTCGTTTGTGTTGCCGGATTCCTCCTGCTCCAGAGATTGTTGAGCACTAGTTGAGCTGCCAACATGCCGGGAGGCTGCCGTGCCAAACAATCCATGATTCGGAGGTTCTTGTGCAGATGTAGTGGCCTTTTCCCGGGAGTTATACCGAATTCATACCATACTATTGTTAATTTGTTTCTTTTAAATAAACCAAGGCGGTGTCCCCTTTCTCAGCCTCGATGGCCTGTCATGTGAGGACACTTGTAACTTCCATGGTTTCTGTGGAGGTTTGTGCCTCATGGAAAAACATCAAGTTGAAAAATCCACCATGGATTCTTGTTTAATATGCCAATTCTAACTGTCAATTCTACCAGATTTTGTGAGTAGATAGATGTAGTAGGTACCTAAATGTTGGTATGGTTCATTTCTATGGATGAATTTTCACTGGCAAATATAGAGCCCTCATCCATGAGACTAGGTCCTATTTTGGGGGTGGCCCACCAAAACGACTCTGGAAGCTTATGGGTTTTATAAGTCCAACAAGTAGGTTCTTCTTGCAATTAGAGGGTCACATTTCATAGAAATATCCGACAATGTGTGTGGGTCATACCCATTCTGTCCTTATTCATGAACGAAAAATATATGAAGTGGGTAGAACTTATGTGTAGCTCCCTCTCTGTTCCGAGCCTATCTCATTTCTCAGAATTATGAAACAATACTAATGGACCCTTGTAGAGGAGTATGTTTGGTTCAAACGTTCAAACTTCAAACTTATATTTCAATGCAATAGTATCATGTTTAGTCTCAAATCAAACTTCGAAAGAAAGAAAAACTCAAACTATCTTGCCTTTCAGTCTAGTGACAGAGTTGTAGATGATCTATACACAAATGTCAAATTAAGTTGTCTATCAAGTTTACGGAATACTCAAGTGAGGAGTGAAGGACATGAAGTTGTAAAGAGTTGAGGGTTTTCTACTTGTTTACTCAACTTGTAGTTGATTTTTTGAGAGTATTAACAATGGAAAAAACATTATCAAATCAAATAATGGTTCGTACGTTTATACTTTATACATCAGAATATTTATATTATATTGGAATATAGTTTTCCATACGTACATAAAGAGAGTGAGAAAACTAGGGTAAGAGCCACTTCACCTTATGTGTCAAAACCAAGTAAAGAACACTAAGAAATTGTCATTGTTATTATTTACTAATTTACGTGGTTAGTTCATAACTCTGAGAACTCAGATCATAAATCTAAAGAGATAAGCAAGCAGGCTGGCTATTTATTAGCTGTAGCATTAAAAGCAATGTGTGACTAGATTTATTTTTATCGAGCGGGCAGCCTATCTGGGAACTTATCTGACCAAAGTTTCATATAGCCTCGTGTGGGCCCAGGCAGGAGAATATTATCCAAAGGAAGACGATCCGTCTTCTACACGTGCATGCGGGGCCATGACGCTTTCTAACCGTTCACACCCTCAAGATGGACGGCTCACAAGAGTTTTACAATCCCTACCATCCTACAGTGTAGATCTCTTTCTTTTTCTCTACACACAAAGTTTTTTCTCTCAAAAAGTAAATACATAAATATTTGCATAGTTCATTGTCACTCATTAAGGGTGGGTATCTGAAATGAATGGAGAAGTTGTAAAATTCGTGGAACCGCATATTGGATTCCTTTAGTGCGGCATGAAGCAATTCGATGTGTTTTGAAAAATCCAAGGCAGGGCACAGCGCCGACAGCGGAAATGAATAGAGAGACGATCCCGGCCTGCGTAGTTATGGACTCCCCCTCCTCTTGGACGCTATCTATCTAGTCCGTAGCATCCGACTACCGTTGGTGAGCATGGATGTTGGTGAGCATTGGTGAGGTACAATATTCCATTGTCCAGTCTCAATATGCGCATTCGGTGAGGGGCCCAACTGTTTATTTATTCGTCCCTCATCCAATGGCTGTGTTCCTTGCCTTATGGCATCAATGGGGTTTAATTTTTTCCCTTTTAATAAACTAAATTGCCAACGCCTTTGGAAAAAATATAAAAGTTATTTATAATAGAAAACTGTATTTTCAGATTAACGAAGAAGAAGTCCCCTAAAAAATAACCAAGAGCGGGCAGGAAAGAAACTTGTGGATCTGCCCGCACTGGCATGGCAAAGGTTCTGTAGCACGCCACTCTCGCACGCAGTGTGTTGGCCGCCCTTCCCTCCTCGGCTCGCCTTCCAGTGCATGTAATCTGCTGCATCTCTTTTGTTGCTCGTCTGTCCCTCATCTTTCAATTGGCTTTCTGTGTCTTGTTCAGGCAGAGGTCGCCGTTTGTGATCCTTCATTGTTTGTTTGTTGGAGACCTTTGGTCTTCAAGGCGGGCAGCTTTGTATCCTATCGCAGGAACTTTGCGCATATTTTAGCTCTCCATTTCACTCTGCAGGGGAGTGGGAGACGAGCCGTGGAGGGTAGGGAAGGGGTTGGAAAGGCCAAAGCACTGTAATTTCTCCATTTTTTTCGCAGTCGTTTGACTGGCAGTTCTATAGCGAGAGGGAGTGTTTTCTGACCTGCAAAGACTGTCTTCGACAGTCTTGCCCGGCGATTTCGTTAGACTTCGACATTTGACGGTTAGGTGTTTGCTCGCTGGCGAGGAGAAGACCGTGACCGTAGCCTGAGGTGGGAGGTGAGGAAGATAAGGGAGTGAGAGACAGGAGCAGGTACCGTCGGACAGATCAAGGAAAGTTTGAAGTGGAGACGATGACGCCGGATACTGGCTTATCGTGACCTCTACATCTGATTTTTGGAGCTTCTACGGTAGCTCTACCTTTCCTGGAATTTCGGAAGCTGCAGGCTGTGTTCTGGATATGCAATCGAGCCATTCGGAGGGGAGGTTGTCTTTTTTATTTTTTTTCCCCCCCTTTTGAGGGACGAACACAATTTGTCTCCGCATTTTGAATGAAGTCTTGAGATGGACATACTACTCTGAGTCTGAAAGCTGGGACTAGGCCATTTGGGGAAAAATCCTTGCCAACGGAACCATCGTTTGTCTCGGTATTGCAATTTTCAAGCCAGGGGCTTGAGCGACGCGTTGCTGGGTTGATGAAGCAGGGGCTTTGAAGTGTACTTTTATTAGGACATTGGGAGGATTCACCTGTATAATTGCAGGTTCCCAAGATATCTGATGAATCATTTCTGGTCCATTCGAGGGATGTATGCCTACAGAGGACATCATCGGCACTGAATTCATGTTTTGTTTGTAACCCTGCTCTCCTCTCAGTACATCTGTCTGCGCAGGCTCAAATAGTGAGCATATTGTTCAACGATTGTATCCAAATTGTAAAGACTACAAGCTGTCGCACAGGGCGCAGTCGCCTTCGCAGATTTGTATTCAATCTTTTCCAATTTCTCCTGCTGCCTTCGACCTCGATGGTTTCAGAGACGGATGTGTCGGCCAAGTTGAAGAAGTATGCGGAGCAGAAGCCCTCAGATTCGGAGTTAGTGGGACAGAGAAACACAGCGTATTGCCAGACATCTCCTTTGTATGTTGATGGGAAGGATTCCGGTGGAGGCACTCTTGTGTCGCTGGCTGAAGAGGCTAAGTTGGCCACCAAGGATGTGAAAGCTCCTAGCAGTGCTATCCTCAGCATCTGCAAGTCTCTCATTGCCGGTGGTGTGGCAGGCGGAGTGTAAGTTCCTACTTGTTCCTCCATTACCCTACCACATTATCTGAATACATACAGTGAAAGTGAGTGCAGAGTAAGAAGCTAGGGGCTAAAAGCAAAGTCTACGAAATAGATGTTTATGCAGGCGATCTCTCCCCCCTTCTTCCATTGATTGATCCATCTAGCTCTGGGAGTTCTTCCTTTTGTTCAGCCTATTCTTTTCTTTATCCTCCTATCTTTCTTTCGAAAAGAAAAATCTCTCTTGAACTAAGAGGAATTTTGATGGGATATGTTGCTGTGTGGAATCTAGTCTCTCACAATACTGGTTTTGTGTCCTCAGTTGGCTTGGCCGATGAATAGATTATGTGCCCCTATCAATTATCATCAATAGACTCTTCTAGCTGGTATGATATGAATAGCACATCTTGTCACCCTGTCTGTTGCTGGAAGCCCTTGTACTTCAATAGTTGCCTAGACTGTAAATACCAAAGGCACATCCATGCATGCGTAGAAAGTTCATTATTTGGTTGAATGCTGCACCTTGTTGACTGTTTAGTTTATCTGTAATTCTCAGATCACGGTCTGCTGTTGCCCCCTTGGAGCGTCTAAAAATCCTGCTGCAGGTGCGGTCACTTTTTGAACCTTGGATTCAGGGAGAAGCAAAGAGTTGTAGGTTTTACTATTGCCTCTTGGTTTGAGACATGGTCCACGTTGCATTCTTCTTTTCTGTCGCACCTGACTTCAATTAATTTCTGTTGGGGTGTTCAGCTCCTGCATGCCTGAGCAATGTCCAGCAGTGATCTAAAGGACATGGCATTGTGTAAATGTTATAATCTTGAAAAATTGGTGCTTTGTGTGGCTTGCAGGTACAGAATCCTTACAACCCTAAGTATAGTGGAATGATCCAAGGTTTGAAGTCGATTTGGGGGAGCGAGGGTATTCGCGGATTCTTCAAGGGCAATGGCACGAATTGCGCCCGAATTGTACCTAATTCTGCTGTGAAGTTCTATAGCTACGAGCAGGCATCCAGGTGTGTTTGCTACTGATTGTCCACTTTATGTCAAGGGCTTAATAGGTTAGCAGACAGGCCACATGCCACGCATCGTTACTGCCCTGCTTGCAAGGATTGCTGCAGGGATGCACGGTCGATGACTATCTGACTTAGTATTGCCGAAAGGTACTCTAAATGCAGGAGAAATGGTGGCTTATCACTTGAGGAGATCAATTGTGTTAGGGAACACCTAGAAGACAATATCAGGATGGAGGGAGAGACAGGTGCAGATTACCTCATTGGGACAGCTTTGGATTCCAAGGATGGGAAAATTCAGGATGTGCCGTGCAGGGGTTTAGGGTCTGGACTGTGGATAACCTGATTCTTTCAGCAGAAATTCTGACTGTCTTGCTTGCTGCCCAACTTGCAGTGCGATTTTGTGGGCGTACCGGCAACAATCAGGGCGTGGTGAGTGATAGGAATTTGTCAAAATATCCTCTTTTTGTGATTTCATTCAAAAGAGCTTAATGTAGATGAGCATGTGAAGTTAGGGTGATGCATTAGCCATGTGTTGCACTGGGCTGGGTCACAATTTTATCTGTTGTCTTTTCAGAGGATGCGGAACTCACCCCAGTCTTACGGCTTGCTGCTGGGGCATGTGCTGGGATTGTTGCCATGTCTGCTACCTATCCTATGGATATGGTTCGAGGGAGGCTAACGGTGCAGGTGAATGTTTCGATTCTTCATGGCAGATTTCCCACTGTTGCTGCTTCCTTGAATCTATCCTGTCTCATGGAAATCAACAGCCTAATAATGTGCTTCTGCTGCAGACGGAGGACTCACCCACCCGTTATCGTGGAATGTTCCATGCTTTCTCCACTATTGTCAAAGAGGAGGGCCCAAGAGCTGTGTACAAGGGATGGCTACCATCAGTTATTGGAGTGGTACTGCACTGAACTTGAGACTGAAGTTTTTTCTTGTTGGAGAGAGTTACAAATGGATGGAGACAATAAAGAAAAAGACGGTTGTTTTGAGGATGGGAGAACAGCGTACCGATGGTTAACTACATGTATGTATAGAAAGAGGGAGAGGTTGTGATGAGGTAGAACTCTGTGACTGGTGACTAAAAGTAGTGTCCATTGCATGTATGAATGTGTTGTAAGCTCTCATACTGGAGTCTCCTCCGTGCTAAATCTCAAGTGATGCTCAAGGAAAAGACAGGTTCCCACTGGCAGTGCCCTAGCAATTGACCGGTATCTTGGTTGCACTTGTTCTGGGTACTGCAGATTCCGTATGTGGGGCTGAACTTTGCAGTGTATGAGACTCTTAAGGATTGGATTGTCAAGAGCGAGCAATTTCGGCCAGATGAGGGCTCCGAATTGGGTGTCATGACCAAGCTGGCATGTGGGGCAGCTGCAGGGACTGTTGGGCAAACTGTGGCTTATCCCTTGGATGTGGTCCGCCGACGAATGCAGATGGTTGGCTGGAAAGATGCTTCACCGGTCATCACAGCAGATGGGAGAGTTAGGGCCCCTATTCAGTATACGGGCATGCTAGATGCTTTCACGAAGACCGTCAAGCATGAAGGATTTGGGGCTCTCTACAAAGGCTTAGTGCCGAATTCTGTCAAGGTCAGGAAGTGGATGTGATGGGATTGCGCTACATTTCTTATGCATTGTGCTAATGCTTACGGTGGGGTAATGCTTCAATGACGAATGTTGGAGAATGGAAGATAAAACCCTTATTGGCTTCTGCCGGGGAATATATCAACAATTTCCTGGGAGGTGCAACCCTAGCTTGTGGATTGGGCAGATAGTTCAGTAGGTTCTGACATCCATGGTGCAACTCTCTTGTCTTTGCAGGTGGTACCTTCGATAGCACTGGCATTTGTTACGTACGAGTTGATGAGAGACCTTCTGGGTGTGGAGATACGCATTTCAGATTAATGCAATTTTGTTACAAAAAAAAGGTACACATCGGCTGGGTTTTCAGACAAGGCCAAGCGATCACGAGGACAATATTGTGTGCAGTTCATTGTGAGGGTTGGTACAAAATCACTCCTAGACTTGAAATTGAATGAACTTTGATACACCAAGGTGTCTGTCCGAGTCATGCATCCATATGCATGAGGGTGAGAGTTCAGGTAGAGCTTGAGAAATAGTTGTAGTGTGCCTTGTACTCTGAGAGGCTACAGGTCTAGCAGCTGCTGCAGTGTGAGCAGAGAGGCACAACGGTGGGCATGCTTGGATGGAACCCTGTGTTTTGAGGCTGGCCAGTCATTCTTCTGTGAGTTAAGGGGTTTACAGTTACTTCAGGTTTATCCTCCCCGGCTGAAGTCAAGGATGCCGCTATTTACGAGGGCAACATGTTACAGCACTCTAGGTTTATCTATACTCTCTTGTTTTCATTAATTTAACAGGCCCTTTATGCCTAGGTGCAGTTTGTGTGCCCCAAACAAGTGAGCTCAATTGCTGCTACCTGGCTGGTACAAACCCAGTGTCGAGGGAGAGAAATTGTATGTTGGTGTTTTCTTGTCTGTGGGGAGGTCACGGCTTGGGGTGGCTGGTAAACTTGTTCTGAAAATTGTACGGCTCCATGCTCACAATGTGTGAAAAAATTTCTGCTCCGGTGCTTATGCAGGAATTTTTGGATTTCTCAGTTTTCACCCTTTGTATGATATATAGGTGTTGGGGGGAGAGGTGGGGTGGTGCATGTAGCCAGCCTGCAACAGTTACCTTGCCACTGACACCGAAGATTATGAGTTTCATATTTTTAGAAGGTGGTGGTGGTTCATGGCATCATGGCTCTACCAGATCAGATAATATATGCTTACTGCATTCAATGCATAAGTAATCTTAGAATCGATCTGGTTCCATAATCTTAGGAAGATATTTCTATAAGCTTATGGTTTGCATTGTCTGAGTTAATCTCGGATGAAGCTATTTCCTGGAGGAACTACATTAGGATGTGGAATTAGCAGCCATTTTACACAAATTTGTGGTCTCTGTTCAACTAGCATTTCGATGTTATCATAAAAAGTTGAACGAAATCATGCAAAAACAGGCTCCAAACTCTTGATTGGGGTTTTCAGGTTCCAATAACTTTTACGGTCGTGGTACCGCACGCGATCATTTATGATACAGGTAGCTGTAATGTACGGAGGTAGGACGTACTGGATGTCGGATGACGTGAATACACTTTGCAATGAAAGTCATCCGGGAGGAAGACCTTCATAATTGTATGAAGTATGAGTCCCTGACGAATGCAGCTCAAATCATCTACATCGATTGGATGGTGAAATAGCTCATCCATCCGATGCATTGGGTTTAACCTGTGGTTTGACCGGAGTAGCGTTGTGAACGTGCAGAGAGACAGAGAGGGAGGGAGAGAGAAACAGAAAATCAGTGTGAATGTGAATGTGCTTTTGGATTTCGGTTGAAGAGAGTGTTTGCCAGATTATTGTCTGGTAGCACTTTTTTTAATTTTTCTCCGGGGTTTAGATCATCGGGATTTCTCTGGTGTTGAGGTTGCGTTAGATCCGCTTTTGTGGTAGGGTTGGATCAGACATCAGACCTTCGTTTACAGGATCAGCATTGTGTTGGATCTTCGTTTGCATTTTGTCTGTGCATTGTTTGGTTTGTGGAGTTCATGCGCGATGCTCTCTATGTCGGCTTAGTGTTGCCTGTGGGCCACTAGTTTGGAAATACCTTACGGAGAAGCTGGTGTGAAGGAGGTGCGCACATATTTCAGGGAGTTGATCTGACTAGGTGGCTATCTGTCATCGGATTTTCTTCTTCCACAGCTCCTTTGTGCCTTTCTCGGGTTCGTTCGCTGGGTCTTCTGGCAATATTTTTCTGACTTCTGCTGGCGGTACTTAGCTAGAGGAATCGGGAAGCCTATTGAAATCCAATGCAGGTTGGAATATTCTGCGTGGATTGCTTTTCAAAATCCCATTCATAGCACTGATATAGCCGACATTGCTGCTTAACCTCGGGAGACTCGCATTGCAATTGTTCGTCCGATCTGTTGCGGCCGCTGGCACTCTTATTTGATCTATCGAGCCTCCATTTATCTGTTCATGAAGCACTGACACCTTCTGTAGTTCCGGCTCGCGCCCCACTTTTCTGTTCTTCTGTAAAGAAATTTGCTTAGAGTCAACCGCGGCGGCCTTGGTGTGTGTAGCGTTCGTCCCAGTCAACAGTAAACGTTCAGCGCCTGGAATCGGGTCTGGATCTGCCACAGGCAGGGGGAAGCTTCACTCCCCTTGTCGCTCGCAGGTTTGTGGCATCGACTGTAGACATGATGGAGGACGGTCGCAAGGATGTGGAAGTGGCAATGATGGAGCCATATCCAGAAAAATCGAAGGCAAAGGCTTTTCCTTCGTTGAAGAATAAGTCTCCCAGGGTATGTTTCTTGGGTGCTTGCTACGAACAGCTGGGTAATGTAATAGCGGCATTGTACGGGGTGTTTTGAATGACTTGCAGAGTTCTGCAATTTGGTAGTAATATATATTTCTGGCATTTTCAATCTCCGATCTTCAGCACCTACTACATTATTGTTTCTACTTTGCGGAACCCATTGACTCAGGCATTCGCATTGGCCAATTGCTGGTTCAGGTAAGGCCAAGGAAAATACTGCATTATTAGATAGACATTCACTCTGATGTGGAAGGTTTCAATCTCTTCTCTCCCCAAGCATTATTAGTAAAACTCCTCATTACATGGTATACTTCAAATCTGCAATGCCATCAATAGAGGGAAGGGTTTGATTGATTCACTTCAAGCATAAAACCTGTACAGTGCTGCTGTTGTTATAGTCTTATGAGTTTGCTTTTGAACTGGATGTTAAGGATGGCTTTTCATCATGTAAGCAATGTCCCCTTTAAAGTAGATGAGCAGTCCTGTAATCTGCACCATGTGTCCTGTGGGGTCAAAGATCCAGCTGGCACTTAATCCTCATCAACTGGTCAGTGAATATGCTCTATCACTGTGCAAAGGGGGCTCGGGTTATTACCCTGGTAAAATTATTTCCGATGAAGATGAAGGGTTATTATCTGGCAGGGAGTCTGATTCAAGAGTGCATCATAGCCAACATTCCACGGATGAGACATTTTGATGATCTCTCTCTTTTCAATAGTTCTTCTCCCCATTCCTGGAATGCGGCATCCCTATGTGGGTTATTGTTTCTGTCTTATGTCGTGAAGCATTCAGGTTTATTTGCAAACCTTTCTTTTATGCTTAGGTATGTGCAGCAGTTGATATCCGGCCTTTCGTGTTTAGGTACATGCAGCAGTCGATATCTGGCCTTTTAGTCTGTCTGTTTCCTATCTTGCCAAACCTTGCATGTAATGAATCTTTCAAATGTTCCAACTTCTCATTGTGGTTGTGACCTAATATAACATATACTCTTTATTACTCTATGGTGACTCTCTCCAATGTCTGATTGGTTTGCTCCTGTTTCTTATCATCACTTCCATTCAAGCAGCAGCCTCTAGGGGTGTTCTCATTCAAATACCTTTGTTCAGTCTTCCTGTGTGCATTAGCTTGATTTGATGGACTAGAGAGGTTTGGTTAAACAGCCAGATTCCTTTGAGAGTCTGACCGCTAGCAGAGTCTAGGTAGGGTTTGGTTCATATGCATGTGGTAATAACTCTCTGCTTAAGTCGTCTTGCAAGCTCAACAAACTTGTTCCTTTGGCAAGTCTGGCTGTTAGCAGGGTCTAGACAGGGCCTGGTTGTTTGTGCATTATGGTGTTTAGCCCGTGTCGATTGTCACGACGTGTTGCCGTCTTCAGGGCTGTGGCTGTGAACTGTTGCTAACACAAAGTTTTAATTTGCTTGGGTTGCTATGTGTGGTTTTGTGGTTGCAGTGGCTAAAGATGCTCTTCAGTCTAGACAAGCGAGTGTATTACATACTCGCGCTACTTACAACCATGTTCGTATTCTATGTTGGATCTCGAACGTCCCCCATTATCTTGTTTGTGTTGACACTTTGCACAGGCAGCATGCTGTATGCATCATACCTTGCACACTGGGTTCTCAAAAAAGACGAAGGGCCTCCTGAAATGAGTCAGGTATTCTTCTCTTCTTTAGACCTATATCTTCTTGATGGTGCCAAAACAATCCGTACAGGATGTTTTCTAACCTCTATGACTGATCTTCATTCATGGTCAGCCATCCTTGTTTGGGGATTTGCTAAGGCAGGATTGAAAAAGAAGAATGAGTTGTCAGAGTTAAACCTTTAGTGTACTCGGTCTGTTTCAGATTTCAGACGCAATTCGAGATGGAGCGGAGGGCTTCTTCCGCACTCAGTATGGGACGATCTCAAAGATGGCAGTGGTGCTTGCTTTTGCCATTCTTGGCATCTACGTTTTCCGCAAATCCACACACGAGCAGGAGGCTGCTGGTATTGAGAAGTAAGTTTGGGGGTGCCTGACATATTTTCAAAGTCATTGCATATCTGTTAAAGGGAGAACAATGCTAATTTTGAACGCTGACTAGGACTGGATCTACAAATATTACCATCTTGAGCATGGCATTCAAACCAACGTAGATGCACCACATAAGTGCGTCAGCAACTTCTTGGCATGATTCTATATGGTTTGGGTTGAAGCGTACGATCTGAGTGGAGTGATCCATTAGCAAACATGCTGGAGGCTCTATGGTATGGCCTTCCTCTAGGCAAGACTGTCTGACACATTCAAACTTTCATGTAGGTCCACGATTGCTTTCGTCACAGTTTTATCATTCCTTCTTGGAGCTATTTGCTCGGGCATTGCTGGCTATATTGGGATGTGGGTGTCCGTTCGTGCAAATGTTCGTGTCTCGTCTGCTGCCCGGCGTTCAGCTCGTGAAGCACTACAGGTTTGTGCTTCTGGTTAATTGGAACTTTGAAGACCTTTTACTTTGGTCTGTCCACAGTTCTTTGTAATCAGGCTTTCACTTGTGAGTAGGTGTTCTAACTCTGCTTTCTGTGGGATCTTGGACTGAACGTCATATTGTGTTTGTCTCTGTCTATTGAGGACATTAAGGAGAGCTTTCGTCATATGTCCATTGTCTGTCTTTGGCTGACCAGCAGATGCAACTCTGAGTAAATAGTGGATCTTGCATCTTGTCTCCCAAGACCATCTCGCAGTGCTAATGTGGGGATAATATCATGGTTTTGAAATCTCTTTCACCTTCTTTGCCTGCTGACTGCTAGTCAACATCATGGCTTAGTTTTCCCGTTAGTCCTGAAAAGTATGAAGATTTGTGTACTTGATATGCCTATGAATTTGATCTACACCCCCTCCTGGCAGCTGATGAGGTCGATGGGGAGTGGTGGCAGCTTGTCACTGCCACACATGATGAAGCTGATGGTCTGAGACTCGGTGATTGACCACACAATGTTAAGACTTTATGTTGCGCTCTTTTAGGCTTTAATTTAGATTTTAACTTGGACTGGCAACGGTTACCTTTTAATGTCCCTATGGAGCTTTGTCTCTGTACTCACACAGGTGAGTTTCTAAATCTCTAATGCATTATGTACAGGTGGCCTTGCGTGCTGGAGGCTTCTCAGCGCTTGTTGTGGTTGGCATGACTGTCTTGGGAGTGGCTGTGCTGTATGCGTCCTTTTATGTCTATCTCAACGTGGATGCGCCTGGGTCTATGAAGATGACTGAGTGTAAGTGACATGCTTGTAGATTGCAGCACAATTTACGTAATACAGCTGCAATTGTGGGTATCTGTCAACTTTGGTTGTCTATTGACATATGAGTATATCCTACAATGATGCAACTAGTGAATATCAACGACATGATTGTTCCGTTACCATCCACATGTAAATTATATTTGTCAGTTGACTTGTAACTTGATTTGAGTGCATTGTTAGGGTACTCTAGGCCGACAAAGGTCGCATCTCCTTTTCTACAGGAGAGGAGTTCTTGTTTTGAATAAGAAATCATCTATGGTTTCTGGCAGTGCCTCTACTTCTGGTTGGCTATGGATTTGGAGCTTCATTCGTGGCGCTATTTGCGCAATTAGGAGGCGGTATCTATACAAAGGCAGCAGACGTGGGTGCAGACTTGGTAGGCAAAGTGGAGCAAGGCATTCCTGAAGATGATCCAAGGAATCCTGCTGTGATTGCTGACCTGGTAAGCTTTAAGTGTCCTCTTGGGCAGACCTAAAGCACTGGCATGCTTGACTGAGACTGGTAGTGGTTACTTCATTCGTATCTTATAGTCACATCGAGCTATCTTGTTGTAATGCTAAGTGATTTATTCATATTGGGAATGAGCTAGATGCAGCTAAATTTTTTGAAGGGCCTTTGGCATCCAAAGGGGGCATGGAAGTGCTTTGCTTTGGGTCCATCTATTGGGCACAAGCATAGCAAACTGGAATGTTAACTGTGATGGTAGCAGGTGCCAAAAACAAGAGAGTGAGCAATCACTGTGTCCCCCAAACAATGAGATAAATTGACATGAGGCAGGACGTATTTACTAGTAATATCATCTGCAATCGCCTGCAATCTTCTCCACGGAAGGGTAGGAAGTTGAATGTGTGTACTTGATCGTTTGCTTGTTCAATGGGTATATTAGGATAATGTGTGTGGCGCATTGCAGGTTGGGGATAATGTTGGAGATTGTGCTGCACGTGGCGCAGATTTGTTTGAAAGCATTGCAGCTGAAGTCATTAGTGCCATGATTCTGGGGGGTTCTATGGCCAAACGTTGCAACCTTGAAGGTGGATTTTGACTGTTGTGTTTTGAGCTTAAGGTAGTGGAGCTTCAGGTGTTTACTGGATGTCATGTCCACTATCTATCCAGTAAAAATCTATCTTCTGCCATCACTTCCTGAAAGAATTGCTGGCAATCCTGAATGGTAGCCAATGACATTGGTGTGACCATTTGCCACTAAAATGCAACAGTAGGTGAGCCTGTCAGGGGATTTTATCCAAGAGGAGCCGTAGAAGTGGTCATGGTCCTGAAATCGGATACACACCAGTGCGCTTCCACTTAGCAAGTTATCTGTTCAGAGTCTGACAACTATAATCAAAGGGGATAAGGCCTACTTTGATGGGCAGACAACTGCTCAAAACAATGACCTAATTTGGAAAGCTGACATGACAGAGACTCTGGAAAGAACCCTCAAGTTTGGTACCTTGGTGGTTGGCTGTAAAATGAGGGCTCTGTTATGCATGTATTGTATGCTTGGGCCGTGTTTATCGATCAAGTTAAATAGGGTCTAACAAAGAAGAACGACTCTTAAATTTGTGACTTCATCTTTCAGTTCAACACCTGAAGTGGCACGGATACATATATGTCAATGCTTTCCTTTTGATGATGTGGCAATTAAAAGCTTAAGGAACAATTGTCTTGGCAATGGTAGCATAACTAAAACTGTGCTATTTTTGGATCCCTCAGATGCATCTGGCTTTATCCTATTTCCCCTTGTGATACATTCGTTCGATTTGGTGGTCTCTGCAAGTGGTATTGCATCCATCAAAGGTACACGGGATCCGAGCTCAAAGTCAGTGGTTGAGGACCCAATGGTTATTCTGCAAAAGGGATATTCCATCACTCTTATGTTGGCAGTTCTGGCGTTTGGCGGAGTAAGTTGCATACATCTTTGGGGCTCTCATGTCACCATGAGTTGGATAGTTGTTTTTTAAAGTCTCCTGTTTTGATGAAGGCATGGGGAGTTAAACCAGCTGGTCACAAGATTTAATTGATTTGTCCTGTACTCTTGGATTGTTTCTCTAAGTTATGAGGCAGCCTTCTTTCTGGTTTCCTTCCTCTTTTTACTGTGTCTTCTTCTGTGTTTGGCCTTTGTTTTCATCTTTCAAAGCTCTTCTTTACCTCGGGTGCGGCAGGCTCTTGTATCTGTGGTTACCTTTCATATTTGAGCTCTTAGTTTACCAGGTTGTCTCTCTCTCTCTCACACAGACATATCTTTGCTCTTTTCTGTCAAGAGGGCTTCTAACTGTGTGGTGTGTTTGAGTGGGCCTGCTTCTGGAATCTCAAATGTCAGAGACCCTGGGGCTTGCTTGCAGATCAAGTGCGGCTGTCTCTGTCTAGCCTGTCTCTTTATGGTTCTCAAGGGGCTGTCACCTCCCGGCTGTATCAAATAACTTTAACACGGTTTGCTTGTCAATTTTGTGGCATTTGTGAATTCTGCAGTCAACAAGGTGGCTTCTGTACACAGAGCAGGCACCATCAGCATGGATCCATTTTGCACTATGTGGACTGGTTGGCATCATCACTGCTTACCTCTTTGTGTGGATCTCTCAATACTACACTGACTACAAGTATGAGCCAGTACGCATGGTTGCCCTTTCCAGTACAACTGGGCACGGAACCAACATCATTGCAGGTGTCCTTCCTGACTCCTTAACAGAGTTTAGCATGTAGCCAAAGGCTCTAAGTGAGGAATTGACCTTCTTCTCCTGGCCCTCTTGCAAGCCCCATTTGTCTCCCGGCTAGCCACAATGTCCAATGCTTATACTATATCTGCGGTGACATCAAAATCTGTGAAAAAAGAAGCAATCTAGAAATCCCTGTGTTGACACTAGGTAGTATGATTGCCATTTACAGTGCATTGCATGCCTTAATAAGATTTGATGTGCAAGGCAAAGGAGGAGGGGCTAGAGCACAGAAACTGATTGGGCAATTCTTGTCAATGCAGGGGTGGGGTTGGGCCTCGAGTCCACAGCAATGCCTGTGTTGGTGATCAGTGTTGCAATAATCTCAGCTTACTGGCTTGGAAGGACTTCAGGTCTTCAGGATAGTCGGGGATTGCCAATGGGAGGGCTTTTTGGAACTGCAGTTGCCACTATGGGTATGCTGAGTACTGCTGGGTATGTGTTGACAATGGACATGTTTGGACCGATTGCCGATAACGCAGGTGGCATTGTTGAAATGAGCCAGCAGGTAAGAATTCAGCTCTATTTTCTTAAGGTCTGAAATCTAGTAAGGTTTTTTATTCCCTGTTCCCATTTATCACATGGATTGGATTTGTGCTGTACCCTAGTTCATTTTGTTTGGTTGACAGTCCTAAATGTTCATCCCCCTCCCGCAACCCTGCCCCCCAGTTTGTAGTCTGTACTCATATATCTAAATATTCAGTTAACTTTCGCGGAAAATTCACAATTTCTGCATATGAGTTTTTAAATCTGCACATACTTATGCTCATCTACTCTTTGTTTGAATGGTGGTTAACTGCAGCCAGAGAGTGTGAGGGAGATTACTGACTTACTGGATGCTGTTGGTAACACCACGAAAGCAACAACCAAAGGATTTGCCATTGGGTCAGCTGCTTTAGCTTCCTTCCTTCTCTTCAGCGCATACATGGATGAGGTTTCTTCATTCTCCGGCGTGCCTTTTACCACGGTATGAGAATCTTTTTTCCAGGAAAAACAGAAGGCTAGGATAATAATCTGTTCCAGTAGCTGCATTCTTAATGTTGGGAATAAAGGAAGCTTCCTTCATTTTGCTATCTCTGCTGGGGTCAGGTACAAGGTGACCATGTGCGCTAGGCAAGCACGTCCCTGGCTCCCAGGAATGCCATATAGTACTTTGTAGTAATGCCATGAGTTCTCCACTTATCTTGATTTGTTTGTGGCTGCCGAGTCAGGTGGACATTGCTATTCCAGAGGTGTTTGTGGGAGGCTTACTGGGTGCGATGCTCATCTTTCTCTTTAGTGCCTGGGCATGTGCTGCTGTGGGCCGAACTGCTCAAGAAGTTGTCAGGGAAGTCCGCAGACAGTTTATTGAACGTCCCGGTATTATGGTGAGGATGGGCAATCCATTTATCTGTTCTATATGCCCGCACACGCTTTTTATGTCACTTGGTTTGTTTTTCTAATCATACTCTGGCCAATAAGTGGATGCTTGCCACCAAAAGATTGTGTCATAGGAGAACCCACTGGCAGCGACTTCTTGGTCAATTGTACAATCCCAGACATGTGCAACTTGTCTGGTGTCAATGTTTACAAGATCAGCATTGACGAGTTTTTCACCTTTGCAGACCTACCAAGAAAAGCCAGATTATGCGCGGTGTGTATCTATTGTGGCGTCTGCATCTCTCCGTGAGATGATCAAGCCTGGGCTGCTTGCTGTCATCTCTCCAATTGTCGTTGGTATGAAGATAATTAACCTCTTAATCTATGCAAATATTCTAGGGAATGTAAGGTGTATTATTGGATCAGTTTTAAGAGCCACTTTTTATGGGCTTTGCTAGGGTTTGCTAGAAGAACAGAATGATTCTCTATTCTAATCAAATCTTCTCTCTTGCCAAAGCAGAGTGATGGCAGGTTTGAGGATGATACTTTATTATGATCCTAGCATGGCAGCTGCATGAGCTAAAGGAAGTTATAAGCAGTCTGCAAAGAAATTATTAACCTTCGGGTACCTCTCGAGAAGCTTCAGTTTAAACCATACCTGATTATTTTCTGACAGGTTTGACCGATATGGTTGGGGTTGGGTAGGGGTTGTATTCAGAGTGATAGGGCAATGCACAGACCAGGCACTGCTCGGAGCCAAGGCAGTGGCTGGCATGCTGATGTTTGCGACTGTATCTGGGATCCTCATGGCCCTCTTCCTCAACACTGCTGGTGGAGCCTGGGATAATGCCAAGAAGTACATTGAGAGTGGGGCACTTGGTGGGAAAGGCAGCGATGCCCACAAAGCTGCAGTTACTGGTGACACGTAAGTTCATTTCCTTTTTTATAGAGCTGTGACTCTTTATTTCATTTTCAAGCTTCAATTCGGCAGTCATGGTTAGAATCAGTCCATTCTAGATTCTGAGTATGGCTGTGGTGATGGATGATCTACATGCTATATCCTGTGAAGTGAATTGGTTTGGGACGGCAGGTCCCTATATAGCTTAAACCTCTTAAAAACTTGATTGTATAAATGCTTGAACATTTAAAGCTCATGTTTGGGCATGGTATGTGCCAAATTCTTATACATAAGCACGAGGTCATGATATGGGACCTATTCTTCTTCTGACTCTGATTCTGATGGACCATGTGCTTGGATTGAGGAAATTTTTTCTGTGGCGTGGGAGGGGTGCAGCGTAGGGGATCCATTCAAGGACACCGCAGGGCCATCACTTCATGTGCTGATTAAGATGCTTTCGACAATCACACTGGTTATGGCCCCTCTCTTCTTGGAAAACTGAGAGCTTTCTTGTCAAGAGGATAAATTTGTTAGTAGGTCTGTACATGTTATTGGCTAACGTTCGGTAGTCCAATAATTGAGGAGCCCATTCACACTTCAGCAATGCTTAGTGGAGAAAACATGTTTGTAGAAAAGCTTTCTCGTAGTGGCCTTCTGAATGTGGATGCAGAAATGAGAGAGAATCACTATTTGCTGCTAGAGAGGGAGAGGAAAGAGAGTTTGTTTTTCATTTTCAGTGCAGTATTGTTTTTCCAATCTCTCCCCATCAATAGGGGTGCATTGGTTTGAGTGCAGCACAAGAATGCTGCCTCAATAATTTAGAGTTTTAACTTGTATGAGATTGGTAGAGTATTTTAGGATTTTTTGGCTGGGTAGGGTGGAAATTGAGTTATGAAGAGGCATTAGATTTTACCATATGTTTGTGACCTTACTCTGGATGACTTTATAAAGTGCAAGTTTCTTCTGTGACATTCCCTACCTTTGCCAAGATAAGCCTGCGATAACTCGGTGATATTCATAGCCTGCACTTCTATGCTTGCTTTCTGTTGTCCGTTGAGTCACTGTAGCAGGGGAGATTGTGAATGTTATTATCACACTTTGGACATGCTACTGCTATCCAGCTTCGAAACGTTAGTTAGTGTATGGTGGCGCTTGCGGTGGTGGTGGCTAGGTTTTGAGTACACAGGTGTCTTAGTAGTGCTCCAATGTTCCCAGTTAATTTTGGGTGCACGAAGTTGACAAACTTTTGTTCAAATTCACCAAGCATTTCACTAGTTTTTTTCATATCACGTGCGCACAAAGGTATATTTATACTAGGCTATATTCTTAAAATTTTGTATTTTTTTTCACCCTATCTTTAGGTAATATTGTAAAACCCTTTGTTTTCAAACACCCTATTTTTCTTTATAATTTTTTTTACAACAATTAATTAGATCCTATTTTTAAATAATTACAAAATTTCAAAGCATTTACACAAACAAGTACATTCCATATAACATAAGTAAAACTCTGGATTTTTTGTGACAACTTTTTTTTTTAAAGTGAGTGAAAGGATATTGTCTTACCATATCTTCTAAGTAAAACTTTTCTAAAATTTACCTCAAAAAATAAATTGCACCCCAAATTACCAAGAGTAACTTGGGAAATTGCTCATGAAGTTTTTTTTGGAGGAAACTTTTCCATCAAGATACCTCCTTTGTTTAAGAAAGTTTTTCCATCAAGATACCTCATTTGTTTAATGAAACTTTTTAATCAAGAAACCTCATTTGGGGAAGCCTCTTAAGGAACCGCCTAGTAGTCAGTATATATAGCAGGCGAGACTGCACACTCTTTAGTCTCGCCAACACAAGTTCAAGCTACTCTTGTTCCCAGTCCCAGTACTCCAGTCCAGCTTCCAGTACTTCAGTCCAGTTTCCAGTATCTGGTACCCAGTCCAGTTTCCAGCATTCCAATATTCGAGTCGAGTTCCAATATCTTGTACTCTTGTCTATTGTTATAAAGATCATTCTTAATTCATGTTTACCCACCATGCATTCGGCCACGCCGACCTTGATTTTTTGTCTAGTCTTGTACCTCTAGTCTGGTCTCTTGTTTGAGTTTAGTCAAGTTCTCGTCATTGACAGTTTGGCGAGACTAAAGTTTGTTCCTTAATTAGTTAAGATAAAAGGCATATTTGCGGAAATGGTCGCCACATTGCAGAGTCTTCAGCTCCAGATGCAAGAATTTCGTACCTCTACCGCCCAATTACAAGCTAATCAGTCTCAAGATCTTGGCAACGCTCTCCACAATTTGCAACAACAAATTTCAGAGTTAAAGGAGTCGAACAATGGATCTTCAACCATACGACTCTTTACTGCAACAGCTCCTACTGCAACGGTTCATCTTCAACAGATTACGAGAGAACCAAAGATCAGCATGCCCGAGAAATTTGATGGGACAAGATCAAGATTTCGCGGTTTTGTTCAACAAATACGACTGTTCTTACGATTACATCCACAATGCTACCCCGATGAAGGTAATCAAGTGGGATTCGTGGGCACCCTTCTATCAGGCACTACCATATCTTGGTTTGCATCGCTATTAAAAAAAAAATGACATTTACTATACAATTTTGAAGCATTCATGTCCAAGTTCACTGCAACGTTTAGAGAAAATGATAGGGAGAGAGTTGCAGAGACAAAGATGCGAAATCTTCGACAATGAGTACGTCGTGCTTCCGTTTATGCTGCCGAATTTCGACAACTTGCGTGCGACCTCGACTGGAATGAGAAGAGCCTCATAAGTCAGTTTCGATGTGGGTTAAAGGATGATGTAAAAGATTTATTGCTGACAATGTCAAACGTGAGCACACTTAGCGAATTCATCACCCAAGTCATTGCATGCGATAATCGTTTGTTCGAAAGACGTCAAGAAAAGCGATCTGGATGGTCGACGACGAATCATGCCGCTGCTACTACGGCACCTAACACAACGATCCATCAGACATCCAGTAAGGATCCTATGCAGATTGATGCTGTCCGATTCAAGCCATTGACGCCACAAGAAAAACAAAGACGGCGCTCGAATGGATTATGTCTCTATTGCGGAGAAGAAGATTACATAGCATTAAATTGCCACATCGACTGGCGATCGTGAAAAATTTCTGCAAGACAGAAATGTAGAAATATCAAAGGTATTCAACCTCTGTTCCTTGGAGCTAGAGATTTCATGAGAGCTACCAAAAAAGATGCGGCATTTGCACTTTATGATCAAGACCACAACAGACAAAGGTACTTCGACATTACACACTCAATATCAAGATTTCAAGGATGTATTCGAAAAGAAAAATGCAGACATATTGCCAGAACATCGACCTTATGACTGTGTAATTGAGTTACAAGAAGGAGCCCAACCACCATTCGGCCCAATCTATAACTTATCCCAGATGGAGTTGGCTGCATTACGTGAGTACATTGATGAAAATTTGTCGAAGAACTTCATCCGACATTCAAAATCACCTGCGGGGGTGCCTATCTTGTTTGTGAAAAAGAATGACGGATCATTGCGCATGTGTGTGGACTATCGCGGTCTCAACAAAGTCACAATTAAAAATCGTTATCCGCTGCCGCTAATTTCTGGGCTTCTCGACCGACTGGGACGAGCAAAGATTTTCACCAAAATTGACTTGAGATGAGCTTATAACCTTGTACCGATAAAAGAAGGAGACGAATGGAAAACAACTTTTCGAACAAGGTACGGACATTTTGAATAGAGTGTTATGCCTTTTGGTCTTACAAATGCTCCAGCAATTTTCCAACATATGATGAATGACATCTTTCGAGAATTCTTAGATGACTTTGTAGTCATCTATTTGAACGATATTTTGATATTTTCACATAATGAAGAAGAACATGGCCGCCATGTACGCCTTCTCCTTGATAAATTAAGAGAAATAAGACTATATGCCAAGTTGGAAAAATGTCTTTTCCATCAATCTGAGGTCGAATTTCTGGGCTACATTATTTCCGACAAATGCGTCTTTATGGATCAGAAGAAAATACAAACCGTCATCGAGTGGATTAAACCAACTTCGGTCCGAGATGTACAATGTTTTCTGGGATTTGCAAATTTCTATAGAATCTTCATCAATGACTACTCCAAAATTGCTGCACCATTGACACGACTCACAGAGAAGGACAAATTTGTATGGGACGAGAAGGCTGACCATGCATTTGAAAGGCTGAAGCAGACATTTACAACGGCTCCATTACGCGTACATGTAGACCCATCTAAACAATTCTTTTTGGAAGCCGATGCATCGGATTTTGCACTTGGTGCGGTACTCTCTCAATATGGTACAGATGGCCGACTCCACCCTGTTGGTTTTCGTTCTCGCAAATTTTCCGCTGCGGAGATCAATTAATGACAAAGAACTTCTAGCAATTATCGATGTTTTTGAGGAGTGGCCTCATCTATTGGAGGGAGCTAAACATCTGGTCACTGTCTATACCGATCACAAAAACCTCGAGTATTTTATGAGTGCTCGTGTTTTGAATCGACGTCAAGCGAGATGGAGTATGTCACTAGCAAGGTTTGATTTTGTTATTACCTACCGTCCCGGACATCTTCAAGGAAAACCAGATGTTCTTTCTCGACGGTTGTATCCTGCACCTAAAGAAGGGAATGCAGTTTTGACCAACAGAAATCCATCATCTTGAAACCAGCAAATCTCCAATTGAATATGCTATTAATGTCCACCTATAACAATACAGAGATCATAAAGGAGATTCAGGAAGCACTGAAGGGCGACCAATTTGCTACGACACTACGAAGTCAACTAAATCGACCTCGAGACAACCCACATGTTACAAACGACTTCGAATTCAAAGATGATTTCATGATCTTCCGGCTGTAGGACATTTCAGCTTCAACAAAACAATGGAATTGATATCCATGGACTATTGGTGGCCGCAGATGTGGAAACTCGTGAAAGAATTTATAAAATCTTGCGACACGTGTGCTAGAGCGAATGGACCACGACATTGACCTTACGGCCTTCTTCAACCAATACCCATTCCCAATGGTCCATGGTCGTCCGCGTCTATGGACTTTATTACGGACCTTCCAATTTCCAAGACCACCGATTCAATCCTTATTATTGTAGATCGTTTTACAAAGATGACACATTTCATTCCATGTAATAAGACGGTTACCGGCGAGGAAACTGCAAGACTCTTCCTCAATAATATCTACTGTATTCATGGACTCCGAAGGACATCGTATCTGATCGAGGACCACAGTTCATATCAAATTTATGGAGGGGATTATTTCACATATTGGATACTAAGATCAATTTCTCTACAGCTAATCATCCACAGATTGATGGTCGAACCGAACACGTAAGCCAGATTTTGGAGCAGTATCTTCGTTGTACGATAAATTATCACCAAGATAATTGGACGGACCTTCTGTCATTGGCTGAGTTTGCCTACAACAACACTACACATTCTTCAACCAAGAAAACTTCATTTTTCTCCAATTATGGTCATCATCCTCGAGCAAATCATTTCCATATGAAGACTGTTGGAAGCCCTGCTGTAGAAAACCTTGCTACTCATCTTGCTACGATTCATAAGGAGCTTACATTCCACCTCGCAGAAACTCAAAAACAATACAAGGAGTATGTCAACTCCAACCCCAGTTCAAGGTCGGAGATCGTGTTTGGCTTCTTCGACGGGACATACAAACCTCGCGACCATCAAGGAAGTTGGATTATCAACGTCTGGGACCATTCAAAATTATTCGACAAATAAATCCTGTCAGTTTTCGGCTTGAACTCCCACGAAGTATGCGCATCCATCCAGTCTTTCATGTTTCATTATTGGAGTTGTAACATCCATCGAATATTCAAGGGAGAATTTCCGTATCACCTCCACCAATCGAAGTCAATCAGGAAATCGAGTATGATTCCTCTGATTCTGATGAAGAAGAAGAAGTGAGTGAGGATGAAGGGAAGAAAGTAGCTGCAGACATGCAAAGTAATGAAGGGACTTTGGCTGAAGTAATATGCCAGACCAAAGCAAAGATTACCATTGGACAGCTATTGGCTGTGGCACCTTATTGTAGACACAGGCTGTATCAAGCAATCAATCGAATTGCCCAGGAGACGGGAAACACAGACCTGAACAGCAAGGTGACCAGTTATAATGTGAAGCCGGAAGGGCGAGAAACAGTCATGGACTTTGATGATTCTATGCCAGTAATCCAATTGAGAATTGGAAGCACAGAACTAACTGATGTACTGATAGATAGAGGCTCTAGAGTAAATATCATGACAGACCAATTAAGAAAGAAGCTTGGTCTAAGTAACATGAAACCAGCCCCATTTACAGTAACAATGGCAGATCAAAGGAGTGTACAGCCATTGGGATTAATAAGAGGAGTTAAGATACAGATACAGAAGATGATCTTTATGATCACAGTAACTGTGTTGAAGATGGATGAAGTCATGGAGGCTTACTCCATATTATTGGGACGTCCGTGGCTGAAACAGGCCAGGGTATTCCATGACTGGAATTCTCAGTTACTAACCGTGCATAATGGGATGCACGAGATACAAATTACTACAAAGAAATCTAGTAGATTACCTGCTACGAGAAGACCTCAAGGAGTCAGAGAGTATGACTGGAGAGGAGGACTGGATGAGGAGCAAGAAGCTACCATGTTTGCTGCACACCCAGAGTGGGAGCAGGTTGCAGAGATGCGGCTGGAAGGCCTAAGTTGTTTAAGAAGTATCTGCTGTGGTGTAGTGTCAGCAACACCAATTGAAGAGGAAACGAGCAGTTACCCATCACATTTCTATGAAGAAAGAGAAGGAGAAATGGAAATCCTAGAGGAACCAGCCACTGTGAGTTTACAGGATGAAGTGGTGACTGGTTGGTGATGAGCAGGTGAGGGAAGTGAATGTGGGAGCTGAAGAGGAACCGAGGATGGTGAAGGTAGGAGCTGAATTGGAGCCAGAATTCTTTGAAGAAGCTAAGAGTTTGTTCATCAAATACAGAGATGTATTTGCTTGGAGCTATGAGGATCTAAAAGGGATACCACCTGAAATCTGTCAGCATAAGATTGAACTGGAACCAGGATCAGTACCAATCAAGCAGGCAAGGTACAGAATGAATCCAACTATGCACAGAAGGTTGGAGAAGAGATCAAGAAGTTGGCTGAGGCTAAGTTTATATACCCAATAGAGTATACAACTTGGTTGTCACCCATTGTGATAGTTCCCAAGAAGAATGGTAAACTAAGAGTTTGTGTGAACTACAAGAAACTAAATGCTTGTACGAAGAAAGATCATTTCCCTTTGCCATTCACAGAAGCAGTATTGGACATTGTGGCAGGCCATGAGATGTACTCATTCATGGATGGCTTCAGTGGTTATAATCAAGTGCAAGTGGCAGAAGAAGACCAAGGAAAGACAGCTTTCATCACAGACTGGGGTGCTTATGCATACAAATTCATGCCCTTTGGACTTTGTAATGCACCAGCAACCTTTCAGAGAGTGATAAGTGAATCTTTTCATGAGTATCTGGATGATTTCATGCAGGTGTTCTTGGATGATTTCAGTGTGTACAGCTCTAAGAATGAGCACTTGCATAAATTGGAGTTATGTCTGGCGAGATGTAGGATGAGAGGTCTGGGCCTGAATCCAGAGAAGTGTACTTTCTGTGTGAACTCAGGGGTGCTTCTGGGACACGTTGTGTGTAAGAGGGGACTTCTTGTGGATCCCAGGAAAACAGAGGCCATTAAAGCCTCTCCACCACTAGTGAATGTTAAGAATCTAAGGAGATTCCTTGGACAAACCAGCTATTACAGAAAATTTGTCAGACGGTATGCACAGATTGTCGCACACCTCGATTCGGTAAACTCCCCTTCAAGTCATAGTTACTCGCTTTGATGCGCGCGCCTGACTCCCAACCTGGCCGCCGGGCCAACTTGGAGTTTCGGCTGCTCACCGGGACATAACGGTCCCCTTCCGCTTCCCTCTAAACCCTCCACCTATTTGGGACTAGGAGAATTCCCTTTGGTAGATGGCAGTCCGGAACAGCTCCCCACTCTTTGGTCGCTTTCCGGCTCGCTCGCTTACTCACTAGTTTTTGGTCACCAACGGGCTTGCACCGTTCTCGGGGTTACTACTCCCTATATATACTTCTGTAGCTGTCCGCGGGGGTTTCATAACCAGCCATGCCATTTTATGGCGAACCACCACGAAAACCCTCGACTCCCGGTGGTGAGTCGCGGTGAGTCTTGGCCCACTCACCGCGGCCCCAATGGACCGTGATGAGTCCCAAGACTCCCCAGGACTCCCACCTCGAGGTCTCCACCCCATGGTGAGTCCTATGCCACCCCCACTAAGTCCCACTAAGCTACCACCACCCCTTGTGGAGCCACCTACACCGCAACCCGGTGTGCGGGGCTCCACCTAGTGAGCGCCTCTGCCTCCTTGAGTGCCTTGGGCACTCAAGGGTGCTTCAGCCCCCCATACCTATCGCCGCCGCTGCCCCCACCACAGGGGCAGCCCCTCATGTGTCCCGACCCCCTGCCCTCAAGGCAAAGGGCCGCGACACACACCCCTACCAACAGGGAGTCGATGTCCTCATCGACTTGTCCATTTTGTAGAAACGAACATCCAAGTTGTGGCGTCCCACATCAAGGAGTTTGTTTCCGTACCATGGCGTCCCATGGCAAAGAACCAAACCCCACACTTGACTCCACTCTCCACTAGCTAGTTCGGCCGACTTCCTCCAAGTCCCGGCCAAAGGTGGAGCCTCTCCAGCTCCTCCCAGTGCACTCTTCTTGGCCTACTTCAAGGCCAAGGAACGATCCTCCCCGAGGATCGAATCGCCTTACTGCAACAACATTGCTTGCGATCGCTCATGATGCCGCTTTTGGCATCACCTTGAGCAAGGGTTCACCTGAAACCCTCTTTGACTAGGAAGATAACCTTGAACCAACCGTGCGCCCCAATCACTACAATTGGGTCCGCCTTGGAATGCTGGCCTGAGGTACGGGAACACGCCGAAGCCGCACTACGACTTCGTCCCGAGGCTACACGATTATAGTACGTGAACGGAAGCACGTAGCTTCCGCGTTAGCCCGCACTACAAGGCAACCCCCTCGGTAGCGCAGTTATAGTACGCGCACGCGCCAGGTGCGCACTAGCACTTGAACTCCCAAATAAGGCGCAAGTTTCCTTGCCCCTTGGATGGGAGTCACCCGATTTCGGCACTGCGCAAACACACGATTAACCCAATTTACCTCTCCCACTTTTGTAAGCTAGCATGCATTCTACACACCAGCCAACCACACCATGCATCACCATTCCAAACACAATAGGACGCACAATATTTGGAACCCATTTCCTTTATCACAAATTTTTGTACAATACAAGTTTTTGCAATCGGATTCCTGAGCTAGCTAAACCGGGCTAAGCATGCATTTCCTCCCCCACGCTCCAAGGTTGATGTCCCCATCAACGCTTCTTCCGCTTTTGAGGTCGCCCTTCGAACGCTGCAACTGCCTCGGATGCGTTTCCCATTTCTGAGGCACGCACCCAAGATGCCTCCACAAGATGATAGCCCTTCCATTTGACGAGATACTCCGTTTCTCGGTTCTTGAACCTCCTCGACTTAAGTATTGCCTCCACCTCGTACTCGGGTTCATTTTCATGATCCAACAGCATAGGTGGCGGACGCAATACTTGCTGCCGATTCGGACGTGCTTCATCTTTGAAGTAAGGCTTCAAAAGGGAGACATGGAATACTGGGTGCACCTTGCTGTTTGCTGGCAGCTCCAATTCATACACATCCTCATTCATAACCCTCCGAATGCGAAAGGGACCCGCATACGGAGGTACGAACTTCGGACTCATTTCCGGAGGTAGTCGAAAATTCTTGATGTTCAACCAGACCTCTGTGCCTGCCTCAAACTTCACTTCCCTCCGCTTCCGATTCGCCTGCCTTTCATACCGTTTCCTAGCTTTGGCAATGTTGTACTTTGCGAGCTTCAACAAACGCTCGCGTTCTTCCAGTACCGCCGCTACTGCCGGTTCCTCAACGTCCTGGGCGGCCCAACTTGTCGGCACCAGAGGTGCTTTTCCATAGACCAACACAAAAGGGGAAACTCCCGTCGCGGAGTGTTCTGTGTTATTATAACAGAACTCTGCCGCGTCTAAGTGTTCCATCCAGTCTGATTGGTCTGCCGACACGTAATTCCGCAAGAATTGCTTCACTACGAATTCACTCTTTCCGTTTGGCCGTCCGTCGTAGGTCGGAAGGCGGTGCTCATCTTCAGCCTCGTCCCCATCTTCTTCCAAAGTGCTCTCCAGAATTTACTCGTAAACTTTGGGTCGCGGTCCGAGACAATATCCTTCGGGACTCCATGATGCTTTAAGACGTGGGCGAAGTAAAGTCGCCCTGTCTCCTGCGCAGTAGCCGTCTCCTTGGTGGGGATGAAATGGGCCATTTTACTGAACCTATCTACCACCACCATGATTGCATCGAATCCTTTTGACAGCGGCATAGCAGTCATGAAATCCATCGAGACGCTTTCCCAAGTCCCCTCTGGAATCGGCAAGGGTTGTAACAGCCCCGCTTGCTTTTTTATACTCGCTCCGGTTTTGTTGGCATGTGGTGCATGTCTTTACATACTCCTCTGCCTCCTCCCTCAGTTTGGGCCAGAAATACTCTTTCTTCAAGAGTGCCGCAGTGCGCTTGGCTCCACCGTGGCCCGCAAGCGGGCTATCATGGCATTCTCTCAAGAGACTATCCCTGATCCCTCCCTTTGGCACATAGAGACGTTTTTGCTTATACCGGAGCAGTCCGTTTTGCAAGTGGAACTGCGATTTAACCCCCATTCTCAAGTTCTGCATCACGCACTTTGCCAGCTCATCCTTCCGGCAAGCCTTCCGGATCTTCCTTTGGAGCGCCGTCTCGCCCTTGTACACCAACAAGAGCTGCTGCTTTCTACTTAAAGCATCGGCCACCACATTGTCCCGTCCCGGTTTGTACTGGATATCCACGTCGAACACTGCCAAAGTATCTTGCCACCTAAGTTGTTTTGGGGACAACTTGGGCTGCGTGGCAAAATACTTCACCGTGACATTGTCCGTGAACACCTTCACTGGGTTGGAACCAACATAGTGGCGCCAGAGTTCAAGGCAATGTACCACCGCCTTCATCTCTTTTTCGTGCGTCGGCCACCGTCGATCCACTTCATTCAGTTTCTTACTTTCGTAAGCCACTGGACGTCCATCTTGCATAAGTACACCCCCAATTGCGAAGTCCGATGCATCTGTATGAATCTCAAACGGACGATCGAACTCCGGGATTTTTAAGACTGGAGCTTCCGTCATCCGCTGCTTCAATTCAGCAAAAGCTTGGCCACAAAATGTGTTCCATACCCAGACTTTGGATTTACACAGAAGGTCCGACAGCGGCCCCGCGATCTTGGCGAAATTTCTCACATACTTCCGGTAATAGGAGGCGAGTCCTAGGAAGGATCGCACTCCCGGGACCGAAGTCGGAGGCTCCCAGTCCAAGATCGCCCTCACCTTTCTGTCATCCATTTTGATCCCATCCTGTGTAATCACGTGCCCCAAGAACTCCACTTTTGTGACCCCGAATTCGCACTTTGAAGCTTTGGCATACAGCTTCCCTTCTCGCAATTTTTGGAACACCCTTTTGAGGTGCTCCAGGTGCTCCTCCTTTGTTTTCGAGTACACCAAGATGTCGTCGATGTACACGATCACAAAGTCATCCAACCACTCCTGGAAAAGGCTGTTCATCAGCGTGCTAAATGTTGCTGGTGCATTGGTGAGCCCAAAAGGCATCACCAAGAACTCATATGAACCATACCTTGTCCTGCACGCGGTCTTCTCCTCATCTCCTTCCGCCACCCGAATTTGGTGATAGCCGGAGCGCAAGTCGATCCGGCTGAAATACTTCGCTCCTGCCAACCGATCGAAAAGAGGTCGTCGATCCTTGGCAAAGGGTACCGGTTTTTGATAGTCACCTTATTCAGAGCCCTGTAATCGACACACATCCGCAGCGTCCCATCCTTCTTGTCTGCAAATAGCACCGGGGCTCCGTAAGGTGACTTACTCGGCCGGATGTACCCCTTTGACATTAGATCTTTGAGCTGAGTCTTCAGCTCGACCAACTCTTTGTGGCTCAACCGGTAGGGCGCCTTGGCAGGCGGTTCCGATCCCGGTATCACCTCAATTTTGTGGTCAACTCCTCTTCGCGGTGGCAAGCCGCTTGGTAAATCCTCCGGCATCACATCCTGGTATTTCTCCAAAATCCCCTTGATCCAATCTGGGCTCGGCTCCCCATCGCCTTCTCCTTTCACTTCTCTAATGTAAAGCAAAAACTGGGACTCGTGTGTCTCCTCCACGGCCCACTCCTTTGCTGATAGAAGGTTTATTCGCCCTCCCACGGATTTGGGCGTTTCCGACACTCGTAAAACCTCGCCACCATTCCCACATGGCAGCGTGACTACTCTCTTGCGGCCATCTATGACCGCTCCGGATTTGCTCAAAAAGGTCATTCCCAAAATGAGATCCACTCCATCGATCTCGCAGATAGTGAAGTTCTCACGTCCCTCCCAACTCCCCAATTGAAGAGGAACATCAAACGCCAACCTTGTCGCCAACTGAGGTTCTCCTTTGGCAGAGCGCACCTCAATAGAGGCCCCCACGTCACTTGTCGGGAGTCCCAACTTTCGCGCCGCCGCCGGCGTCATGAAGGAGTGCGACGCTCCTGTGTCCACCAACAACGACACATTAGTTCCGGATATTATCCCATCCACGAACAATAACTGACTCCCTTTTCGTAAGGCGCCAGTTTCCTGATACAACTCACAAGAAAATTTGCCTACCTTGCAAGTCCTGGCGACCACCGCTTCCACCAAGCGACTGATGGTATCTTCCGACAGCTCCGTGGTCGCCCGAGTCATGTTCAATTGCCGGGGCTTCGTGCACTTCTTGGCCATGTGCCCGGGCTCCCCGCAATTGAAACACACTCCATCAAAGGTCGCCTTCTGTCCGCCATAAGTCGCTCCACCCGCTTTTCCTTTCGAAGCACCGGGTGCCGCCTTGACGTGTGAGGGACCTCCCTTCGATTTCCACGTGCCATTTTCGCCGCGTGGCCTATCCCACTTCTTTTCCGGTCGGGAGGAGTCACCTTCCCGCCGGGTCTTCTTGTGGTTCAGCTCCGTACGGCCTTGTCTCTCACCCCTAGGGACATCCGAGAAACATTCAGCTCCTCTCAATTGCCTCGTTCAAAGTCTTGGGTGGCTTCTCCTCCAACTTCCGCCTAGCCCATGGGGCCAGTCCCGCCACAAAGTTGAAGACCATTTCTGGTTCTGCCATGTCCGCGACTTCGAGCAACAGCACATTGAAAGCCTGGACATACCCCCGAATGTCATCTGTTTGCTTCAAATTCCTCATCTTGTCCCGGGCAAGCCAGGATGCGTTGAGGGGCACAAACTGTCTCTTCATCAATTCCTTGAACTCACTCCAGTTCAAGGTTTCCGGGCTTGGGCCTCGGTCGTGAAGGCGTTTCTGCCACCATTGTTGAGCATAGCCCCTCAAATAGGTGGGAGCCACTTCCACCCGATCCTCGTCACTCAACTTGGCCGCCCGGAAGTACTGCTCTAGCTCCAGGAGCCAGGTGTTGAGTGCCTTCCGTTTCGAACGCCCTCGAAGGTGCCGGGTTCCTTAGGCTTCACCTTAAACTTTGCCTTGGTGGAAGTGGCATTAGCCGCCTTCAACACGTCTTTCAACGTCCCGCCAAACTGCGCCAACAACCCTTCCCAAAAGGCTGCCGGCATGGGAGGCATCTCTTGGTTTGTCGGAGCTCTCAAAGATTCCTCGGGCTCCGACTCCTCGGATTCCTCCCGCTCCTGAGCGGCCTCGTTTTCGGAAACATTAATCGCTTCCTCAAACGGCCGCCTCGGTGACACGTCGCCCCCATCGGGCTCACCGGGGTCATCATCTTTTGGGCCGTTCCGCTTTCGCTTCGGCTTGCCCGACCCCATGATGAGGCCAATCCCAAGGACGATCGCGTACTGAACTCTAAGCTCTGATACCAAGTGTCGCACACCTCGATTCGGTAAACTCCCCTTCAAGTCATAGTTACTCGCTTTGATGCGCGCGCCTGACTCCCAACCTGGCCGCCGGGCCAACTTGGAGTTTCGGCTGCTCACCGGGACATAACGGTCCCCTTCCGCTTCCCTCTAAACCCTCCACCTATTTGGGACTAGGAGAATTCCCTTTGGTAGATGGCAGTCCGGAACAGCTCCCCACTCTTTGGTCGCTTTCCGGCTCGCTCGCTTACTCACTAGTTTTTGGTCACCAACGGGCTTGCACCGTTCTCGGGTTACTACTCCCTATATATACTTCTGTAGCTGTCCGCGGGGGTTTCATAACCAGCCATGCCATTTTATGGCGAACCACCACGAAAACCCTCGACTCCCGGTGGTGAGTCGCGGTGAGTCTTGGCCCACTCACCGCGGCCCCAATGGACCGTGATGAGTCCCAAGACTCCCCACGACTCCCACCTCGAGGTCTCCACCCCATGGTGAGTCCTATGCCACCCCCACTAAGTCCCACTAAGCTACCACCACCCCTTGTGGAGCCACCTCCACCGCAACCCGGTGTGCGGGGCTCCACCTAGTGAGCGCCTCCGCCTCCTTGAGTGCCTTGGGCACTCAAGGGTGCTTCAGCCCCCCATACCTATCGCCGCCGCTGCCCCCACCACAGGGGCAGCCCCTCATGTGTCCCGACCCCTGCCCTCAAGGCAAAGGGCCGACGACAGAGATGGCAGCACCAATGAGCCAACTTCTGAAGAAAGATGCAGTGTTTGCATGGATACCTGAATGTCAACAGGCTTTTGAGGAACTTACATAACAACTACACATGTGCTGATTAATCCTCACTGGCAGAAATATTCATGTTCAGTGTGATGCTTCTGGAGAAGCACTAGGAGCACGTGTTAGCCCAAAATGTTACAGGAGGAGGATAGATTCACCTGTGTACTATGCTAGCCGATTGATGAACAATGCCGAAAGAAATTATAGCACAACGGAAAGAGAAGCATTGGCAATGATCTATGCAGTGAAGAAATTCAGGCATTACCTGTTGGCAAGAAGTTTATGTTCTATGTGGATCACCCGGCTATGGATACCTGGTAAACAAACCTTGATAAGCGGAAGAATAACAAGATGGTGATAATCTTGCACGAGTTGAGTTCGAGGTTGTTTACAAGCCTGGGAGGCTGCATCTTGTGGCGGATCACTTGTCACGATTATCAACAGGAGAACCAGCCACGGGAGTAGATGATCAATTACCAGATGCGAGTCTATTTGCAGTGGAGGTGCAGGAAGTGCAGATGACTGGTTAGATTGGCAGTGGCCAATCAGATACTACCCTTGCTCATGGTCAGTGCCCACCAAGTTATGGAAAGGAGCAGAGAAAGAGAATTGCTATCAAAGCTCTACCTTACACTATGGTAGGGAGCAGAATGTATAAGCTAGGACCAGATGGAGTGCTGAAGCGATGCTTATACCACCATGAAGTTAATAAGTTTTGGAGGAAGTTCATAAAGGAGTGGCAGGAGGTCATTTTGGAGAAGAGATTACCAGCAGGAAGATACTACATGCAGGTTACTGGTGGCCTACTTTGTTCAAAGATGTACACAAGTATTGTCAGAGTTGTGATGAATGTCAGAGGCTAGGACCTTTGCAGAGATCTGGGAAGATGGCTTTGCATCCTACAATGCCTACGGAACCATTTCAGAAATGGGGACTAGACTTTGTTGGACCAATTAACCACCAACAAGAATACACAGAAACATGTACATAATTACAGCCACTGATTATACTACGAAGTGGGTGGAAGCTAAAGCTTTGAGGGACAACACAGCCAAGTCCATAGTAAGGTTCCTGTATGAGAACATACTTACACGATTTGGCTGTCCCTTGGAATTTATCAGTGATCAGAGAAGTCACTTCATTAATGAGACCATTGAATTATTGACTAAAGAGTTCATGATTGTGCATAGGAAGAGTACAACATATACCCACAGGGTAATGGGCAGGCAGAGGCTACCAACAAAATTCTATGTACTATCTTGGCTAAGATAGTCAATGCAAACAGAACGGATTGGGATACAAAGCTGTTGACAGCTTTGTGGTCATACAGGACTTCATATAAAGTCACCACTAAGTATACACCATTCCAATCAGTTTATGGTATGGAAGCTTTACTTCCAGTGGAATTCCTGTTACCTACCATGAGAACGGAATGGGGAAAGAGAATGGAATTGCAAGATTCAATTAAGGTCAGGAAACATGAATTATACCATGTGGAAGAAGTACGTGCTAATGCAGCTGATAATATGACCAGAATTCAGATGAAGAGGAAGGAACAGTTTGATGAAGGCAAGTTAAAGACTTTTAAGACGGGAGATTTGGTTCTCTGGTTGCAGAAGAAGGGAAAGATTAAAGCTTCTAAGCTTAAATCACCATGGAAAGGACCTTATGTCATACAGAAGATGTATGATAACAACACCGCCATGTTACAAACCATTAACAAAGAGATGCTGGGAAGAGTCAATGCCAATAAGTTGAAGGGGTACAGTGGTATCCATGACAAACCATTGCAGCATGATTTGCATGTTGAAACGCAAAAGCAGTCACGGGCTGCGCCAGTGATACCAACGGAGTATGGAGCACTTGTCGCTAGGCCGAGCATATATGACCAGGGCGGGCAGAACAAGCGCGACACAGCCTATCACAGCCCATCAAGGCGCGACACAGCCTATCACAGCCCAGAACGGCGCAACACAGCCTATCACAGCCCGGCGCGACAGAGCATATCACAGCCTAGCACGGCGCAACACAACCTATCACAACCTACCACAACGTGTCACAGCCTATCACAACTTACCACAGTGCATCACAGCCTATCACAGCGTACCACAGTATGACACAGCCTGTCACAGCTCAACACAGCCTACTAGGGTTACACAATCCATAGAATCAGTGACAGGTGGATGCAAGATAACTTCAGGGAAATGGCCGGCGGAAGAAAGGATGGAAGCCAGTTTAGAAATGGACACGTGGAAGTCAGGGCGCGACACACAGCTGAGAAGGAAGTGCAAGAACAGGTGTCATCAAGAAAGAGGACAAGAATGGCCGTCAAAGTACCTACTTAGCACGTCAATTCGGATGAATGGCAGGCCCATTAATGAATACGGAAAAAGGGCAACAGAACAAACGGCAAGTACAGAAAAGCGAAATTCTTGTCACATGTGTTATCCTAGTGGACAGTCCAGCAGGGGAAGTCCACTAAAGAAAATTAAATCTAAAATCCAGTCACAGCGGTTACAGCCAATCAAAAGCCAGAAGCAGGATCAAGAAATTGGAGGGATTTTAAGCGCAAGAGTCGGCGTCGTTCCAAGTAACGGGCGTCTCGACGGGACAAACCATCAATGCTATAGCTTTGAAGCTATGGAGGAACTAACAGACTATACGCTCGCAATATTACTTACGCAGTGGCATAGGGACGGAAGAACAGAGCGGATCTTTTCTCTTAATCGATGCTTGCAAGCCCCGCAGGCTTACACGAAATTACCCATAGCATTTTGTGGCAACCATACGTTTATGCTTTGTGCTCGCAGGCATTTCTTCAATTGTTACAGCCAAAACCTTTCTGTGGGTCTAGAATGAAGAGAGTGAGAGGAATAGAAGAAATCAGGGTGAAGAGCACCACAATCCTGCAGAAACAAACGATTGCTACTCCGCAGGCGGTACAGTTACTGAAGGAGCTGCGATTAGAAGGATTGCAAAGCAAAGATTGGACATTGCACCATAGGCAGTACATGTTACAATTCTTGCAGAACTTTGAGCCTAGGACAGGAGCAATAACGGTGACGGGAGTTGAATTAGAAATTACTCCCCTATACCTACATCAATTGTTTGAATTGCCATCAGGTCAGGTGCATGTGGAGGAGCACAGGGCAAGACTGCAAATAGGGGACTTATTCCAATAAGGGAGTTTCTTTAAAACTCAGGGTTATGCTTATACCAAGGCCGTCTACCCAGGGCTAAGGGAGGTAGGCCAAGTATTGAACGTTCTGTTTGCCATGAAACAAAACCAACAATATTTGAGCAGATCCTTCACAGAGGAAAATACTCAAAGCCCTGAGAGGGGAAGAGGTAGCATGGGCGGACATAATGTACAATGCACTGGTAGAGGAGATGAAAAGATTACAGGGCACTGCCGCAAAGTCTCCTATCATAGTGTCTGGCCCAATCATTGCTCAAATAATTCTTGATTCTTGCATACTTGATGCTCGGGAAAGAAAGGAGATAGGAGTGTTTGAGACCGAAACCACTGCAATGGAAGAGCAAGGCTCTTCACACAGTGAGGGTGGACTGGCAAGGCAACCCCAGACTAAGAGACAGAGGCAGGAAAAGACTGTAGTGGCGGATCCACTGGCTTCACGAAAACCGCATGATAATGTTTCCCAAGCTCTTGTGCAGGAAGGGGCACATCAGCACAGAAAGCTGCTATTATTGGAAGCAGGACCTTCAGAGAGGGAAGAGGAAGTTACTTTAGTATTACAGCCATCACAGCCAGATCATCGGCTTGTCACAGAGTTACCACAAGTTGTCCATGCAGTTCCACCAGAAATAATTGATTTGGAGAAAGAAGGGTTAGATATTCCCACTACAGAACAGGTGGTGGCAGAAATTGAGAAGGGGGACCTTCTCTATGAAAATTCTGGTCTGGTCAGGGAAACAGTGATTCCGGAGGTGCAGCGGTTGTCTAGGGGAAACCCTGCGGTGCATATAATACACACACATGTGACGGAGGTACCACAGGTAGAATGTCAAGACACTGCAGCACCTGTGACGGATGAAGTGGTTCAGGAAGAAAATCTGGTGGGGCAATGGCCTGAGTGGTTCGTGAGGCATCACACTGTTGAGGATGAGGGAGAACAGCAGCAAGCTCACCATGATGACCCTCAACAGGCCATGCTTATGAGTTCCATAAGCATGACACTTAATTTGTTGGGCACTTATTTCAAATCCCATGTTCCAACTTCCCAATTGGCAGCTTTGAGGGAGGAACTCAGGAAGGAGTTTGAGGCTCGACTTGCCACTGAGTGTGCAAACAAGGTCGATGAAGAGGTCACTCTCAAGATGCAGCAAGACTTAGAGAGTACAGAAGCGGCTTTGCAATTGGCCAATGAACAATTAATTGAGGCAGGCCTCGCGCAAGATCAGTTGCACGAAGCACATAAGCAACAGCTATACCAAATGCAGGTGAAGCATGAAAGCAAGTTGCAAGAAGTGAATGCACTACATACAGAGTTGCAGACAGTGCATGACAGGATGGCCATACAATGTGCTACACTCACAACTACGCTTGACCAAGCTACAATAGAAATAAACAGTCAAGCGGAAAGATGTACGAAGGCAGAGGCAGAGAATGTTGAGCAAGTGAAACTCATTGTCGATATGAAGAATACAATCTGTCGCAATGAGAATACTTTCAAGCAATACAGGCAGGTTGAAGCTGACCAAGAGAGGTACATCCTGGAGTTGCAACAAACGCTCATGGTAAATAGAAATGAACTCTCTGTGGCTAACAAGGCTTGGAAGGAAGCCAATAATCTGGCTGCTGCCTATGCGAGTTTGGTTGAACCTCATGCAAAGCGCATGGAGGCTTTACAGCAACAGATAGATGTGTACAGGCTCACAGAGGAGCAGACTCTCAGGGGTGCCACAAGCAACTTGGTGGATAACCACCTTATGCAGGTCTGGTTAGCACAAGGGCCGGTGGAGGGCAAAGCACCACGAAAGCTCACCCAAAGAGAGATGAATGAGCTCAGACTGCAAGTGCAGAACATTGCCACAACTACTATAGACAATGTCTATAGTAGAATAGCGGAGTTACAGGAGGATGTAGACGGCCTGCAGACTCAGGTGGAGGACCTCACTTCAAATATCGACAAGAGAGTCTGTGTACCTGAGGAACAGCTGATGGCTTCTTATTTACAAGCGAGAACTTTGGCTTTTCAGTCTTCTTCGCAGGGGGTGCAGGAGATGCCAATGGTACAAGAGCCAGTGCCACCAACACCACAACAAGTCACTATGCCAGTAGCTGACCCTGTTGTTGCTACAGCCACACCACGGCCACCACAGCCTGAGGTATGGGGGAATGCTGCTTTTAACCCACCTAAAACTCCAACTGCACGGGAGTACAGTCGGGCTATGATTATGCCCTTCAACCAAATTCCCATTGTGTTGGATTTGGCTTGGAAGGAATTTAGTCCTCCGCAGTCATTGGCACATTACTATCAAATCATGCGCATTTGGCTGCCAGTGGCAACTAGGACTAAAGTTCTTCCGAACAATCGACCAATTGAGGATCATCACTTTGCGCAGTACTGGCATGAGGCAAGTACCATGTTGAAGGAATTAATTGCCTTCCAAGTTGTACATGGATTCATTTATACCAAGACCAAAGAGGTAGCAAGTATTGTCATGGGCTGCGGGTTATACTACGCTGCTTGTTTTCTGGTACGTTATCACATTGAGCAGCAGAAGATGCAAACGCGCTTTCTGAGTTATTCCAGTGGGGATCATTGGGTCTTACCTTCAGTGCCACCTCATATGTACCTATATGAGGCAAAAGTTATGATGCAAAAGGATTCTCAGATTCGTTCATGGTTTCATGCGGCCTGGAACAATTTGTCAACACAGAAATTCGGCCTTGACGATATTTTCTTTAAGGGACATCAGGCATGGAAATACTTGCACAATTCACAAGTCATTGGTACCCCACTCACCTGGACAGACAAGGAGCTCAGGGTCTTCACCAATTTTGCAATTCAGCGCTTACAACAAGTTTTATAGTTTAAACTTCCGGACATGGTGGGACAACATTGTATGCCCCAGAGAATTCCAGTTAGAGTTCGACAGTTAAAACACCTCAGGGGGGACGAGGATTCTGATACTACTGTTTCTTCAGCGGACTCTTTTGACATGGTAGAGGACTATGCAATTCAGATGGCAGAGAAGAAGCGACGGGGGTCTCCTATGCCTGAAAGATTACCTCGATATCAGCCTCCAGAGGGACTGACATATCCAGGTAGTGTTCAATCATCTCCCTCAACCAGTGACAGGACACGGGCTCGCACACGGAGTCCTTCACGAGACTCTAACCGTCAGAAGGATGCTCGCTCACAAAGGGTTACAAATCCCAAACAGTAAACCATGAGGACACGGCTTTTTGAGAGGAGAAGGGGAATGTTAGAGGACTGTCTGGGACTTAGGCACTTTTACGGGATCTGTGGGGTACCCTTAATTTTTGCACAGACTGAGACCAACAGGAGCCTTAGGGGTGACAACAGCGCACTTTAGGGGGGGGGGGGGGGGGGGGTTACATAGCCCGTCACAGCCAACACAGCCCGTCACAGTCCGACACAGCCCGTCACAGTCAACACAGCTCGTCACAGTCTGACACAGCCCGTCACAGCCAACACAGCCTGTCACAGTCCAACACAGCCCGTCACAGTCCGACACAGCCGACACAGCCGCCACAGCCAGACACAGCCGTCACAGCCAGTCACAGTTCGACACAGCCCGTCACAGCCCGACACAGCCGACACAGCCGCCACAGCCAGACACAGCCGTCACAGCCAGTCACAATTCGACACAGCCTGACACAGCCCAACACAGTCGCACAGCCAGTCACAGTTTCACACAGCCGGTCACAGCTTGACACAGCTGTCACGACCATAGGGAACGGATAGCAGGACAGTGAATGACTGTGGGGAACAACATCTGCGAATGGAACATGTTAGTTCACGGATGACGGTTAGTGAGGGAACGGTTAGAACCACGGAAAGGAAGATAAAGCGAGGAGCGGGGACTGGAGGATCACTTCGGGGGGGATCAAAACTTGGAAATGAAGCGGAGAGCGCATCTCTGAGGAGAAAGAGGGAGAGCACGGAGTAGGAGGAAAACGATCTGTTGATACTGGCTGAATGCAAGAAGTAGAGTTGTAATGTAGAGCAGAATAGAGACACCATGGCTTCAGCCTGATACTTGATAGATATTAATCTGATACATACTTCATACTCACACTGTGTAGAGAGACCTGAGTGAAGCTGTGGAATGAATGGATGGAACTTGATAGATTTCTGAAGCAAACTGATACTTAATTGCAGATAGTAAGGTAACTCGCTAACATGAATGCGGGAAGGAGTACAAATAGGAAACACCCCCATGATACACTAGCTGTAGGTCATGACTGATTGTTCTGAGCGGGCTGAGTGCTTAGAGATTTCCAACTCTTCTATCTTGGAGTTCCCACCTCGGATAGCGAAGGGATGTGTGAGTAAAAGCCGCGCGACAATATTGCATTGCGAAACACAATAGGCACAATTATGAAGTCCCGACGGCATGACTTGCACAAGGAATGGCAGAAAGGTGAGGGGAAACCCATGGACGTGTCTGATGAGCATTGGAAGAGCCTCACCTCCTACCGGAGTACAGAACAGTACTCTAAAGTGCAGACCCACTTGAAGACAACAAATGCCTGCATTCAAAATCACACCAAAACGGGCCGGGGAGGGAAGGACAGCATGGAGGCACGCTTAGTAAGAACCCTCATGAGCTTTCTCACTATACTCTTCTCAATACATTCTATGAATGCCAATCTTTAATGCTGGTTGGCTTATGGTTTAGTACTTCAAGCAATTTTGGAGCTGAGTTTTAATAGAAAATTATTTTTGTGTTGACATGATTGTTCAATCTTGACGTTGCATTATCTTGAGTGGTTTTGTTATGGTTTTGTATGGTTGAGCCATTGAGTACAAATTGCACATTGGCTTCATATTGTTTGTTATGTTGGGTAAATATGTAGGAAAGAGAAACCGGGTGCCCCCCTACGTTGGCTGATATACAAGAATACTCTGTCTCAAGGATGTCAGCTGGGAGCGATAGGCGGGTAAGTGAGCCTCAACAACCATGTGCTTTCAGTACATGTGTGCCCTGTGTATTATAGCACGTTTGCTTGCTCAAGTTCTCAGTGAATGATCTAAGTGTTGAAAGAATGTACTCATAAGAGTGCCAGTGTGTTGATTGACAAAACTGAGTTTGGTACCTCTAACCACTTCTTGGTTTGGACTAAGATCTGTTGGTTTTGGGTTTGTTGATTTTCACTATAAGCCAAATTGTATCCCTAGGACGGCCCTGTCTGGCCAGGTCTAAGTCCATCAAGGGGTTTAGTAGAGGGTTAAACACATTTTACTTTAGAAGTTGCTGGGTGTGATCATTGTATCCCTAGGACTGCATGTGTGGTAGAAGGACCTGTGCCTGAATTTACTGCTTTGCTAGAACAAAAGTGGGACCAATATTTTTGTACAGGTGAACATGTTGTAGTCATGGTTGCCAGCGTTTGATGAATATGTGTCTGGTTGGTGTGATCACCCAATATGGATTGATAGGTAAGGTGCTTGATGTTGTGCTCAAATATTGGCAAGTGGAAATAATCTTGCTGGAACATGTTGTCTTATGCATTTTGGTCTATATGGCAGGAAGCGAGTGTAGCGTATTCTGCCATAGTCAGAAAGGTGGATGCAATGGAAAAACAAGTCGAGGCTCAAGGGTCTGATATGCTGGAGATGAAATCATGGATGCAGAACATGATGGACTCTCAGAAGGCAATGATGCTCAAATTGGGGGTTAATGTCCCCCTGGCAGGTCCAGTGACATCTGGCATGAATGGTTCTGGTGTCACTATATCAAAAAGATTGGCGGAGCGGTTTGAGACCATAACTGGCGATCAATCTCAAGTGTCCCCTAACCCTATCACCGATGATGGTTTGCATCTGTCCAAGCAGTTCGCCATAGGGAAGGCAGGCACTGAGACAGCAATTTCAAGTCAGCCTGCCTCTGGTACAAAAGAAGCTACTGATCATGATGCCCGTGATATGTCTGAGAAGCCTGGTACACCGGATTCAGGTATGCATGATTTCTTGGGGAATTCACATGGGGAGGATGGGACAGATGCTACGACATTTCAATTGGTTGTGCATCCCACTGGGCTGATATGTTGAAGCCAGATAAGCGTTTACAGTCTCCACCACCTCGCAAGCACTTGCTAGTTTTGGATGTGAATGGATTGCTCTATGAATCCATTCATGTTGCTAAGTGGTCCAACAACTGTTCCCAAAGGATTTGTGGGGAAGTTGTGTGGGATGAAAATGGTATTTTTGAGACCCAGCTGTATTTCTTGCAAAAGTGTTTTGCACACTTTGAGGTGGCAGTGTGGTCTTGCTGCAAAGCTCGCAACTTCATTCCGATGGTGGACATTATTTTCAAAGGGCACACTTATAATATTTTCCAGTGGGATGCCCTTTATTGTGAAGAGCTTAGTGACCCATTGGCTAGGGGGGCTAATGCAAAGCCCATATATTTGAAGAACCTATCAAGAGTGTGGGCAAAGTGGCCAGAATGGGGTCTTGAAGACACTCTTCTTGTTGATGACACCCCAAGAAAGGCATCAAACAATCCTCCATTTAGTGGGATATAGCCGGAGCCATGGAAAATGCGATCATCAGGGCCAAAAGATGGCTATCTACTCGATGTGTTGTGGCCGTTCTTGGAGAGGGCAAGCAAGACTCCTAGTATTCCACAATTTCTGAAGTCTGAGCCTCTCTTTGGACAACAGCCCTACAATTCTGCTCAATGTAATCGTCAAAAGGTACAACAATGTAATGTAAGTCTGGTCCACATTTGGAATTCTTGGGTTGCTTGTGAATTGCATGAGTAGTGGGTTTCTCTTGAGTGAGCTATGTAACTAGTGTATTTCAGGTTGTAATGCCACTGAAGAAATTGTAATGGTTTGTGATATAGGGACCTATGATGAAGCGGCTCCATGTTGTCAACAAGTCAGCATAGGAGCTGGAAAGTAGCCCTCTCAAGTAGTTCTCGCAGCCGCCTGAAAGTCAGCTTGGTGTAAGTCCATGACCTTGTACTCATCACCCCCACACTACATTCCTTGGATATCTTTTCCAATTTTGTTTATCTGACACTGGAGTGTAGACTACCGTCCTTCACGTTTGCTGTATCCTTGTGGTCATAGACTCCGCATCCACTGGGAGACCTTTGTGAGGGATTTACTTCAGTTTATTGCCAAAGGTAGGTACAGAAAGTACTCATAAGACCTTGTGTTTGGCATAGCCTTTTGGGTAGGTAGGTAGAGAGAACGAAATTGAAATGTGTGTGTGTGTATGTATGTTGTTTGCTGCAATTTGTTGGCTGTAGACCTTCCTGACTACCCTTCCTCCCTCCCCTCCCTCCATCCATCCCTATTAGTAGTTGCAGCCCCCCTCCCGGTACTTAAGTACTATAATGCTTGGACCTCCGTAGTCTAGCGTGCAGGGTATTTTCACTCATTGTTTTTGCTGGTGGGTGCTGGGAGGTGGGGTAAGTGAGGGCTACCCTGATGTGCCAGCTGAGTATGCGGCTATATACATCAAAGAGACATACATCACTAACGCTCCTTTACCATATCTCAACGATGTTAAGAAACATATTGTGTTGGGGGATGTGGTAGGAAGCACCACACTTTGGAGTTTGAAGCTACTGAGACATGAGGTTTAGGAAGTTCTACTGCTTTGTTTGTCAATAAAGCCCTTACTTCTAGCAATATCTGTTGAATCTAGTTTTTTCCAGGTAAGTGTTTAGCGACATTTTGATTGAACAATGAAGCATATTTTGTGAATTTATATACAAAGACTGGTTCGAACACCACATGAATGTGTGTGCTGTGATTGTGATGTTGCTGTTTCTATGGATGGCATGATTGATTGTAGTTGTCTTTCAGACTGTATGATATTGGTGCTTCTGTCAGTCTATGCAAGAGGGTTGGTGGTAGAATCTTTCTTTGTCACACTTTGCAATTGCCAGCAGGGTTGGGGGTCAACTCTTTGGTCATTGGAAGATTAATGCAGGCTCTCCTTCCCTGCAGAGGGGGTGTGTCTTGATATAGAGGGCCAATTGCTTTGCCAATTGCTGTGCTTATGAGAGCTCCACATGGTTTGTTTAAATTTCATATTAATTTACTTTAATTTATTATTTAAATTAGTCATTTGAAATTGAATAATATATAACAAATTTTAAAATCTACATGACCTACACGTGTCATTCACACATACTCCAACAAGACCACGTGACATCTGTAGTGTTGTAGTGATATAGTCACACCCATAGTAATGTAGTCATACATGTATTCAGGAAATGTGCCACATGTCATCCTCAGCGATGTACTGAGTAGTTATGTAGTCATCAGTGTAGTCACACAATGTAGTCATGTAGTCATAAAGTTACGCCTACATCACTATACTCCATCCCACGATTTGGACACGTGTTATAGCAGAGGGATTGCGTGTGTCACGCAGACAACTATCCATGTAGGCGGACTTCTGTAGTAATGTAGTTATCATGTTAGTCATGACATGTAGTCGTGTAGTCCACTGTACCATATGATCACACATGTCAAATCCCAAGGATCCCACGTGTCACGCACAAACCTCTCCATGTAGGCGCAATGTTGTAGTGATGTAGTCATAACTTACAGTCATGTAGTTATTTCTGTTATGACTACATCACCAAACCCTGCAGCCACGTCCTCAGTGACGACCATGACTTCGCACTTATCACTCTGTAGTCATGATAGAACTAACTTCGTGTTTGTCACTGTAGAGTGAGGTAGTCGTAAAAGCACTTATCACTGCAAATGCAGTGATATCCATAGTCATAAAAACGTTATTCTGTACTAGTGACCTCACAGATGGACGTGATATTTGGTTCACACTCATGGAGTGTCATGATCTTCATTGCATATATCAGGGTGAAAGCATGCTAATGTGTACCACTGACACTCTTGAAAAGGACTAAATTTTGACTGCTGGCGCATTACCCCGCGGTGCGTGGACATGACATATTGCGATGAAAACGTGATAAAATTTACAGATGATAGTGGGCACCTCGACTCCATCCATTGGATGCTCGTACACCCTCTTGTACACCTCCAATTTTGCTCGTACACCGCTAATTTTGAGTTTACGATACTAACTCGACTTCCGTTTGCTACCATTTGTTTTCCCCTCATCGCATCCAAGCCGGGTTTGGTGTGTTTGATGCCTACTTCAGTGCTGCAGATGCTCGTATAATTTTTAGGAGTTTATTTGATATATTTTTAATTTTAAAACAATTTGCAATGAATGATACACTATTTGTAAGAACTCATTTTGGCCTCAAATTCAAAATTGGAGGACCTTGTAGCCATTTCAAGGACATGGCCTTCTTCCTTTTCAGTAGCTAAACACTTTTGGTGAAAGAACTATGTTTAAATTTTGAGATTTAGTAGTACCAAAGTTTGGTGCCTCTAAGTTATGCATACCTCGTAGTAGAAAATTCCTATGATAATGGGTATTTCTGGTTTTGCAGGTCTACTATTCTTTTTGTATTCTTCCATACCTTACATAAGCACATGAAAATCCCTGATAGGACCTTCACATGTTATGAGTGTGAAAATGAGTCCTAAAGGACTACAACATTTTGGGACATTTGAACCTTGTGCTATTCAAGACTGCTTTAGGACCCCTTAAACTTGTCAAATCACAAAACAATTTATATGGGCATGACAAGAACTTCAAGGGCTTTCCAATGATATAATGTGTCTGTGGTTTCATACTGAACTCAATATCCTAAATTTGGATCGATTGCGCCATATGTGTTGGAAAACAATTTGTGACATCATTTTTGGGTCCTATTAGTGTGCTTTGACCCATCGGCTTGTTGTAGAGGTGGGGTATCGGCCACATGCACGTCATTTTGCACTTGCTGTGGAGTTACCAAGGCGACCTTTGGTCAAGTCACGTATGAGCATGCTATTTTACCCAATGACACCATTCTGTCTGTGGTGACTCAATATACTACTCGAGTGGACACTTTTTTGGTGAGTTCCGATCATAAGTTTCAAACTCAAGATTTACATTGAATTTTTGGAACGTGATATCAAGTTGTATGACTATTCGATACATGTGGCAAGAATTGAACCCATGGCTTCAAGGGGTGCCAATTGATATGTCCATCATTCATCACCCATACGTATCGGAGCATTCACATGTGGTTGTTTTGCGAGACCGGGCAATGGACTGTATAAACGCATCGAAGGTATTTTGTCTTTGCTACACAGTCAAAGTTGTGTCACGGGTCTCGAGCAGTGTTTTTTTTTTTTTGGCGAAAATTCGCCAAATGACGACCTCAAAACATTAACATGGAATATTCTGTCGTAAATTCCCAATTTTTTCGTGGATGAAATCGCCAAACTTCTTCAAGGAAACAAATAATAATGGATGAATTCACCAAATGTGGATGATATAAATGGATGAAAATACATAGGAGGATGATTCTATCCAAATTTTCAATGGATGAACAAAATATATAACTATTTCTTGTAGCCACTCGTGCTATTTTTCAAATTTAAGAAAAAAATCATTGGTCTAGAGCCGTTGTCCTGGTGTACTATCATTTAAATTTAAATTTCATTTATGAGTCGGTATAGTCGTATCATTTAAGTTGATAAAATCTATTCACGTAGGTAACTCCGCCTCCGATGAGTGGACTAGCCTATTGTGCACGACATGCCATCATTCGTACTGTCTTGAAGATGATGCGACATCTGCAGAGGATAGCATGGGAAGCTGACAAGACAATGTCTCTTCGAGAAGGCTCTAGTCGCTTCATACGTATTTACAAACTCTCGACGGTGAGATATTTTGGTTATTTTTGTCATGGACATAGCCCAAAAGAACTTATCAGGAGTAAATACCAGAAGTTACCAAATTATCATGTTACCAAAAGTTACCACGATTTACCGATATCAAGTTACCGGAAGTTTATCAAATTACCGAGAGTAACTTGGGAAACTGCTAGAGAAGCTTCATTTGGAGGAAACTTCTCCATCAAGAAACCTCCATTGGAGAAGCTTCTTATAGAACTTCCTAGTAGCCAGTATATATAGGAGACGAAACTGGACACTCTTCAGTCTCGCCAACACAAGTTGAAGCTACTCTTGTTTCCAATCCTAGTACTCTAATCCAGTTTCCAGTATTCTAGTCCAGTTTCTAGTATCTGGTACTCCAGTCTAGTTTCCAATATTCCAGTATTCCAGTCGAGTTCCAGTATCTTGCACTCTTGTCCATTGTTATAAGATCATCTTGATTCATGTTTACTCATCAAGCATTCAGTCACGCCGACCTTGACTTCTTGTCTAGTCTTGTACTTCTAGTCTGATATCTTGTTTGTGTTCAGTCATGTTCTCGTCATTGACAGTTTGACGAAACTAAAAGTTTGTTATTTAGTTAGTTGAGATTTTAGGCCCATTTGCGGAAATGGTCGTCAACTTGTAGAGTCTTCAGTTCCAGATGCAAGAACTTCGTACCTCTACCGCCCAATTACAAACTGATCAGTCTCAAGATCTTGGCAACGCTCTCCATTTGCAACAACAAATTTCAGAGTTAATCGAACAATGGATCTGCAACCATACGAGTCCCTACTGCAACAGCTCATACTGCAACGGTTCATCTTCAACAGATTACGAGAGAACCAAAGATCAACATGCCCGAGAAATTTGATGGGACGAGATCAAGATTTCGCGGTTTTGTTCAACAAGTACGACTGATCCTTCGACTACATCCACAACGCTACCCCGATGAAGGTATTCAAGTGGGGTTCGTGGGCACCCTTCTATCAGGCACTGCCCTATCTTGGTTTGCACTGCTATTAGAAATTTTTTTCGTATTTACTATATAATTTTGAAGCATTCATGTTCGAGTTCACTGCAACGTTTAAAGAGAACGATAGAGAGAGAGTTGCAGAGACAAAGATGCGAAATCTTTGACAAAGAGTACGTCCTGCTTCCGTTTATGCTGCCGAATTTCGACAACTTGCGTGCGACCTTGACTGGACTGAGAAGAGCTTCATAAGTCAGTTTCGATGTGGACTAAAAGACGATATAAAATATTTGTTGCTGACACTGCCAAACGTGAGCTTAATGAGTGAATTCATCACCTAAGTCATTGCATGCGATAATCGTTTGTTTGAAAGACGTAAAACGATCTGGATGGTCGACGACGCATCATGCCACTGCTACTACGGCACCAAACATAATGATCCATCAGACATCCGGTAGTGATCCTATGCAGATTGATGTTGTCCGATTCAAGCCATTAACGCCACAAGAAAAACAAAGACGGTGCTCGAATGGATTATGTCTCTATTGCAGAGAAGAAGATCACATAGCATTAAACTGCCCCAATAAGAGAAGATTCAAAGCTCGGGGCACAACTCAAGTATTCGATACGAGGAGGTCGGAAAACGAAGATGTCCAGTCACAGTAGGGACCATGCGGCTGACACCACAAACTCCTTATTTGCAGCCAACTCCGTCTGGAATAAGTTATAGATTGGGCCGAATGGTGGTTGGGTTCTTTCTTGTAACTCAATTGCACAGTCATAATGTCCATGTTCTGGCAATATGTTTGCATTTTTCTTCTCAAAGACATCTTTGAAATCTTGATATTGAGAGTGTAATGTTGAAGTACCTTTGTCTGTCTTGATCGGAGTCGCATAAAGTGTAAATGCCGCCTCCTTTTTGGTAGCTCTCATGAAAGTTCTAGCTCCAAGGAACAGGGGTTGAATACCTTTGATATTTCTACATTTTTGTCTTGTAGAAATTTTTCGCGATCGCCAATCGATGTCGGGATTGTAAAGTACGAACCAGGAAAGTCCAAGGATCACAAGATTCGTTGGAGACTGGATGACGTTGAAAACAATATGTGATGCTTGATCTTTAAGCTTCACTTCAAGTGGTCGAGTTTCATGGTCTACATTTCCTGATGCTAACGGTCGTCCATCGATGACTTCAACGGGGGCCGATAGTTTCTTCTTTACGAGCGTTAAATTGTGTTGCTGCGCAAAGTTTTTATCCATAAAACAAGCTGAAACCCCTGAGTCCAAAAGTGCTTCTACAGAGATATCTCGATTTTGCACTCTGATTTTTACCGGAACTGTGAAGCAAGGTGCAAGGTCTGGAGGTAAAAAGAGACATTCCTTCGCAATGACTTCACCTCCATGGAGACCCGACTCACTAACTCAGTCACCCACCAGCAGACGATTGACTTAAGATGATCTTATAACCTTGTACGGATAAAAGAAGGAGACGAATGGAAAACAGCTTTTCGAATAAGGTAGTCGTTCTCGCAAATTTTCCGCTGCAGAGATCAATTATAAAATCCATGACAAAGAACTTCTAACGATCATCGATCCTTTTGAGGAGTGACGTCATCTATTGGAGGGAACTAAACATCAGGTCACTGTCTACACCGATCACAGAACCTCGAATATTTTATGAGTGCTCGTGTTTTGAATCGACGTCAAACCAGATGGGGTATGTCACTAGTAAGGTTTGATTTTGTTATTACCTATCGCCCCGGACATCTTTAAGGGAAACAACTTTCGACCAACAGAAATCCATCATCTTGAAACCAACAAATCTCCAGTTGAATATGCTATCCATGTCCACCTATGATGACGCAGAGATCATAAAGGAGATTCAGGAAGCACTGAAGAACGACCAATTTGCTAAAACATTACGAAGTCAACTGAATCAACCTCAAGACCACCCACATGTTACAAACGATTTCGAATTCAAAGATGATTTACTTTACTTCAAAGGACTTCTTTACATACCTCCAGGACCGATACGACTTCGAATTCTTCAAACAGGTCATGATCTTCCGGCTGCAGGACATTTCGGCTTCAACAAAACAATGGAATTGATATCCAGGGACTATTGGTGGCTGTAGATGTGGAAACTCGTGAAAGAATTTATAAAATCTTGCGACACGTGTGCTGGAGCGAGGGGCCACGACATCGACCTTACGGCCTTCTTCAACCATTACCCATTCCTAAGGGTCCATGGTCGTCTGTGTCTATGGACGAGGAAGTACGCGTCGCATTGTGGCCCATCGTCTCAAGAGCGGCGGCATGATGATGAAAATCGTGAAAGTTGGAACGGCTAGTCTGGTAGATGGGTAAGTGACAGCTCCAATGTATCTGGTTCCTGTAACTCCATGTTGTCAATACAAGATGCAAGAGTGCTGAAAGTGTAGCTATATATACTGATGAGTGGTGCTCCTCCCTCCTTAGCGTGTATCAGGTACACTGAATGTGGAGTCTTCACCTTGAAGCTAACTTGACTGACATCATCGTAATAACGTTTTATTAGAGTTCATACTCTTGGAGCATAACAATTATCCAGGTTTGACTGTACATATAAGTCCTCATATGCAAAGCTTACCAGACATTGCGCTGTCAATGCAGACACATGGTGCCCTCCATTTTTTGCTCATTATTTTGGACCAAGAACGAGTAAAAAACGAGTCATGTCAATAAAAATAAGGGTCCCAAATTCTGGCCGGGGCTATTCCTAAAGGTTGATCCCAAGTTTCCTTAAAAAAAATAAAATAAAAAATGTTGAAAAGAAATGATGAAACGGCCAATGGGGAGGGAGGGCACCCCGTGCAGTGAGGCCACGTGGGAGAGGGTAGCACAGAAGTAGGAAGGCGGTCCCTGCTTCTAGCTCTAGAGCTTTGTAGAAGTGGGATAGGCAGTGGCTCCAAGACCCCTAGAAACATCGTAGTTGTGGCTGTAGGAGTGGCAAATGGGGTGGAATAATACTAATATTTAATATTTGACACCTCCTCAAGGAAGCATAAACTTTGGAGTCTCTTCACCCAGAAAGGTTACTGCCTTCATTTAGGAAGGTGGACACCTTCAGTGTTGGCCGGGTATTACATTTTGGGCATATTGAAGGGTCTGGGTAAAGCAACTTCATTTAAAGTGGTATGGATGCGGTTATATATAATGTAGTGTTTTTATTTTTTATTTTTATTTATTTTTTAAATTTAAGCCATGTTTACTTTATTAAAGTAAGGAAAAAATAACCTTACAGATAGCCATACGGCGGAATAAGGAGGTAAGTACCAGTGTTGGGCGGTTACCCGCCGAGACCCAGGTTAACCGCCGGTTCAGGTTCAGGTTAACCGGAACCGGGCCCATTCTTGCATAACCTGATCCGGAACCGGAACCTGCCAATGGGGATCGGCGCAGAACCGGCGGTTCCTGCTGGGTGTGAGAACCGGAGAACTGGGGCGCATGGGATAAAAACGGGTTCCGGTTCTTGAACCCTTGGTGGGCCCTTGCATAACATGGCATAACACTGGAGAGCTGGTGGCCCAGGGCAAAACTTCCTTAATGCTCTCAAGCTCCTGAGATTCTGGGTTCAATGCTTGAAGGCCATGAGATTCTATGTTCAATGCTTCAGCGCCATGAGATCTTGGGTTCAGACACGAAGTAGAGATTCGACAGGAAAGTCGTTTCGATTCAATAAATTTGTACTAAATCGAGAGTAAAAGAGAGACACAGGATATGTCACTTACCTAGCACGAAGCACTCTACGAGGGTATACCATGTATAATTTTTCGGAAAAACTTGTTACGATAATATCTTTTTACGATTACCCAGTCAAAATACCAAAAAACCCCATTCACAATCTCCAGCTCCATGATATCTTGGCTAAGTTCATTAATAAAATGTTTGAAGATGCCAATACTTTGCCAGATAATTGAATAGTACTTTCAACCCATAAAATTTTACCCATTTTTCTACCAGTTTGTTTAGAATATTTTTGTTTGTTTTTTTGTGTTAGTGAAAACTAACAAAATCGTTGGATTCTAGTTCAAATATGTGAATACATTGCTATTTAATCTACCGGACTGATAAAATATTTTAAATCTAATTAAATTAAACAAATGTATTTTAAAAATAGAACCGGAACCGATGTTTTTTATCAGCAACTAACCGGTAACCGGAACCGCCCCCATGTTTAAAAGTTGGATCCAAAACCGGACCAGAACCGGCTCAATAAAAAAAAACCGTCAACTCCGTGACCAAAACCCCAGGGACCTTGTTTTTTAATCTATCCATGAAGAATAAATTGAACACCTCCCACAACAATTGGTTGCTGCAGATATAACCAGAGCCAAAACAGCTCTTAAAACTAATCTGAAAATAACCAAGTCTGAGAAGGAATCAGAGCAGCAAGGAAGAGGACCTGCCTACAAGAGCAGGGTGAACATGGAAGAAGGAAAACTAACATACGAGCATCTAGCTAGTCAAACAAGCTACATACTACCCCTTTTGCGCTTCGGAGCATCAAAGGATAGCTGAGCCTTTGATTTGCCTTTCCTAGAGATGCGCTTGTGCCTCCAATTGATCTCGGAGTCATCAGCTTCCAAGGGAGATTGTTTCAGATTAAAATTGTTGCCAGCATGTTGGGAAGCTGTCTGTCCATACCACCCGAGAGTCTAAAACTCTTCTATCAAAGATGCCAAATTTTCCCCATGAGTTGTCGAATGAGGTAAGCAGCTTGTTCCTCCTTGATTCACTACACTTGGGAAGAGCTATGACAATGACATACCACGCTTTGCGAGCCTTAGACACTAGTTCTGAATGAGTCCAATGCAACAATCTCTACAAACATGGACTCACATTCTGGAATACAATTGTACATCTCATCTTCCACAAATTCCATAAAATGATCCCTCTTAACGACTCCCACACATGACAAGAGCAGAAGGTACTTCCCTCTTTAACATTCAGCAAAAGAGTAGAAGGACAGTAAGCAAGATTGGGGTTCCAAAAGGAGTTGAGAGAAAAAGCTTTCCTCCACACCGCCTGAGCGAAGGGGCATTCACTCTTTCAGGAGATTGCAGATTGCAAGAAGCACAAGTGATAGAAGAGGTCTTTCCAGACCAACTTCCAGGGTATTAGAGGGCCCGGCAGATGAGACCATTTGCCGCTCCATTTGCGATCAAAGTTTCTCCCGAGTAACAGCAGCGAGTATCCTAATTTAACTACTCCGTGTTTTGAAAATTAAGTCGGTTTATATAACCACGCAAGCAAACAATTGAAAGTCCCAAATCTTGGCAAGGGTTATGTTTGAGGGTCCAAAGGTGGGAGCACCCAATGGAGGGCTAGCATTGGGGTGGGAGAAGGGTTTTGTTTTGGGTAGCTCACATGTACAGGTAGCAAGTGTGGGAGTGGTGGGGGGGGGGGGTGGCGCCAGCCTTCTGGAAGGGTCGACATCCTGGGTGTGGGCTGATCGTAGAATATGCCCGGACGGATATGTCAAATGAAAGAATATGCTTACGCCGATCCACTGGAGATGGATCAAGAGTGGATGTGTGTCGGACGCACATTCGTCACCCTCACGCGTTACACTCGAGAATCCACTCCAGACCAGCGCGCACAACACGATATCCTCGTTCTTTCCTGCACCACTCCATGCACCCCCTCACCCTCTCCCTCTTTATGAGCCACCCTTCCTGCTTACAACCTTCATCACCTCCTCATCATCTGCCCCTGCGCATGCATCGTTTCAGTTTCGAGCCCCAGCTCGCGGGTACGTAGCAAGCACCCAAACATCGAGTCGAGGTTTCACCCTGGTCATCTTGAAAAACATGATAAGCAAACTATTGTTCCTGGAGAATCGTCTCTTGCAAATGATCACAGACCGCTTCTGATTCATTAAAACGTACTTGAACCCAGTACTGCTTCTCACATCTCGATTTATGAAAGGAATTGGAAAGTTCATCTTCTGAAAGTTGGTTCTTTGCGTCTAAGCTTTTACCACGAGAATTGACAAGAAATTTTTTAGCGACACACGAGTACAAAAGCTTGAGTGATGTAGTACAACCCTGGAACTGGTATTTAGCGATCTGCAGGTTCAGAACACAAAACAAATTGCACAAAAAGCTGCCCAAGTCCAAGAGTTTACTCATAAAACGCACCAGTTGGCGTTATGTTTCTTGAAGTATATAAGTCCAAATATAATTAGAAAGGGAGACCTAAGTACTTCTGCATATTCCTGAAGTAGCTGCGATCTTTTATTTTTCTCTCAAACACTGTAATTACAGGGACATCAAAGGATCTTCGGTCGGCAGCATTCCCTTGTACTGAACGAGACACGCGGGGAGACAACGCACTGAGCAGCTTATGGCGCCAGTTCTGATGCTGAAGCTGCAATACGCACAGGCTAACAATCAGTGGCTGTTGCTAACTCCTTGTACAAGACATGCAATCTCTCTTAACGTTCAGTTCAGGCAGTAAAGCTTGAGTAATTTGTGCAGGGGGGTGGAAACATCAATACAAATCAAGTTCAAGGTACGTTGCAGAGCTCATGAATGCGCTTCAAATCATAACCAACTTCGGATAAGAGCAGATCTGCCACATGATATAGTGTGCAAACAAAAGGTATTAGATGAGTACAAACCTGTCCAGGGAACCCACGGCCAAATGTACTTGGCGGGGCCAGCGTCCAGCTGTTCTCGATAGAATCCATCGGGTTTCACCCACCAAACGCACTGCCTACATGGCAGAGTGTAAAACCCCCATGGTCCCCTCCACACAGTGAATTTTGCATAATGGTTGACCCACATGAACTCACACCAGAATCGTGTGGTACCAAATAAGTTCATGCGAAACTTAAAGTGGAAGTTCTGCCCAGGGTACAGCGGGCTGGTTCCAAGGTCGTTCTCCTTGGACCAGCAGTGAAGAATAACTGGTTCATCTGCGTTCATGAAGCTGAAGATGTCCACTGACATGACTTCTGTAACATCCCATGCCTGGCCAGGCATTGCGATCATCGCAACCAGAATGAGGGAAAAGGCCAATATCGAGGTGAACTTGCTCATCTTGTGGTGGTGCCGTGCCATGACTCCTTCTGTCCTGCGGGACGAAAGAATGTTAAATTGGTTGTGAGAATCCACTCCAAGGCATGGAATCAAGATCGAGGAGGCCCAACTGAGTTTCGCACAAGATTAATTAAGAAGAGGTTTGCAATTTCATGCAGTTGCTCACCCATCGGTTGCTGCTGTGTTAGAAATAACTTCTGAGTTAACATTGACAATGGCCCAACGAGGGAAAGAAGGTTAGCAATTGGCTTCTTTGAACTCTGCCTCGCTTATCCTGCATGTTATATTCAAGACTACGCCGTAGAGAGTGAGGAAAGCCGGAAATTCCAGGAAGAAAGACCCAATGAGAAGTCACCTGACCCTTGCAAAGAAAACCTGCTCAACAGGAGGGAGGACTGAAGGATGCTCAGGAACTGCAGCAGAGGCAGGCCAGCTGCCGCGACCGATCGAGAACAGGGGTAAGGCAGACTTATATAAAACGATCCGTCAGGCGTGGAAGCGGAGATGCTAGATCCTGAATGAAATATCTCTTCTGGGAGAATATACTTGGACGGAATATAGTTTGGAGAGCATATCGGGCTGCTTGGGCGCAAAGATCGCTCTCGAGACCAAGACACTTACCAACCGGTCCGGATATCACTCTCCAGCACACACGACTCACTCCTGGACATATTCTAGAGCTGACACACCCTCCTGGAAAGTAATTTACAATGAAAGCTACCAAAGACCACTTTGGTGCCAAAAGTAAGATTTCACCTGGTGTCAAGCAGCAGAATGTAGGGGAGGAAAGAATTGTTGCCAACAGATGTTGCAAACCTAGTTTTGTTGGACAAAGTTTTGGCCAGCAGGATGTTTGTGGACAAACTAGAAATTTGCCAGTGTCTGGGTTGGCCATGTGGGATACTTGCGCCAATTGACATTACATCATTAATTCAATCAATTGACGTTTAGCAAATGCCCATGGCGATCTGGGTGAATATTACAAGAGAAAGCCATTCTCCATTTTCACTACACTGACAATCCTCAGTAGCTCTAAGTAGCTCGAAACACCATGACAGGATGTGCTCTTGAAAGTGCAGTCACAGCCTTTGGTTGCAACTGTAACACAGATTGTGCAGGCTTGTGGTACAAAAAGGCCCCTCCATCATCACTGTGTCTTCTTGACTGGTACAAAGCCCTCGGAGTCCATTATGCATTGCCCACAATGAATATGTGGTCGACAAGTATAACTGTTGGTCATTACAAACCTTTCACACAGCAACCCCCTCCCTTACATTACTCACCGTGCCCTCCCCACACTTGAGCAAGGGAAGCTACACAGCCACTCTGGATCCCATATTGAGGGCGACAGACAATTACACATGAAGTATCAAACATGAGAGGGGGGCTTCCTATTCCTTAATCTCTGTCATAATGCCTTGAGCTGCATGCCCATTTTCCTGGCAGGAGTTCATGGATGGATACTCACACCTCTAATAATCCCATGTGGCTCTGAATATCCATGCCAAAAGTGAGGAATGGCAGCAAAGGCTCCGTCCTGCCATGAAGTTGAACCCATGATGTTGGTAGTATGCTGGTAGTGATGACCTTGATGCCATGCTATCTCCCAAAATTCCATGTCGAGACCCAGTACATCTAGAGTGGGGAAATCCACAGTGCCCACCATACAGAATCCCTGGCTCCATTTACTTGCCTTGCACACTCGACAGTCTTTGCTAGCTTCACAGCATCAGATCCAGCAGTAAAGGCAGACAAAGTGGAAGAGTGTCCACACATCAGCACACCCAGATCTTCGACAGTTCCAAGAATATTTGCAACAAAAGCTGACAACCTTCTTACTGCATGGATTCAGAGCACACTCATATGAATTTGAAGCAGTGTCCAGGTTCTCAACTCAGATTTTGGTGGAAAATGTCCCATGATAATGCAAAAATAGGGAGTTTAATAACTCCAACCCAATAAGGGTTCAGGGTAGAATCTGTACCTTAACCATCATGAACATACAACCAAATCAGAGAACAAATTCCTCTAGATAACAGACTTGCATGGATTTGGCCTGCTTCAAAACAAATGCACACTGAAACCTTGCCTTCAGGATTCAGGGTTACCACTTCCAAATGCCGTTCCTATCTTCATGAGGGCAGACTTGCAAGGGAAGTGAACTGTTTGCCTCTTGAGAATCTTGCCACACAGTTCATAAACAAGAAAGTATCGATCCAGGTGATCCAATCACTTTCCATTTCGCCTAAGATGCAGCAGATCACGAAGATGAATGCGGTCTTGTGGCAAGCCCTCCTGGATGCTCTCCAGTTGTTGAACAATTTCCTCAAATCGAGGACGTTTATCCGGATATTCTGACCAGCACTTATTGATCAACTCTTTCATGCCGGAAGGATAGGTCTTTGCCCGTAACACTGGTCGAAGATTTTCCCTTGCCACAACCTGGGCAGCTTCATAGGCGCCCATATCATCAAAAGGAGCAGTGCCCTCAATCATTTCATACAGAATCATGGCGAAGGAGAAGACATCCACACTAGTATCGTAGGGTGCATGCTCAAACACCTCGGGGGCCATATATCGGTAGCTGCCGGTTTCTCCAGTCAGCTTGTAAACTTCGTGCAAATGCTTCACCTTGATGAGCTTGCTCAGCCCAAAATCGGCCACCTTCAACTCCATAGATTCATCAAATATTAAATTTCGAGGTTTGAGATCACGATGAATGATGACATTGGGCCCACTGTGTAAGTAGGTCATCCCTCTGGCCATGTCAAGGGCAAATTTCACTGCGTCCGAGGCTGGCAAAGCTTCTTTCCTTTTAAGAAGGTCATGCAAATCTCCCGATGCAAGATACTCAGTGACCAACATCATTGGTTGGCGCTCAGTAACCGCTCCAAGAAACTGGACAATGTTAGGATGCCTCACCTTCACCAACAATTCCACTTCATGCCTGAAGTCTTTGACCACCGCTCGATCCGTTGAAAGAGATGGCCGAATGGTCTTCACTGCGACCGGTGTGCCTCGCCATGTCGCCTTCCTTATTTCTCCAAAGGACCCCTTTCCAATGAGAAGGCTATCATTCAGATCTACCTCTGAGGGGTCGATCTCCCAGTCACACTTCTGTGGCAGGGGCGGAGCGACCGCCACCACATCGCAATGGTTGCCACTGCCTCCAATCAATAGGGCTCCATTCTTTCTGAGCAGCTTGCTCATCTCCTGAAAACCAGCGCCTTCGGCATCGGCCAGTGGTGAATTGCCCCACCTGTCCTGGGCATTAAGCAAGCACCCATTGGCAACTAAGATCTTAGCAGAGGCAAGGCAGTTGTTGCTAGCGGCGACATGCAGCGGGGTGCGGTAATCGTAATCGGGAGCATTCACCAAGCTTCTGTCATCTTTCAGCAGCTTCCTGAGATCACCCACTTCCTCATTTCTCACAGCCCAGTGCACCTTTGACACCTGGGCTCTGTCCGCCATAGTTCCTAACCTCGTCACTGCCGTGTGGCCCGTGTTATCCTTGGAGACTTTCCCGAATCCCAGGCCACACCAGTCAAGTCCACCGTAAACAACCTCTCCTAACCACCCAGACGAGAGCTTTACACTTGGGAGCATTTTGATCCTACCGACCTTTTCAAGTGAGATATAAACGTACGTTCTTAGAAACGTACATGGCGAGTATACGTCCACATATTGTGTGGCCAGGTTTCCTTTGAATCGCACCGCTTCCAAGGCACTTTTGAGAAAGAGAAGAGGAGGGGAGGGTATCTCATACTATTTTGTGAGCTATGCGGAGAACATACAGGAAGGGGGAGGAGACGCAACTGAAAAGAGAGGAGTGTGCATGTGGGTTCTGCATTTTGAGCACCAGACATAGAGCGATTGAGAGAGTTTGATGGTTGTGAATGGTGAAGAAACAAAGAGAGCCAGCCACGGTAAGGATGAGCGAGGAGGAGGTGACTGGGGAGGCCTTGCGCCTGCTACACACTGTGGAACAATTGCCTCGCTTAGTTGTGTTCGATCTCGACTACACGTTGTGGCCGTTTTGGTGGTGGGTTTCTGCCCTTTCATTGTCCCTGCAGTGTCTTCTCTTTTCTTACATGTGTTTGGAAGGCTTGAATTGGCGAAGTTCAAAGTCACACAAATGGAAAAGTCATTTGACTGAGGACCGTGGATTCATTACTCTTCCCTGTGACGTTGGTAATGACGAGCTTATGCATATCGTCAGCACAGGAAGTCTCCCGGTGTGGATCGGGATGTTGACCACCTGGGTATCCATAAAGTTGCCACAGCTGATCGCAGAGTTGATTGTGTCTAAGGGTTGGCTGTGGTAGAAGAGGGCCAGTTTATCGTATGGGTAGAAACTTTATTCTGGAGGAAATAATCTACTACTTCTGTCAGAAGCCTCAAGGCTGAGGAATACAATTGAAATTTCCCAAGGTAGACAGAGAGAGAGTGTGTGTACTCATAAGACGTTGTTTGCAATTGCCCTGTGGCCATAGACCCCGCCCCAGTTTGGGAGAGAGAGAGAATATGGCCTAGTCATGTCAAGACCTGTCCAGTCATATATCATGTTGGATCCAATCCTGCTTTGTGTACTGATATCATACATCTGGAAATGATCCAGCTCCTTCAATATCGACACTAGCATTTACATAGAAACTGCACCAGTCCTGCAGAACACAGATTTGTGAACAAGTATGCTTACAAATCTTGCAATTGCTTGCATAATCTGCCCTCAAATGCAAGGCAAGGCTTTCACAATACCCTCCTAGTTTCCATAAGTAGAGCAGAAACTAGAAACCTCCATAGAGTCATACTAGAAGACTTATAGCAGAATCTCAGTTGGAGACAACATTGCAGCTATAAGAAAAGCAAAATCTTGGTTCTCCCCCTCCCCAAAAAAAAAGAAAAAGGGAAAAGCCATAGCTCAGCAATGTGGGGTTAGGTTCTTTGAAGCAGTTCTGTGTGTTCAAAATGCTCCATGTGGGCATATTTGAGCCTAGGAGGTCATAGTGTCAAAGTAAATCCATGTAGCCATCTACCTATGTCAAGGTAGGCATGAAGAGTTACAGTAGGTGTATTCTTGTCAAAGGAATCAGCAAATAGCAAGGCTGCCACTGGTGATCAGATCCTAACACCTTCCTACAGTCCATAATAAATTTCAGAATAGCACAGACAAGTGTTTACGCTCAACACCATTCTACACCAAGCATGAGGCAGCTTCCCTTCTCTCTAGATCTCATTTCTTTCCTTTTCACAAACCAACTACGTTGACCCTCTAAAACAAGTGAAATGACCCCATTATGGACACCTGCCAACCAACAGATCCTCCTTCAGCAAATGTCCCTCAAGTGTACCAAATACTACTGTATGTGGAAATATGGTCTAATGCATCGGGCATTTGGGTGTCATGACCAATCTGGTGATAAGAATGAGGAGATTTTTCAAGTCTTCAGATGGAGTCTAATTTGAGAGAGCATGAGTGTGGCAACCGTGCAGTGTGAACTGGACAGCGAGGTTGTTGTATGGATCATACAAGTAGGCAGAGAGGAAGGAGGTCTCCCTAGTTTTCCCGAGTCTATCAGCAGCCTGGTTTGTAGGTGGGTTGCTCTTTCAAAGGGCGGAATTGGATTTGCAATGTTAGGAACATGGTAACGGTTCAATAAATCTGTATGAAGGCATCCTGTCTCTAGTTGAGGTTGTATTTGATGATGTTTTAACTCTTTATGGACAGTGAATGCCGGTCCCAGAAGGAGAACCCCTCTCTCTATTCAGAGGCAAAGGGAGTGTTGAATGCTCTCAAACAGAAGGGTGTGACGATGGCAATTGCCTCCCGGACTCCAATGCCAGACATTGCTCATACTTTCCTTGAAAAGCTGGGCCTTCCATCCTTCTTTGTCAATATGGTAACCAACTCTCTTCTCCTCTATCTTTTTAATCAATGTTAGAGTAGTGATAACATGTGGTCTGAAACATCCAAAGTATGTCTTAGAAAGTCTCTTTGTGAAATCTGATTCCAGGTTGTGGCTGAAAGATCATGACAAATGGTTTTTAAGGACAAATTACACGAATTTAAATACCTTAGTCTTGTGTGTTTTGATATTTGTGTGTCCTGATGATGTCAGGAAATATACCCCAGTTGGACTGACAAAGTGGAGCACTTTCAAAAGATTCAGCAAAAGACGGGCGTGCCATACAGTTCCATGCTTTTCTTTGATGATGAGAGCCGCAACACCCGTGCTGTTAGTCTGCTTCCCCATCTCCCTTCTTCTTTCTGCATCTTTGATAGGCTCTCTGCATCTCTCACAGGTTAGGGGATTGTTGGGATTCTTTCTCCTGCAGCTCATTTGACGTAGTGCACATCTGTGGAGGTTCAGTTGAGTACTCGTAGGACTGAAGGTTTTGAGGTTTGGGACGGGCAGGTCTCACAAATGGGGGTTACAAGTGTGCTGGTCAATCAGGGTGTCAATTTGACTGCCCTAAAGCAAGGTCTTCAACAGTATACAAGGTCGGCCAATCATTCTTTTTGATTTTTCCCAAACGGATACAACATTGATAACCTCTCCCAAAGGTTATGATCATTGTTTCAAACATTCCTGATACAAAAGAGATCTAGAGAGAAGAGAGAATTTTATCTTGTGCACAAGCCTGAGGGCCCATGGAAACCAAAAACCAACCTGAATCAGGTCAAAATGCCTCATGCACTGAAGCTCCTAGGGGAGAAGAGAGAGAGAGGGAGAGAGAGATTCACGGAGTGGCTACTAGTTTAGCCTTCCTGATTGAAGAGCCACACCCTAAATGTATACTACACGAAGAGGTGGCTGTTGTGTACCTAAGGCGAGTAGGAGTTCTCGTTACATTAAGCATGCGTAGGTGTATTTCACTGCCTTCCTAGTTCATTATTGAGTTGATTTCAATAGGCATAAGCTGCACATTGTTTCTGCTGTCAATTCCAATGCAGCATTGTGATCAAAATGTGTGGATCACACATCCAACTTCATTAGGTTATTCATTGTTTCAGTTTATGGCTGTATTCACTTTTGCATCAGTAGAAAAATGGCATGCCAAGGGGGAGAAGTTATATTTCTGATGGACATATGTCCTTCAAGAGGGCACTAATCAGCACTACTAACAACCATGTTATTTAGTTTTCTCCAACTTTTACATTCAGACTACAACTCCAGGATTAGTGTATGCCAATCATATTTTTGGAATGTATTGAATATTGAACGACTCGGTAACTGTTTCTTTGCGGTCTGTGAAATGATGAGATACATATAGCACATGATTTGGCTTCCATGTGAGCTATTCCTTTGGCCCTGATGAAAAAGCAAGATGTTGTACAACAATAAAAGCATCATCTATATACTTTGGATGCTCCAGATTCAAGCCACCCAGACTCACCCTTGAGTGTATGCAAAGCAGAGAAAATGAAGTTTGTCGTCTTCTCTTCACCATGTCTTCAGTTCCATACATCAGTGTCCCCCTGGATCACTCTACCACTTCACTCCTGCAGCCCAGCAACTCACTTGTGACCTTGAATGTGTACAGACAAGAAAAAGGAATTATGAATCACATTGTGAATTACAAAAACCCATGTGGTCTGGGGCTCAAATCCTGGATACTGCATTACCCCCAGCTAGATTTTCCCTTTTTCTACAAAACCAACAGTACCGAAGCAAAAGAAAAGCTCGGCTGAGCTGAGGACCTTGCTCCTTCTGTTTGAGAAGCAAGAGAGAGAGAGAGAGAGAGAGAGAGAGAGAGAGAGAGAGAGCGCGAGGGTTTAGTAGAGAGTTAGAGCGTGCGAGGATAAGCGAGGAAGGCGCGTGGGCCAATGAGCACCCGTCATCCCTGACCCGCCGCCCTCAGCCCTAGCCGCTGAGAGAGAGAGAGGGGGGGAAACAGAGAAAGTGGTGTGCGATTGGGAGGGGCTTTGGGGCGGATCCGGTGGGGTTCGTTTACTGGGGTTTATCTAAGAAGCTGTTGGAAGCTAGTGTTGATGAGCTCTCTTTCTTTTCACGTGTACCGAAGAAGCGTTGCTAACATCATGGCTGCAAGAGTTTTGGGCGAGCACTGTAAGCAGGTGACAGGGCTGTGTGCCCAGTCTGGTGCTCGAGGGTTAGCGCCAGGGCCGGGAGGAGCTCTGGGCAAGGGAGATCAGAGTGGGTTTCTTCTGATGAAGACTCGATTGTTCAAAACTGAGTTTCCTCGACTCCGAGGTACCCACATTGTTTCTCCCCTCCCCTGTGTCTGCAGAAGTGGAGGTGGAGGTGCCCCGCGTAGGTACAATTCTGAGGCACCCGATTGGAGAGGTACTCTCTCTCTCTCTCTCTCTCTCTCTCTCTCTCTCTCTTGCTCTAGGTTTGTAGGTAACTCTACGTTATTGCTAGTCTCTTTTACGCATGGTTTTTTATGTATTTTCTAACCCAGGTTCTCTCACCATATGTAGTCAAACATTCTTCACCTTCCAGTTTCGGTGAGGCAGATGCCGACTGTTTTGATTAGTGTTACGTGCTGAGTTCTAACATCATGACCGAGTCTACTCTAGGTTTAACCTAGACTTGTCCGACATCTGTTTGTATGATTTATTAACAGTGGCCGATTTAAGAGTGTTCACTTCTGAATTTGAAGCTGTGTAATGTATGTTGGAGTTGAGCCATGCTCTTTTTCTTTGTTGGTTTTAGCAGTAAAGTGGGGTGCTCTAGTAATCAGTACTGAAATCGTAGATCGTGGGCATCAGCTTTGGCTTAGGGCAGATTTTCTTTTCCGATTTAATTAGCCTATCCGAAAACACTATGAAGCCAACTTATTGACGCCTATCAGTATAATATTATTGGAGATGTGGTTCTAGAAAAAATTGAAGTCCTTGACTTTGTCAAGGGACTATGTTGCAGACCCACCCTCTGGAACTGGAAGAGATGGGGATGAGTCTGGAAAGGAGGGGTCTGGAAGAGAGGGATATCAGTCTGGAAGAGACGGGTATCAGTCTGGAGGAAATGGGTATCAGTCTACTCGTAAGTACCTCTGCTCTGCCTTTTCACTTTCCATCGTTTTCTAAGTTCCCAACTTCTTTTTTTCAATTGAAAAAACTTGGGCTTGTACAACACTGTCAGGCAGATGTAGCTGGCGGGCAATGTAGTATGTTGAAAGTGAAAGCTGCTTGCAATTAATTTTCTGTGTTGATAGCTGTTTCTGTTGTTCATACGAATTGATGCATTTAGAGCGGCCTCTACTGTGGTCTAGTTTATACCATATTGGAACAGCAATGTGGTTTCGTTGTGACAGAGATGAAGACTGAAAGATGCTAGGGGAACCTTAATGTGAGTCATAATGGATTTGATTGTTTTTATGTTGCAGGGCCGTCAGCTCCACCTGGAAATCCATATGTTGGTCAGTAAATTTGCTCAGTACCTGTTCAGTGTCCAGTTCTTAAATTCTGAACTATGTGAGTTCAAGCAGTTTGTCTCAAGTGAAACTGTCGAGGAAGGTTGATGAAGCAGGGTCTGAGTCAAATGTTGTACTAGGGAAGTGTAGTCCATGGAGGGTGGAAGTTTCCTGTAATCAATTTCAGTTTAACCTCCTTTTTATGTCTTGATTGCTGTCTGGGACGACGCTTCACTCAAATTTGATGTACTGGGAGTGGCCTCCTTGGTGCTGTTGTTTTTGTTGTATTGGGACAGCAATGTGACCTCCTTTCCGGAGTTGTAGAGGGAAAACTTCTGCGGGAGAGCCTTATTAGTGTGGACATTTCTGAGTAAGTTACGGACTTGATTGTTTGTATGTTGCAGGGCCGTCGGCGGCACCTGGAAATCCGTATAAAGGTATGTCTGCTCAACTATGTGGCTTTGAACATATTTGTCCCTAATTAAAACTGTTTGGTTTATACATTGTGAGGCAGATAAAGTGTGCCTTTAGTTCAAGTTGTATGAGAACAATCTGGTCTGTAGTTTATGTCATACTCCAAACAGCGGTGTAGAGAGGGCTTCTGGGATGACTTATCATCATGGAGCCTTATGAGTAATTTATGATAATGATTTATGTGTTTCAGGACCATCGGCTGCACCTGGAAATCCATACGTAGGTCAGTATTTTGCTCAATATGTCTTTGCTCTTTGGTTGGAGTTTAAATCGGGGTTCAGGCGCTTTTTGGGTTCATATAAATTCTTCGCTTGTAACTACGAGGCAGGTGAAGGAAGCTCTCGTTTCTAGTCGTGCTGGTTAACAAGGCTAGTTACGATGATGATTATGTGTTGCAGGACCATCGGCTGCACCTGGAAATCCATACGTAGGTCAGTATTTTGCTCAATACGTCTTTGCTCTTTGGTTGGAGTTTAAATCGGGGTTCAGGCGCTTTTTGGGTTCATATAAATTCTTCGCTTGTAACTACGAGGCAGGTGAAGGAAGCTCTCGTTTCTAGTCGTGCTGGTTAATGAGGCTAGTTACGATGATGATTTATGTGTTGCAGGACCATCGGCTGCACCTGGAAATCCATACGTAGGTCAGTATTTTGCTCAATACGTCTTTGCTCGTTGGTTGGAGTTTAAATCGGGGTTCAGGCGCTTTTTGGGTTCATATAAATTCTTCGCTTGTAACTACGAGGCAGGTGAAGGAAGCTGTCGTTTCTAGTCGTGCTGGTTAACGAGGCTAGTTACGATGATGATTTATGTGTTGCAGGACCATCGGCTGCACCTGGAAATCCATACGTAGGTCAGTATTTTGCTCAATACATCTTTGCTCTTTGGTTGGAGTTTAAATCGGGGTTCAGGCGCTTTTGGGTTCATATAAATTGCTTCGCTTGTAACTATGAGGCAGGTGAAGGGAGCTCTTGTTTTAGTCGTGCTGGTTAACGAGGCTAGTTATGATAATGATTTATGTGTTGCAGGACCATCGGCTTCACCTGGAAATCCATACGTTGGTCAGTATTTTGGTCAATGTCTTTGCTCTTTGGTTGGAGTTTAAATCGGGGTTCAGGTGCTTTTTGGGTTCATATAAATTGCTTTGCTTGTAACTACGAGGCAGGTGAAGGGAGCTCTTGTTTCTAGTCGTGCTGGTTAATGAGGCTAGTTGTGATAATGAGTTATGTGTTGCAGGACCATCGGCTGCACCTGGAAATCCATACGTAGGTCAGTATTTTGCTCAATACGTCTTTGCTCTTTGGTTGGAGTTTAAATCGGGGTTGAGGCGTTTTTGGGGTTCATATAAATTGCTTTGCTTGTAACTACGAGGCAGGTGAAGGGAGCTCTTGTTTCTAGTCGTGCTGGTTAATGAGGCTAGTTATGATAATGAGTTATGTGTTGCAGGACCATCGGCTGCACCTGGAAATCCATACGTAGGTCAGTATTTTGCTCAATACGTCTTTGCTCTTTGGTTGGAGTTTAAATCGGGGTTGAGGCGTTTTTGGGGTTCATATAAATTGCTTTGCTTGTAACTACGAGGCAGGTGAAGGGAGCTCTTGTTTCTAGTCGTGCTGGTTAATGAGGCTAGTTATGATAATGAGTTATGTGTTGCAGGACCATCGGCTGCACCTGGAAATCCCTACGTAGGTCAGTATTTTGCTCAATACGTCTTTGCTCTTTGGTTGGAGTTTAAATCGGGGTTGAGGCGTTTTTGGGGTTCATATAAATTGCTTTGCTTCTAAGCTACGAGGCAGGGAGCTCTTGTTTCTAGTCGTGCTGGTTAACGAGGCTGGAAGTTAACTGGAAGGCCTTGCCAAAGCCTATCCATTTAGAGTGGGCTCTATTGTGTTCTAGCTTAATGTCATACTAAAGCAGCAATGTGGTCTCCTCTGTTACTCAGGTGTAAAGGGAAAAACCTCAGGGGAAGACTTTGAATTGTGGAGCTTTGTGACTAAATTATGGATATCTTGGATTTGCATGTTGCAGGACCTTCTGCGTCACCTGGAGGACCTTCCGTCTCACCTGGAAATCCAACATATGGTTAGTTTCTTTGCCCAGGACCTTGTTGGGGTATTGTTCTTCTTTGTTCAAATACGTGGGTTCCACCTTCTTCTGGCAATGTTTTGTGTCTAAAATCATAAGGCAGATGAACTGTGCTCCCAGTCAAAGTTGTACTCGAGCAATGTAGTCCGTATTCTATATCTGTTTGTTGACTAGGACACTTCTCTCAATGTTGATCCATTAAGAGTGGCCTCTTCTGTATTGTAATTTATGTCAGATTGGGACAGTAATGTGATCTCCTCTCGCAGAGGTGTAGAGGGAAAATGTCTGCTAAAGCCTTGTTATTGTGGACCAATGCGAGTAAATTATTGACTTGATCGCTTGTATGTTGCAGTACCTTCCGTCTCACCTGGGAATCCATATGTTGGTAAGTTGTTTTTTCTCAGGACCTTGTTGGTGTATTGTTCTGTTTTGTTGAAATATGTGGTTCAACCTTCTTTTTGCAATGTTTTGTGTTAAAATCGTGAGGCAGATGAACTGTGCTCAAGTCCAAGTTGTACACGAGCAATGTAGTCTCTAATCTATTTCTGTTCGTTGACTGGGACGCTCCTCTCAAAATTGATCCATTGAGAGTGGCCTCTTCTGTTTTTTAGTTTATGTCAGATTGGGACAGTAATGTGATCTCCTCTCACAGAGGTGTAGAGTCACAGAGGTGTAGAGGGAAAACGTCTGCTAAAGTCTTGTTATTGTGGACCTATATGAGTAAATTATTGACTTGATCGCTTGTATACTGCAGTATCTTCCGTTTCACCTGGAAATCCATCCGTTTCGCCTGCAGTATCTTCCGTTCCTGTTGGTAAGTTGTTTTTACTCAGGACCTTGTTGGTGTATTGGTCTTTTTTGTTCAAATATGTGGATTCAACTTTCGTTGTGCAATGTTTTGTGTTAAAATGTTAAAACTATGAGGCAGATGAACTGTGCTCCGAGTCCAAGTTGCACTCGACCAATGTAGTCCCTGATCTAATTTGTTTGTTGACTCGGACGCTTTTCTCAATGTTGATCCATTAAGAGTGGCCTCTTCTGTATTGTAGTTTACGTCTGATTGGGCCAGCAATGTAGCCCCTGATCTATTTCTGTTCGTTGACTGGGACTCATCTCTCAAAATTGATACATTAAGATTGGCCTATTCATTATTGTAGCTTATATCAGATTGGGACAATGTGATCCCTTCTCGCAGAGGTGCAGGGAAAATGTCCCTCGAAGCCTTATTATTGTGGACCGAGTGAATTATTGACTTGATCGTTTGTATGTTGCAGGGCCATCTGCTGCACCTGGAAATCCATATAAAGGTCACTGTCTCTGCCCCGGACCTTTTCAATCTATGCTTGTATCTTGGCCAAATTTGTGGCTTCAAGCATATTTCTGCTTCAATTGAATGAATTTTATTTGTATGATGAGGCAGATGAATAGTTCGAGTTGTACCAGCGCAATGTACTATATGGAGATTAGGGTTTATTATTTTATTCCCGTGTGTTTTAATTTGGAGGCCTCATCGAAATTACTCCATTGAGAGTGGCCTTTATTGTGCTCTTTGTCATGCCGTATTGGAGCATGGGTGTGATCTTTGTCCACAGAAGTGGAGAGGGAAAGCTTCTGGGGTATTTATCTTAGTGGTCCTGCGTCAGTAAATGATGGACTTTGATTGTTTGTATGTTACAGGGCCATCAGCCGCACCTGGAAATCCATATAAAGGTTGATATCTTTGCTCAGGAACTTTTCAATTGAAATCTCCAATTTGCACAAATATTTGGCTTGAAGTCTCGTCTTTAAATTATGGATTGGTTTAGAGGGGTTTTGTCATCGTGTACCTGTGTGAGTTCAATATGGACCTGATCGGTCGTATGTCACAGGCCCATCAGTTGCACCAGGAAACCCGTATAAAGGTCAACTTTTATCCCAGGATATTTTCACTTTAAAGTCTTATTCACCCAAACATGTGGTTTCAAGCATTTTGTAAATTCTTGAGTGAAAACTTCTAGGGTCTTCATCGTTGTGTACCTGTGTGAGTAAATTCTGGACTTGATTATTTGTCTGATACAGTGCCATCAGCTGCTCCAGGAAATCCATATAAAGGTCAATAGTGCTTCTCATGAACTTTCCACTCCAAATATCCATCTTGCCCCAATATGCGAGTTGAAGCACTTTCTGTAAATGACTAGGGGGAGGCTCCATCTACCCTTAATGGTCATGTAGTTGGTGTCGTATTGGAATAGCAGTATGGCCTGCTTGCTCACAGATAGGCAAAAATTTCTTATCTTTGTGGGCCAGTAATTGATGGTCGGTGTGTTGCAGGGCCATCTGCTGCACCTGGAAATCCGTATGTTGGTCAGTATCTTTGCTCACGACCTTTTCAGTCTACGGTCGTAGTACTGAAATACGTGGGATCAAGCAGTTTTTGTCTTGATTGGAGTTGTCTGTTTGTTTGGTTGGTTGTTTGGTTTCCTAAATATGTGGTTCCCAGCGTTTTTTTAATCTTTGGTTTGAGGATAATGTCTGTTCTCAGTTCAAGCAATATGAGAGCAATCTTGTCTAGGAAAGCTCCTTGTAATCAATTCTGTTACTTGTCGACTCGGAAGACTTTCTGAGTTGATGCATTTAGAGTGGTCTTTATTGTGCTCTAGTTTACATTGTACTCTAGCAACAAATGTGGTCTGTCAAGACAAGCTTATTGAAAAGACCTATCATGGTTGACCTTCGTGAGTAAACGATAAACTTGATGGTTTGTATGTTGCAGGGCCATCTGCTGCACCTGGAAATCCATATGTTGGTCAGTATCGTCACTCAGTACCTGCTAGTGAATAGCTTTAATTTGCACAAACCTTTATTTTTACTTTTACTTCTACAGTTCTAATTTGCCCACATGGGTGTTCAAACAGTGTTTGTCATTATTGCAAGTGTGGAACAGCAACGTGGCCTCCTTTCTAACCAAGGTGTAGATGGAAAACTTTTGGGGATGACTTTTCATCGTGTAACTTAATGTGTAAGATTGATTGGTTTGTATACTGCAGGGCCATCGGCTGCTCCAGGAAATCCATATGTTGGTCAGTATCTGTGCTCAGGACCTTTCCAGATTACAGTTCTAATATGCCCAAACATGTCTGTTCAAAACAGTTTCTCTCTTTATTGAAACTGTTTGGTCTGCACATCATGAGACAGATAGAGTGTCTTTTCGTAGTACGAGAGCAATGTAGTCTGTGGAGAATGAAAGCTACTTGGGGTGGACAGAAATTTTTTGGGGATTACTTTTGATGGCATAACTCAATGTTGGTTGGTTTGTATTCTTCAGGGCCATCGGCTGCTCCAGCCGGAAATCCATATGTTGGTCAGTATCTGTGCTTGGGACCTTTTCAGTCTATGGTTCTAGTCCACTCTGAGATATGTGGGTTCAAGCATTTTTTTCTTAGTTGAAACTGTTTGGTTGTAGACGGAAAAAATTTGGGATTACTTTTCGTGGTGTTTGTCAATGTGTGACGTTGATTGGTTTGTATTCTTCAGGGACATCAGCTCCAGCCGGAAATCCATATGTTGGTCAGTATCTGTGCTTGGGACCTTTTCAGTCTATGGTTCTAGTCCACTCTGAGATATGTGGGTTCAAGCATTTTTTTCTTAGTTGAAACTGTTTGGTTGTAGACGGAAAATTTTTGGGCTTACTTTTCGTTGTGTTTGTCAATGTGTGGCGTTGATTGGTTTGTATTCTTCAGGGACATCAGCTCCAGCCGGAAATCCATATGTTGGTCAGTATCTGTGCTTGGGACCTTTTCAGTCTATGGTTCTAGTCCACCCTGAGATATGTGGGTTCAAGCATTTTTTTCTTAGTGGAAACTGTTTGGTTGTAGGCCGAAATTTTTTGGGATTACTTTTCGTGGTGTTTGTCAATGTGTGACGTTGATTGGTTTGTATTCTTCAGGGACATCAGCTCCAGCCGGAAATCCATATGTTGGTCAGTATCTGTGCTTGGGACCTTTTCAGTCTATGGTTCTAGTCCACTCTGAGATATGTGGGTTCAAGCATTTTTTTCTTAGTTGAAACTGTTTGGTTGTAGAAGGAATAATTTTGTGATTACTTTTCGTCGTGTTTCTCAATGTGTGGCGTTGATTGGTTTGTATTTTTCAGGGACATCAGCTCCAGCCGGAAATCCATATGTTGGTCAGTATCTTTGCTTGGGACCTTTCCAGTCTATGGTTCTAGTCCACTCTGAGATATGTGGGTTCAGGCAGTTTTTTCTTAGTTGAAACTGTTTGGTTGTAGAAGGAATAATTTTGTGATTACTTTTCGTCGTATTTCTCAATGTGTGGCGTTGATTGGTTTGTATTCTTCAGGGACCTCAGCTCCAGCCGGAAATCCATATGTCGGTGAGTATCTGTGCTTGGGACCTTTCCAGTCTATGGTTCTAGTCCACTCTGAGATATGTGGGTTCAAGCATTTTTTTCTTAGTGGAAACTGTTTGGTTGTAGAAGGAATAATTTTGTGATTACTTTTGATCGTATTTCTCAATGTGTGGCGTTGATTGGTTTGTATTCTTCAGGGACATCAGCTCCAGCCGGAAATCCATATGTTGGTCAGTATCTGTGCTTGGGACCTTTTCAGTCTATGGTTCTAGTCCACTCTGAGATATGTGGGTTCAAGCATTTTTTTCTTAGTTGAAACTGTTTGGTTGTAGAAGGAATAAGTTGGTGATTACTTTTCGTCGTGTTTCTCAATGTGTGGCGATGATTGGTTTGTATTTTTCAGGGACATCAGCTCCAGCCGGAAATCCATATGTTGGTCAGTATCTGTGTTTGGGACCTTTTCAGTCTATGGTTCTAGTCCACTCTGAGATATGTGGGGTCAAGCATTTTTTTCTTAGTGGAAACTGTTTGGTTGTTGGCCGAAAATTTTTGGGATTACTTTTCGTGGTGTTTGTCAATGTGTGACGTTGATTGGTTTGTATTCTTCAGGGACATCAGCTCCAGCCGGAAATCCATATGTTGGTCAGTATCTGTGCTTGGGACCTTTTCAGTCTATGGTTCTAGTCCACTCTGAGATATGTGGGTTCAAGCATTTTTTTTCTTAGTTGAAACTGTTTGGTTGTAGACGGAAAATTTTTGGGTTTACTTTTCGTGGTTTTTGTCAATGTGTGACGTTGATTGGTTTGTATTCTTCAGGGACATCAGCTCCAGCCGGAAATCCATATGTTGGTCAGTATCTGTGCTTGGGACCTTTTCAGTCTATGGTTCTAGTCCACTCTGAGATATGTGGGTTCAAGCATTGTTTTCTTAGTTGAAACTGTTTGGTTGTAGAAGGAATAATTTTGTGATTACTTTTCGTCGTGTTTCTCAATGTGTGGCGTTGATTGGTTTGTATTTTTCAGGGACATCAGCTCCAGCCGGAAATCCATATGTTGGTCAGTATCTTTGCTTGGGACCTTTCCAGTCTATGGTTCTAGTCCACTCTGAGATATGTGGGTTCAGGCAGTTTTTTCTTAGTTGAAACTGTTTGGTTGTAGAAGGAATAATTTTGTGATTACTTTTCGTCGTATTTCTCAATGTGTGGCGTTGATTGGTTTGTATTCTTCAGGGACCTCAGCTCCAGCCGGAAATCCATATGTCGGTGAGTATCTGTTCTTGGGACCTTTCCAGTCTATGGTTCTAGTCCACTCTGAGATATGTGGGTTCAAGCATTTGTTTCTGAGTGGAAACTGTTTGGTTGTAGAAGGAATAATTTTGTGATTACTTTTGATCGTATTTCTCAATGTGTGGCGTTGATTGGTTTGTATTCTTCAGGGACATCAGCTCCAGCCGGAAATCCATATGTTGGTCAGTATCTGTGCTTGGGACCTTTTCAGTCTATGGTTCTAGTCCACTCTGAGATATGTGGGTTCAAGCATTTTTTTCTTAGTTGAAACTGTTTGGTTGTAGAAGGAATAAGTTGGTGATTACTTTTCGTCGTGTTTCTCAATGTGTGGCGATGATTGGTTTGTATTTTTCAGGGACATCAGCTCCAGCCGGAAATCCATATGTTGGTCAGTATCTGTGTTTGGGACCTTTTCAGTCTATGGTTCTAGTCCACTCTGAGATATGTGGGGTCAAGCATTTTTTTCTTAGTGGAAACTGTTTGGTTGTTGGCCGAAAATTTTTGGGATTACTTTTCGTTGTGTTTGTCAATGTGTGACGTTGATTGGTTTGTATTCTTCAGGGACATCAGCTCCAGCCGGAAATCCATATGTTGGTCAGTATCTTTGCTTGGGACCTTTTCAGTCTATGGTTCTAGTCCACTCTGAGATATGTGGGTTCAAGCATTTTTTTTCTTAGTTGAAACTGTTTGGTTGTAGACGGAAAATTTTTGGGTTTACTTTTCGTGGTTTTTGTCAATGTGTGACGTTGATTGGTTTTTATTCTTCAGGGACATCAGCTCCAGCCGGAAATCCATATGTCGGTGAGTATCTTTGCTTGGGACCTTTCCAGTCTATGGTTCTAGTCCACTCTGAGATATGTGGGTTCAAGCATTTTTTTCTTAGTGGAAACTGTTTGGTTGTAGAAGGAATAATTTTGTGATTACTTTTCGTTGTGTTTGTCAATGTGTGACGTTGATTGGTTTGTATTCTTGAGGGACATCAGCCCCAGCCGGAAATCCATATGTTGGTCAGTATCTGTGCTTGGGACCTTTTCAGTCTATGGTTCTAGTCCACTCTGAGATATGTGGGTTCAAGCATTTTTTTCTTAGTTGAAATTGTTTGGTTGTAGAAGGAATAATTTTGTGATTACTTTTCGTCGTGTTTCTCAATGTGTGGCGTTGATTGGTTTGTATTTTTCAGGGACATCAGCTCCAGCCGGAAATCCATATGTTGGTCAGTATCTGTGCTTGGGACCTTTTCAGTCTATGGTTCTAGTCCACTCTGAGATATGTGGGATCAAGCATTTGTTTCTTAGTTGAAACTGTTTGGTTGTAGAAGGAATAATTTTGTGATTACTTTTCGTCGTATTTCTCAATGTGTGGCGTTGATTGGTTTGTATTCTTCAGGGACATCAGCTCCAGCCGGAAATCCATATGTCGGTGAGTATCTTTGCTTGGGACCTTTCCAGTCTATGGTTCTAGTCCACTCTGAGATATGTGGGTTCAAGCATTTTTTTCTTAGTGGAAACTGTTTGGTTGTAGGCCGAAATTTTTTGGGATTACTTTTCGTGGTGTTTGTCAATGTGTGACGTTGATTGGTTTGTATTCTTCAGGGACATCAGCTCCAGCCGGAAATCCATATGTTGGTCAGTATCTGTGCTTGGGACCTTTTCAGTCTATGGTTCTAGTCCACTCTGAGATATGTGGGTTCAAGCATTTTTTTCTTAGTTGAAACTGTTTGGTTGGAGAAGGAATAATTTGGTGATTACTTTTCGTCGTGTTTCTCAATGTGTGGCGATGATTGGTTTGTATTTTTCAGGGACATCAGCTCCAGCCGGAAATCCATATGTTGGTCAGTATCTGTGCTTGGGACCTTTTCAGTCTATGGTTCTAGTCCACTCTCAGATATGTGGTTTCAAGCATTTTTTTCTTAGTTGAAACTGTTTGGTTGTAGACGGAGAATTTTTGGGATTACTTTTCGTGGTGTTTGTCAATGTGTGACGTTGATTGGTTTGTATTCTTCAGGGACATCAGCCCCAGCCGGGAATCCATATGTTGGTCAGTATCTGTGCTTGGGACCTTTTCAGTCTATGGTTCTAGTCCACTCTGAGATATGTGGGTTCCAGCATATTTTTCTTTGTTGAAACTGTTTGGTTGTAGAAAGAATAATTTTGTGATTAGTTTTCGTCGTGTTTCTCAATGTGTGGCGTTGATTGGTTTGTATTCTTCAGGGACATCAGCTCCAGCCGGAAATCCATATGTTGGTCAGTATCTGTTCTTGGGACCTTTTCAGTCTATGGTTCTAGTCCACTCTGAGATATATGGGTTCAAGCATTTTTTTCTTAGTTGAAACTGTTTGGTTGTAGAAGGAATAATTTTGTGATTACTTTTTGTCGTATTTCTCAATGTGTCGCGTTGATTGATTTGTATTCTTCAGGGACATCAGCTCCAGCCGGAAATCCATATGTTGGTCAGTATCTGTGCTTGGGACCTTTTCAGTCTATGGTTCTAGTTCACTCTCAGATATGTGGGTTCAAGCTTTTATTTCTTAGTTGAAACTGTTTGGTTGTAGCCCGAAAATTTTTGGGATTACTTTTCGTTGTGTTTGTCAATGTGTGACGTTGATTTGTTTGTATTCTTCAGGGACATCAGCTCCAGCCGGAAATCCATATGTTGGTCAGTATCTGTGCTTGTAACCTTGTCAGTCTATGGTTCTAGTCCACTCTGAGATATGTGGGTTCAAGCATTTTTTTTTTAGTGGAAACTGTTTGGTTGTAGACGGAAAATTTTTGGGATTACTTTTCGTGGTGTTTGTCAATGTGTGACGTTGATTGGTTTGTATTCTTCAGGGACATCAGCCCCAGCCGGAAATCCATATGTTGGTCAGTATCTTTGCTTGGGACCTTTTCAGTCTATGGTTCTAGTCCACTCTGAGATATGTGGGTTCAAGCAGTTTTTTCTTAGTTGAAACTGTTTTGTTGTAGATGTACTCGTAAGACATTGTTTGCCGTAGCCTTGTGGCCATTGACCCCACGCCCTGTTTGAGCGGGACGTAAAGGGAAAGAAACTACCTTTGTCAGGGGCTGACGCCGGTAGTTTGTTTTACCTCGGAATAAACAGTTGAGCTGTGATTTCCAGATAGCTTCCAGAAATCTCTTCACACAAGCATCAATCTGATGTGTGTGATTTGCCCAATAGCTAGACCCTAAAAGAGCCTGGGCTTTTGGTTCAGCCTCAAGATTTTCAAAGTTGTTAAACAGAGGTACAGGCACAATTTCCTTGATGGAATTGAAGAGGGTGTCCCATTGGTGAGAGTACCCAGGACAATGAATCAGGAAGTGAATATTGTCTTCAGGTTGCCCACACAACGGGCACTTACGTTTAGATGCTCAATTGCTTCCGCAATCTCAGAGGAACTAATGGGAGCATTATAACCCTTTAAAATATACTACAGTTCATCAGGGCTGTCTTGAATCATAGACAGAGTTCTTTCTAGCATGTCATTCCATTCTTCAGAAAACCCCTCGCTGCTAGAACTAGAATTAAGTGTACTGTAGTGGGTTTCAAAGGTGTTGACAATGTCAGCCGTTGAAGTCACCACTGCACCCTTAGGGGTCCTCAGCGCTTGTACTTGCGGACAATTTTTCGGCTTGTACAGACGTTGAAGGGCCAACCAGAATTTCTTGCCATTACCACCGTGGTGGTTTGAGTTTATTTCCCCGTATAACTTATCCCAATATAGTTTCTTCTGAGACCTTACAAGCTGATTGATATCTTTGCGGAGCTGGTAGTACCTAACCCAAAGGTCATTATTGACTTTCATTCTGCAGCACTCTTTATAGAGGGCTCGTCTCTTGGCAATCTTGAGTGTGATCTCATCGGTCCACCAATTAACAGCTCTACCGCAGACAATTAGTGTCCTCCCAATGATCTTTTCAGCCACAGAAGAGACGAAACTCTCCCAAGAGTCCTCCGCTCTTTCGACTTCATTTCTTGCATTGCCAGCGCAAGATTGAAGGTCTTGGAGCGAATGGACAAAGTTGGGCAGAGCCTCTTGCAAGGCCTGGACATACTCAGCCTTGACCTCTTCATTTCCGGATTTCTCAATGCGCCATTTCTGGATCGAACGTGTCACAGATCTCTTGGTGTTGGGGAAACACCTTTTGATCTCAGTCCAAACCAGAAAGTTGTCAGAGGTACCAATATCAGTTCTGTCAATTAACACATTGGCACACTGGGGAAACAGACTCTTGTCCACTATGATATAATGCACAATGGATCGTTCCCCAGTTTGGGCTTTCTCACGGGTTCACTTCACCTGGTCACCTTTTGACCTATTGTTCAGGGTCGAAAGCTGAAGCTCTTCCAGACAGTTAATTAACCGTCTTCCATTAGAGTTCAGCTCGTCCTCACTAAAAGGTCCGATGATATCATCCTGGTGAAGACCTTTACCCACCCGGGCATTGAAGTCACCCAATAAGACCACCTGGCCCTTGGCAAGGAACTTAGCACAGTCCAGCTTTACGTCTTCGAAGGCTTTATCTGCGTCAGCACTAAGGGTCCCCACTGTGGGCATGTAAACACAGCCCACAAAGAGGTCCTTCCTACTCACGCTGCCCTTCAATTTCAGTTTCACCCAGATACTGTGCTCATACCGCAAATCCTTGTTGATAATTTCACAATTGTCACACAAGAAATCTCGGACAAAGAAGCCAACACCTTTTTGCCCACGCTTGGCGGAGGTCGCCTTACGCGCACACATCTTGCCAAACCAACGGTAGCCGTTGACATCTCCAACCAGTTTGTCCAAAGTTTCCCATGTCTCTTGCCCAGGACAGATATAAATACCATTTGACTGAAGAACTTGTCCCACTTCAAATTGTTTCCTTTGGTTAGTCAACCCCAAGAAGTTGAAAGTGCCCAGCCGCAAGCCAGCCTTTTGCATATGGATTGTTTGCCGTCTAGGGAGCCTATGATTGCTCCTGGATGACCAACCGCTCTGCAAAGGGGGATCAGTTGCCCCATGTGTAGATTTTGGGCGTCTAGAGTAAACTTTAAGGATTGGCAAACCATTCAGAGTGCCAAATCCTTCAGGCGAAGATTTAATTCTTCTCGAGTAAACCTTAAGGATTGGCAATCCATTCAGAGTGCCAAATCCTTCAGGTTCCTGATGCTCCGCCTCAGCACACATAGGGCCAACTAACCTGTCTGGCTGCTTGGTATCAATCTCTTCCAGGGCTTCAAACCGGTTAAAAACTTTGAAGTTGAAGTTCCCACACTTGACTGTCTTCCTAGAGTGCCCGTTTGAATCACCAATGTCTAAGACTGCCCTCCAACCAGTCAAGGGGCGAATTTCTTTGAAACTGATTTGATGTGGGATTCTATAGCAGATTTAGGCAATGAAACCTTCAAAGTAGCTCTGTTATCCAATCTGGAGATGGTGCCATTAGCCACATAATCCAAGCCTAAGCTGGAGCAGGTAGTTTTAAAGGACACATCGTCCATCCTGGGATTCACCCCAAAAACTACACATGAAACTCTAGATTTGGCATAAGTAACCATTTCCCAGGAATGACCCTGAGTAGTGTTATTATCGGAATGGCCAAATATTTCTTCTGTATTCGCAGGCTGTAAGTTTAAGCACAAGAACCAACCCTAGCCCAAGTGCCGAGCATGCTAGGCAGAGCATGCAACTGCCTATTTTGGGCGGAGGGGCTGCCCCCAAGTGGTAGGGGTCCGCTTGTTACCATTCAGAGATCATCACTCCAAACATGTAGACATGTTCTAAAGAGGGAGAGGCCCCAGACTCTCCAACTAAATCCAATGTACTACCTTACCCAAAGCAGAGTGCTTCAGGTCAAAAAAAACCAAGACACGAGGTCGCAAGGCTGGCATTTAGTCACAGAGACATTTATCTACTCCCATTTCAAGTCCACCCAATGTCATGGCTTCCTAGAGGGCAGGGAGGAATGTTTTGTTGTAGATGGAAAAACTTTGGGACTACTTTTCGTTGTGTTTCTCAATGTGTGACGTTGATTGGTTTGTATTCTTCAGGGACATCAGCTCCAGCCGGAAATCCATATGTTTGTCAGTGTCTTTGCTTGGGACCTTTTCAGTCTATGGTTCTAGTCCACTCTCAGATATGTGGGTTCAAGCATTTTTTCTTAGTTGAAACTGTTTTGTTGTAGATGGAAAAATTTTGGGATTACTTTTTGTCGTTTCGCAATGTGTGACGTTGATTGATTTGTATTCTTCAGGGACATCAGCTCCAGCCGGAAATCCATATGTTGGTCAGTACCTTTGCTGGGGACCTTTTCAGTCTATGGTTCTAGTCCACTCTCAGATGTGGGTTCAAGCATTTTTTTCTTAGTTGAAACTGTTTGGTTGTAGAAGGAAAAATTTTGGGATTACTTTTCGTCGTGTTTCTCAATGTGTGATGTTGATTGGTTTGTATTCTTCAGGGACATCAGCTCCAGCCGGAAATCCATATGTTGGTCAGTATCTGTGCTTGGGACCTTTTCGGTCTATGGTTCTAGTCCACTCTCAGATATGTGGGTTCAAACAGTTTTTTCTTAGTTGAAACTGTTTGGTTGTAGATTGTCAGGCAGAGTGTACTCGGCAGTTCAGTCTTTTGGAGAGAGCTCTGTCTTAATCAGCTGGTTGTTTGGTGACTGGGTGGCCTTCTGGAAGTGATCCATTTATAGTGGCGTTTTTGTGCTCTAGTTTATGTCATGTTGGATCGGCAATGTGCCGTCCTTTCTCACACAGATGTAGGTGAAAAGCTTCTACAAAAGAGTTCTCAGCTTGGGCTTTCATGAGTCATACAAAGTATTGATTGAGAATAGTTTGTATATTGCAGGGACGTCTGCACCTGGAAATCCATATGTTGGTCAGTATCTTTGCTCAGGACTAATTTGGTCAAATGTGGGAATTGATTGAAACTGTTTCAGTTTTAACCTCGGAGCTGATGGAGTTTGCACCTAGTTCAAGACAGTGTAGAGCAATCTAGTCTGTGGAGGGTAAAAGCTTCTCTTAAGTCTAGAATTTTGGATACAACTGATGGGGGTGAGGGATTGTATGTGGCAGGCCCAACCTCTGCATCTCGAAGTGGGACGTCTCAGTCTACACCACGTAAGTCTCTATGCCTCGTCTCATTTGAGTCGAAGGTTGTCTATGGTCCCGAAGTTAATTAATTTGTGTCCCAAGGTTTTTCCCCCATGTAAATAAAAGTAGGATCAGTTGTAAACTGATATCTCATTGAAGAGACTGTATTCACAGGGTTCCCCAATGGGTCGTACATTATTTGAAGAGCAATTTGCTCATTTATTTGAAAATAAATGTTAAGAATGAGAACTTCATTGTCAGACCTACGGGGATCTCCATAGCTTAATCAGCTAGATATGCTAGTCTGTGTGTCCCAGGACTCTCCGGATCTGAAACCCAACCTGCTCGGTCATCTTGTAATTCCTTCATCCTGTCCTGTTTTGGTCCAATCTTTCGTTCTCACTTGAGTTGATTGTGTTTTGTCTAGCATTTACTTTTTCGTAAATCTTGTCATGGGTAACAACGAGGCCTCATGCAAGATCCTGTATTTCAAGTGGATTTTACTGTGCTTTAATTTCATTTTTTGTAGAAATGTGGTTTTTGGTAGATTGGAAGGACAATCTTGGACTTCGAACTGTCTGAAGGAATTGATGGAAGGAGGTTCTGTCTTGCAGGGAAATCCTCTGGCGGAATGGGAGCTGACGAGGTTTTCCGAGCCGCTGGTAAGTAACTTTGAACCACCTCATGTAGTCATGGGTATTTTATGCATATTTTGTTGGTGGCAGTATTTGAAAGTAAACGTTCTATCTAAACCTGCCCTTCAGAATCTGATGTTGCCAAATATCATGGTATACATGATTATATTGGTGCAGATCTATTGGATAGCTAGTTTCTCTTTGTTTTGTTTTCTTTTGAAGATGGACGATGTAATTTCTTTAGATCAGTTGCCTGTAGACTGAAGTGCCCATTTTGTTTATCGATTGTAGCATCATGGATCGATGATGCTTATCGATTGTAGCATCATGTAGCATGTCCTGCTTGATGTTAGTACTAATTTGCTGATGATATTATGGCTGTTGATGATGATGATCTCAGGTATCCTTGATCCAACAACAGAAATTCCGGCAGACGACGGGTCAGGAGAAGTCGACAAGAATGAACTTCGAGCATGGTTGTATACCTTGGATGAGTACTCAACCAACCCAGCTGCCACTACTTTGGATGATCCCCTCGCATCTGTCAATATTAATATAAATCCTGATGATAAATCCTTCAACATGAGTGCTGAAAGCCAACGGAATCAAATGAATCAAATGAGAAACATGAGAAGCGGCCCCAGAAACCCCAGAGGCCCCAGAAACAAGAGATTTTAAATGAGTGCAGCATGTAAATCTGACAGTCTTAGAGCTGGGGTGGTGCATCTTGTGTGCTATTTCAAAGCAAAAGGTAGTACTGCAAAGTCTGTAAGATAGTACTGCTGTGGCTTTTAGTAAGTCTGGTTAGTTAATGGTATTGTGGTTCATGCACCTCATTTTCCAGGATTATGGCATTGTGATAGCCACTTGAATGTTTCTTCTGGTGACAATTTCTTTGATGTTTGTTTCTGGTGTGGTTTTTTCATGTGTGTTCTATCTGGGATGTCTCTCTTTCTTTTAAATGGCTTCTCCACTGTGAGTTTACTTAATTTATATAAAAAATTTATAATCTTTGTGTTTGACTAGGTGGCCTTCTATTTTCAGGCCGGTTCTTTGCCCCGGCGGTGTTTGGAGTGTGAGAAATCCCATTCCCTCCTTGGTTGGTTTATTCTTTCTTTCTCGCCACAGGCTGTGCAGGAGGCTAGTGTACATTTGCTGTTAAGGGTGAACCATTCCACTTACAGACCATCAATTCTAATTCTCTCATTCATGCTCTCTCAGTTCAGCCCCATGCCAAAGCAAATCAAAATACCCTGTAATTTTCAGATTTCAGTCATTGTTCAGTTCTCTTGAGAGACATGGGTGCTTGCACACAATCTCTACCAATGTCCACAAAATGCTGGATCCCACAAATCTAGGTGCAGCAACTGGAGCCAGAGAGACTTGAATTTGAATCTGTGAAACGACATGCAATATGGCACTGATTGCGAATGTTTTGATGTGTTTTGCAAGCAGTCAAGCCAAACTCACTATACTCTCCAGATTGAAGTGCTGAGCAACCTAGTGCTTCTATGGAAGAGTATTTTCCAGCAGCTAGGTTCCTGAGAAGGATCTGCTTGGTCGGACTAAAAAATGTGTCCCCAAACATAGACATACACTCTAATACTTCCAATCAGGGGTACTAACCCCAGCAAAGTTCCGAGTCTGCAAGCTCAAGTTCTAGGAGTTGTGACATGTCTGGCTGGGGCATTGCTTATGTCTCTCTACAAGGGACCAGCTCTTGTAAGCTGAGGACTATCAACAGCTATGCCTGGGTCTTTACTCTTTAGCCAACAAATGTGGAGACAGCAACAACTGAAGTGATGAACTCATCTCCACAATGGAGGGGATGCAAAATCAATAACAACTAGACAATAGGCATCTGGAGATGTGATTAGTAGAAAATTCAGTGCAGTAGACGTGACCTGCAATCAGTTCAATTACTCGGGAGGACAGTATACCTCTCACAAAGCAGTCTTAGGATCTTGTAGCAGCTCAGCTTCAATGCGTGTGCCTGATAGTAGCCCTCTTGCTAGCGAGGAACTTGAGCTCCCCATAGTAGTATGTGCTGGAGGTGGACTACAAGCTCATACATCCAGTGGAGTTAGCCAAGTGCAAGAATTGTCATCGTGGGGCCATTTCATCCCTAAAGTCGTGGGGGAATTGACGTTACATAGTGAAAGAGAGAGTAGGACCAGACCCGAAAAACCGCCCAAGAAAGGGGTCAATGCGAACACCCACAATCCTGCAGGCTCGGTTGAAGCAAGCCGACCAGCAATTCAACTGGCTTGGTTCTGTCACAATTACAGTTTGTGGGTCAGTGGAAGATATGTGATGAACCAAAATTTGTGAGGGTAGAGGGAGGGGGAAGAATGAGGTGAGTCTTAGGAGTAGAGAAGATGAAGCTTTAAAGCAAGCCAATTGGGCTTGCTTCCAATGCACGGTTCTGGGTGTGTGCTGGAGAGAGTGAGAGAAAGTTTTCAAGGTGAAGGTGAAATTTCTTTGATGGCATGCGTGAATTTAGATAGATGGATTCTAGAAGACCGTCGGGGTGAGGCTGTCACATATGTTGTACAGACTCTGGTCTCCTTGAGTGAGGTATTTTGAAGATGAGAGAAGAAGCAGGTGGGAAGAGTGGGAGGGCAGGGATTGGAGGGGATCCCAATCTTCCCAGATGGCTATGCAACATGTGCCGGCACCCTTTGAGCGTGGTGGGCGCTGAGTCGTTCGCAGAGAGAATGGTGACAGAACCTTCCCGGTCAGGTGTGTTCCAGGCAGGATTCTGTCTCTGTCTATATGGCATAATTGTGAGAGGCCTTAATTGTTCGCAAGTAGAATTGTTGAGGAAACTTCTGAGGTCTGGTCGACACACACCCGTCTCTCTCGCTCCCGGGTTGGATGAGGCTCCCTGCAGGAAATAAGAAAGCGAGATTCATCTTCATATGTCAGCGTCCGTCCCCTCTGAAAGATCCACCATACCTTCTTTTGCACAGCAGGCCCCACCTTACCCCCGGTAACTTTCTCCCTCTTTTGGCTCTGTCCGAATTGGGCACGGGTCTATGGCTACAAAGGCTATAGCAATCACAGTATGTTGGGTACATTCTTTACTGGTTGGTCCTGAATACTCTGTAGTGATTGTAGGAAAGTTCTTTGACTTTGCAGGTTATGGGATAATTGGACTACCATATCCTTGGCTGCCTGACTTTCTGCTTGGGAAAATCGGGTTTAGGCCTCACATAGTAAATGTCTCTCCCTTTCTCTTGCTCTGTCCAAACTGAGCCTGTTAATGCCATGCGAAGGCAACCATCTCAGTCCTCATCGTTCCCCTTGCATTAACAGACCTTTTGGGATGTCTCTGTTGTTGAAGATTGGAAAATGGGGTAGAGTGAAATACCATAGGGTCTTGCTTCTCTGAATTTGCATCGGGGTGCTTAACCGTTTGGGTTCCATTCACCTATCTAGGGCTGGCCTAGTAGCTACTACATTATGGTATTGCTCACCATTCTAGTCTGTCACATCACTTGTTTTCCAGATTGACACATGTTAGTTGGAGTCACCTTCACCGATCAACTGGTTTGGGTGAGGGATAGACATGGTGATCTTGTATTGGGATTGGCAACAACCTATATGCGTACCTTTAAATCCTTTACTCCTGTTAAGGTGCTTTAAAGTCCCTTCCTTTCTTAAGAACTACTGGAGCTCCCAGAGGATATTCCTTATCTCTCAACAGAAAGAAAAACCTTGGGGTCAAGTCCATTTGTTAATTACTGCAATGAAAGTTACACACATGCAGGGGTTACTGCTCGCTTGACTCCATGGTGATTATAACATCAATCCATATCTCAAACTGTGGGTATTATGGCAGAATTATATGCTGCATTATTGAATGACAGGTGTGCAGGCATCAGTACATGGAAGTGGAAGTGTGTTTGCAGGCAGCCGCATGGATCATTCTTTTGTGGTCTTGCCTAAGCAGCGTGCTCACCCTGCTGGCTATCCCCCACCCCGGCCTCGCACAGGTGGTATTCACTACCCAACCCCTGGTGTAGCACAAAGCGGCACTGCAGGACTCCCCAGTCACCATCAGCCTTTCCCAGGGGAGAGAGGCTTGTCGGGTGTTGGAGGCGGTGTTGGAGAGAGCCATGGTGGACGGGCCATGGATGAGTCATTTGTGGTTTTGCCATCAGCAGCTGCTTCAATGTACAGATTTGAGGCTCCTGGCGATGGAGGAGGGGGAGGTCATTCAACAGCAGGAGGAGCGGTGCACAGTGCACTGCACACCAATAATGCTAGCTTCAATGCAACTGTCAATGTGCTCACACGCGTCTTTGAGATTGCATCTGCCCAAACTCAGGTTTTTACACTCTGTTCATGTCTGGCACTTGAATACCAGTTAGGTTTGGAGCTTCAGTCAAATCTTTGGATTCTCGTGGGCCCCAAACCTTTAGTTTGAGTGCAGTAGCAAGAAGTGGGATTGAACAACATAGCATTGATATGTTTCACCTACCAATATTACTGGCAGTGGCGACAAGGCCTGGCCTTGTAGCAGGCGGATTTGTATTCTTTGTAGAATACTGATGGTCAAGGCTAGTCTCGAAGTGTAATTAACTCATAAAAGCACCTATGTTCCAAATTTGGTGGTTATGGAACAAGCACAGTGATAGTGGGTTGCTTCTGTGCTGCCAGGTGGATCAACCACTGTGCTTGGAGTGTATGCGTGCATTATCTGAAGAGCTTGACAAGCAGGTGGATGATGTGAACAATGATGTCAAGGCATACCAGGCCTGTCTTGATCGCCTGGAGAAGGAGCCCCATGAAGCTCTCAGTGAAGAAGACTTTGCACAGGAAAAGGTCCAGGTACAATCATATCATTATGCCAGCTTCTGGTGGTATCCAGTCAACTGCCTTGGTGTTTAACCTGACTCACTTTGTCTATTGCAGTTAGTCCTTAGGATAGGTATGGATGAAATGAAATGAAATGAATTGGTGCTTTATAACGTCCGCGGAAAGCTCATAGAGCTTATGGGACAAATGGAAAGAAAAACATGAGAGAAAACAGGAAACCAGAGTCAGAGATAAGAACTATTGTTCGAGTGATTGTCTAAGGGTGAATGCCTCATGCAGGTAGGCTGCCAAGCATTTCTGATCTTCATAGTGAAAGACCTCAGTGAGAGATTGGGTTCCACGGAATAGACAATGGAATCTCCCACGGATCTCGTAGTATAGAGGGCAATAGAAGAAGAAGTGTTCTTCAGTTTCAATTTCCTGGTTGCGCCCTGTGCAAGCTGGACGAAGTGTGAGAAAGATGGAAAATTCCTGGGAGGCAGGAGAGAACCACAATTTCAAATACTTGCGATGGATTTTTACAGGCACAGGGTTTGCAATGCTCTCTGGTAGCAACAACTGCTAAAAACAAATATTGAGAAATCACATGACCTTTAAAATGACAATTTTAACATCACAATATATAGTGGAAAAGTCTTCAAGGAATCTTATTACATAACCCTCACCCCCTCCTGCTCACCAGTATTTTTCCTGTTTTCCTTCGGCCTAAGTGTTGGCCTAGGTTTTGCCCAGAGTTAGTAAGGCGAGTTGTCATGGTTTATAGCAAGTGTATTGGTCTCAGCTCTGGTTTATTATAACTTTGTCTTTCCTCCCCAAGAAGGCCTGCCTACCATTTCTCCATTAAGTGGTTTATGTTGGGATATGATGTGAAGGTGGAGGAAGAGGAGAGGAAGCTGGAAAAAGCAATCAAGGACGTTGAGCAGCAAAAAGAAGAGGTACTGCTGCAACTGCGTGATCTGGAGCTCAAGACTACAGACTTCCAGGACAAGGAGGAGAGGTAACTCCCACTTGTGCACAGCTGCTGGGCCTTTTCACGTGTCATCTCCGGGGTCTACCATTGCTACCAGGTTAAGCACATGGATTCATGTACTTGGAGGGACTCAGATTACAGTTTCTACCTGGCATGGGCTTTAGTGCAAATGTCTTTTTCACTGCTGACGCTTCAGGTTTAACCAAGTGACAGACTTTATGGGTGCCTCATGCAGGTTCTGGCACGACTGTAATGACTTCAAGATGCAGCTTACAGCCCATCAGGTCTCTCTCTCTCTCACTCTCTCTCTCTCTCAATTCGGAAGTGGCGCATAGAAAAATTCCATAATGAGGAGGTCAAGGCTGAGTACGTCCAGGCCTTGCAAGAGGCTCTCCCTCATTTTGTCCAATCGCTCCAAGAACTTCAGTCTCGCTCTGATAACGCAAGAAATGAAGTCGAAAGAGCAGTGGACTCTTGGGAGAGTTTCGTTTCCTCCGTGGCTGACAAGATCATTGGGAGGAAACTAATTGTCTGCGGTAGAGCTGTTAATTGGTGGACCAATGAGATTAAACTCAAGATAGCTGAGAGACGAGCCCTCTATAAAGAGTGCTGCAATTTGAAAACCAACAGAGAATTGTGGGCGAGGTACTACCAGCTCCGTAAAGATATCAATCAGCTTGTTAGGTCTCAGAAGAAATTATCTGGGACAAGTTATACAGTGAAATAAACTCAAACCACCATGGTGGTAATGACAAGAAATTCTGGTTGGCCCTTCAACGTTTGTACAAGCCGAAAAACGGTCAGCAAGTACAAGCGCTGAAGACTACTAAAGGTGCAGTGGTGACTTCATCGGTTGACATGGTCAAAACCTTTTAAACTCACTACAGTATCCTTGGCAGAACTTCTAGGTCTAACCGTGAGGGGTCTTCTGCTGAATGGAGGGACACAGTTGGAAAAACTGTTCCTATGATTCAAAACAGCCCTGATGAACTGGAGTATATTTCAATGGCTTATAACGCTCCCATTAGTTCTTCTGAGATTGTGGAAGCAATTGAACATTTAAATGGATATAAAGCTGGTGGACCTGATGGTATTGTCAACGAGCTTATCAAGCACGGTGGCGATCCCATGATAGAGGCCCTAGTCCTCTTTAACCTTATCTAGAAGACTGAAATGATCCCCTTTCGCTGGCGACAGGGGGTCATTGTCAATCTATACAAGAAGGGTGACAGAGAAGAACCGGGGAACTACCGTGGCATCACGCTCCTCAATGCTGTTGGCAAGACATTCTGCAGAGTTATAAGTACTTGTCTCGAGGTTGATCTGGAGTCTAGAGGTTGTTTCCACGAAGGCCAAGCTGGCTTTCGGCAAAACAGGGGCTGTGTGGATCATATCTTCACTCTAAGCCAGATTATCCAGGGAAGGAAAAAAGAAGGGAAACCCACTTATGTTTTTTTCCTGGATGTCAAAAAGGCTTATGACACAGTGTGGAGAGATGGCCTATGGTTCCGCCTCTGGTCTTGTGGGATCAAGGGAAAGATGTGGAGAGTTGTCCACAACTTGTATGCTCACACCAAAAGCTGTGTCACTGTTAACGGACAGAAGTCCAACTTCTTTGACATAGACCAAGGTGTAGCTCAAGGATGTACTCTCTCCCCTCTGCTCTTCAATGTTTTCATAACTCCTCGAGGATGTGGAAAGTGAGGGATTTGGGTTAAGGGTGGGTGATACCACCATACCAGCCCTTTGCGGATGACTTCGCAGGCATAGGGGAGACTCCAACCAATCTCCAGGAGTTGATTGATTGCGCGAAGAGATACTTTGATCTTTGGGGGCTAGAGGCTAATGTCAGCAAATGTGCAGTGGTAGCATTCAACGACAGAGGAGAGGGAGGAAGTGATCTTAAGTGGCAGTGGGGTAGCCAAGAGATCCCGGTCCTCCCTTCCTACACTTACCTGGGCGTTGAGTTTTCCTCCAATTGTAATTTGGATGCACATATCCGGAAAGTTGTTCAAACTGGCAAGGGCAAAGCTCTGGGGCTCACTAAATTTTTCCACTGCAGAGGGGTCAACTCTGAGGTTAAGAAAACCATGCTTTGTCACGTTATTAGACCTGCCTTGGAGTACGAATCTGCTATATGGGTTGATAACTCCAACCAGGCTAAGTCTCTAGAATCCATTCAAGTGGGGGTGCTTAAGGAGTGTATGTCAGCATGCTCCAAAACAGCCAATGTGGCTGTTCGGGGTGAGTTTGGCATTCCGTCCTTAAGCTCCCGATGGTGGGGTCAGCTGCAACATATGCCCAACACCAGATATCCTAAGTTAATCGACTCTATATCTTGGAAACAGGACCGCCCTGTCAAACAGGCCAAGTCCTGGCAGAAGAGAGTAGAAGAGATTCTCAAGGACCTGGACCTGGATCCGCAAGTCTTGACCCTGCTGGATAAATCTGACTTAGAGGCTGTAGTGTCCACAGCCATGTCTGTTGCCATGAGATTGTCTGATGAAAATGAAGTTAGGCAGAAAACTTCCCTGAACTTGTTTCCAGTCAGTGACATGGGGGAGGACATCTTGGATGACCTCAAGGGTCTACCCACTCTCCGCACTAGACTGAAATTTAAACTCAGGGCAGGAAGCCTACCTTTGAACAGCAAACAGAAGCAGAGAGGAAAGGGAGAGTGCAATTGCCCGTTGTGTGGGCAATCTGAAGACAGTATTCATTTTCTGATACACTGTCCGGGGTTCTCTCACCAAAGAGACGCTCTCTTCAAATCTATGGGAATTGTGCCTGTACCCCTGTTTACCAACTTTGAAAGTCTCGAGGCTGAGCCAAAAGCCCAGGCCCTCCTGAGGCCTAGTTTTTGGGCAAATCACACACAGCAGATGCTTGTGTGAAGGGATTTCTAGAGGATATCTGGAAAACCCGGATTAATTCTATATATGAAGGTAAGTCTTACTACCAACGTCAGCCCCTGACAGAGGTAGGTTCTGTCCCTTTTGTTCCCGCTCAAACTGGGCGCAGGGTCTATGGCCACAAGGCTACGGCAAACAACGTCTTATGAGTACAATCTCTCTCTCTCTCAAGCTCACCAGGGAGACGCCCTCTTTTGAACTTTGAAAATTTCAAGGCTGAGCCAAAAGCCCAGGCCCTTTTGGGGCCTAGTTATTGGGCAAATCACACACAGCAGATTGATGCTTGTGTAGAGGGATTTCTAGAGGATGTCTGGGAAACTCGGATCAATTGTCTGTTCCAAGGTAAGTCGTACTACCGGTGTCAGCCCCTGACAATGGTAGTTTCTGTCCCTTTGTGTTCCACTCAAACTGGGGCGGGGTCAATGGCCACAAAGGCTACGGCAAACAACGTCTTATGGGTACATTGTCTCTCTCTCTAAAGCCCTGCCCTTGTGGGTGTCTAACCTTTGGGCTGCTGACACACAGCAGATTGATGCTTGTGTGAAGGTTTTCTAGAGGATATCTGGAAAGCCCGAACTAATTGTTTATTCCGAGCTAAGTCACTCACTACCGGAGTGAGCCCCTCACAAAGGAAGTGTCTATTCCCTCTGTTTCCGTCCAAACTGGGCGCGGGGTCTATGGCCACAAGGCTACGGCAAACAAGGTCTTATGAGTCTCTCTCTCTCTGAGTACATTCTCTCTGGGCGCGGTGTCTATGGCCACAATGCTACAGCAAACAATGTCTTATGATATTCTCTCTTAGCAGCTAACTTTCACAAGCCCCTCCATTCTTTTGTGAGAATTATTTCCAGTACTTCTCTTTATTGCCAGATCCTCACTTCCATGAGCACCAGCCAGGCCAGTGAAGATAGAACTGGAACCGAGTTGGTCAAGATCCACAGAGTACAAGCCCTCCTATCGGCGTCAAGATCCTTCAGGATACAAACCCTCCTGCCTGCCAGGGCTCTCTCTTCACTGCCCTACCTATTATGAGATCAGAGGAAGATATTGGTGCTTTTTAAGAGGTTTCCGTGGTAGACAGAGCAGCTTCAGTTTCTTTTTTTCTTCTACTGTGGAACTTTGGAGTCTTCTGGTTTCTTTTCTTTCTACTGCATGTCTATGGACTGTCCGCCGGCCCCTTGTAGACAGTGTAGAGGTTTATACCTTTTCTGTCTGATATCTTTGGTTACCTCTCAAATGTGATTCAAAGTTTTCTAGCAACACACTTACCCACACTCATTTAAACTCAGAGCAGTGGGTCTACCTTTGACTAATAAACAAATGCAGAGAGGAATGGGAAATTGTCAATGCCCTATGTACAGGCAGCCTGAAGACTATCCACTTTCTGATGCAATGTCCAGGGTATTCTCATCAGAGAGCAACCCTCTTCAGGACCATCAAGAACATAGTCCCTGCACCGCCCTTCGCCAACTTTCAAAATCTTGTGGCTGAGCCTAAAACCCTGGCCCTGTTGGGGTCTAACTGCTGGGCAGCTCACAGCAAGCAGATTGATGCTTGTCTGAAGGGCTTTCTCAGGAAATCTGGAAAGCCCGAACCAATTATTTATATGACTTAAGTCCCACTACGGGAGTGAGCCCCTCACAAAGCTAGTGTCTGTTCCCTCTTGTTCCGCCCAAACTGGGTGCAGGGTCTATGGCCACAAGGCTACGGCTAATAGCATCTATGAGTACATTCTCTCCGTCGCAATGCTCACGCAATTCTCTGGGATTCTTCTGTTTGAACCCCATCAGCCTTGTGCGAAGATTCCAGTTGGTACTGTCATTGGATTGAACTCGGATTGATTAATTATTTGTTTCAAACTAATCCTTAAACCTTGTATTCCATATCTTCCTCTCTTACGGGGAAAGATAAACAGGCCTTTTGCATTTGTTCATTCAAATACTTTTCTTTTGTTGATTGTGGGACAGGAGGAGAGGGACGGTGTGCTGGCCAAGATAGACGTCGCTCAAGCACAGTTGGAGATGCTGAAGCGCACTAATGTGCTGAATGATGCCTTCCACATTTGGCATGATGGTGACTTTGGAACCATCAACAATTTCCGCCTGGGCCGCCTTCCGAGCGTTCCTGTGTGTTCAGCTGCCCAACTCTGCTCCTCCATCCCTGTTCGCTTGCTTTTGCTCCTATTCTATTTTACTTCATGGCAACGGCAAGCAACGTCTTATGCGTACATTCTATTTTACTTCATGAAGCTGACCTGGAGGTTGTAGTATCCAAAGCCATGTTGGATGCCCGAAGACAGGCCCAAAAAAATGAAGTTAGGCATAAACTTCCCTAAACTTGTTTTCAGTCTGTGACATGGGCGAGGACAGTAAGGATGATCTGAAGGGCCTACCTACCCTCGGCACTAGACTGAAATCTAAACTCAGCCCATCTTTGAACAATGAACAGACGTAAAGAGGAAAAGGGGATTGTAATTGCCCGATGTGTGAGCAGCGTGAAGACAATATCCAATTCCTGATACTTTGTCCGGGAGTGGCCCAGAGAGTGGCCCTCTTCGGGAACATCAGGATTATTGCTCCTGCACCTCTGTTCACCAACTCGAAAATCTTGAGGCTGAGCCAAAAGACCTGGCCCTGTTGGGGTCTAATTGCTGGGCAGCTTACACACAGCAGATTGATGCTTGTGTGAAGGGCTTTCTAGAGGATATCTGGAAAGCCTGAACTGATTGTTTATACCAAGGTAAGTCCCGCTACCAGAGTGAGCCCCTCACGATGGTAGTGTCTGTTTTCTTTTCTTCCGCCCAAACTGGGCACGGAGTCCTTGGCCACAAGGCTGTCTTATGAGTACTTTTTTTTCTATTTTACATCATGCCACAAGGCGACAGCAAACGTCTTACAAGTACACTCTATCTTACTAATCTTCATGAGGCTACAGCAAACAACATCTTATGAGTACATTCTATTCTACTTCATGAATGTGTATGTCAGCATGCTCCAAAACAGCCAATGTGGCTGTTCGGGGTGAGTTTGGCATTCCGTCCTTAAGCTCCCGACGAGATGAATTCAAGGTCAGATGGTGGGGTCAGCTGCAACATATGCCCAACACCAGATATCCTAAGTTAATCGACTCTATATCTTGGAAACAGGACCGCCCTGTCAAACAGGCCAAGTCCTGGCAGAAGAGAGTAGAAGAGATTCTCAAGGACCTGGACCTGGATCCGCAAGTCTTGACCCTGCTGGATAAATCTGACTTAGAGGCTGTAGTGTCCACAGCCATGTCTGTTGCCATGAGATTGTCTGATGAAAATGAAGTTAGGCAGAAAACTTCCCTGAACTTGTTTCCAGTCAGTGACATGGGGGAGGACATCTTGGATGACCTCAAGGGTCTACCCACTCTCCGCACTAGACTGAAATTTAAACTCAGGGCAGGAAGCCTACCTTTGAACAGCAAACAGAAGCAGAGAGGAAAGGGAGAGTGCAATTGCCCGTTGTGTGGGCAATCTGAAGACAGTATTCATTTTCTGATACACTGTCCGGGGTTCTCTCACCAAAGAGACGCTCTCTTCAAATCTATGGGAATTGTGCCTGTACCCCTGTTTACCAACTTTGAAAGTCTCGAGGCTGAGCCAAAAGCCCAGGCCCTCCTGAGGCCTAGTTTTTGGGCAAATCACACACAGCAGATGCTTGTGTGAAGGGATTTCTAGAGGATATCTGGAAAACCCGGATTAATTCTATATATGAAGGTAAGTCTTACTACCAACGTCAGCCCCTGACAGAGGTAGGTTCTGTCCCTTTTGTTCCCGCTCAAACTGGGCGCAGGGTCTATGGCCACAAGGCTACGGCAAACAACGTCTTATGAGTACAATCTCTCTCTCTCTCAAGCTTATGAGTACAATCTATTCTATGAGTACAATCTAATCTACTTCATGAGAATGGAAGAGGCCCTGAGGATTATGGAGTTTCTAGTTTTTTTCCTTAACTTGCGGCACTGCACTGAAAGAACCCAGTTTTTGACATGATAGAATAAATCAAATTGCCATTATTGCTGACAGAACTGAAAATACATGAAAGCATGTCTTTGAGATGAAGGGATTGGAGATGCAGGTGGAATGGGACGAGATAAATGCTGCATGGGGCCAAGCGTGCCTGCTGCTCTACACCATGGCCCAGTATTGCCGCCTTAATTTCTCGTATCCTTTCTGCAATTACTGTATGGAGATTGTGTTGATGTCTGCCTGTCTTGTGTTACATGTGTGTGAGAGGGATGTGTGCACCCATCCTCGGTAGTCTGACAGACAGATGGAGTAAAGCATCTCCTGAGACCAGGGTTTGTTCGGTATTTAGCACCCAAGAGGTGGAGACAGACATAGTTGCTTTTTTCCGTGGAAAAGATACTATAGATGAGAGGGAAGATACTGCTTTTTTTTCAGAGATTGCTAGTCTGTGGCAGGCTATGTGTAACTCAAGTGATTAGCAGGTTACTGAATGAGGCACCTCTTAGGCAAGTAGTCGTGGGGTTTTTGACTAAGTTTTTGGTTCTCTTTTAGTTCTGCTTGTTTGGGTCTGACAGGCCCCTGGCCTCCATACACAATGTAATATTGTTGGACCGTTAACAAGGGTGTAACAGATATCGGATTCTTCCAATGGGAAGCTACCCTCGAATTGCAGACAATAAGAACACATATGAGTTGTAAGTTTCATGACCACTATCTACTTTACCAAGCATTTACAGTCTAACCTACATGTAGAATGTAATACCATTCACAAATGAGGGAAATAGAAATGGAAAACAGAACGATAGCAGGACAGGTATTGGATCTGCATCGAGTGGGCATTATAATCTCCTTCACATCAAACCGTGGGAATTGATTCCGGAGATTTTGTGTGAGGCTTAATGAATGGAAGATCTGCTTTGTTTGGGTCTCTTCTTGTGGAAGAATGCAGTAGAAAGAACTGTTCCTCTATTCCAAGAGAGCCCTGATGAACAGGCCCCTCCTCACAAAGGGTGACAACGCGCCCATTAGTTCTTCTGACATTACTGAAGCTGTAGAACATCTAAGGGCTATAAAACAGGGCCTGATAACATTGTCAACAAGCTAATCAAACATGGTGGCATCCTGTTGTGGAGGCCCTTGCCTTCTCTTTAACTTTATTTGGAGGACTGAAGTGATTCCCTTTCGTTGGAGAGAGGGTTTCATTGTGAACCTGCATAAGAAAGGTGACAGAGAATAGCCTGGAAACTATCGCGGCATCACGCTTCACTCCCATGGGGGTTGACAACTCCAACCATGCTAAATCTCTGAATTCATTCAGGTTGCGGTGCTCAAAGAGAGCATGTCAGCGTGCTCTGGAACAGCTACTGTAGCTGTTCGTTTTGAGTTTGGCATACCTCCCTTAGGCTCTCAACATCATGAGTCCAAGGTCAGATGGTGGGGCCAGTTGAATTGTATGACTGATACCAGATGATTCTTGGAAGCAAGACCATCCTGTTAAACAGGCTAAGTCTTGGTGGAAAAGTGTAGACGAGATTTTGCAAGTATCTGAATATTAGCCAGAAAAATTGAGCTTGCTACATGAAGCTGACCTGGAGGTTGCAGTGTCTAATGCCATGTGGGATGCCCAAAGACTGGCCGATGAAAATGAAGTTAGGTATAAAACTTCCCTGAAGTCATTTCCAATCTGCGACATGGGGGAGGACCTTACGGATGTTCTCAAGGGCCTACCTACCCTTGGCACTAGACTTCAATTTAAACTCGTGGTGGGAAGCCTACCTTTGAACCAAAAACAGATGCAGAGAGGAAAAAGCCATTGTAATTGCCCGATGTGCGGGCAGCCTGAAGACAATATCCATTTTCTGATACATTGTCCGGGATATTCTCACCAGAGAGTGACCCTCTTCAGGAACATCAAGAACATTGTTCCCGCACCTCCGTTCACAAACATTGAAAATCTCAAGGCTGAGCCATAAGCCCTGACCCTGTTGGGGTCTAATTGCTAGGCAGCTCACCCAGAGCAGGTTGATGCTTGTGTGAAGGGCTTTCTAGAGTATATCTGGAAAGCCCGAACTAATTGTCTATATCAAGGTAAGTCTAACTACCAGAGTGAGCCCCTCACAAAGGTAGTGTCTAATCCATTTTGTTCCGCCCAAACTGGGCACGGGGTTTGTCTACAAGGTTACGGCAAACGACGTCTTATGAGTACAATCTCTCTCCGAGCGCAGCTTGAAGACTAGATCCATTTTCTGATGCAACGTCCAGGGTATTCTCATTAGAGAGCAACCCGCTTCAGGTACATCAGGAACATATTCCCTACAGCTTTGCTTGCCAACTTTCAAAATCTTGAGGCTGAGCCTAAAGGCCTGGCCCTGTTGGGGTATGGCTGCTGGGCAGACCACATACAGCAGATTGATGCTAGTGTGAAGGGCTTACTAGAGGAAATCTGGAAAACACAGAACAAATTGTTGATATCACAGTACTGGAGCAAGCCCCTCGCAAGGTAGTGTCTGTTCCCTTCGTTCCGTCCAAACTGGGGGCAGGGTCTATGGCCACAAGGCCACAGCATAGAAAGTCTTAGGAGTGTTGGAAAACCACTGGCGTATGGTCGGGCTAGGGATTGAACCTAGGAACTCCCCCATTCCGGTGGGGTGCTCTACCACTGAGCTACCCGTCCCTTTCTGTTCTCAGAGTGCCGTGCAAGGGCTATAGCCTTGACACCTCCAACAAGGAGTACTTTCTCTCTACACTTCTTCTTCTATTGCACCCTATACTATGAGATCCGTGGGAGATTCCATTGTCTATTCCGTGGAACCCAATCTCTCACTGAGGTCTTTTACTATGAAGATCAGAAATGCTTGGCAGCCTACCTGCACGAGGCATTCACCCTTAGACAATCACTAGAACAATAGTTCTTATCTCTCTGGTTTCCTCTTTTCTCTCATGTTTTTCTTTCCATTTTGTCCCATAAGCTCTATAAGCTTTCCGCGGACGTTATAAAGCACCATTTCATTTCATTTCATTTCTCTAAGTGCAGAAAACTTCCCTGAACCTGTTTCCAGTCTGTGACATGGGTGAGGCCATCATGGATGACCTCAAGGGTTTACCCACTCTTGGCACTAGACTGAAATTCAAACTCAGCGCTGGTAGTCCACCTTTGAACAGCAAACAGACGCAGAGAGGAAAGGGGGATCGTAAGTGCCAGTTGTGGCAACCTGAAGACAATATCCATTTCCTGATTGATTGTCCTGGGTACTCTCACCAGAGAGACACCCGGTTCAATTCCATCAAGGGAATTGTTCCTGTGCCTCTGTTTTGAAAATCTCGGGACTGAGCCAAAAGCCCAGGCCCTTTTGGGGTCTAGTTAATGGGCAAATCAAACACAGCAGATTGATGTTTGTGTGAAGGGATTTCTAGAGGATATCTGGAAAACTCGGATCAACTGTATCTTCCAAGGTAAGTCATAGTACCGGCATCAGCCCCTGACAAAGGTTGTTTCTGTCCCTTTGTGTTCCGCTCAAACTGGGCACGGGGTCACTGGCCACAAGGCTACGGCAAACATCTTATGAGTACATTCTCTAAGTGCCCATTGGTGTGACATTCATTTCTTTCATTCTTTCTTTTGATGTTATAAACTACTATTTCCTTCACCTGCGCACCTTATTCTCGGGCATGAGCAAATCTTCAAGAGTCATTTACAGGGGCGTTCCGGACATGTGTTCAGGTTTGGCCCTGTGAATCTGTTTTGGAGCACACGCTATGACAAGGCCATGACCTTCTTCTTAGCGTGCCTAAAGGAGTTTGCGGAGTTTGCAAATGCCAAAGATAGGGCAGCCAACATTCCGCCTGAGAAATGTTTCCAGCTGCCATACAAGTAAGTGACTTGAGAACAATTAGGAATTTAAGCTTTTTCTGAGATCAAACTCTATACCTATGACATGGAGAGGAAACTGACTACCTTTCATAACTCCCCAGTATTCAAGACAAACAATTCCAAAGCAACATGTAAGAGCACCTGCTGCATGGAATCTACATAGCCGAAGGGAGGAGGAGGCAAAAAAAATTTGTCTGTGGGATGCCCGAGAGAGAGATCCTGCTCTCTAAGGCAGCAAGCCTCATGAGATATGCCACCAGACATTTGTAATGGAACACCTTTGTGAGGTATTGGCTGTCTCTAAATAGTCTGCAGTGGTGGCACCGGATTTCGTAGTTTAGAGGACAGTGGAAGAAGAAATGCTATTCAGTCTCAATCTCCAGCATGTCTTCTCTAGCACAAGTGGGGCACAAGCGTTAGGTAAACTGCAGGTTATCCCATCTGCCAGTTTCTATCAAAATGCTAAAATGAGCTACAGCCTACTTGTCTGTTATCTGTTGCAATGTTTACATGTTCTTTTTCTAGCACCTGACTTCATACATGGTTGGCATAAGGCTAAATGAGTTTTGTACATATTCTTTCTCTGGTCCTGCAGGATAGAAAATGATAAGGTTGACGGGTTCACAATAACACAGAGTTTCAACCGGCAAGAGAGATGGACCAAGGCACTCAAATACACTCTCTGCAATCTCAAGTGGGCTCTCTACTGGCTCATTGGCAACACTGCTTTCCAGCCTGCATCACCATCCTCATCCATTGCACTCGGCACTGGCCATGGTAGTTCCTCTTCTCAAGGAGCAATTCAGCCGGAAACCAAGAATAGTGGCCCGAGTGTGTCATCTCGTTCTCCTCATGCCAGCAACTAAGGCAATGGGTGTCCTTTATGCACTGGCATGGGATAAAGAACCTCGACTGGGACTCCATGATACTTTCATTGAAGAGTCTAGAGCAGCTCTACATTGGCCACACATATGGCAACCAATATCCTCGGAGCATGGGATATTGAGAGTTGGGTTGTCAATCATGTCTTCCATTCCCATCTCCATGTTAATTTGACTCACAGTTCATGATTGTGTTTGTACTATTTGCGGGGATTCACTTGATCAATCAAGGCCATCCTCAAAAGTGCTCGAAGAAAAAGAGGCTCCTAGTAATTTGTCCACTCCCTCGGTCTCAGGTTGGTCTTCCAGTCTTTTGTTGCACTCGAAGGGCGATTGCTGGATGTTGAGTGGTGTGTTGGTTAGAAGGCAGGAGAGATGTCCCCTTCACTCTCTCCGAAGACATGAACGGATGCATTGCCATTCTAGAGTGAATGGGGCTCATCAGTTTTGATTCAGTACGCTTTTCAGCAAATGGAAACTTCTTTTATGTTTGGGCTTTCACCCATGCTACCAGAGTTAGTGAGCTGGGTTTTCAATCCTGTGTGTGGAGAGGGGAGTTGTATAGGAATGATAAGAAGATGGGTGTCCATGGAGAGCTAGAATGGATGGATATGATGAGTGAAACAAGTGCAAGAGGACCATAAGGGTTGTGCAATCTTGTTGATTTGGTATCACTAAGATCTAGGAGCATATTAAAATGCCTCTCCATCGGGTATTTTTTAGGAGCAAAAAGAAATATATTCCCTGAAGGTTGGGGTGAGAAACTATTTGGGAGGGGCATTGCTCCAAAGCACTGTCTATTATTCTTTCTGTCATGGTTTTAGTCATGGTTAGCTAGAAATGATTTATTTTTAGTTAATTAGGACATTATGGAAGATAATAGGAATAATGTAAGAACTTAATGCACATGTGCAACCTATGACAGAATGGTACGCCGGCATGTCAAATCTTCCCCACCCTCTCTTTAGAGTGAGATGGAACTGAAGGAGTGTCAACTTCTATTGGGGTTACACTGGGTTACACTAAGAGGTGTGTAACTCCACTTGGGGTTACATCGGGTTACACAACGAGGTGTGTAACGCCACTTGGGGTTACATCGGGTTACACAACGAGGTGTGTAACGCTACTTGGGGTTACACGACGAGGTGTGTAACTCCACTCGGTGTAACCCACACTTGGTCTCGAAATTTGACCAAGTCCAAATGTGGCCAAGTATAAAATGGACCAACCAGAATTACATGAAAAATTGGGGTTACAGAGGGTTACACTGACCGGGGTTACACTGCCACAACCTCCCATTAGGAACTGAACCCAGAACCTTGCCGCCTCCATTGCTATCACCTTACCATCACACTACCCACCACAACTAGCAACATGCTTGGATTCATAAGTATTTAATAGTGAAACCAAGATAATATGGGGTAGGGAGGATTTGACAGGGGGCCCGCCGGAGGAGCCCAGGTTGCCAGAATCCTGCGAAAGTACTGTCAGATCACACGCGTCCATTAAGTTCTTACATTATTCCTATTATCTTCCCATCTATGTTTTTATTTTGTTGGCATTGGAACTTCATCAATTTCATGTGTCAAGTGAGGTTCACTTAGAGCATCTCCATGGTGACACGGTACCTGCCCAAAAACGGCAATCTGGTCCTAGAAAGGCAGCGGGGCTTGCTCCACGGTTGCCTCAGCCCGGTAGAATTGATGCAAGCCCCGCCTCAAATCTGCCTCCCCCATGCACTTCTGCCAAACATAGAGGGACCCCGCCAACCACTAGACATTAAATTTGTGAGGTCGTCAACATGCCAAGATTGCAATGGAGGGAGGGGCTTGCCATAAATTTGTGAGTTCATGAGATATGATGTCCTCGGTCAACGCGCCAAGATTGCGATGGAGCCGCGGGGGCTATCTTGCCTTGGGGGCTATCTCTACTCTCCCAACCGCCTACATAGTGCCAACCAAACCTTTGCCCTGATAATTACCGTCACCCCTGTAACCAGGGTATACTATGACGTTTGACGGGCTTGCCTCAGGGCTATCTTGCCACCTGGCTATCTACCGTCCCAACTGCGTACATAGTGCCAACCAAACCTTCCCCATAATAATTACCGTCACCTCTGTAACCAGGGTATATGATGTTTGAGGGGCCTGCTCACCGTGGAGATGCTCTTAGGACGCGGAGTGGGTTTTCTCCGTGTGAGAGTTGGGAAGATTCATCCTCTTCTTCTTGAGCTTTTCTAGACCTCTTGCATTTCACATGATCAGTCAAAGCTCTATACTTCCTATCACCATTGCATGACCGCTCTAGGGACTAGGGCTAGCTTTGAACTATTTGGCAAATTGGAAAGAAGAATGTGTAGCCTACAAATTGTTTGCGCGTGTTAGTCCTATTTATAGAGTATGCAGATAATGGCGTCTCGTAGTTGACAATACTGACACAATACTCTGTTCTCCAAAGTAAATGAATGACAAAATTATACATTAGAAAGAACCTATGATTCTCCGCTACAAATAAGGGTCACGAATTGTGTGAGGAGCAGGATTGTGGCCTCCATTGATAAGCGGCTTCATTCTGTAATCAACTTCTACTACTTTGGGGCTGGCCGGCCATCTTGAGCTAGTGTTGTCGTCGTGTCTTACTTCTACATTTGTTTCACACATCACATGTTTTATCCTTCTTTGCCATTGATTGAACTTTGTAATTGCCGGATCAGACAATCTGGTGTTGAGGGCAACATCCGGGAAATAATTTCAGTTGAACCAGCCAGTAGCCGCTCATTCCCGGCAGCAATCGGCTAAGTGGGTTGGGCAGTCGGTGCTGCCCCTTAGTGGTAACTATACTCGGTCAATTTCTGAGATAATTTTTTTACAACCGGTAATATTCCTAATGATTTATTTTGTGTTCAGCTATAAATCCGGCCCTTATAAATATCAACCGGTTGACAACACAAGTGTCAAATGCACAACAATAAGTAAATAATAATAATAATAAATAATCACAACCAGTTTTAAGCAATTCAAACAAGTGAAGAACATTGTATCCTTATAGAAGTTGGACCTGTCAATGCCTTCAAACCACATGGAGGCCAAGAATTGAACCCGCGTGGACAGGTGAGCTGTGATAGCAGGCAGCGAGCGCAAGCAGGCGTGGGGCTGGGGCTGCGAGAGCAACGTCCAGACTTAGTAGGGTTTGCCCGCGGCCCGCCCTCTTGAGTTCAATATTTTTTCACCTAAACGCCCTTCCTTGGATGTAACCCGGCCTGGCACGTTGGTTTCTGCCATGTGGTGGACTTCGACGGCCATTTCTGTTTTTTGTAATATAAGAAGGGCCGGAATCCGTCCAGGCCTTGCCAACTAAGGCAGATTTCCTGTCTGTAATGAAATGGAAAGGCAAATATCCTTCCTAAAAGTAGGGCACCCGGTTGATTTCCGCTTCAGCCATTTTTTCTTGAGGTTTCATATTTCATACGGAAATCTTTCGCACTAAAGAATTCCGCGCTCACGCTTATACTCAACTTTGAATTGTAGATTCGAGGACACAAGGGTGCCTCCCTTTCTTACCAAGGAATGTGCATGATCGCATGTACGCAGAGTTGGATAAGGAATTGCCGGATACCAACATCTGGAATTCAGTCGGCTAGCATGTAACTGGCTTCCGGTTCTCCCCCTTGGTTTGTTGAGGGTCAATAAACATTTGTGGTACTTCAGCCAAAAATTCTCAAGTACTGTTCCACGAGGTAGTTTTTGAGCAGATTTTGGTGTAAAAATCTGGCATGCACACGTTTCAAGTTTTAACTTGTCCACTTTGGCAAAATCAGGCTCCTGATACTCACCTACTGGCATTTTTTGGCAAAATTTCGGGACTTTACGACTTTACCCCCATATTTTTTGTTTTTTTTTGCCAGAACGAGAAACACTATTCAATAATTCTAAATAAAGCTTCCAGGGCCAGACCCCTGTTCTCAAAAAAAATAAAAAATAAAAAATAAAACACTAATTCGACTCCTGACGCACATGCCGTCAACATAAGTATTATGTATTAGGTAAGGGCCATTGGTCGCCACGTCACCTGGAATAATCTGCCGAAGAGCCAGCGAGCGGCGGCCCTTCGGCAGATTACCGACGTTCGCTGGATCTTCGGTAGATTATTCCACGTGACATGGCGACCAATGGCTGTTGCCTTCCGTAATTAGGAATTCTCTCATAATGGAATGATCCAGAGTTCAACATCTGGACGTGAACAGCCTCTAGGAATTTTTATTTGATCTATATAGACATGGCAGGATAGAAAAGATTGAAGACAACTTGTGCTGGTAGAAGCGCTAGCATCAGATCACAAAAATTGATGCGGGCAAGTTGTAATGATACAAGACCCGACAGATTATAGGATATAATGTGACCACCGAAAGGCCAGAATTTCGAGCCAAAGCAAATTACGTACTAGATAATGGCCACCGGGCGGACCCGGTGAGCGGCGGGGCCGCGAGCAGGGTCAACTGGTGGCCATTATGGAACGTAATTGGAATAGGGGAGTATTACTCGGTCTACAAACCCAGATGTCGATATCAGAGCTAGGATAGCCAAGAAAAACGTGCCACGTGGTGCAATGTGGCAAACTCCCTTGACAAGTGAAGGGCCAAACCCTGAGAAACCTTGGGTGGCAGCTGGAATACGACCCCATGTCCAATTACGTGACTTGGAACTCGGATTTGAACCCGAATCAGCGGGGTAGCAGCGAGTGTGTGGTGAGGGCGGGCCATGTGTTGGATGCTGAATCTATGGAATGTGGATAGGTTTATACGTTACATGGTTCCACACGTGTGCCAGGACGCATGTGAATTATTGTTGGATTCCTCCCTGCAACAGGGTCAACGGGCATACACGTGGGACCGTCCTGACCGTCCTGGCATTAAAATCTAGAAAGAGAGAACTGCATGGGGAGTCACCTGTGTTTTTTTTTCACTTTCCCAAAATCGCAGGCAGGGCGACATGTAGATTCTACCCAACGCCCATGTGGGAGAATAACGAGGTGACAGAGCTGGAAAAGAGGCTATATTACAGGTGTCATATTTTTACAGGTCCACGTAGGACAAATCTGGCTCCTGGTATCTTACCAGGATTTTTCAGATTTAAGAAAAAAATCACTGCCGGGGATGGCCAAATTTTGAAGTTACAACAAAAAACAATCTTCCAAGATAATAAATTTAATCCTTGAGTTAATGCAACCTTCGGGGAGGTAATCATATTTCACCCTAATAACACATGTGGGCCCACTGTCAGAGAAGTCGGTTCCTTGCGACAAGGCCAACGAGATTGATGGCATCTTAGTTGTCATCTATTTATTATTACTATTATTATTATTTATTTGTTTTTTTAGAAACAAAAGAAACCTGGGAGGGACAGCCCACAATTCAGGCCCTTGAGGAGGGGGAAAAATTAACCCCCTTTCATTTATGGGTCATGACACCTACAGGACAAACAATGCCCAGACTCATGAACAATCCACACATAGGGGCAGGGCAGCGAGTTTGAACCCCCGAACTACATGGGCGTCACACTGTGCATTTACCAGCTACACTACCAGCCGATGTGCTATTTCAATTAACCTGATAAATTTCCCTCCATAGAAGATCAATACATACTACAGTAGGTTCATAGCAGATTAGGAAACAACCATACAATAGGGTCATATGGTAGTGTACTGACAAAACTTATGCCGCTTACTTTTGTACAAATAAACGCGCCGAAATCGATGGTTCACACTCATTAATGTCGGTACCTTCCAGGGGAAGCCACCAGACCACACAGTACTGTCATGGCTTTTACCATGCACATGCATCCGAGCACCCTACTCATGCCCAGCCCGGCTATGTCCGGACATACTTATTATCCATACGAAGGTCAGCAGCATTATTTTACCGTAGGTTCAAAGCTGATTAGGCACAAATTAAGTTTTAAAAAAAAGTGCCTAAGCAAATCTGTGATTTTTCAAGATTTATGCCTAAAAAGTTGGAAAAATAATATGAAAGTGCCTAATTCAGTAAAAATCCTACTATATATAATTTCTATTGAAAACAAAAACAAATGCCTCCATAAATGTTCAAAAAGTATAGGCAAACTCCCTAGGTCCATACAACCTCCAAAGGACCTTCCAATGAGTCTCGCACATCCTGCATATGTCTTCATCCCCTTCAAGTCAAGGTACATCTGAGTCTTCAATGTGCAAATTTCCAAGGCAGCGACTCATGCTCTCCACCACCTCAACATCAAATAGAAATCTGGTACCTCTCCACTTGAGGAGCTGTGGCTCTAAACAAAGGCTATGTGAAATTGCTCTCATAGCCTCACATTGAAATTGCATAAGGGCGACATAACAAAAAATTAGGTAACATTTATCCAGGGTCGACTGTAATACCCCTAATGTTTGGAAAATACCTAGGTGAGGTGCCTAAATAATAAAAACGAATCTGCCTAATAATATTCCAAACTTAATAATTATCATTTTGTGGGACCGACCCTCCTTGACCTCCAGTTTGAATTGATTGAGCTTATATATTTGAAGATATGACCTATGAAACCCTAAAGAACTTTCAGATTTTTCCCTTGGAGGAAATCAGGGACCTTAAATCTGTGAATCTACATGCCAAGCTGGCCAGTGCGTTACACAATCCTATAATCTACCCGCCAGGTTGGCAGTGCGTTACACAAATCCTATAATCTACCCGCCGGGCTCCCAGTGCATTATATCTTTCCTGTGCGTTCTTCACGCGTAAGCCTCCTCATTACCCTGCCTCGTGGTGGGGCTCATTTTGGTGATCCCCTCCACTAACTTCTAGAAGGTTGACTTATGTCAAAATAACGCGTCAATTTATCGCCAAAGGGCTATTGCCTTCCGTTCTGGAGGTTGGGTAGCGCGTGACGTAAGCATGAGCACAAGGCCATATTCCCCGAACTTCTCAGAAATTTCCAAGAAATTTCCACGCGAAATGAAATTGACGAAACTAAAAACTAACACATAAAGAAGAAGTAGCCCCTATACCTGATGAACATGTTATCCTATAGGCGTGGTTTGTTATGCTTAGTTTGTGCCCATATCACCAAGTATTTCTCAATGCGAAATTCACCGCCGCCGTTATAGGTTTAGAGTTTTTGGCTACATTATTGATGGTTTCACCTCGCTGAATTGGCGCAAATGTACCATACAAATGCACCAGTCCTCTATACCCGCTTATGATTTTATTCCGTTTTGAAAACATATAACTCCTATGACCGAGGTTTAAATAAAACTCCCATGACTGTGGGTTGTGCTCACGTGAGCGTGCTGTGCTCACAGAATACAAACCCCCCATTCTGTAGGTGGACACCGGACCAAAGTAAGGTGGAGGCAGAAGAAACCCTGCAAAGCCTAGGCCTCACCCTCTTTAAGTGTATATTGTGCCTCACCCTCTTTATATACTGCGTCTTAGTGGTGGAGCCTTCAAAGAGGGGGCCTAGTGCCTCATCCTACTTATCTGGACAGCTCTAGAACTAGAAGGAGGGCCCACCGTCTCACATATCCTAGTTTTGCTGGGCTCTACACCTCCTATCACCCATTCCCACACCCCTGCCTTCTCTTCCCATTGCCCGCTCCAATCCTCTCCCTTGTTTCGACCTTTTTTAAATTTATATTTTTAGCAGAAAGAGAGTAAGGCACCAATTTATTAAAAATGGATAAGAAAAAAACAACCTTAGAAGTGCCATGAAGGCCAGAATTTGAGGACCCTTACTGATAATGTTTTTGATTACGTAAACGGTGGTCACGGGAATCGACCAAGTATTTGAAAGATTCCCTGCATTCTAAGTGAAGTAACTCACCTCGCGAGTTGCTCCCCGGGGGGCTTTCTCCATTGTGTGGGTGCGTTGTCTCGAGAACAAGGTACAGCTGGTGGTGATGGGTTATGACCGTGAATGGCAGGTTGATAAAGTGTTGTGGGTCACCTTGGGCGAACGAGCACAAAAAACCCTTTCTCAATATCCTTGAACGGATTCAAGGGTATCCTTGGACGCTCACACCTAGGGCCACAGTAAGGTTTTGGAACTTCATCCTCATCTTCCATATCTTCCAGTATCTGTGGCTGGATGCCATCCCTCCGATGGTTTGAGGACCAATTTGTTTTCGGCCAAAATCCCTCAAGAAGCTGAATACGATCCGGAATGTCCTGCATTGGCTTATCAAGTTCAACGTGAATATTTCCCCAGTATTGGTCATATTGTTCCATCACACCCCGGTAATGATCGTCAAGCAACATTCCTTTGGTCCAAAAATCTCTGTATTTTTTAATACCATTTTTTATGAATGACTGTTTTTCTGAGGAGTCGTCCCTGACTCCCCATATCGGTCTTTTTGGAACAACATCTGGTTCTCGTTCAGGAAGATATGGAGTCCCATCAGGATTGGACTTCCACATCTTAACGCTGGAGTTTGTAGGAAGTCACTCCGAATCAGTAGCTGACTTCTTGTACTTCATAACGGGCTAGCCATCCGCATCCTTAAAAAATCGAAAGACGTGCATCTCTGAGATCCCGACCAAAGCCTCATTTCCATTATGAATACAACCCTTAACAAACTTCTTGAAGTCGGGAGCCTCCTGTGTGATTTGAGGAATGAATTGCATATCTTGGGAGATCATGAATGACCTCATCAAATCCGGAAGAATGTAGGTGTTGCGTTCCTTTAGCTTCTTCGAGAGATAGCTAAAGAATCCGTCAATATCCTCATGGGTGTGCCCGACCATGAGAAAACCAAGCTGGATCTCTTCAAAGACATCTTTGGCAGTGAGGAGGGATATGAAAGCAAGCATCCATCTGTTCTTATTGTCCTTGGAGGAGTTGTCCATCTGCAAATAAAGTCGTCTAGGAAGTGGTCGAGCACCACATTTATCGTGCGGCCTGCAGGGTTTCAGAGCCTCCAAACATCTCGATATACCTCTCATGAGCGTTTCAAAAAAATCATTTTGAACTTCAGTGTCAAAAATGTTCCTGGATTCCCGGCATGTCGGCTTTTCCAGTTGGCGCAGGCACCGAGCCAGCAACCCAATTGTGAAGTTTGAATTGTCTTTCCAGAACTCAAGGGAAAATTGAGGGTAAGCTCCATCTCCGTGTCCATGCGTAACCATTCCTGTCAATGAGACAAGCAACTGACCCAATCCGAAGACCATCATGTTCGTCGTCTGTAGCCTCGGAATAGCCGTTTTCTTATGATCTATCTTATCATGAATAATACATAAGAACTCCTCCGGAACCATAACGGACTCATTCCTCCAGCTATGGTACAGCCTTCTGCATGACTCTTGATGCCTCAAGTGCAAATCAAGCGCCCGCTTATGTGCGACATGTTCGAAACTCCTCTTAATCGACTTCTTGATCAAGTCTTTGAACATCTCGCATTCTGTGCACTTAGCAAAGGTGCTTCCTGTTTTCCGAACCTCCACGTTAGGAAATATTCGATCCCGTATACGGCTTATAGCTGGCTGCGAGACTCCTTTCAAACCGAGCAGTCTATTTGTCTGCACCCCAACTCCCCAACAATGTCAACGTCCACCGAGCAGTGGAGGTTCTACAAAGTGGAAGAACAAGAAATCATGATGGCATCAAAAAGAATAAAATCATCCACAGTATTTTGAAAAACGAAATGAGACAACGAATAAAAGTCACCTCGTTGGACTCCTCTCGAATTCTCTTCCAGTTCATTTCGGGTGGCAAAATTCTCAAAGTATCCCGACGTCCCTCTCCAATGCAACGTCCCTCTCAAATGAAAACGAGACGGTGTTCGGTAGATGTGATGGAAGCGGACCGTCCAGATAAAAAACATGGTGTTTCGGAACCAGATGAAAAATCCAGTTGGGGGTCTACCGAGCCGAACAAAGTGTCTGTCAATGACGAAAATGTGACTGTAGAATCCCCGCGGAACGCATCTGAATCTCCGAGCAATACACCTAAAGTCATCTGTAAGGATACCCTGGCGGAAATAAGAGAAAACGTTCATGTAAACAATGATATCAACGGATCTCCTGCCCACTCCCAAAATTATCCGACATACACCCCTTCAGACTATTCCCCAGACACATTGGCGGCAATACGAGTGACTGTTTTTGGATATCGAGCATCTCCTGAATCCACATTAGGATCTTAAGGATATTATCCTCCAAACTTCCTCCTAGACACTGAAACGAGCGGGGGAGTCCTGCAACTACTGGACGTCTCTGGATCTCCAGGATACTCCCCTGCGTCTCCTGATAGTATCACCGGATCCCCAAAATATACCCCTCCAGACTATTCGCCTGATACACTCAGAGAGATAAGAATGAGCATTTTGTAGTTCTTGGGTATATAATCTAGAATCGTCTGAATATAGTGCGAGAAGTTCCTTAGTATATTTTGGACGAATTGGGTTCGAAGATTTCTATTGTAGATTAGTCATGTTTCAGGATGATGTACTCAATGGCTCCTGAGCCTCATTTTCATTAAAGTTTTTTTCTTCAACATCTGAAAAAAATGGAGGATTTCCCATTTCATGTAGAAAGACTTGTACATACGAACCTCCATTGTCAGTGGAGGTTCTTATTTCTGGAATGATAGATGCTAGTAAGAGAGATCTTGTTATTTGATTATCTAATAAATTTGTGTTTGGTTGTAACAGAAGACATCCTACACCACCAGATTGCGTCCCGGGATTGATTGGAGATATTTGTGGCGCATTCATATGCCGGAAGTCCTCACATTTCAAAACTGTGCATACCGCTATTTTTGAGCTTAACCCAGAGGTGACAGATTGGGGCATCGTGCCTGTCAGTACACCTCCTGATCACAAACTGTCTTTTCATTACAGAAGTCTTGGAGTAATAACAGACTTAAAATACGCAGAAGCTCTCGATATAGAGCTTGAATCTGAAGAGGAAAACCTGATGTTGGTTTTGTTCCTGCATGAGGATGCGAGAACCCCCAGGACGTTTGGTTCCAAAGTGAAGGTGGGTCGTCTGAACAAGTCGTTGATAAGTGAATGCATTGCACTGGGTTTTAGATTTCCAGACGAGGGCTCTGTATTTACAAACGTAGGTTTGTCGAGGGCCTGGAGTATTTTTCTGGATATTCTGCACGCAATGGGGAATGACATTCGCAAGAAACGAGCACTAGAAGAAGCATCAAAGCTGAAGAGGGGAAAACGCAAGTCGTCGACAGCCGGCAATGATGACAATGAGGCCGGGACTTCCGCAGGAAAGAAGAAACAGAAGGAGGATCATGATCCAACATTGATGTCAGATAACAAGAGACCTAAAGTTGGGGAGATTTTTGACAAGGAAAAATGCGAGAAGATGGAGGAGAGGCTCACGAAGGAATACAATGATGTATTTTCATTCGGATTCGAGAGTACCTTCCTTGTGAAGGTTTCCATGATGGAACTAGCTCCAAGGAGCATGGTTTATAGACCGTTAAATATCAAGCATAAGGACAAAGTGAAAGCACGACTCTTCCAACTTCATTTGTTTGACTCCAAACATCTGGTGTATCTTGCACCAATCAACCCTTCGATCCAATCCCGAGAAGATTGCTTCATTGCGACCGAAACAATGGAAGGAGATGGACGTATCAAGGTTCTTCGTAATTGGTGGACAACACACCATCGTGGCAGCAAAGGTAATGGACTTCATTTCCTCCCACACCTCTCTTTTAACGAACCTCCACTGGGCAGTGGAGGTTTGTATTGAACTACAAAATTGGATATGTCCCCACACTTTCAACTCTCTCACCCATTTTACATTAACTGTAGCAGGAACTTCTCGAGGATCTTTCCAACAGCGAACTGAAGGAGTACTTCCGGGAGTGGCCTGCGAAGATTGTATGGTCTACCGATGAACAAAGGCTCCTGAAGTTGTCCAGGCTCCTCAACGATCCCAATAAGGAGCAAAAGTTTGATACAATAATGCCGGAGAAAGTTGCGTATGCGCGAATGTTATTCAACCTGAGGGGGAAGCCAAAGAAATACAACGATCACACCACAAAGTCCGAGACGAAACAATGGAACGTATGCATTTATGGAATCAAAATCTACTATTCACATTCATTTTATGCTAAAGAATACTTCTGTTGTCGAAGTGACAACTAATTTATCCCTGAATGAATGTGCAGGAGTTCATGTTTGCCTGTCATTTGATACTAGAAATGGGTAGCATTAAGGAGGCAATGGTCCTGGTACTTTGCGACGACGACGTTTGGAAGATCTGGGAAGATGTTTTCAAAAACTGGGAGCAGAGAAAGCTACTCGACCCGCTTGGGATACAGTACAAGGGTGAACAGCAACAGTTCACAAAATCTGCTATCGCAAAGCTGCAAGGGTTGAACAGATGGCAGCTGATAAAAGTTGCACAGAAAATCCTGGACCTGAAATTGACCATTCGAGATTACAAAGGTCAAGACAAATCAATTCAAAGCATGAACAAGTACATAGTCGACATGAAAATGCGCCGGTTTATTGTCGACGATGTGATGGAAGTGTTGGGGTGGCCTCGGAGGAGCAAACAGTGCACGGAACCGTACACTAAGGACGAGTGGCGTGAAGTGAAGAGAAAGTACCACTTCAATAAGGCAGAGTTCTCAACATTTAAAGACAAAGTGGGGACGGATTACATCCAAAGCAAGATCAAGATGAACATGGAGACAAAACCACTCACGGCCGCTTTTGTTAAGTACGTCTCCTCCATCAAGAAAGCTTATGAGGATAGAGAGGATGCCATGGCGATTATTTCAGCGAGTTTCAAGACTCATTACGCTATCATGGGTGGAGAAACAAAATTCGCCGATGCCAAGTCCCGTCTGCGACTCGCACCGAAGAAACGGTTTGACAACATAGCGATGGTGTTCGTCAATACAATTTCTGAAGACGACTTTGTCGTATTTGAGTCCAACGAGTATGTGAACATACTGGAGGCCTTTGTGGCTCTGAAATTGAACACGAGTGCTTTTGTTTTCTTCTCGACGCAACCGTCCTCGGCCAATCTGGTCTCCTACATCTGAAATGGTCCCGGAAGAACATCGTATCTTGTCCGTCAGGGATTTTATGTTCCGGGAGAGTATGAAAATATTTACAAAAATAGCACGAAGACTTTCTCTCGGATTGTACTGTGCCTAGACTATGTTATTCCAGCGACACCTGAGGAGATGCAGAATCCGGACGAGCACATCTCCACCATACTGTTAATCGAGCCAATACAGCCGATTCTGGAAGGGCCCTCTGAGAAGCCATCAGCTTTTGAAGAAGAGTGCAGGACTTATAATCATGAGCTACGAGCTGACACATACGACTATTTGGCCTCCCTGTTTTGTCGAGACGGGATATCCGTTGTCAACATCTTCGGAGGTGTGATGTTGACGTATGCCCTTCATGTAAGTGTAAATTTTTTTTGCATTTTAAATACGAATTTTTATATTTTTGATCCAACACGTCCTCTGTTTTACTGACTGGGTTTATCTGCAAGCAAGAAACATTCGAGTGCTTGACATCAACCACTCAACCAAGAAAAAGTTTTGCAAAGGAAAAGTTGAAGCTAATTTTAAGAAGCTTCAAATTGAGAATGACAATGTTGCTGAAGAGGTTGACGGCGGAGACGATGATGAGGATGAGGAGGAGGAAGATGAAGACTTGGAAGAAGAAGGCGGACATTCCGAACACGTAGAGGAGGATGAGGGCATCGATGGTAACGGGGACAACGAGGGCCACGATGGTGACAATGCAGACCGTTGGGAGGCTGGACACCTGGATGTGATTCAGGACTTCAGAACTCAGTCACATGATGGTATTAAGAACATCACCCAAGACGTTGCGGTCCACAATGTCATGATTCTAGATGGGGATTTGTCGAGTTCAAGCGAGAGAACTAAGAGTAATCTTGCTTCACCATCAAGGGGTGCGGAGGCGAGCTCAATTGAGGTGCGCGGCAATTTGATTGGGAGTGCAGACGACTGGTTCAAACCTGTAAAAGGGGACGAGCCGGCGCCAATGTCCCCGTATCCCGCGAAAGAGAGGGTAGAGAGAGCGAGGACAAAGAGCCTGTGTCCCACAAAAGACAGTGGATACAAAGGGAGGACTAAGAGCCCGTCCCCCGCAAAAATGGATAGTGGTGACAGAGGCAAGACTAAAAGCCCGTCTCCAAGAAAAAACAGCGGAGGCAGAGGCCATACTTAGAGCCCAACTCGCGCTCAAAGTGTCTCCTAGCATGTCAATTTGGATGTAGGTAACGAATGACACCTGGAGATTTATGGTGTCTTCAAGCATTATAAATGGAACAAATTGTGTGTATTGCATCTGGTTGTGTTCTGGTTGTGTTTTTGACAATACCTGATCTGTATCTTAATATTTCCCACATTCTTGAAATTTACATGTGACTGACGGTAAGAAAACTCGTATAGATCCATGAACGGAAATTGGAGGAAATCACACAAACTCGGACATAATCCATCGCGACTCAAACAGTGAGGAGGCAAGTGGACTTAACAATAAGGGTCAGCCCAACTGATCCGGTCAAACAAACAACCTCCACTGCCCAGTCGACGTTGCGAGATGGAGGAGATGAGCCGGAGATGGTCGTTGCTCACCGTGAAGGAAAAGAGAGCGAGCAGCACCATCAGCAAATTCGGAACCCCTCCCCGAAACGGGTATACACCTCATAACCATCTTAGCTATGTTCTTCTTGGTCCTTCTTCTACTTTACAAAATAAATTAATTGTTCTGTTATTCCACAGGATGATATGATTCACCCTCCAATCGACTATCACAAATATGTGAACCCACAGGATTGGTATCGCCTCTCTGAGGGACCGAAAGGATCTCGACCAGGATACTACGTCCTGGTTCTTGACGTCGGTTACCTTGGTGAGGTTTACATCCGAGATGGCCCGAGATCCCCTCCCGCAACCCATCCTTGTGTGTGCATTGGAAAATTCAAGCTTTCAGTCCGAAATGGGTTGGACGACTTCCTGAAATGGGTCCTTGAGCATTTTGAGGTCTACTTTTGGAACACTGGACCGTTAGAAAATGTCCTGGATATATGGCTGGCTTTGTTTGGAAGAAGGTTTTACAATGTCAGGGAATTCAGCAATGAGAACTGCGTGAAGCATAGACAGACGTACAGTGCCGAATGGCCCAAATATCCGAAAGCGCCAATATATCTTAAACGTCTCTACGACCTTTTCACTGTAGATGACCCTGTAGCGTACAAATCAAACACACTTCTTATCGACACTGTAGAAAATATGTATAAGTCGTATTTGAACCCAAAGTTGTTCGGTATCTTCCTTCCAAAATATAAAGCGCTCGTCGACCCATACAAGGACATGTTTCTTCTTGATGAACTCAAACCGCACCTGGAAGAGTTGTGGTTATCCGGAAAAGACGCTGATATATTCAACGTGGAAAAACCCATAGGATGTCCACCGTATAATGACCCAAAGGTCAAATGCCTCTTGCTATGGGATTTGCAGTGACAGGTTTATCTTAGAAAACAAAAATTTCCTGACGCTTCATTGGAACAATTTGAAACGTAGATGGCTGCTCTAGATTTTCATGAACCTCGACTGTCCAGTGGACGTTTCTCCCAATGTCAATCCTGTCCTTGGTTTATCTTGATTACCACTTGAGTGGATGTATGAATTTCTCACAGATTGCAGCAGCAGTTTCTCCAGTTGCGAAAGGATTGCACTTGATAATTTTTTACCTGAATGGAGTTTTGTGCAAAGTCTTGAAGCACCAGAAGAGCTACTGTGTCCCCCGAATGTCCGAGACAGACTACAAGATACCAGCTTTTGTTGGATTTTGACTTGTCTATAGGCGGGAAAAATATCGTGAGATGTGGACAAAGTTGAACAAACATTTCCGTCTAGGTATATGGAGCTGCATGATGTACAAGAACTTGCAGTCTATACTAGACTTTATGCTTCAGGGTCTTCCTCAGCCGGCATTCGTTATGTCTCAGGAAGATTGTATCTCCTGTCCTACTTCTGTCCACCCTCAATTATATCAGGATACGACCCGCCGAGTCTGTTCTTGAAGCCATTGATGACTGTCTGGCAAAGATTTGGTGGTCAGTACAACCTGAGTAACACTCTACTTATTGACGATTCAGCTATTAAGTGTGTGTTGAACCAGCCTGAATCCTGTCTGATTCTAAAATCGTTTGAATCCGTTGAGACGGTCTCTTGCTATCTCCAGAAGGTTCTTCAGAAATATTTGCTTGGAATCAAAAAATCTCACACGGTTTCTAGTTAAAAGAGGATAGGACTTAAGCCTTGTCAGAATGTTTCCACCGATCCCAAGTTTAAGCCTCTCCTGGATTATGTTGATGATTCTAATTACGGGAATCTCCGATATGATGCTTCAAAATAAAGATTTTATTGATCAACCACGTTTGTGATTCAATGTTTATTTTTGATTGGTTTTTTTATAGGTTGTATTGTTTTTCTAGAAAAACTGTTGTGTACTGTGATTTCCTTTTCAATCTGAATTGACATGGAATTGTTTGCTATTTCCTAGTCTCATCCAAGCGTTTCTCCACCCCATACCATCCCGATCCTCTGAGATACAGGCCTTCTCCGAAACTCGTCTCGGGGGTTTTTTCAAATCCGACAACCTCCACTGTGCAGTGGAGGTTATCCCGTGTCTGTACATTGATCTTATAAGTTCGTTTCTGCAGGTTCATGGCGATGCTGCTGATGCCAACTTCTTGTCGGGACCTCCATTGGAATCCTCCATATCAAAAATTCGTCTACAAAGGGACAACATTCACACTACTGTTGAGATTTCTGTCATCGACGGTGAAGCATCATCCAGGCACTTGGCTTCCCTTCAATTGCACGACCCTCTTCTTCAGTCCATTCTTAAAAATGATGTTCTGTCGCAGGATTGTTTAGGATTGAATGTCGCCGATGGAAGCCAACTTGACAAATGTGCAGGGGATTTCGTGGACCTCACTCTACAATATTCACCCTCCGTGTTAAGTGTCAATGGTGTGAAGTCTACCTCGAGAATGTCATCCGTTGAGGACGCGGCTGAGACTGCGGCTCCGCAGCACAATGTTGCCTCTCTTCCCTCCTTCTCTCCCCAGCACGAAGGTTGGACAGCCCAAATCAAAAGAAGCCAGGTAAAATTACTTATATCTAAATTCTAACTCGTCCTTTTGTTTTCCTTAGTACTGGGTCTGATGTTCTTGTTTTACTCCAGGCCAAAAAATCTGCGGATTGTGACCTTCCTGTCAAACGACGTCTTCATTGGAAATTTGTTCCGAGGTAATCCCTTCGTTACGTGTGAATTCCATTCAGGATGTGGAGTGCTCAAGGGACAATTTCCATTCCGTTCCCCTTCTCCGAAACCCTTTCGACGAGGACAAGGACGAAACTTCAATTGCAACTTCTGGGCTTCCCAACCCTGCAGTGTTGGCGCAATGTTCTGCACCGAGGAAGCGGAATAGGGCCCCCAAACCATTTCCATCTCTTCTACAAATCGGTTCCACCGGAAAGAAGTCATTCGTCAGAGACAAAGCAGACTCGAGGAAGAAAAGGAATACCTCGGACATACCGGGGTCTCGTCAAAACACGTCCATTGGGATGCTAAGCCCGCCAGCGAGACTTTCCAATAAGGCGACATCGGTATTATTCGATATCGTTCGTTTGGTTATGCACTAATTAACTCCATCTTTTCTCAACAGACGGGGATGCAACACGATACCTTCATCAATTTCCCTTCGTACAAGATACTTTCCTGAACCTCCACTTGATAGTCGACGTTCCTCTTCTTAGCAATATTAACCCTCCTCTTCAAACATTCCAAGCCCACAACATTGTGCAGTATTTTGCCATTTTTTGCACAATCGTGTTGATCTTCCATACACTCAATCATTCTGGGTCGTGGGTATTTTTCATGGCAGAAACACTAATGTCAGTGTGTGATTAACCTGCTCAGGATAACTTTGTCTCTCATCCTTTACATGCAACAGCGGGGGAAGAGGAAACGGATGTTGTTAATTTTGAGTGTCAACGGACTCCTCTGCTACCGGCCACCCCCAACCGGCGGTGAACTGTTTAAGGAGAAATTTCGTTTCAGGAATGTGACACTTCAAGTTCCCGACAGACCGTTTGTGGTGCCTCGGCCTAGAGTCTTGGAGTTTCTGGACCTTGCATTGAAGCATTTTCACGTGGCCATTTGGTCATGTGCTGATAGAGGTGTTCTTTGTAGGATGTTGGAGACCTTCGTCCCCACGAAAATAGCAAAGAAGTTTTGCTTCATATGGTCTGCTGAGGATTATAAGGATACCACCGGTTATATCAGGCCCGAGATGAAATATCTCGTGAAGGATATTCGAAGTGTTATTGTCAGGTACCCTGTTGCTACGCAAAGGGCAAATACTTCTTGTAGATGATGAGCCATCAAAAGGCCTGCGAAACCCACAAAATATTGGATTCATCCCTTTCTCATTCAAGCCTTTACCAAACGGATTGCATGACCGGGATGATATGACAAAAGCAGTGTGACCATATATATCGGAGATGGCTGGAGCTTCAACAATCGTTGATTACATTAGCGAGAACCGGGCAAAGTGTTCTCATAAGCCTATTGGTTGAGACCATGCCTGCTGGGCTTGGTATGGAAGATGTCTTGATCCTCGTATTTGGATCCCACAACCAAAGGAACCTGATTACCTTGGTAGGCACGTGGATCCCACTCTTCTCTTGTTTATTCATAATTTGATTTTCCAATTCTTTTGCAGCTGCATTTGCACTCTTACCTCAACATATTCATATGCAAAACTTCCATTTTGGGCCTAACATTTGTCATTTCCATCGCCTTTCCCCAGTTACATTTAAGAAACGAATTCTAAAAGAGGAACAAGAGCTGCGTGATTGGGAAGAATGGCGGGCGTGCCGGGAGGCTTCAAGGGCATCAAGTAGAGTTGGCAGCAACATTTCAGATGACAATGTCAGTCGGTTTCACCTTCCTGAAAGTATCTCCGTGTCCTCTGGAGCGGAGACCATTGCAAGTGGTTGTGGTAACCGGAGGCGTCTTCGGACACATGCCACTGCGAGCCGTTTGGGAGGAGGCTCAGTATTATTAATGAGTTAGTATAAGCCGTAACGGTTCTATGCCTTCAGAATCAATGGCTTGTATGGCATTAAGTCCATGAACGGATGGACAATTGACGTTCATTTTTTTGTTGGTCCATCGCCTTGAATGATATAATCTCAAATAAAATATGAATGTTTCATATCATCAATCAGGTCCCGACAGACTCGTTTTTCCATGTTGTCCTCTTCATCACATGCCATCATTGTTTCATATTTGGTTATGCCATTATTCCAATGTTTGTTTCTGGATGTCATTTTGGATATCGGAGCTCTCATCATTGTTTGATTCATTGCATCCTCCCATTCCTTTTAATGAACGTCAACTTGGCAGTGGATGTTCATCTAAGACCACAATACATACTTGTATTTTTGCGTAGAATGTGTGGAGGATTACATAATTTGTTGTTAGATAGTGCACAAATAGTCAAATAATTATAGATATATCTCTTTATTTCTGTTATAGATTATAATTACTCATATATCTTGTATTATTTCTGGATCAAACAAAAGTCCAGAATTAGTTAAAATAGTGTTCCTACCTGGTTTGAAACTTTGATGTGAGAGTTTCATGTTCAAATGAAGCGGTCGATAAAGTCATGGATTCTGTGCAGTTAAACGAGCTCAGTGAACTATCATGTTTCAACTACATGTAACCTCAATTATACACCCCAGGTAACTCTCATTCCCATGAAATCTGGGCGCTGTCCACAATGAGCAAACTTGAGCCACTGAACAATTGACAGTGTTTACTGGGAATCTAGTGTACATTGTTAGCACTAGAAAGGTCTTTTCGATCCCTAAGTCTCGACAGGTCTTGACAGTAGCTCAACGCTAATTACCTCGCTGTCCAATATTGCGAGATCTCCCAAGTAGATTAGAGATTAGACTGATCACTAGAGCTTCAATTGGGAACTTATTGTTGGATCGAGTACAGGTGAAAGAAGGGAGGTCCCAGGACAAAGAGAGCTCTAAATGCCGTAGTAAAATTCAACGAAAATTTGAGCTACTCATGACCCCATAGAGCAGCCAGCCATCTTCTGACCGGCTGTGGTATGTAAGCTGCTATTGGCAGAAGCTCCTGTTTATGAGCAAGAGTACTCTAAACAGTACATCTAATTGTTAGATGTTTATGAGCATCTATCTGCGGTCCCGATCCCAGTTAGATGTACTGTTTGCTGGGATCGGGACCGCAATCTACATACATAAACGCTCCTAGTCGTGCGACTTGACATATACGATTTCCTCATGATGGTATGGATAAATCGAGCTTCAACTGACCAGCGCGCATCGAAGCTCCAGCTCGACGTTCTTATTGAGTTGGAAAGAGAGAGGTCTAGCTACTCACCAGGGTCCACTTGGTCGGCACTGACGAGTTGCAGGAGCACTTTCCGATCGAGCAACTGGTCAGCACCATCATCCAGCAAGTCGGCACCTATGTCGACATAGGTCAAGAGACTCTTCTTGCGGATCATGATTGTGCCGCTCAGGCTAACATAATCATCCGCGACCTCAGTGTTACTCTTCCCTTGGAACAAAGTGTGCAACCATTTGTCCACAGGGTCGAGTATTGAGGCACGAACAGCCAAGTTCAGTCTGCGCCCCCGAGAGCTGGCCATCTCTTGTCAGTTCAGAGCGTCAGAGCCTTACTGGATTCCTGGAAGACTTGTTTGCCCCAAACCGCTTATTTCTTCCACTTTTCCAAACTTTGCCATTTCCAGCCTGTTTCCTTTATAAAAGAAATAAAACAAAATCTTGGTATTGGTAATACCTCCATAAATCTTGGTAATACTTACTGCCATTTGTTTTTCCAAGAATAGGTAGCTCCATTGCAGTGCCATGCTAAGAAGTTAATGTGCCTTTTTAAAAAAATCATTATTATGATTATTATTATGCGAGTTTTAAAAAAAAAAACAGCCTGGGACAGAGGCCCTGATGAGAACTTTATTTAGGATTATTTGGGGAAAAAATTTTAAAACCCCCCATACACCATTAGGCACGGTAATCGTGAATATGTGAATCAGCCCCTCGTTTTTTGTTTTTAAGAAAACAATTCAAGGACGTTAAAGAAACTTTATCTTTATCTATATGTATATATTAAATTTATTATTTTTATGTTGATAATTGAGGGGACCACTGTGGGCAGGGCCACCCAGGTGAATCGAGGATCCTGCCACCTTGTCGGACTCCTCAAGGCTATTTTTATTTTTTATTTTTATTTTTATTCTTTATTCTTTATTTGTAAACAGGGGATTGAAGCCCTGGTTAATTTTATTAAAAAATCTGAGGAAAAAATAACCTCAGGAAACAACCATGGAGGATGAAAAAGGACTCGTCACTGCCCCGTAACCATAAGCACGAGAGGCTTTTTATTTAAACTAGAAAGTTAAAAGGAAGTTAAGAGAAAGTTAAAAATTGGAAGAAGAGGGGAACGTGGGAACTGTCAAAGTCGCGAAATCTAGCCTAGGCCCTATATTCGCGGACGGCGCAATCGCACAGCACCGGCGGGCCCCGGTCCCGGCCACCTGCTGATCAGGTAATCAGCGTGAAAAGACTCTCCTTGGATTCCAGGCGACCGGGGGTCGGCGGTGGACAAAACAGGTCACCTCGCAGCTCACGTCAGCGCCAAGCTGTTTGTCTGCGGGAGAGCAAGGAAGCTCGCTCGTGCGAGTCAAGGAATGAAGAAGCTCCATACATACTACATAGTGTCGGAGCTTCTGATCTTGCTTGTTGAGGGCTGAGTTCAGTGCCAGGATAATTCCGACATTTGTTTCGCTCAGTCATCGTCCATTTCGGAAATCTGGTAAGGGATCATAGCCGGAATGGAGATGTGAGGAAGGAATTTCGTGGATTGCATTGGAAACCACTAGATGGACGCGAAAGTGCGGGTGCTGAAGAGATTGGAAGAAAAGAAGCATGCGGGAACGACATTGCAGACGTGATAGACAGTAAGGTGGATGGATGCTGTGAGAAGAGAGCCATGCGAGGGGGACACACAATATTTTTAGGCCCACAGGGCTTCTGCAAGGCGCATGATAGAGCCAAAGGGAGGGAGAGAGAGAGTGACGCGGGTTGGAAAGAGAAGAGGGGGGCAGATACATGAAGAGGTTAAGTATGGGTGTGGGACAGTGTCAGAGAAAAATGGCGATGACAGTGCTTGCTATGATAGTGGCTGCTGCGCTTGCAACACTTGGCTGTCACGCACAAAGCACCACGGATGCAGTAGCGTACCTCGACAATATTGAGAAAGAAGTGAGGAAAATCACACAGAATGTCGTCGACAACTATGTGCACACTTGTGGTACACTGCCCCTCCTCTCTCCCTGTCTTTCTCTCTCTGCAACCCTTACCAATTTTCCCAATTCCTCTTTTGTACCCGACCGTCGCTAGGACCTAACAGTGAAGCATTGCTTGCGGGTGCAGATCTCGTCGCTTCATGTGGGAACAATAACTGCTCTAGGCAGGCCTGCATGCCACTGCAGGGGGATAACAATCTCTTAACATGCAAGCGCGTGGCCTCGAATCAAGTCTGCAATGGAAACGGCTGCCAGCAGTTCCCATTCTCTTTGAAGAGAAGTTTCGTGAGGTGAGAATTAACAGAGTCCAACCACGTCAGGATCTTTTTCGGCCAAAACAACAGGAATTTAAAAAACCAAGAACTTGAAACCACTGTGTCATTCGTGTGCAATGCAAAGGGATACTTCTGCCTGTGGGTTTTCCACAGTGGTAGCATTGCAGAACTTACTTGAAGTCAGTCATGAGTACGTTAGGAACCTGCCCTCAATTTGCAGTCACAAAGCTGATGACTGGAAGGTATGGTTCCGGTTCGCACCGACTCTCCCTCTTCCCTTCCTACCATCATCCTTTTGTTTCCAGCCTTAATATCAGGAAACCCACACTGGACATCTGTCACTTCCTCACACCTTCTAGTTAGATAGGCACGAATTGATGTTTATATCCACTTGCGATTGCGAATATCCATTGGATGTCTGGTATGTTGTCTGCAGGCTCCCCAATGTGGCTCTGACCCTCAATGAGGCCAACTATTCAATCTGCAGCCAGCGGATGCTCGATCCGACTTTCCAAGGAATTGCACAAAATCATGACAGTTCACTGAACCTCACTTCATGGACCTACTTCGCATCTGTGGAGGGAGTCCACCGAGCTTTCCCTGGTCGAGTATGTTCCCAGCCTCCCTCATCATGCCCTCTGAAGGACAACTGAGTGAGGATGACAGCCTAGATAGAGAATTTTGTTGTTTTTGGCATTTAGGAAACAAGAGAGAAATGAAATGAAATGAGAGAAAAAGAAAGTATTCATAAGACGTTGTTTGCCGTAGCCTTGTGGCCATTGACCCCGCGCTCAGTTTGAGCGGAACACAAAGGGACAGAGACTACCGTTGTCAGGAGCTGATGCTGGTAGTATGATGTACCTTGGAACAGACTATCAATCCGAGTTTTCCAGATATCCTCTAGAAATCCCTTCACACAAGCATCGATCTGCTGTGTGTGGTTTGCCCGATAACTAGGCCCCAAAACGGCCTGGGCTTTTGGCTCAGCCTCGAGACTTTTGAAGTTGGTAAACAGAGGTTCAGGCACAATTCCCTTGATGGGTTTGAAGAGGGCGTCTCTCTCATGAGTTTACCCAGGACAATGAATCAGAAATGAATATTGTCTTCAGGTTGCCCACACAACGGGCAATTGCAATCCCTCTTTCCTCTCTGCATCTTTGTGCTGTTTAAAGGTAGGCTTCCCGCCCTGAGTTTAAATTTCAGTCTAGTGCCGAGGGCGGGTAAACCCTTGAGGTCATCCATGATAGCCTCTCCCATGTCACAGACTGGAAACAAGTTCAGGGAAGTTTTCTGCCTAACTTCATTAATGAGAATGAAATGAAATGAACTGGTGCTTTATAACGTCCGCGGAAAGCTCATGAGAGAAAGAATGTACTCATAAGACGTTGTTTGCCGAGAGAGAGAGAGGGGACAAGTGTGGAGGAGGGCCTGTCAAAAAATCTAGGCAAATGGCACACTAGGGGCTAATAGGTGTCCTTTGTTGGAATGCAGGATGTGCCTGCGACGAACTGCGCCTTTGAGCCAAGAGAGCGTCCATGGTAGTCATTCTCCTGCTTCTCTTAAATGGGTTTGACCTTACTTGTATTCCTCATTTCCATGCAAACTGCAAATGCGTGCATAGCTGCAATATAATTTTGTTTCTCTCTTTATATGTCTAGCAATTTAAAGCCAGTGCTCTCGTTGGAGTTGCACCTTTCTTTTGTGCTTTGAAATATGATCTTCAGATCCCTTCCCAAACAAATTTAGAGGGGTTTCACCTGTTAGATTTTGTGTAATTTGTATTTGTCTAGCGCAGTGAGGTCATAGAGTTCATGTGTTTCTTCTCTCCCATTTTTGTCTTTTTCTCATTTTCCGGGTTTCTCCTGTTCTTGTGCATCTGATAGCTCCTCTGGGCTTGATACTTTCTTCCTTCTTCGAGCTCCATGTCGATGTTATGTAGTTCTTTTCTTTTGGTCTCTTCCTTTGTGTCTTCGTTTCTTTCTTTTTGCCACAAGGCCATTGCAAGTTAAGACATTCTGCTTCTGCACCTCTGTCCCCCATTTTGATTCCTGCCCTCTCCATTCCCTGCTATTGCATTCTCTGGGAGAGTTTCGTTTCCTCCGTGGCTGACAAGATCATTGGGAGGAAACTAATTGTCTGCGGTAGAGCAGTTAATTGGTGGACTAATGAGATTAAACTCAAGATAGCTGAGAGACGAGCCCTCTATAAAGAGTGCTGCAATTTGGAAACCAACAGAGAATTGTGGGTGAGGTACTACCAGCTTCGTAAAGATATCAATCAGCTTGTTAGGTCTCAGAAGAAATTATACTGGGACAAGTTATACAGTGAAATGAACTCAAACCACCATGGTGGTAATGACAAGAAATTCTGGTTGGCCCTTCAACGTTTGTACAAGCCGAAAAACGGTCAGCAAGTACAAGCGCTGAAGACTACTAAAGGTGCAGTGGTGACTTCATCGGTTGACATTGTCAAAACTTTTGAAACTCACTACAGTATCCTTGGCAGAACTTCTAGGTCTAACAGTGAGGGGTCTTCTGCTGAATGGAGGGACACAGTTGGAAAAACTGTTCCTATGATTCAAAACAGCCCTGATGAACTGGAGTATATTTCAATGGCTTATAATGCTCCCATTAGTTCTTCTGAGATTGTGGATGCAATTGAACATTTAAATGGATATAAAGCTGGTGGACCTGATGGTATTGTCAACGAGCTTATCAAGCACGGTGGCGATCCATGATAGAGGCCCTAGTTCTCCTCTTTAACCTTATCTGGAAGACTGAAATGATCCCCTTTCGCTGGCGACAGGGGGTCATTGTCAATCTATACAAGAAGGGTGACAGAGAAGAACCGGGGAACTACCGTGGCATCACGCTCCTCAATGCTGTTGGCAAGACATTCTGCAGAGTTATAAGTACTCGTCTCGAGGTTGATCTGGAGTCTAGAGGTTGTTTCCACGAAGGCCAAGCTGGCTTTCGGCGAAACAGGGGCTGTGTGGATCATATCTTCACTCTAAGCCAGATTATCCAGGGAAGGAAAAAAGAAGGGAAACCCACTTATGTCTTTTTCCTGGATGTCAAAAAGGCTTATGACACAGTGTGGAGAGATGGCCTATGGTTCCGCGTCTGGTCTTGTGGGATCAAGGGAAAGATGTGGAGAGTTGTCCACAACTTGTATGCTCACACCAAAAGCTGTGTCACTGTTAACGGACAGAAGTCCAACTTCTTTGACATAGACCAAGGTGTAGCTCAAGGATGTACTCTCTCCCCTCTACTCTTCAATGTTTTCATCAATCAACTCCTCGAGGATGTGGAAAGTGAGGGATTTGGGTTAAGGGTGGGTGATACCACCATACCAGCCCTTATGTTTGCGGATGACTTCGCAGGCATAGGGGAGACTCCAACCAATCTCCAGGAATTGATTGATTGCGCGAAGAGATACTTTGATCTTTGGGGGCTAGAGGCTAATGTCAGCAAATGTGCAGTGGTAGCATTCAACGACAGAGGAGAGGGAGGAAGTGATCTTAAGTGGCAGTGGGGTAGCCAAGAGATCCTGGTCCTCCAAACCTACACTTACCTGGGCGTTGAGTTCTCCTCCAATTGTAATTGGGATGCACATATCCGGAAAGTTGTTCAAACTGGCAAGGGCAAAGCTCTGGGGCTCACTAAATTTTTCCACTGCAGAGGGGTCACCTCTGAGGTTAAGAAAACCATGCTTTGTCGCGTTATTAGACCTGCCTTGGAGTACGGATCTGCTATATGGGTTGATAACTCCAACCAGGCTAAGTCTCTAGAATCCATTCAAGTGGGGGTGCTTAAGGAGTATATGTCAGCATGCTCCAAAACAGCCAATGTGGCTGTTTGGCGTGAGTTTGGCATTCCGTCCTTAAGCTCCCGACGAGATGAATTCAAGGTCAGATGGTGGAGTCAGCTGCAACATATGCCCAACACCAGATATCCTAAGTTAATCGACTCTATATCTTGGAAACAGGACCGCCCTGTCAAACAGGCTAAGTCCTGGCAGAAGAGAGTAGAAGAGATCCTCAAGGACCTGGACCTGGATCCGCAAGTCTTGACCCTGCTGGATAAATCTGACTTAGAGGCTGTAGTGTCCTCAGCCATGTCTGTTGCCATGAGATTGTCTGATGAAAATGAAGTTAGGCAGAAAACTTCCCTGAACTTGTTTCCAGTCTGTGACATGGGGGAGGACATCTTGGATGACCTCAAGGGTCTACCCACTCTCGGCGCTAGACTGAAATTTAAACTCAGGGCAGGAAGCCTACCTTTGAACAGCAAACAGAAGCAGAGAGGAAAGGGAGAGTGCAATTGCCCGTTGTGTGGGCAATCTGAAGACAGTATTCATTTTCTGATACACTGTCCGGGGTTCTCTCACCAAAGAGACGCTCTCTTCAAATCTATCAAGGGAATTGTGCCTGTACCCCTGTTTACCAACTTTGAAAGTCTCGAGGCTGAGCCAAAAGCCCAGGCCCTCCTGAGGCCTAGTTTTGGGCAAATCACACACAGCAGATTGATGCTTGTGTGAAGGGATTTCTAGAGGATATCTGGAAAACCCGGATTAATTCTATATATGAAGGTAAGTCTTACTACCAACGTCAGCCCCTGACAGAGGTAGGTTCTGTCCCTTTTGTTCCCGCTCAAACTGGGCGCGGGGTCAATGGCCACAAGGCTACGGCAAACAACGTCTTATGAGTACAATCTCTGCAGCATGCATAGTGTGCATACTTCCCCAAAGAAACATCACTAATCAGCTTCCTGGGTTGAGGAAGTAATGACATCTTGTAGGCAACATCACACCATGGGACTGGCCCTCACCCCAAAGCATGAGCCCTGAACCCAAAGGGCACAACAGTCAGTCAGTCTACGTTTACCTTGACTAAGGATGTTGGTTGCCACTTATATATGCACTGAAATTTTTTATTGATGATTGCAAATTTGCTCTGACCATATGAGGTCGAGTATACAATACAAACTACTAAACTGGCAAACAGTCTTCAAGGTGCATTAGTGTTTGCAAAGAATTTGTTACAGGGATTATGAGAGGTTCTTGAGTACTTTCCACATTTGGCAGGTACAAGGGTGCCATAGCTGTGACGAAGGATCTCATGGTGCTCCTTGATGCTGGAAATTCTATGGGGGAAAGTCTCACTTCTGACTTGTTGAACCTGGAGAGCAAGTTTGCAGCAGCTGTGTCAATTGTGTCAGAGCTTTTGAACACCTTGGTCCATGGAGATCGAGTGACCATTGTGCGGTTCACCAGTGCTTCAGCAGCCTTAGTTCATCAATCGGTATGTTGACCTGATTGCTATCCCAACTTTAGGCTACCACTGTGGCTACTGACTTGTTCTGCTTAGTGAAGATCTTGCGGGTGCAATTGATTTCCAAGTCTTAAGAGTCTTTCTTATCTTAGATGCATTTCTTCTGCAGCTGACAGCTACAACAGGTAATGCAACAGACCTTCAACCACTGAAGGATGCCCTTCAAGTGCTCACCACCGACACTAATCAAGGAGCATCAAATATAGAGGCAGCATTTCAATTGGCTAACCAGACATTTGAACCTCAAAGCAGTGCTCTCAAGGTATGATAGCCAAAATATGCCAAACTATGATGTTTGCATTTAAGACTTGGCTAGGTGTACACGTATCTAATATTTGCTTGTCGAAATCCACCTTCCAAACGGAAGGCAGTAGCCCTTCGGGGTGAAGTGACACCATAAGTTACGCTTGCTTCGGCGAGAGTCTCCCTTTTTCGTCCCTTTGGTTGTCATAGCCTTGTAGCCATAGAACCCAGGCCAGGCCCTACCTCTGCTTTTGGAGGCCCAAAGCCTAATCACAGTGAGAAAGGAAAGAGACAAAGGAAGGAAGTTTATATCGTCCAGAGGGATCCCGAAGGCACATGGGACAAAGCAGAACAAGCTTCAGGAAACAGCAAACCATGCCTGAGATAAAGTGCCTCATGCAGCTGGGCTGCCAGGCATGGATTCAAATTCGAAATTTCCTCTAATAAGCTGTGTCAAGAAGAGAGGGAGACAGAAAGCAAGAAAGAATTAAAGAGATTTATGCACCCATGAGGTGGCAACCCTGGATCCCACCTATTTGGATCTAAGGAGTACATGGGAAGGGCAGAGGAAAGAAAAGGGCTCTATTTTGAGACATGTTAACATGTGTTTTTGGGGGCATGGGCAGGTTATCTTGACATTTACAGATGGGCAATTCACAAGTCAGAGCCTGTCAACTTCGATCCTCGACAGCCTTGTTCAACAGCAAGTGTTGATACAGTTCTACAGTTTTGACCGGTTAGACACCATCAAGCAACACCTTTCCCAGGTTGCCTGCTATGTCAATGGTACATATGAGAGAATATTGGAATCGGTGGCGAACCCTCTGTGGACGATTAGGTCGTACTTTGGCATCATAGCAATGCTTCGTCTCAGGGCTCTGGGTGATAATCCATACTGGACCCTACCTTATCCAGATGACGGCAGCTTGGGGACGGTCATCACTGTTGCTTACCCTGCATTTGCTCCTGATAATTACACTCTCATTGGAGTAGCTGGCATCGATGTCCTCATGGAGGAGTTGGGTTCAATTGCAGAATCTGCTTTCACCATTGCTTTACAGGATCGCCTCAACACCGAGCCGGTCCCCAACCTGACACCATCACCTCTCCCTTGCAATGTAAGCACCTGATGTATGCATAGACCTTGTGATTGATTCTGTGAGCCATGTCATTGGCTAGATTTCTTTCTGGCTAGGGCTCTCTTTGTGTATTTTAGGTAATCTCTTCTTTTCTTCCTCCCCATGCACAGAATCCTGACATATGCCCAATTTTCCACTGTCCATTGTAGGGAATCCCACACCTCTCTTTGGCCTTGTGTGGATGTTGTAAACGTTCCTTTCTTTCTTTGCTTCCAGAGTTCAAGCAGAGCAGGCTGATATTTTTTTCTTGGACAGGTGCAACTGTCAAACCTGAATCAGTGCCAGAGTGTTCAAGCACCCTCAAATCCTTTATGTTTGAAGACAGACACAAGTGGTATGTCATTTGAACAGCGGGTGTGCACTTGCCAACCAGAGTGTCAACCCTCCTCTAAGCGGTTGACAGCTTCACAGATCAGTGGAATAGGCGTTGGCGGAGGGGTTTTCCTTTTAGTATTTCTTGCCATTACCTTCCTTACCTTCCTTGTGATCTATCGGAAGTCTAAGCACCGTGGCAGTGGAACATCACCTGCAACCGGATCAGTTGTGAAGGGCACCACTGGAGATGCTCATCTTGCGTAAGTACAAGCACCTATCAAAATAGGGTCTTTATGTTGTCATTGTTCTTCCTAGCAACAGTGGTATGTCACTATGTTAACACATTGCTTGGAAGTCTTGATTGTTTTGTCAAATGAGGTGGACTTGATGAATCTTGAGAGTATGTTTCTCCATCACTCTCCTCCACAAGACAAAGAAAGTCAGGAAGCGACAAAAGAAATGATACTGCCTGCACCACCCAAATACAATACCCGACTGTTGAAACATGGGCAGGCTTTACTGTTCAACAGATGGGGACATTGCTTGATATTATTCACAACCTTGAGTATTAGTTTGGTTGGCAGTTTGGTTCATAAGAAATATGAGATCATGGGTGTCAGATCCAATGCTGGTCTGCCACAATTCCATATCTCATGACTGAGCTTTCTCCTTCGTTGCTCGTTGCCTTGATTCAGGGAAATGCCGAGACTAGAGGCACACTCATTGCGAGCCAGATCTGGTAGCTGGGGAAGCCAAGCAAATAGAGATTTGATTGAATACACTGAAGGACAGCTCCAAGAAGCAACAAAAAACTGGAGCGATGGAGTCCTTCTTGGGACGGGTGCCCATGGACAGGTGTACAAGGGGTGCTTCAGTGATGGAAAAATTGTGGCAATAAAGAAGCCCACAGTAAATGTTGAGATGGCTTGCGATACGTTTGCGACAGAGTTGGAGTTGTTGTCCAAGCTCAACCATAAATGTCTAGTACGTCTGCTGGGTTATTGCAAGGACAAGAGGATCCTAATTTATGAATTCATGGTGAATGGAAATCTTTCAGATTGTTTGCATGGCAAGCAAACAGGTCAGAGGCTTGGCTGGGAGGAGCGGCTACGAATAGCCATGGGAGCTGCCAAAGGACTAGAGTATTTGCATGAATATGCAAAGCCAAAAATCATCCATGGGGATGTCAAACCAGCAAATATTTTGCTTGACCAAGCCTTGGATGCACATGTTTCAGACTTTGGCCTCTCTCTCTGGAGCCAAGATGCTGAGATGTCCTATTTGTGGGCAAGCCGCATGGGTGGGACTTTAGGGTACTTGGATCCTGAGTATGCTTCCTCAGGTGCCCTCACATTTGGGAGTGATGTGTACAGCTTCGGAATGGTTCTACTGGAATTGATCAGTGGACGTAGGGTGGTTGTAAATTCCATTAACATCGGAACCTGGGCTACTGAGCTTGCTGAACAAGGAAATGTTCGGGACATACTTGATCCGAGCTTGGAAGAACCTACGAACATTGAAACCATCTATGGTCTGGTTGAACTTGCTCTCGATTGTGTGCAACAAAAGAGGCAGGCTCGCCCCAAAATGAAAGAAGTGGCAGCCCAACTCGATGGAGCCCTTACTGCTTGGAAGCCCTGCAATAGGATTCCTGAAGATGCCATTTCTCCAAGATAGGACTGAACTGGAGTTCACCATGGAGTCATGACTGATGAGCAGCACCGGGCGTAAGTGATCACCTCTAGCTGCTCATTTTCTGGAATCCCTTGGATTTAGCCTTGTAATTTTAACCACTATAGAATTGTAAAGTTTCCTGTATATCAGAACCATGGGGATTGTCCATAACTTAACGTGACAATACCCGTTTGTGTGTGCAATATAGAATTTCTCCTTTTAGATCAGCATTCATCCACTGGCAACTGCAGCTGCCTGATTTCATCCCTTGGGAAAGATCACTTGTGGAAGTAGTCTATTCATTGGTGCCTGAACGGGATAGGGTTGGGGGCCAAGCACTTTGAGTAGCCAATTTTGATGGGGCTGACAGTTTGCATTCAAAAAACATTGGTGACCTTTTTCAGAGGCACCTTGTTTGCTTATGGTTATTCATATCAAGATCCCCTTCCTCGTCAGCATCTGTGGGGTCCCGCATTTCCGTTCTCGAAGCTTTGGTGGACCGGTCACAACCAACAACAGGGGACATTATTCTCAGGGGACACGATTTTGCAGGTATAGTGGCTTGGTGTGGTTTCTATGATGAAAGTACTATTGAGTGTTCAAAGCTTCCAAACACGATGGTTCTGAGGTCCAGATTCTTGTGTGCCCCCAATGAGGAGTGGGGTCCATATCAACTAGGTTTGGATCCAGACAAGGAGAATGAATGCTTTCATATTCTCACTGTATTCCAGTGGATGGGCGGAGATTGGGACTCCATCAAGCTGATTGATGCTCTTCCCTCCCCTATTTGGAGGATGCTTCAGCTGAATAGTTCTCTGCAAGTCTTATCCGTTTCAAGATGGATCTCATCTTCGGCGTTGACTGAATTGTTGAGATAGCTGTAGGTGAGTCATTTGTCACACGTCAGAGTTTACTGGAGTTTACTCTAGAGGTTGGTTGATTGTGAAGCCCTTACTAGTTAGTCTTAGTTTGGTCTGTGCTTCACATTCCTTTGCATTCAAACCAAAATATCGTGGGAGGCTTGGCCATATTCTTCCAAGGCCCAAGCAATGGGGATACTCTTTGAACTCTATAGATGCCAGTTTCGGTATTAAGGCTGTGCAGATCATTGCTTACTTGATGTTGGATTTGGGGGTTTTTCCTATCTGTTCATTGAAAGATAAAGAGGGACTCAGAAATGGGCTTGAGCGATGAGTTCCGTGTCATTCTTGCCATAGACCCCATGCCTCATGTGGTTGGAGCAGACTCGGTGGGGGACAGCGGATTCAGGTCCAAGGTCTCACTTGCTGCTTACAACGTATACTTGGTAGGTCACAACAATGCAATTCACTTCTAAAGCAAGTTAGTTCCGTAGTTAGTTCCATAGTCCCTGCACATAGTAATAAGTACGGCATGTTTGAGCTCATTGAGCATGGTTGATTACCCGTGATAACAACACTCAGGAGAGTTGGCTAGTAATGGTTCCAAGTTTTTCTGTTATGTTGGAACTATTTAGTTCATTGACTGCAATTTCTCTTGCTTTTCAGAAACCCGAATCTGACCTGTTGAGACTCTTTTACATCGTCTTTGGCATGCCCACCCATTTACTGCCTTGTCCAAAAACCTCAAAGACCAATCTAGATATGTGGACCCCCACACTAGAAACAGATTGCAGAAACAGAGATGGAGGGAAAAGCCAGGCCCTAGCGAACTTGCTAACAAGGGAGAAGGATGGAGTGAATAGTGGCTTAGTAGAGATTGCGAGAGAGATGAAATGTTGTGCTAGGGCAGGAACTAAGAGAAGTAAGAAGAGAAGTAAGAAGTGAAAGAGTGACGGATATGAAGCAATCCCGAGAGACCGTTGAGATTGAAGAGGCAGCAAGCTGTTCTAGAAATAACAGAAGGGAGGTCCTGTGAAGATGAAGTGCGCAGCTCGGAGGTGATGAGCTGTGGAGAAAAGGAGCTGGAGAAGGAGCTCGGAGATGCTGCAGTAACATAGTCAAGACAGGTGCATTATTCAGAACTTGAGCTTAGTTCGAAATTTGGGATCACGACTCTTCTTGTGTCTCCAGTTGAAATCTGCCTCCTCTCCATCACCAGGGGACTTCCCATTGAGGGGGGATGGATTGATTCCAGGCAAAGCGCATGTTGGGAAGACTGGAGCCGAGCAAGTCGCCTTTGCCCCAGGACTCTTTGAGTGACTTGGGGTACATATTTGTCATTGTGCAAATCCTTCCCCACTGACTGGACTCTCTAGCTTCATTCATATTGTCATTGAATATTTATTCCAGTAATATGGACACACATACTTTTGGAGCATCAATGAAATACAATTTTGAGTTAGGTAGCTTCAAATGCAAAACTTTCCCAAGGTTAAAAGGTGCTAGACAAAACCATAATGTTGAAGAAACTCAGCAAAATAAACAGCAAAAGATTGCACCAGTATTGTGGTGTTCTCCTCTTCATTACCAATATAACATACTCGGTTGCTGCATTAGTGCCTTGAGTGGATTATTGGGGCTGCAATTCCCCAAGAGGAATTACTTCACCTTCAATGATATGACCGACATATTACAGAGCTCTCTTTCCTTACTCTATATCCTAATTGAAGCGCAAGTTAACAAAATTTCAGAAAGAGTTCTGTTGTGCTATTCCTGGCCAAAAGTTACTGTGACAGAAGAGAGGCTATGAAGTTCCTTGATCCGGAAGAACTTCCAAGTTCACTATATCCTTGACAACCTGGGCTTTATCTTGATCAAATTGAATGTCTTCTGTGTCGGACTTGAAGTCACTGAAAAATTGGAGAAGCTTACTCTGGTTTGCCACCAAGATTGTCACAATTTCTTGCGGCTTGTTCACATTTGCCACAAACACCTTGAAAACATGAAAAGCTTCTATCTGAATGTTTTTGCTGGGCTCCTTGAGAAGGTTCATGAGAATGCAGAGATTCTCTTTGCAGCTGACATAGCGCATCATCACATTCACATTGGAACGATCCAACAAAATATCCCCCAGCAATTTCACTGACTGCCGCCGGGTCATGTAATTTGGAGACTCCAAAAGCCTGCTGTTGAACTCTCGGAAAAACCAGTCGTAGTTCTTGGTCAGGTAGTCTGCAACAGTTGACTTGTGTCTTGTCAAAAGCTCCTGGAAGGTAGCTGCTGCATCAGATGCTATATCAAAGTTGGGAAGTTCTATGTATGCAAAGAACTTGGGCAATTTATCGGATTCCAACACATAACGGGCAACGTTCTGATGCCGGATACACTCACGCAGCATGGTCCCATAGTGTAACGCCATCTCTGGATCCTCATAGCCCAAAACAAGGAGATCAAGGAGGTCTTTGTTTTTGTCAAGGTATTCGGATGCAATGAGGCGTGAATGCACCTGCTGCCGCTGCAGATTAGCCACCACCTGTGTGCTGTCCTTGCGCGCCTCCAAGTCAAGCTTAGGAGAACACTGTATGAGCAAGCGCATTGTATCATCCCTGAACATCTCCTGCGTCAGCTGTGCACATGCCTCGGGCACAGGCTCAGCCTCGCTGTTACCATACAACACCATCTTCATCTCACGAATGTTCCTTGCCAATTCTGCTATCTTTTCCTCCCGCTTAGGGTCTTGTGGCGCATCCAGGGATGACAGAAGCTCTTGTGTAAATCTGACTAGCTCCGGAATTGTGCGCTTCTTCCTCTCAAATAATCCCTTCATCTCTGTCCCTCCTTTGTCCACGAAACTCCCTAAGAGTCTAACAAACCCACACGAGCTCCACCATCATGCATCACTCTGTCTTGTTCTCCACCATGTCTCTCCACATGAATTCTTCGGTAAAAGGGTTTCTGCTGTGTACTTTGTAGATTGATTGCAGTCCTACAGTTGAAGGCATGCTTCAGTGGCCCTACTCTGTTCCTTTCTTGTTCTCAACTCTCCTATTTACCTTCTTCTGTGTTCAAGTTTGGGTGAGAAGTATGGGAGGCAGATGTAGGGAGTACATAATCTGCACCAACCTAAGCATTAGGGTTAATGACACTAGCACACTAGTCGAGAGACTTGTGCCTCCATGGTTATTATCCTTTACTGTGATTGTATTGTGGTGCCGATGGCAACTTGTTACAATTTCCATGGAAAATCCATTTTGAAAGTTGTTTGACAATATCGGCATACTAAGTTGCCCTCAGGAGTGCATGCTTTCTTACCAAAATGTGTATATGTTCATAGTTGACAGAAAAAGCGGTGATTAAAGAAGGGAACCGACAGAGGGAGCCTCACTACGTCTGCGGGGCATTTGCAGTGGAGTCTGAGGGGCCTAGCTAGTTATCTCTCAAAACGGGACCTCTACAGCTCAGATGAAAACAAACCCCAACTGAGTGGACACCCTGGTCCCTCCCAGTGGTGATAAGTTCCAGGAAATGAAAAGGGGCTAAAACTCCTGCACGACTCAAGAAACATATGTATTATGTGTGATCTAAACCCATTGCCAGCAGCAGATGAAGTCAGTGAGTGGTGGCAGCTTGTGACTGCTACACATGATGAGGTTGATGGTCTGGGACTTTGTGATTGAGGGGGGGTGTGGGATTGGTTTGTGGATGAGAAGCAAGAGATTGTACTCATAAGACGTTGTTTGCCGTAGCCTTGTGGCCATTGACCCCGCACCCAGTTTGAGCGGGAACAAAAGGGACAGAACCTACCTCTGTCAGGGGCTGACGTTGGTAGTAAGACTTACCTCCATATAAAGAATTAATCCGGGTTTTCCAGATATCCTCTAGAAATCCCTTCACACAAGCATCAATCTGCTGTGTGTGATTTGCCCAAAAACTAGGCCTCAGGAGGGCCTGGGCTTTTGGCTCAGCCTGGTAAACAGGGGTACAGGCACAATTCCCTTAATAGATTTGAAGAGAGCGTCTCTTTGGTGAGAGAACCCCGGACAGTGTATCAGAAAATGAATACTGTCTTCAGATTGCCCACACAACGGGCAATTGCACTCTCCCTTTCCTCTCTGCTTCTGTTTGCTGTTCAAAGGTAGGCTTCCTGCCCTGAGTTTAAATTTCAGTCTAGTGCCGAGAGTGGGTAGACCCTTGAGGTCATCCAAGATGTCCTCCCCCATGTCACAGACTGGAAACAAGTTCAGGGAAGTTTTCTGCCTAACTTCATTTTCATCAGACAATCTCATGGCAACAGACATGGCTGAGGACACTACAGCCTCTAAGTCAGATTTATCCAGCAGGGTCAAGACTTGCGGATCCAGGTCCAGGTCCTTGAGGATCTCTTCTACTCTCTTCTGCCAGGACTAAGCCTGTTTGACAGGGCGATCCTGTTTCCAAGATATAGAGTCGATTAACTTACGATATCTGGTGTTGGGCATATGTTGCAGCTGACCCCACCATCTGACCTTGAATTCATCTCGTCGGGAGCTTAAGGACGGAATGCCAAACTCACCCCGAACAGCCACATTGGCTGTTTTGGAGCATGCTGACATACACTCCTTAAGCACCCCCACTTGAATGGATTCTAGAGACTTAGCCTGGTTGGAGTTATCAACCCATATAGCAGATCTGTACTCCAAGGCAGGTCTAATAACGCGACAAAGCATGGTTTTCTTAACCTCAGAGTTGACCCCTCTGCAGTGGAAAATTTTAGTGAGCCCCAGAGCTTTGCCCTTGCCAGTTTGAACAACTTTCCGGATATGTGCATTCCAATTACAATTGGAGGAGAACTCAACGCCCAGGTAAGTGTAGGAAGGGAGGACCGGGATCTCTTGGCTACCCCACTGCCACTTAAGATCACTTCCTCCCTCTCCTCTGTCGTTGAATGCTACCACTGCACATTTGCTGAGAAGAGAATGTCCTCATAAGACGTTGTTTACTGTAGCCTTGTGGCCATTGACCCCGCGCTCAGTTTGAGCGGAACACAAAGGGACAGAAACTACCTTTGTCAGGGGCTGACGCTGGTAGTATGACTTAACTTGGAACAGACAATTGATCCGAGTTTTCCAGATATCATCTAGAAATCCCTTTACACAAGAATCAATCTGCTGTGTGTGGTTTGCCCAATAACTAGGCCCCAAAAGGGCCTGGGCTTTTGGCTCAGCCTCCAGAATATCAAAGTTGGTAAACAGAGGTACAGGCACAATTCCCTTGATGGATTTGAAGAGGATGTCTCTCTGGTGAGAGTACCCAGGACAATGAATCAGAAAGTGAATATTGTCTTCAGGTTGCCCACACAACGGGCATTTGCAATCCCACTTTCCTCTCTGCTTCTGTTCGCTGTTCAAAGGTAGGCTTCCTGCCCTGTGTTTAAATTTCAGTCTAGTGCCGAGGGTGGGTTAACCCTTGAGGTCATCCATGAGAAGACGTGAGAGAGAGAATGTACTCATAAGACGTTGTTTGCCGTAGCCTCATGTGACAGAGAGAGAGAAGACAAGAGACAAATCTTCTACCTCATCTGCTCTCTACCCATATACATAAAGAATAGATAAAGGAATGGAAGGAGGAACAACTACATTTTGTGTGGCAATGGTAGGCTGCAACACTTGTGCATGACGTGAACCCGCACTCCTATTGCTAGTCAGATACACCAAATCTTCCACAATTGCTTGAGCCCCCTCATGTATCTCCTCTGTTAGCCAGTCAACTTCCAACTGTCACACCAAAGCAGCAACTACAAATTTCGTACTAGACCTCAATGCTCCAGTTTCGTAAGAGCCTGGAGAGGTGTGTTTGGGCTACTGAGGCCAACACAGCCACATTTTAGGGAGGGGAGGGCATGACAGTGTGGTTTAAGGAAAAGTGACTCAGGGTACTTTGTTTGTAGTGCATACCCATGACTATGGAGCTGCGTGTCCCAGAAGGCTAGGAGCCTCTTCATGGGAGCATGCCATTAGATTCCTGATGTTGTGCTTAAGCATCCTCCTAAGCACTACTTACACAGGTCTTGTAACCTCAAAAAGCCCCCATATGTGTGGTAATTTAGTTGGTGACTCCCTTGACTGCACAAGGTAATCTCCACATGGATTGCGTAGTTATCAAATGTATGCATGGGTGCCAATGCATCCACGATAATAATTATATCTGTCTGTCTTGTTGTCTCTGTCTGAATTTCTCTGTCTGTGTATCTACTTGTCACAAGCTCAATGTGAGGGTTGGAACTTGGAACACATGAATTGCCACTTTGCATAAACATGCCGTAAATCAAATGGTCGTTAGCCAATAGAAGAAATGGTTTACACAGGACAGAACAGCTCCTGGCATGGAATGGGAAAGAAGATTTGTGAAGGCCACACCAGAAGAAGTAAATGATGGACCAACCTACAATCGGCTTTGATTCATAGAGCTGGGGTCCGACCAATTCCGTCCATCTGGTCTCTCATACTGCCTTAGCCAGTCATCAAATCTGCTTTCCAGGCACACCCCAAATGAAAATCTTCCATAAGCACGATACCACTTACGTCGAGGACAGCACTAATAGGTGAGAAAGGGGAGAAGGGTTATTAAGAGAAAATGTGAAAGAGAGACAGACTCAGGTGTAAGAGGACGAGCCCCAAGCACACCACACACAAACATAAAAAAAGAAGCAGAGGAGCTGGCATGTAACTGAGAAAGCTGGGAACTGATGAGGGAGGGCAACCACACATTTTGTCATCATATGAAGGAAGGCCCTGCTGTTGCCGAGCTTGATTCCATGCACAGCACTCAGGCTCAACTGCGTTACAATGCAACTGGCGAACATAAGTTCAGTCCACAAACTAGGAATGAGGGACAAAATGAAGAAGCACACCCAGGTCTCAAAACTCGCAACTTAACACTGATAAAGAAGGGCACGATACCTAAAGCCATACTTCTAAGTAGGTCCATTGTTGATACTCTATAGGAATTGCTTTGAAGGGTGAAGAGAAAGACCTCATGGGAAAGGCTCTAATGAAGAGGGTCATGCAGACCTGGCTGCCAGCAAGCAGTGCACTTCTTCAGATGATGATCCATCATTTGCCTCTCCTGCTACGGCCCAAAAGTACAGGGCCCTAAATCTGTACAAGGGTCCCTTGGATGACCAATATGCAAATGCCATCAGGAACTGTGACCCTGAAGGTCCTCTCATGCTCTATGTTTCAAAGATGATTCCTGCCTCTGAGAAGGGTCGGTTCTTTGCTTTTGGACAGGCCTTTGCTGGGAAAGCGTCCACTGGTTTGAAAGTCCGCATCATGGGGCCTAATTATGTGCCCGGACAGAAGAAGGACCTGTATACCAAGAGCGTTCAAAGGACAGTCATCTGGCGGCGGCAAGAGTCTGTTGAGGATGTACCTTGCGGCAACACAGTGGCCTTGGTTAGTCTTGATCAGTTCATCACCAAAAATGCCACTCTGACCAATGAGAAGGAAGTTGATGCTCATCCAATTCGGGCCATGAAGTTCTCTGTGTCACCTATTGTGTGCGTTGCAGTGCAATGTGAGACTGTATCTGATCTGCCCAAGTTGGTAGAGGGGTTGAAGTGGTTGGCCAAGTCTGATCCTATGGTTGTTTGTACTATAGAGGAGAGCGGTGAGCACATCATTGCTGGTGCAGGCGACCTCCATCTTGAGATTTATCTCAAGGATTTAATTGTAGGGGCCTTTCAATGGACCTCAAACGAGGGTGCTCTTGCTGAAGAGAATATGCGAGGTATTGCATTTGAGGTGTGCGACGTGGTTCTCCATGCAGATGCCACACATCGTGGTGGTGGCCAGATCATGCCAACTGCCAGGAGGGTGATGTATGCAGCTCAGCTCACAGCCAAGCCTCGCCTTTTGGAGCCAGTGTACTTGGTGGAAATCCAGGCAGCAGAGGGTGCGCTTGGTGGCATATATGGTGTGCTCAATCAAAAACGTGGTCCTGTGTTTGAGGAAGTCCAGAGGCCAGGAACTCCTCTCTACAATATCAAAGCTTATCTCCCTGTCATAGAGTCATTTGGATTTTTAGGTACTCTTCAAGCAGCGACATCTGGGCAGGCCTTCCCCCAGTGTGTCTTTGACCACTGGGAGATGATGAACAGTGACCCACATGACTCGACTAGAAAGGTGAAGATGTGGGGGCTCTCAGGTCGGTCGTACCGGAAGAGAAAACAGCTGGGGCCATGAATGCAAGCAGACAAGGCACAAGTTAGGGCAGCAAAAGCTTCCCAGGCAGTCCATAGCCTTTCTGCAGCGCCTAGTGCGTTTACAGGCAGTCCTTGGCTATGAATGATATACCACGTCTGTGAAAGATTGAGGGGGGCCGAATGGAGACAGAGTTCTGTTCCATTTCATACAAGGGCTGAGGTGGATGAATTGCTTTATCTCTTTGAAGACAAACCTCACCAGAAGCACCTGGAGGCAGCTCCCCTAATCTCTAGAAGGTGGGTGGTTTGTAGATCTTTCTTCTGAGGCACAGAAAAAATGACAGATTTCGTAGTGTCCAAGCAGAGAGGCCACAGCCCTCCTCCGGTACTGGGTTCTTTCCCAGGTAAGAAAGAGGGGTTCTTCTTCATTTCCCAGGTAAGAAAGTTGACAGAACTTTTGCACGTGACTGGGCTATCCGTCACCTAGGGGGCTCAGGAGATATTAAACAGCAATTTTGTCACACAAGAGGTAGAGGGTTATTCTCCATACTCCTGGAGACGAAGGATGCTGCTGAGAGAGCACTATAATTCAATCCGCATCTCAAGGGATTCAACGTAAATAATTTCCCATGGTCAGCAGCAATGGGGAACAGAAATGGCAAGGTATGGGGGGCAGTATTAAGTAGAGGTAGATGGGGTAACAGTGGGAAACTTCTACTTGATTAAGTAACCATCCAAAAATACTTGACTGCAACAGTGATGGAGAGAGGTGAATGAGAAGTCAACAAAGTAAGAGGGGCACAAAGTAGAGATTTGTGAAGGAACTTGGGGAATTGTCCCAACATTTGAAAGAGAAGCAATCCTTAAAAGACATGGATCGAATCACTTCCAGGAGCCACGCTCCAAACAGAAAGGGGCAAATGGAAGTATACCACACTGTAGCGGACCCCAGCAGCATGAGCCAAGCAATGTACCACAGCTCCTACCTGTAAAAGCTACATTTCCACCACTACAATGAACTCCATCAGAGCTCAATAACTGCACACATGAGTGCCTGGTAATCAAGTATGAGCATGCCCACCAGAGACACCGTAAATTATACTGGCTCCTTACACAGTTGCGACTAGTGGCTTCTCTTAGGAGGCTAAAAGTACATCTCCACCAGCCCAATCAATGCATCAGCTCAAAAATGTGCTTTTGTTATAAGCCAACTTGAAGAATGCATCGCCAGTGTAACTCACACCGGTTCCGCTGCTACATTAGGACTACTAAGTTCTAAGTTTTGCATACAGTCTCTACATCGTTCCGCTCTTCCTCCAAGGACTTGCCAATGTTCCTTGGCCACAGCTCGTGCAACCTCAGAGTGGAACCTTGCCCATAGCCAAGAATAGACATCCACACAGACCAACTATACTGTTGTAATGGTTCACTAATTTTCAAAATCTCAAAGCTGAGCCTAAAGCCCTGGCCCTGTTGCAATCTCCAAATTGATTGTTAATATCAAGATGAGTACATTATACTGTGGTGATAGTGTCCTACCAGTAGGCAACTTCCCACAGTCACAAGTAAAACAGCCTAAGGGAGGCCAATACCTTGATATTGTTGAGGGAATTGCCAATGAGAATGCTGTCCTTTGATACCATCTCATATCTCAACAATCCTCGGATTTTTTTCTCACTGGGCATATCTGTAATTACAAAATCGAGCAGGCATCCTGTAAAGATAACCCACATAGCCTAAAACAACACTCGCCATTCTTCAGTTTTAACGTCTAGGACAGACAGAATGATATCCAAATTTCTGGGTGTGTGGGAGAGAAAAGGAGAGATTAAATGCTATGAGGCCTGGCATTCACACAACTTAGGTTTAGGGTTTTAAGGGTAAGGGTGTTGGTGATCCCATTGTTAAAGTATTTTCAGAAACCTGGGCAGAAACGTCGATGTAGAGAGGATTCAAGCGGGAATATACCGAATTCTCTAAATTCAAAGGGTCCCTCCTTCCACATAGGAAGGACAAACAGTAAGTTAGCATACTATAGCCATAGAGAATGGTACCAGTTTAGGAGAGACGGAGAGGATGATGTGATTAGACTGTACTTGCCGGAATCTACGGCTTATTCAAAAGAAGGTGGGGCGGGAGGTCGTCCGCCCTTCAGAGGACTAACAGAATAGAGCCATAGCATGCGACCCCCAGCCACAGACACAGTTTGTGTGTGTGTGTGTGTGTGTGTGTGTGTGTACTCTTTAGACTGGGCTGCCATAGAAGACGTGATCAGCTTCGGAAAAAAAAACAGAGGAAAGGAAAGAGGGCGCACCATGATAGCTGTGATTGCGGTCGAGATTGAGGGAGGGCTCATCGATGAGAGTGACGGACATGCTGGACGGGCCCAATGCTTTGATGAGACAGGCCAATGTGGTCGACTTTGCGCTGCATGGCTGCCACACACCAACACGGGCGCTATCTCCTTCTGTCTGCCATCCCCACCTTGAAAAATCTCCTTCGTCTAATATCCATCAGTGCGTTCCCCGATTGTGTATAACGATCGCGGAAAGCAACCCATTTCTGGCCTCACTGCTACAAATCACTGAAAAGCCCCGACAAATCATAAACTGCACAAAAATCCCGCGCCTTTTCTTTTGAAAGGCCAGAATTGGGAGTTTTCTTCGAACGATCTGTGAAGTTGTCCAGCCCAAGCTGCCTGCTTAGCCGAACCTCAACGAGGTGTGGCCAGCTTCTTGCCCGAGCCTGTTCCACACCTCAGCTATGGTGTCTCCGAACCTGACCAGAATGCAGCCTTCTCTTTCTCCGAGCCTATTTCCACAGCTGAGGTGTGGTACCCAAGGCTGGCAGAGCAGAGCCGCTTAGGGCTTGCAATTTCGCTGCAACAGCGCTCTTGCCAGATCGCTTCTGTAAAGTGATTTGCAAGCTTCCTTTGATGACAATGCTAGGGCCGAGCGAGACAAGATTGGAGAGGGATAACGATTGCGGTGTGTGCTTGTACAGGCGAAATTGAGACCCTGTCTCTGAGGATTTGAGCAGTTGGAGTTCGGAGATACAGGAGGCAGCGATGGGAGGAGGAAATGGACAGAAAGCCAAGATGGCCCGGGAAAAGAATGCTGAGAGAGAAAGGCAGGCTGGTAAAGGCAGCCAGCTAGATTCCAACAAGAAGGCCATGACCATACAGTGCAAGGTGTGCATGCAGACTTTCATGTGCACCACAAGCGAGGTCAAGTGCAAAGAACATGCGGAAGCGAAGCATCCCAAGTCCGACCTTGTGGCATGTTTTCCTCATCTCAAAAAGTAGTGAGTTCGGTCACAATTCGAAGAAGAATCTGCTCCATGGTATGGAGTTTATAGTCGAAATACTAGCTGCTGAGTGTAAGAGGCCTTTGTCAAGTGTATTTTCTGTTGGGCTTGCAGTCACCGAATTTTTTCTTCTGGGATGTGCTCTGAAAGAACCCTTTCAACGTTAGAATCATCTGACGGATGTTCAGACAGGTAGTGTTTGCTGCTGGAAGTGTCAGTGGCTACTTCCATTTCGGAGAGCCTCTGGATACAGAATAAAGTTTTGTCGTGGGGAAATCGTAGTCGTCGTAAGCATGGAGTTATCTAGCAATTTGGCGTAGTGATACGTGTGAGATTCATCTTGCTTGTCGTTATTGACACTCTTCTCTCTCCCTCTCTATCTTTGTCTCTCTCTGTCGGCGCCTAGAAATGGCTACCACCCTGGGTCCTTTGCTCTTCCCTCGCTCTGGTGTTCAGGCAAGGATATCCGTCAGTGGAAACTTGAAGACTTGAAGGTAGATATGCTTTGTGTATTTGCTATTTACCATAATACTACACAGTTCTTTGTGGGTAATTTTGAGTGTTGGTTAGCAAATTGTTTCAAGTAGCCAGGAAGTCTCCATCACAGTGCAGCATCATTCTTAAGCATAAGTCATGGGGAGCCGTAAGCGTTGATGGATGAAGTTCATATGCCTTCCTAAAAGGTCATGGACATGAATGCATCCTGCTCCGGCTCATATTGTGAAATTGCCAAACGGGCACAGGCTTCACATGCTAGTACCAGGATTTCACTCCACCATGGACAGAGGTAGCTATGGTGAACTGCTTTGACGTCTCTGCTGCTGCGCTTGGACCCAACTTGAATGGGAATGGTAAGAGTGATGCTCATCCCTCCTATACCAAAGTAATTTTCCAATTTGTTCCTGCACATAGCTTTCATCTACTTCTGCAATCCTTTGTGAAGAACTAACATGGACATGAAGGAACAAGACATAACCCATCTGTAGCTTTCTGTGGTAGCTATCCATGCCAGATGACTATGGAATGACTGACTGGAAGTTTGCTTGATCTCAAAACTAGACTCTGTAACTGCTTCTACCACTAGTTTGGGGCAAAAAGCTTCACAATATCGCATTCTTGTTGAGGAACCTCTCCAGAGGTACAGTGGTGGTTACACAATTTCAGCATGGCAGATTTAAGATAAAGGCTAGTGTCAATGGGGCGTGACCATGCCTCTTTTGCCCCTCACACAGCACACTTTGTTGCCAAGCGCAATTTCTTGGCACACATGGGAATTAAAATCAAATTTAGTGGTCACTGTCAAAGGTAATGGCAGAGAGAGAGTGTGTGGCTCTTTGATTATCTTTGCCTTTATAGCTGTCCTGGATTTGCTCAGGTGGTTTATAGACGTTGTCTGAGATGGAGATAGGGAGAGGGAGGGAGGCTACATGCTGCTGGCTCATGGCAATGGAGACCAGGAGGAAACTTTATAGCTGGGCTGGGTTTGTTCAGGTAATAAGGACCTTGTCTGATGATCTGAATTCTGAGAGAGAGAGAGAGAGAGAGAGAGAGAGGTGGGGGGGGGGGGGGGGGGGGGGAAGAGGAGAGGTTGGCAGTTGAGACCGGCAGAAATCTTTTTGACACTCAAATCCGAACCTACCGCAACGGTCTTGTACCTTCTGTCAGGTGATGAGGTGAGAGAGAGAGAGAGGGGGGGGGGAAGGGGAAAGGTTGGCAGTTGAGACCGGCAGAAATCTTTTTGACACTCAAATCCGAACCTACTGCAACGTTCTTTTACCTTCTGTCAGGTTATGAGGTGAAGGATAAAACAGACCATGTGTTGGATATCAGCATTGAAAAATGTGGTTTTCATGCTGAGCAGCTCAATGCTTACTAATAAAACTGAAGTTAATGGAGAGTATGCCCCTGTTGTCATAATGGACAGTGAAACCAACAATTTTCCATAAGAAAGTTATCATAGTAAGAGAGAGAGAGAGATGCACCCTTGAGAGCTTGATGAGTCCACTCTCAACGCTGATGTAACACAAAACTGACCCTCCGAGCATTGGTAAAAGAGTACCCACAGTCTTCAGTTGATGAGGTGCAGCACCTCCAAGCTGGAACCCAGATAACTGCAAATTGCGTATGTTGCTGCTCACGATGAATGCTTACAGTGGTGGGTGTGGAAGGGATCTACTTCCTGCAGCATCAAGAAGCCACCGTGATGATGATGGACGTCTGGAGCACACGTGTGGATGATTTCATGTTCATTTTCTTGAAGGTTTCGAAAGCCGCCCCATGTGCATGGATCATGCCGGTGACTTTCTTCAAGAGATTGCAACCAATGTGGCTCCATAGATGCTGACAGATGTGGCTATCAAGATGGGACTCGTGTGCACCGAGCTACAGATTTATGGCTTCTTCTATGCCTGCTTATGCTCCTCTCATCTTGTTTAACCAGTGGCTACACTGTGTCACCACAGTGTAGCCAAGATACGAATAAGGACACCGATATGGTCAGAGATAGTATTTTGCGGGATTAAAAAGAAAGTATGATTGTAGATGAAGAGAGAGCGCTGCTCTGGCCTATTTGGTAGTAAGGTGTAGTAAGGTGCTACGGCTACGGATCCAGTTACCTTACCAAATTTGTATGAAAATTTCGTGTAAAGAAACCGTTGTGTCCTGAGGCATACCATTGTGCCCTGCCTCGTGTAGGGTGCTGCAGCCCTGACTCTACTGGTTTTGTTGCTTTCTTCTTTACCTGTTTGCGCAGCCTCAGTTAGGACTATCGGTTTGGAATTAGTAGTTTGTGTAGGTGTTTCGAGCCTTCAGTCTCTGTTAGGGTCTGGTTTTCAGGTCGCCGTTTCATCCACCCATGGACCGGCATGCTGCTTGGTGCCTCCGATCCTACAGGAACAAGGAGATGTTGCTCCTTGGAAAGTCTTGAAGTGATGGTGTCCAGGCTGTGCTAGGTACCGCTGATGGAGTTGGGTACACGTCAGTACGGTGTGCATCTGTAAGCTATGGTTTTTGGTCTGGGATCCAAGAGTCAGAAGGGAACCGCTGTGAAAATCGAGTTCGACATCCTCTTGCAAGAGATTAAGCCATGGCAAGCAGCAGAGTCTTCACGTGCACCCACCCCAGTAATTATGTCGTGGAACAGAGGTGACAAGCGCTCTGGGACCACCAAAACCGTGGTGCCTCTGATCGGGGGCCCCGATGGTGGCAAAATTGCTTTCAATGAAGGTTTTAAACTGCCAGCCACACTGTTTGAAAAACAAGGGGGAAATACATCAGGAAGCTTTCAGAGGAAATGTGTAGTATTCACGCTTCATGAGGATCCCTCAAAAAGCATAAAAATTAGTAGACCTCTAGCAAGTGCCGAGGTTAATCTAGCTGATTATGGAAGCTTGGAAACTACTATCGATACAAGCATCCCCTTAGTTGTGGGGAAGAGTGGGCCTAAAGACGGTGGGACTCCAACCCTGTACTTCAGAATTAGTGCTCAGAGAAGGGGCAATCCCACTGTGTCAGTCTTCACTGGTAGTTTGATGGGCTCTTCTGCGATCAACAGTACACCGCCTGCCATGGATGATGAGTCAAGGAACTCTCTAGTGGGGGCACTCATAAGTGATGATGAAGATGCAAACGATAATGACGAAATTGACTCTTTTACTGATGAGGACTCTCCGCGCAGTTCCATTTCGCCTTCAGAGACAAGATACGAGTCCAATCGGGATAAGCTATTTTCGCGCAGTTTTCTGATCCCATCTGATACAATAAAAAAGACTGAATCTTCAGCCAATGTAGCAGTGAAATCAGACTCTTCTACACCTAAACCATCATCAATTCAAAGTTCTGGCAGTTTGTCTAAAGACAAGGTAAGACCCTGACTCTTCAAGGCCGCCTTTAAATGTATGGAGACTATGCTATTTCATCAAATTGCAAATATCAATATTATGAATTTCAATGGTAGTTCATACCTGGCTTCACATTCTGAGCCAGAGTTTGAGATGTAACAGTTGTATGTGTGATGGGCCCAGAATGTTATGGACATCACTGGGAGCAAGAGTGATTTTTTGAGGTTGACTGAGGATTATGATAAGCCACACAAGGTTGTAGGTCCAAAGCTGCATCCACCTCCAGGAAAATCTGTGGCAGCAGTTGCAGCTGCAGGAAAATCTGTCCTAGCAGCAGCAGCAGCTGCAAGTAAATCTGCAGCAGCAGCAGCAGCTGCTGCATATGCATCAAGGAAAGAAGCAAGATCAAGGGATGGGGGCTCATGGGGGAGTTTGTCATTCGGCCTGTCCACAGAACCCACGAGCCCCGAGCCCTCAGATGGTTTTATGAGTCCAGGAAGCTCAAATGGGGCTCAATCACCAGTCATTGGACTACAAACACCTGCTATATCTTCACCATCTGCCAAAGCAGCAGTGCCTACTCCAGTGGTTTTTATGCCTCAACTAGCAACCTCAGAAGTCATGGCTGGGTCACAGGAGCATAAGGGTTTTGATGACAAGAGTGATGGGAGAAGTAGTAGCGTCCTCGGTGAAGCTAGGGCAAAGCTTGCTATGGTTGAGAAAAAAGCCATAGAGGAATTGAGGATGAAAGTGGCAGCTGCAGAGGCTAAGGCTGCATCTAATCAAGAGAAGGGTGAGGAGAGAGCTCGGCAGCTAGAGCAGAAGTTGATGATGCTGGAAGATGAGCTCAGGGATTCAGCAGCCATTGAGGTTGCTTTGTATTCAGTTGTGGCTGAACATGGGAGCTCTTCCCATAAAGTTCACACACCTGCCCGCCGCCTGGCAAGGCTTTATATCCATGGCTTCAGAAACTGGAGCCTGGAGAGGAGAGCAAACTCCGCGAGGAATTCTGTGTCTGGACTTATTGTGGTTTCACGAGCCTGTGGGACTGATGTTCCAAGGTTCATTCTGTCACCTTCCATATCTCACATTTAATGTATGTACATCTTTTTCAATCATGACAGGCTTTTCATTGTTTTGTTTCGGGTTGACAATGTAAGTAGGGAAAAAGCCTGCAGTAGTTTGTAAGTCATTTTTCGGTAGCCTCCAGAGGTACGAAGTATGTGGAATTATCTTTGGCATTCATACAACCACTTAACACTGACACCAATACTAGTGAATGTTGCTTCTTGGAGAATACTTTTGAGCTTTGCTCTGTTCGCATGCTCATGCATCCAGGTTGACCTACTGGTTGTCGAACATCGTTGTTTTAAGAGAGACGGTCATGCAGGCCTGTAACTTTGAATACACAGCCGGGGGCAGAGAGGCAGAGGGTGATGCTTCCAGAAGCAATCCAGACGGAAATAGTGTTGCAGCTCAAGCCTGGCAGTCACAACTGAAAGAGAGTTTTTCCAGCCAAGACAGAAGCCATCTGTTAAGTCCAAAAGGAGTGATAAATAATTGGGGAGAATGTAGCACATTTGTTACTGCCCTTCTACGAGTTGAGGCTTGGTGTCATGGAAGAACTCTGGAGTGTGTATGGTGGAAGGTGCGGCATCTAACCTTCTTTCTTGTTTTTGGACACATGGATGTTCTTCGAAGTTATGTGAAGGCAGCAGTTGGTTTGTGCTCGCTGGCATGTCCAGAGCATAATTGTAATCTCGTACTGCTAGTGTCTATGCCACTGCTTTCACATAGCTGATAATTTAGGGTTTGTCTTGCTGAACATAGTGTAAGCTGTTTCTGCTACACCATTGCTTTACACCATGGCACATCAGTGGGTGTTACCAAGCCCTCCTCTATTTGAACATCCGGAATATGCGATACTCACATGGTTGAAATGAAATCAGTTATATGTTCAGCCAGGACTTGGCATAAACATGACTATTGGATGAAAAGAGACATTGAAAATTCTGAATGTCTTCACCCAATCTGAAGCCCAAGCAGTGGACGGCACATGGGAAGAAGCAACAAGAAGGAGATGCGACCAGAAGGCCTGCTCCAGCTGTTACATAAGATTGTAGTCTGGGTAATGGCTGCGTCTGTCCTGGCCAATTCACTTAGTATCTATGGCCAACCTTATGTTTCAGCTTCTGATGGTTTCTTTTGATGTCATCTGCAGGCAATGACCCCCCCTATGCAGATTGGAGGCATTAACCCTCCTGTAAACTCAAAGGGTACTAGCTTTGTGGATGTGAAGGGAGAATTGAACAAGCTTGCTGGAAAAATGAAGGATGGTCTTGGCGAGTTTGCTGGTGATGTTAAAGAATTTTTCACGAAAGAAAGAGCTGATTCCACTCTTTCACAGCTAGGAGATAGCCGCCAGGGAAACATCTGTGTTGAGATATGGAAGAAGGCGTTTACAGATGCTCAAAATCGACTTTGTCCTCTTCAAGGGAATGGTCATGAATGTGGCTGCTTGCCAATGCTTAGCAGGATGGTGGGTCTTATCTACGAGTTTACAATTCTTAAATGTGCATTATGTGTGTGCTTAAAAGGGGAGTCCCAATGCAGTAGGATTAGGATTGCTTGAGGAGACTTCCAGGTGTAGCACTTCAATCATGCAAATCAGAGTGTGCCCAAAGCTGGACTCTGGACAAGTATCACTTTCATTGGGGATGGTCCAATGGGAGTCCTGTGGCGTTGCTGTGCCATTAAACCTTCCAGACGTACTAGTTAGGCATGCATGGAGAGAAGTTGGTGCATCTAGGTACTTTCTGGAAAAATGAAAAGAATGAATAAGCTTGAGGTAGCTGACTGGTTTATCAAATGCTTATTGTATGGGCATTGTGATAGTTTATGTACATTCATGCCATTAATTGCCATTTATCCTTAATCTATGTATCCTTATAGAAGTAGAACAACTGTGTCCGGGGGCTGCAGATAATTGAAGAGTGTGCAGAGAGACTGGATGTCGCTATGTTCAATGGGATTATGCGACACCCAGAAGATGATTCTCCTACGGATCCCCTTGCGGACCCAATCACAGATCTTTCGGTCCTTCCCATTCCCATTGGACGCCTTACCTTTGGAGCTGGCTCTCAACTGAAGAATGTTGTAGGTTTTCTTGCCTACTATAACTTGTTTCTTGGAGCACATCTGTCTTATGAAGCTGTCATGCAGGCATCTCAATGAGAGAGGGCCACATTTTCACCAAGTTCTGGTGGTCTGCAGGAGCCAGAGTTCTACCATGACAGACTTGCCTACATGACGATAAGTGAATTAACATTTACACCAAACTGAAGTAACAAATAAGAAGAATTTACTAAATTAGCGGCAGAAAACTTTCTCATCTTTCATCCCTCACATACAGTGTTATGCAGGTAGTGACATGGTCGACATGGCTATCGGCTCTTGTCAGTATCAAAGATCCAACTCCTGAGACTAGTGTTGAACCAGATACTGCATTGCGGCCTGGGAGTCCTGATGGTGAAGAGAAAGGGCCACCTAAACTGTACAATTTACTGAAGGCAACAGGGGATCTCCTGATGCTGCCTAAAGACATTCTCTCGGACATGGCTACGAGGAGAGAGGTACTGTGGTTACCTCGTTACTGGAAACTTCTGCACTAATTGTGAGAAAAACTAGGGTAGTGAAGCAGTAAACACTGGGTACCAGTATGGTTGATTCTGTTGTGTTACATAGCCACAGTAGAAGTCGTGGCTGATGAAACCTGCAAATATTGTAAATCCTGAAAAGCAAAAGGCTCGGAACTCTATCCCTGGCATAGTGGTTGGAAGCCAGTTTCTAGTATCTGGAGACTACAAAACAGAAATAAGTTGAAGCAAAAGAGAGAGGCCACTACTGATAAATATGTATCATTCCTTCTACCTCAAAATTGCATCCTATAAAACGGGGAGACCGAAGTTGCGGTGCCCTTTGAGACAAAACTACGTGCCTGATAGGTGTGTACATCCAGGCGGCCAGAAAGGAAGCTGAGAAAGCCACTACTTTCTTTATCCTGCTTAGAGCAGCAGGGGATCTGTTGATGCTGCCAAAAGACATGCTCATGGACAAATCTGTGAGGAAAGAGGTATCATTGCTTGCTACTGCTGTCTCATAATTTTCTCTTACAAACACAACTTCTCATTACTCCTTCCAGCTTTTTGGAAGAATCTTCCAAATTATTCGCTAGCCTTCAACCGAGTTACCCATAATATCTTAGCTATTCCAATTCAAGATTGATAACGCTAACCATGCCCTCAATCTCTCTAGTCAAAGTGTATATAGTTTGTCACTTGGTGCCTGCACGGACTTGTACTACGACAGATGTGGCCAGCTAGCACAGCTAAAAAAGCTAGGTGTAAGAAAATGACATTGAAAGCGATCAGGATGATGGCCAACGCATTTTGATTACACATAGAGTAAGTGTGATCTAGTTGTTCTCATCTCTCATGATGGGTTGCCAGGTTTGTCCAACGCTGAGCTTACCCCTCATACGACGGATTCTGTACAACTATGTGCCTGATGAGTTCTCTCCCGACCCCATCTCACCTGCCCTTTTGGCTGCCATTAATGCTGAGGTATGTGTCCACAACTATAATAGGTGGGATTATGGATGGCTTAATTTGAAGTGGCTGAATGGTGGGATTGCGAAACAGTTCTGCTATACTTGATATTTATGAATTTGTCCTGTTTTAACACAAAGTGACCTTGTATTTGGCTTTAAAGGCAGGGTATTTTGGAAAACTTGGAACACTGCACTCCGTCATCAGGCAAGTCTTGTTAGCTTCTGCCAGGAAGCAGAAGGATTTACTGGGGCATTTGAAAATTGTTGAAGTTTCCTGTCAAAACTTGGAAGTGTTCTTGCTGGTAGAGCTCCTCTTAATGTTAGGAAGCGCAAAGAAAGGTTCTTCTGTTGAGACTTCTCCCTTGGAAGAGAATTCATGAACCACTAACTTTAGAGAGCGGTTAATCTAGAGCTCCACGGACTAGGGGTGCTGTTAATTTTTTAAGTTGGTGCAACATTCGGGTTTCTAGCAAATCTACAGGCAGGTGGCTGCACTTTGACTCATGGGATTGAGATCCCCGTCTCCAGCAGAGCCTGCTAGCTGGTCTTCCTAGTGGGACGAGCCACCTGACATGACTCCATGCATGCATATCTCATACAGGTGTCAATAGAAAGGCAGAAGCAAGGTTTTGCAGACATGAGCCTGGATGATGTTGCCATGGCACCTGTACCTACAGTAGTTTACATCCCGCCTTCTTCAAGCTTTGTAAGGCTTTGGATTGGGGAGCCCCCTGGAGCGGCTGAGTGGGGCAAGCATACGTCTTCACTTTTGCGGAAGGGGTATACCAGTGACGATGAATTGGACGAATTCCTAATCCCCCTAGCAATGTTGCAAGAACTAAATAAGTCACATCACGGCAGGGAGTTGCAGGGCAGTGTGATCCTAACTGAGGCTTCAGACGCAAACAGTAAGATGGAGGAGTGCGGGGTGGCCAGTCGCTACCATCTGCTAAAGGAGGTGTGGGGGACCCAATGATTTACTTCACCAATTTTGACCTGTTGATTGTGTTTGCAGGCTGTTTGTTCCTGTAATATTTTGTCTTCCTTTTTGGTTTCTTTGAGATGAGTTTTGGTGGATGTTTGTGCATCAACTCTTCATCTTGGACCAGGTTCTTCTCTCACTTCAGAGTAGGCAACCTGCTGCCCGTGCATACGCCTCATGTGTGCATCAAGAGTGTTCAGGTCTACAACCGTCCATGGAACACTTGTGCCGTGCGTACTCTGCAAACTAGGAGGGCCTTCCTACTCTTGACATCTAGCAGTGTTGAGCTTTGTATATCGCCAGGCGTTATCTTCACCTTTTATCTCAGAAGATTACATACCTAGGCCTCACTTCCAAACTTTCTCAACTACTCTCCATGCGTGAGATACGAACCTCATGGAACATCAGTTTGCCTGGATTCTGAAATAAAATTGTGGAGTTTGAGACATTGATATCTTTCTTGTATTTTGCTGGCAACCTGTACAGTGCTAAGAAGAAGACTTCTAAAGAGTTAGAAGCAAAAATCAATTGGCAGCAGGTCTGCAGTTGTACTGCAATGCCACAAAGGAGGGAAAGGCAAGCAAAATACTGCTCATGCCCATGAGTGCTACAAGTCGAGAGATATACAATTGCAGTCCAGCAAGCAAAAGTCTGTGAGTCGGTCACATGCAAAAGTGTATGTGAGGATATCTGCCAACCAAGTACAAAGGGCATGGACCTTTGGGCATGCATGCCAAACATGGTGTGTGTCGCAGTAGAAGCTAATCGATGTCAGAGTGTTGGTGGCATACTGGCATGGGTTGGACAGCGTACCGAAGTATGTAACTGAGAGTGTGAATACAGACAAGGTTAGCTAGTTGATGTTTGTGCGTGGCTGGTCTCCATGGATTTCAATTCCTTCCCCTCCGTGATGGTGGGCGTGACAAGACTCAACTTGCCCCAACTGCGATGCCCCACCCCAGCATTGATTCCAGAAATCAAACTCCGCCACCCTGCACGACAAAGAATATTACCTACCATCTAATGTTGGGCACTGGGTGTTATTGTGAGAAAGAATAAGGCTGTCCTTGAAACAAGCCCGTCATTGAGGTAGATTGCTAGGAAAAAATGAGGTTCAAAAGTTGAAATCGGAGCTACTCAGAGGTTGCTTTGCGAACAACCCTACACACACCCAATTTCACCTACATACATTAGCTACACAACGTGATGCAAACTCACTTCCAACCTCTGGGCCACTTGAGTTCCCCACACTCAGAATTGAGCATCCCCTGTGTGTTGCAACTGTATGGTGCACCCCTACTCAAAGGGAAAGAATGAAGTGAAGTAATCATAAAGAGTTCCACTAGAGTGCCTTTGAGTACCTGAGTTCTTCAATTGGAAGCTCATTTGATGCATCTCCTTGTCAGGCACCTGAATCTCTTTGCAGTAAGACCGCAAATCCATGGCAGATCTTGAGGTTTAGATCCGACCTGCGTTTTTGGAATCTTATTATCACCTTCGCTTTCACAGGAAAAGTAAGCTCATGAGGAAAACGATTCTCTGCAACTGGTTGTAGTGTAATGGAGAAATGGGCAAATATCTACCCATCCAAGGAAAAAGCAACTATACATTCTCAGGCCAAAATTCTCTGAAGAACTCCCGACTGAATGCCTGCTCTTCTTCTTGCTGTGCCCTATGCTGTGCCCTAGCACGGGATTTTTTGGCATTCTTGGACAAACCCTTCTCCCCTTCTGTCTCCACCTCTCCGCCACCATGTCTTTTCTCAGGCAAGGCCACCATCATCCCCTTCTCTTTCTCGGCTCCAATGCCCCGCCTATCATGCTTTACGTGGGTATTCACTGGATCCAATCTGCCCTGCTCATTCACGCCGAGTCCAGTCCCCTCCTTCCAGCCCGACTTCTTCAACAGCTTGAGGCCAATGTTTGATGCTGGGAAGTTGTTGGTAGCAACTGTATTGGATGGACTATAGCCATCCATTGCAGCAACCACCATGTCCTGGTTAGAGCTTTCAGAAGCCCGTGACGAATTGACAGCTGATGACCACCTGAGGTTTGAAGGTAGGCCAACAAGGTTGCTGTAGAAAGTGGTAACATCTTCAGAATTGATGGGTGCCATGCCTTGTGTATCCACACTACCCTTCCTCCTTCTCATTGCTGCAGGGGCAGCTTCACCTCCCTTCACAAAGGTTGTATCAATAGGGACGCTTGATTGATCCATGCTTGGAGACTTCCGCATCCTTGCAAGCAATTACCTCCGCCAGACGCCAAACCCCCTTTGCTCAAAGAAGTCCAAGTGAGGAAAATTCTAAACTAAAAAACTATAAGCAAGAATACCTGACAAGATAGTGCCAGATTCTCTCCTGCAAATCTGAAGTTAACTGGCGACATCCTAGGAGCTTTAGGAAAGGGAAGTCTAAGCCCCATCTATCCTCTGAGCCTTCTAAACCCTAAGAGAGGTACCGTTTGATTGTGCCCGTCTTTCTCTTTCGTCTGTCTTCTAGTCTCTTGCTGCTGGCAAGATTATTTTTTCCTTGCCTTTTAATCTATTTCAGGGCCACTCAGCCACTGTCCCTTTTTCTTTAAAAAACAAAAAACACAGGAAACGCTGGAAGCAGTGTGAGGGCCCACGGTGAGGCCTTTCTCACTGTGAGTGTTATGGAAACTTGTAGCAGTTCTGCAGTAGAGATCACAGGGGAGGCATCGTCTTCGAAGAATGATGCAGCAGAACCACCTAGGGCAGAAGATCTCGCGCAGCCAAGTGGTCCGCTGGCTAAGGCTTTACACAAACTATTTCTTAATGTTGCATCCCTGGTGCAAGGAGAGCTCCAGGTTCTCTCTTCCTCTCCCTCTGGATCTCTCTATCTTTTTTATTGGTACCGGATTGCACTACTCTCTATCTTCTTCTTTTTTGTGTCTCTGTCCGTCACACGTGCAAGCACAGCCACATCATAATCAACCTCATGATTTGCAGTTACTGTCAATGCCAGTGCAGTTCATATAGGGTAACGCTGAATTGTGAAAATAGTCAGCTGTGTGAGAGCGGCAGTTCCATTCTGAATTGTCAAAGTTGGTGTCTTTCCTTCAGTGAGGCTCACCATTTCGTACTCTATTGGAGTTTTTGGTCACACCATTCAAGGGAAGTGGAGGAGAGGGGGGGGGGGGAGAGAAGAGAGAGAGGATCCTGGCAGTTGAGAATCCCTGCGGGTTTATATCCTGAGGCTCCTGACCCAAAGGAAGGTGTAGGAGTCTTTTGTGGGAACTAGTTTGGTGTTCACTGGTACCACAGAAAGCGTGTTGTGCTTGGCCAATGTTCCACTGGACTTCTTGTTTTCCATAATCTTGGCTCCAACGTGCTTTCTCATGCTGGAGGTGTGGGTTTGAAATACCAGGCCACGAACAGCGAATACGAGCTGCTGGAAAATATGAATCTAAGAGTAGCGAGCGAGTACGATAATCAGGCTGATTTTGCTGCCGGACTTCGTGTCTTTGTAGAGAGATTGAAGCAAAAGAATGAGAGTTTTGGTGATTATCTTCAACAAATTGATGAGATTGACCAGGAGGTGACTGAACTGGAAGCCTTGGTTTCCACCCTTGATAATTACACTAGCAACTTGGAAGCCAAGATAAAGGCTGCCTGTGGTGACCCCCGGAGGTTCAGTTGACTCAGCTTTGGTTCTTTCAAAAGTCTATCAGGTAAATTGTTATCCTGAAGCAGGTACAACTTTTTTATGGAAATTTTGGCTCTGTGACGAAGAGGGTTGGTGAGTTGGACTGTGAGGATATACTGACTGACCCATTTCTTTCAACAAGAGCAATGTAATGGAGACTAAAACAAAAATGCGCACCAACAACTCAATCCTGAGTCTTTGGCTTTGTGTATATTTCTTTAAAGTTCATATGCATGGGACCATTTCCTACCAAGTAATCTCTGGAAAAGGAGTCTGTTGGAATGGGTCGATAACAACTCAAATTGAGAACATATGTCCACAGTTCATTGATGGTGTGGTGAGAAAAGTAAATGAGCAGAGTGGGCTGGAAGAGGAGGGTCGCCAGGCTTTATTTGCCAAAGGAGATGCAGACGTTGCAAGTTCATAGCCAATGGCAACGGATGTACTGTTGTCTGTGAAACTGGGTAAGCATATTATGTCAATGTCAATCTATGCTATGCAGAAGAGCAAAGTGAAGGATGCAGGCAGGTGTAATACTAAGCAATTTGCAAACTTGCAATTTGCAAGCTATTTGAAATGTATTTGCATGGTATACACAGGGACTGTTTATTACAATTCATCCAGAAAGTGGCGAAGTCAGAGGATGCTAATCAGGAAAATGCCGATGCAAAACCTTTTTCTTAGTCTTCCTGCTGTCCTGGTCCTTCGAAGCTACATTGTCTGAATGAACATTACTGTCCAGCAAGGTGATGGATCCCCTACGTTTGCCTACGAGGTTTGTCCACCGCATGGGGAGTGAGGTATATAGGAACTAGTGTGATAAGTAGGGTTGGGTGTTTGCTGGAATTCTAGGGTGTCATTGTCAGCTGCTAGCAGCAAGGCAAGGATGTATGCATGATTTGTGCAGAGGCATGGATAGCTGAAGGAGCAGGGATAGAATGTGGGTCCAAAATTTTAAGCTCCAGATTACCTATGATTCCCTGTGGAAGGATAGCTACAAGAAACTTGCATGGGTAGATGTTCAACTGGAAGCCGCAGCAGCAGCGGCATAAAATAGGGCACTGCTAATGAAGGCACCTTCTTCAACACATTTCACCCTGTTTTTCCCTCTTATCAGAATCGGCCCTAAATTGCGAGACCCATTGCATCTTGTGTCCTTGCGGAGGCACAAGATTGGCCCTACCTTTCCCATCTATGACCCGAGTAGGAATGAGCATCTTGATATCTACTATGTCCATCCCCCTTCCATGTTTACGTTGCCGGCAATATCAGCCTGGAAGCTAATAGCAGACGCTTTAGTATCATAAATAGAATAGACAAACATAGTAGTGGGTGGAGTAGAATGAGTGCTTCCCATCCAACTTGGCAAGGTCTGTGGGTCATCATGTCCCTGCAACAGAGGAATGATGATGGTCTGCCAAGAGCAACATCTTCTGAGGCGTACCAAAGAAGAGACTAGAGGTAACGGACAGCCTTAATGGAAAGATTCGGAAATTATGTCACTCACCATAACCTTGCTCGAAGCTAATGACAGCACGATTTGAATCCAAGAGAGGAAGGGCCTGTCAAGCCCGGCTTTTGAAAATGCTTGTAGCTGAAACTCCCCGTCAATGGAGTCAAAATGCCTTTTTGGAAGTTGGCCCTGGAAAACTTTATTAAAGGATTTGTAGAAAACAGATGGAGGAAAAAATAACCTCCGTAGGGCCGTGAAGGCGTATCGCAAGGGGAACACCCTGTGACCAGAGAACACTAAAAAAGGGGGAGTGAAAGAACAGAGTGACGTGAAGCCTGCAAGCGTAGTATGCAGGCTTGCACAAGGAAGGAGGAGGGGAAAGGTAGCAGCAGCCTAAATTCCTGTGAAATCAAGCTGAGCTTTGGCCTTCGAAGCGCGCGGCTTCAGGTGACCCCAGTTGATCTCTGGGTCGTCCAAATCACCCGGAGACTTCCCATTGCCTGGGGAACTCATCGTGCCAAGTGACTGTAGTTTCAGAGATGCGGGTGCATATGCGATTATCTTTCGCCAAGGAGAGATCGAAGGCAGCAAGCAATTGTCTCCTTCTCCTGTCGCCACACCTGGACAACACTGATTGCAAGTAAACCCAACATTTACGCCCCTCAGTCATCAGATCGCAAAAAATATTATGTAGAATTAATCTGAGATTGGGGCGCCTCCCCTGGAAAACAAGAGCACACCTGGCTTTCCCAAAGAGACCACAGAGTAAGTGCTCTTAGGCATGCCCAGATCGGGCATTTCTCCCAGATCGCACAGTTATGAAGATTGAGCAAAAACAGAAGGTCAGATCGAAGCGGCAGAGGGGTCCAATAGGAATAGAAAGTAGAGACTAGATGCCAGACTCTCTGGGACATGGCACAATTGACAAGGCAATGCTCAATTGTCTCACTTATACCAATTCCACAGCACTGGCATGAGGGGTCAGCATCCTGATAGTGCGCAGCCACTGGTAGAATTCTGTTAGCTAACTTCCAAAGAAAAGCACTGATTCTGGAAGAACGGCTTTTGAGCCATATATCAGCCCAAATGGCAGGCCATGGAATCCCTCCGAGAGGCTGCCCCCATTTGTGGTTCCATTTTGCCGTGAAATTGGCATTCCCAATCTGCAGGCGGTATCCTAATTTAACCGTGTATCCCATAAAGGGTGTGTGAGCACGATCCATCCAAGACCACTCGGGCGGGTCGAATTGGAGGCCTTGAAGTGGCAATCCCATGAACCAAGTGAGGGAGGAGGCTCGTGCCCACTCAGCACCCATTCCAGGGGCTGGTTTCGGGTCAGCCATACCTGAGGAGGAGTCCAGGACACGAATGCGCTTCCAGGCCCAGTATAGCAGAGACTGCCTGCTGGCGAGGCTTGGAAGAGAAGCCCGTGCCAGAAGTCTGGCTCCTCCGACATAGGGTTGTAGATGGAGTTCAATAAAGTGATTGGACGATAGTTGGAAATATTTGCCCTATCACCTTTTCTGAAGATGAGAGTGATGAGTCCTTCTGAAATTGCAAAGGCATGATTTTTTTGCTTAAGATATCCTTGGCCATAAGGAGGAAATCCTCTCCGCTGATGAGCCAAAGGGCTTTAAAAAACTCCATTGGCATGCCATCCAGTCTTGAGGTTTCCATGGGCGCCAGTGCTTCTACTGCCATCCTTGATTCTTCCATCGTAAAAGGAGAGGCTATGATCTCTTTGTCAGAGGAAGATAAAGAACAAGGGATAATGTGGATGAGGGCTCTCCTGGCCTCATCCTTGACGTGAGATGGGGCAGATTTATCAAATAACTTTATGAAGTAGTCTGCAGCTATTTTTGAGATCTATTTTTGAGATGGTTCTCCTTCACTATCCCATAAGGAAGGCAGTGACTAGATTAGCTATCCTTCTTTGTTTGGCTTTTATGAAGAAATACTTGGTCATTTTCTCTCCTCCAAAGGACCAGTTAACTCCAGCTTTAACTTTACTCACACCCCCACCAAAGGGGCTATGCACTTGGGTGCATTCAAGAATATTCCACTTAACCAATGAGGGGTCACAAACTTGGGGGCATTTCACTTGGGTCGATTGGGAGTGCCAATGGAACTTGGCCCTAATAGCTAGATTCATACTTCCTCTATTGTTTAATTGCCACATCCCTTGCATTCAGGAGGTTGGTTCCAGTGTTGGACTCGTATCGTATTTTGAACACACCAGGCTGGTATATAGGCCTCCGGCCAGGGAGGTACTGGTATTGGCAAAAATCTGAGATTTGGATACCATGGTGGTATCAATAATACCTGATTGGTGTGGTGTTTTACGGGTATCAATAGCAAGAGTTTTTAGAAATCGATACCAGGGTATTATCAATACTGGTCTGGTATAAAAAAAACTCATGATATGTTAAATATTGAAAGGCCCACTTCTCATATAAATGTGTACTAGCATGCTTCTCATTGATTTTATTCCTCAAAGTATGCCTCAAGTTCCTCCAAGTATTGATACCTAGGTTTTCCTCACGAACATGGATATGGTACTGGTATCAGGTACCAGATTTTCAACCACCTACCAGACTGGTAGGGTATCGTCCACAGTATTAGGAAGCAGATACCAGGTCAATACGGGTATATGTTGGTACCAGACTGGTCCGGTACTTCATACCAATATTGATACCAGTTTCTTGTCGGTATACCAGTCCAACACTGGTTGGATCCCTAAGTTTGTGTGCTTACAAGCCTAGTATTAAAGGAGTTGCTATTAAAATAAGAAGCCTAAAATTAATAGGTACCTACCTTTTGAGAATGGACTTCTTATGAACTGTACTTGTGAAGCCAGAGCATTATCCAAGGCATATGTCAAGCTACTCACTGTCCGCATTGAGCTGACCACGTGCTCAACAGTGGTGTTTGCCTCCGCATAAGCAAGCTGTCCTTTGCTCGACATTTTAGACATTATCATTGACATGGTGCCACCATCACCAGTGGCAGCCTCCAGCCCTTTGCAAAGGCAACAACAAACCCACCTATGAATGTTGCTACAAGCCATTGAAACTTGCCCACATGTCCAAAGCATGCCACAGGCTGTACCTCAGAAATTAAGTAACTGGAGCTGTTTCTTATCAAGTCCTCCCATATTTAGTAGAGTGTATGCTTCCTGTCAGACTCCCAAAAGCATTGGTGACCTATACATGTATACTACAGCACATTACAGAAACCAAGATTTAAATAAAGCTGTAAACAGCCATCTTGTGCTCAGATGGCAGACAGATTTACAGCCATCCCTCATGATGTTGGTGATGCTCAACGTGTCTATCTATAGCGGCTGTACAATATATCCACTGAGTTTCACCCATATGAATGCCACCCGCCACCCCAATCCATAAAATAGAACAGTTTTCAACGTGCGTCTGACGGGTCGTGGACCTGGAATTAAACTGTTCGAGTTCCGGGCTAATGGATGCCCTAAGAGGGCTCTGAAATGTGTTTCATGGAGTGTTGTTGTGGAGATGGAGATGACAACTGCAATCTGTTAATAACTCTGGTTGTGAGATCAGAATAGAAGCGCCAATGGCTTCCCAGACAATCTCTTCAGCTCTGCTGACTTTCCTCAATGTGTGGATTTTGCCAGTGAGCCCAAATGCAAGTGCCAGCTTCTCAATCAGATGACAAAGAGGAAATCCTTCATCCTACCTGCCAGTCGGAACATAGATGTTCAATGGAAGTACATGAGGTACAACGCACTGCAGATCACACTTGAGAAGGTAATTCGCTGCCCGTTCTGCCACCTCCACACCACCATGAATTCTGCAGGCCCCAAGCAAGGCACCCCATACTGGAGCATCTGGTTTGATCGGCATATTGATAATTAAGTCCTGTTGGAAGTAATTAAACATATCTAGAAGACTAAGAGTCTTGAAGGCCAAAGGTTTAGAAGTCTAAGAGACTATCTTGTTTAACTCACCTTTGGAAGGTGAATGGCTAGAAGGTGGATGGTCACCATAGTGGAAGTGGAAGTGACCAAGTAGGACTTTCTAGAGACCTTCTTGTACAAGCTCGGGGGTGAAGCCACTAGTCTAAGTGTAAGAGTATGATGGTGGCTTCTATGGTTGGGAGGAGAGCTTTAGTTTTAGCTTTAGTCTAAGACTTTAGTTCTTGTTCATGTTCTTGCTCAATTCTAACATGGTATCAGAGCCATTTTTCTCTAGGTGAGAGTTGGTAGTTGAGATTGAGAGAACTTGATTATGGCTGGAGCGTCGTCTTCTAGCAATCCTCCTTCTATGTGTATGACGAGTGCATTAGATGTGAGAGTGGAAGATCGATTCAATGAACCTGGAAGTTTAGGATGGAGATGGTCCTTCTAGACAAAGATCTATGGGGAGTGGTTGATGGATCAGTCCCAAGACCTGACATTATTGTTGGCCAAGCCATATGGGATAGGAAAGATCAGAAAGCAAGAGCTAGCATCATCACAAGCTTGAGAGACAATCAGTTGCATCTCATTATAAGTGCTAAGAATGCTAAGGATGTTTGGGATAAGCTAGCAAGCATATATGAGACGAAGGATGTCACATCGCAAGTGTATGCGACGCAAAAGTTCTATGGTCTGAAGATGACCGAGCCAGACTCAATTGAACAACACTTGAATTTGTTTTGTGTGTTGCGAGATCAACTAGTCTCTGTGGGAACTAATGTGACTGATGAACACGCCGCAGTGGTGTTATTGGCAACCTTACCCGAATCCTATGATGGTTTTGTGGTGTCTCTAGCAGGACAAACTAACTTAACTATTGATGTTGTCATAGGACTTCTCATCAAGGAGGAAACAAGAAGAAAAGGTCAAGGTACGTCTACAGAGGTAGACAGAGCTTTGTTCACAGGCAAGACTGGAGTAGTCTTGAATAGAAGACTCCCTTCACATATGTCTCAGAAATCCCAGAGGTTTCAGAAACCTCAATCTAGCTCAAAGATAAAAAAGGCCAAAGTGAGGTGCTTTTATTGCAAGAAACTTGGTCACATGATCAAGGATTGTAGAAAGCGCATTGCAGATGAGCGCAGCAGAGAGAGTCAATGGAACATAGCTACTCTTTAGAGGAATGCTATTCTATTTGTTGTGTCTCTCTCAGCCACTACTAGACAGAAGCATGTGTGGTATGTTGATTCAGGAGCATCTCAACATATGAGTTCAAAGAGAGAGCATTTCTTATCCTATAGATCTCTTTTACCTACACAATATGTTCTTTTGGGAGATGATAGCAAGCATGTCATTAGTGGGGAAGGCTCAGTCTCTTTTATGCTCAATGAAAGATAAACCATAGAGGTGGAAAATGTCCTACATGTCCCTACTTTAACAAAGAACCTGTTGTCTGTAAGGCAAATTGTTGCAAAGGGATACAGAGTGGTATTCCAAGATGAGAGTTGTACTATCACAGATAGTTCAGGAGCTGTGGTAGCAAGAGCTATTCTTGACAATTGCTTGTATAGATTACAACATCATGTCTCTAGTGCTCTTACCACATTTTCACCACAGTTGGGATCTACACCTGTCATGTCAAAAACAGAGTTCTAGCATAGAAGGTTAGGTCATGTGAGCATTAAGAAGTTGAGACAGATGCAACTCTCAAGCCATCTTGTGGAAGGACTACCATTGAAGGAGATGAGCGATACGCGTCTATGCAAAGGTTGCTTGGAAGGGAAGCAACATCGAGGTCAATTTCCTAAGGATGGTGGACGAAGAGCCACAAGTATATTGGAGATTGTACATTCTGATGTGTGCGGGCCAATGCAAACCACATCACTTGGAGGAGCAAGGTACTTTGTGACATTCATTGATGATTTGTCAAGGAGGGTTGTGGTGTATTTCCCAAGGCAGAAAAGTCAAGTGCTAGAGAAATTCAAGGAGTTCAAAGTACTTGCAGAAAAACAAACTGGAAAGCCTCTAAAGATTTTGAGATCTGACAATGGTGGTGAGTACATCTCAAAGACTTTCGATCAGTTTTGTCAAGAGAATGGAATAGCTCGATAGTTTACTGTTCCATATACACCTGAGCAGAATGGTGTAGCTGAGCGGATGAATAGATCACTACAAGAATCTACAAGGAGTATGTTGAAAGAAGTGAATTTTTCAAATCATTTTTGGGCAGAAGCTGTTGGCACTGCAGCATATCTTCACAACAGAATACCTATCAAATCAGTGTTGGGAAAAACACCAGAAGAGGTATGGAGTGGTCAGAAGCCTAGTGTGGCTCATTGTAGGATTTTTGGATGTCGTGCATATGTCCATATCCCTACTCAGAAGCGAAGGAAACTTGACTCCAAATCAGAAGGATGTATCTTCATTGGCTACACAGAAGGTGTGAAGGGATATAAGTTGTTCAATAAGACAACTAAGGTTGTCAAACACAGTAGGGACGTAGTGTTTGATGAAGGCTTCATACCCTCTTTGGTAGTGGGAGAAGATGACATGGGAATGAGCTTAGAGCCATTACACCATTTCCAAGATGAGTCTTATGAGGAGCCAATACAAGAGATGGCTGAAGCAAATGATGGAGGTGTTCAACTTGATGGAGTTGATCAAAGAGTCGAAGTTGGTGAACCACTTGTTGATATGGACTCTAGAGATGAAGTTGAAGATGTGCCAATTCTAAGGAGATCTCAGCGGGAAAGGAAAGCTCCTAATAGGCTGATTACATCTATGAGTGCCATTGAAGCTATGGAAGAAGCATCACAAGTGGTTGAGCCTGCTACATATGAGGAAGCAATGCGCTCTCCAGACAAACTACAATGGGAAGAAGCAATCAACTCAGAGTTGGATTCATTGATGCAAAACAAAGCATGGACACTCACTAGGTTGTCTGCAGGACGAAGAGCCATTGGTTGCAAGTGGATCTTCAAGTTGAAGTACAAAGCTGATGGATCTATTTACCGGTACAAAGCTCGTCTTGTAGCTAAAGGCTATGCACAAATTCAAGGAGTGGATTACAATGAAACCTTCTCACCAGTGGTGAAGATTTCTTCTATCAGAGTGTTGTTAGCTCTTGCAGCTCAACATAATCACGAAGTTCATCAAATGGATGTTAAGACCGCATTTCTAAATGGAGAACTACAAGAAGAGATTTACATGAGACAACCTGAAGGGTTTGTACAAGGAGGAAGTGATATTGTGTGTAACACTAGTACAGAAACTGGTTTTTTTAACGGCTCTTCTCACACATTTTGGTGTGAAAAAAGCGCAAGTTCACACCCCCCCTTGGTGTTAGGTTAACCTAGTCCTTTGCACCACATGTGAACTTTCTTGGTCCTGTTAAAAAAACCATCTCACACCAAACTTGCACCTGATGTGGCAGTAGGCTTAGGTGGCTCTTTTGACGGATATTTTGACGGTCGTTTTGACTGGTTAGTTCAACTACTATTTTGACTAAGTAATCTTAATGGTCTTTCTACGGTACTTATTACACCTCGGCGCCACCATGTTTGCCACATGTATGTCAAAGGGAATGCCACGTAATAGAGTCCATCAGAATTATTAAATAAATAATAGATATTAAGGGCTCTTCTTACGGACTCTCTCACACAGATTTAACACCAGGTTCAAGTCGTGGTGTGATCGCAATGACACTAGTGTGAATACTGTCACATCCACTGTTTTATTCCTATTGGATGAAAAGTAAACAATTATTATTTGTTGACAAATGCCAAAATGAATAGTCATATTATTATTATTATTATTCTTATAATAAATGGGATAGCACCCCAAAAGCCATTGGCTGCTTGATTTAATATGTAATATATTATTGTTTTAGAATTTTGATTTGTTTTGTTTCATTTAAACAAAAGCTTATTTAAAACATGGATAATAATTGTATTATGAACCACATTGACCAGTAGTATTGTTATTAATATTAAATATAGCAAACAACCAGCAAAATACCACATTCATGTCTACACAAGTTTAATTTGGCTTGATGTGGGAAAATGAAGTTGCCTTTGAACAAGGGGATCTTGTGATCATACATGAGAATAGCAAGAGCATCAATTCAAAAAATATTGTTCATGTCAGAAGAGCAGTTTTGTTCACCTGTCTCAGCAACCTTCAATCCATAAAGAAAACTAAACTAAACTTGTAGCATCTTCAATATCACGCGTGTTTAATAAACTTTTCAGACCATAAGGTGGCACTTCCCTGCGTGTCACCCAATGTGGTATGATTAGGGGTAACAGAGTAGTCCGGGTACGGCAACACAACCTCTGAAATCATGACCGATTTCACATGGATACGGTAATAGTTGTCTGGCACATTTGCTTTCGGAAATCCAGCAATATATCCCACACCTGCCCTTCTTTTTGGTGCACAAGGATCAAACAATAACACCTTGTCGCCGATCTGAAACTGCAACAAAAACCAGATTCTTATATCAGAAATGAACCCTGGAGAACAGAGACTGACAGCTTGGCACTCTTGCAAAATGCATCCTCGTTCTTCCAGCAAACACCCCAACCCTACCTATTGCAGTACTTCCAATTCTGAATTGCATTTGCCTGTCTCTATACTCCATGCTGACATGATCAAAGGTGGAATGGTGCCATACCTAGTTGATAGCAGGTTCTGCATGGTCAACATGGATGTGGTAGGACGATGTCACAAAACTACCTTTGTAGGTTGTCAATCCTATAGCTACACAGCGATACATAGAGGGTGTATTGATCCAGCATCAGACAAGGAAACAAAAGAGGACAAAAGAAGTACTTACACTGTGCGGATTTTGTTGGTCACCCCATGGTTCAGTTACATCCACTGTGGTTGTAGTCTGATTGATAGCACATATTGTGCTTTCCCTGCCCATTGAACGCTTCACTGGTTTCACCATCTGCATATTGAATGACACATGATCAAAAAATGAGAATAGCACGAATGACACACATTGTGAAGTAGCATTAACAATACAAATTCACCCACGCGCCCAAGCATTGAATCTTTTGCTCTCACCTTTCTTTGATTATGCTTTGTTGTTGCATCGGGAGGCAAAGTCGTTGGAACTCTGGCAGCAGGAAGCCCTGGTTCGGATGCCTTTGTAGATTGTTGTGATCCACTACCCATGGCTGCAGTATTGAACAAGTAGTTGGGTTGCCCATATCTGTATGGGTGCCCTGACACATACTCAGGGATGTGTGCAACCTTGGATACACCCTCTAACCAAGGCAGTAATTCTTTCATAAGCCTCTTGCAGTTTGGCTGATCCCTCAACTTCCATGGATACGGGAAGATGCAATTATTTGCAGGGTTGGGTAAGCAAGTGAGTGGGGAATCGTCCACCAGCAAAGTATTGGTTGGATTGTAATGGCTGTAGTCCTTCCAAAACTTACATAAGTTCTTGTACATGACAGTTTTAGAAGGATTGAGAGGGTCCACCATTCCCACAGGTTGGTCACAATAGTCTTGGTGAAGCACCATCTTTGGTTGCTTCCCAGGAAACAATGCTTTCACAACTGGAAGGACATTACTCAATGACATGGAAGACCATACACCTACATCAAAAATCTGAAGGCATCGGTCCAGAAACTCCTGACACCCAGGTCTGGAGGTGACAGTGGGCTCTAGGTGTTCCCTTGTTCGTAGTCTGCTCTCACATAACAATCCATTCAAGTCAAGTATAAGGATGTGTTTCTACCTCTCAGTTGCCGAAGGGCAATTACCAACAACTTGTACATGATTATCATGTACAAAAGACACACCTTTCTGTGGGGCACTCTGCAAATTCATGGAGACCTCACAGGCATATTGAGAGGGTAGTACATATGCCGGAAGTGCTACTGGTGTAGGGGACAACAAAACGGATGAACACTTTGCAGTTGCCTCAACAATATGGGGGGATGGATTGAGTTCACCTTCAGACCAACCCTCCATGTCATCATCCCCCTCCATTTCTGAAAGCCCAAACAATGAGCCTATTGTGTTTGGCTTTGGTGGTGGTGAAGAAACTGCCTTGAACAGGTTGAGTGGTGAGCCCATAACATGAGAAATAGTCTCATTTGTTGTGTGTGGCGCAAAGGTGGTGCATGGTGGACCTGTAGGTTCCGAATCTGGCACATTCATGCCAAGTTTAGCTGCGAGCGCAATGTTGAATGTAGCTGCTACCTCCAGTTGGCCTTGGACTGCTTCCAAAGCTGCCTTGGAGCTGGCTTCCATCTGCACTTGTTTGTTTTCCATAGCATCGAGGCGAGCTGCTAGTGAACCAATTCCCTGCCCCATCACATAGAACACCTCCAAAGTAACAATTCACTACACTGACTGATGAACTAGTAAGAAAACAGAACCAAACGGCAACTAGCAATGACATGGAAATCACGAATATGTAATTCACACCAGAATTGGTACTGAGTTTATATACCGTTGTGGCTGCACTGCCTGTACACCCCGAGCCGTAGCCTTTGTCACTCCTGGCGCTACCGGCGATCTCCTGCAAACTTGGTGTACGTCCAGTCTCCTTCTCCTGTGATTGCAACAAACTTGCAAGTGTTAATGACTAGCATAGCACACTGCCAACAGTAAAGAATTATCTAGGATAGCATCAATGACTCCCCCTCAATAAGAGTGCTTAGTTTCTTGCTGGTGCCCAACTCTGAGAAGGCCCCCAAGTAGTAGCAATGTGTACTAATTCAATGGTGATAGGAATAGACTCTGAGCTCCAGCCAAAAAAACCCAACACATAAAGTTTGTCAATGCAAAACAATGTGGGAACTTCCTATGTTGTAAGAGAAGTATACTAGTCGTGCTACAACACCGCTGATTCCACTACGACCTGATCGAGATGTATTCTTCACACATCCCCGCGCCTTGACACCATTTGCCTGAAATTTCTTGAAATCAGTGGAACCCCAACTAACAACTAGTTGTGCCCATGTCTTGTCTGGCACATGATGGGGTTTGGGCAGCCCCACACTATAGTAATTTTTGAACAGCTTATTTCGTTGGTACTTGAGCTGCTCGCAAATTGTTTTTGTAATAGCCTTTATGTTAAGACCAGGAGGTCCGTATTCCCAATCTGAAGCCAGGATCTCCATGATCTTTTCAATTAAGTGTAATGGTTGATCCTGAGCATACAATGACCAGTCCAACAAACGTTGACACTGCCCTCGCAGAGCTGTCATCCACTGGTTCCGAGCAGGACCTTCAGGGTTTCCAAGTTCATCACAAGAAATGAAAATTTCCTCCTCCCTACAGCCACATTCTGAGCAGCCTGGTCTCTCAGATCTTTTGCAAGTGCCCTTCTTTCCCTCCTTAAAGCATTTTTGCGTTCTATAGGAGTCACACCTGATGTCCCCCCAGGACTAAGGCTGGAATCCTGCAAGGTTTCAGCAGTACCATGCATGTTACCACCTTCACTCTGTTGGGGCTGGACTGTTGTCTCCCACCCCACAGGATGATGCGGAGCAAATGCATCCTCGGTCTGTTTCAGAATGCCTTTCCCTTTCAGGGTATTAGGTGTACCTGGAGATGTTGGATAAAGAGGTGGCCGCGGTGCAGTGAAGCTCGAAGGTGCCGGCAGTTGTACTCCACTGTAGTTGGATCCTGAAGGTTGGTGGCCACCATACTGGACCTGCCCCTGGTGTGGTCTTGCAGGGCTGGTAGGATAGAGGGAGGAAGTAGGTTGGTTGTACATAGGCCGAGGAGGATACATACTATGGGGATGCATTCCATAATGGTGGTAAATGGAATACCCACCTTGACTAGGATCATGCATTGGAGCGCCTGCAGGTGGAGCAAAAGAATTGTAATTCTGGCACTGAGAATCATTGTTTGGAGGTTGATAGTGAGGATACGGCATGTGCCCATGCAGATTATACCCTGACATGGCAGGATACTGTGGGTACATAAGCGGATACGAGGGAGGAGCCGATACTGGTGGATACAAGGGACCTAGAACGTCAGTATGTGGAGTGGGCGGGGCTGGTTTTTCATAAGGGGAAACAACCGCGCCACTCATCACAGCAGTTGGCGCAATAGTTGGTGCACACTTTGCTGGAGTAAGAGACTTATGCTCGTTCGCATCCTTCCCTGCAATTCCCTTCCTTTTTTTGACTGAACTCTGCACACATTGCTCAACAGAAACATGTGAAACAATACGACCATACTACTAGGGATGGCAAACCACGTGGGTAGCCAAGCCCAAAGTTCCTAGTTTCAAACCTATATAGACTTGTCCAGTATAATTTAGGTTCTCTGAGACCAACAATCTGATTGATATCTTACGGAGCTGGTAGTACCCTCGCCCACAATTCTCTGTTGGTTTCCAATTGCAGCTCTTTATAGAGGCTCGTCTCTCCTATCTTGATTCATCTCATTGGTCCACCTGATTAACAGCTCTAGCACAGACATTAGTTTCATGATCAACCCAATGATCTTGTCAACCACGGAGGAAACGAAACTCTCCCAGAGCCCCTGCTCTTCGACTTCATTTCTTGCGTTATCAGAGTCGAGACTGAAGTCTTGGAGCGATGCATCGAGAGGGAGAGCTCTTGCAGGCCTGGACCATACTCAACCTTGGAACCTCCTCATATGAAGTTTTCTATGCGCCACTTTCCCGAATTGAATGTTCACCTATCTCTTGTTTGGGGAAACACCTTTTGATCTCATCCACAAACCAGGACTGGTCAGAGGTAGCAATTCTTCGTCGATCAAACATTCGCACACTGGGGAACAAATTTTTGTCCATTATGAATAATCCACATGGAGCGTTCCCCAGTTTGGGATTGCTCACGAGTCCACATGCCTTGGTCACCTCTTGTCCTGATATTCAAGGTGAAAAGCTGAAGACCTTCTAGACAGTTAATTAACTGTCTGCCAGTAGAATGAGGGGCTCACTCCATTGTAGGACTTACCGGGTTATAACATTAGTTTTCAGGCCTCCAGATTCCTTTTAGAAAGCCTTCACACGTTCATCAGTTTTGTTTGTATGTGGGCTACAGCAATGATACCCCACAGGGCCCACCGCTTTTTAGACTCAAGCTTAGATATTGATAGTTGGTGAAAGAGTGCAATGACTATTTCTTGATGGTCCTGAAGAGGGTCGCTCTCTGATGAGATACCCCAGAATTGTATCACAAAATGGACATTGTCTTCAGCCACCCACACACCAGTGATGCCTTGCCCTTCCTCTCTGCATCTGTTTATTGTTCAAAGGTAGACTCCCCATCCTCAGTCTAGTTCCAGGGTAAGGTCTGCCTTCAGATCATCCTCAAAGTCCTCACCCATGTCACAAACTGGGAAACGAGTTCAGGGAAGTTTATGCCTACATTGTTTTTTCGGACATTCTTCATGCTTTGACATGGCCTTAGACACTTCAGCCTCCACGTCAGATTCATCTAGCAGGGTGAGTTCTTCCTTCCTAATATTTCTGGTATTTATCATAGGGTCGCTGGTATGAGGCATGCGATTTCAGCTGACTGTACCATAGGTCTGACTGACAGGTCTTCTTGCAAGGCCTTTGGGCAAACCTGCTGATGGGTTTGGGAGTTTGCAGGGTGCTTTGCGCGCTGACTCAATCTCGCTTCGACGCTGCAAAGAAGAAGAAGAAAGACAATGTCAGCAGCAGCAAAACCCTAACATATCCTCTCTGCAGGTTTGGAGCTTTTAATGCGGTTTCATGGCTAGGGCTAGGTAGGGCATATGAAAAAACGCAAGTTCGGACCTCTTTGCAATGTCGTAGATCTTCAGTCGTGCGAAGAATGCCTTGTTCTCCGCTTGACGCTTTGCTCGTTCTACCTCCCTCGCTGTAGGCTTGCGCCCTGGTGTAACTTCTGGACACTCTATGTCTGTCTCCATTTCCTGACGAGTCTCACTCAGTCGCCCAGATGATCCCTCCTACTGCCCATCGATTGCAAAGGCGGACACAAGCAGAACATGACGATGACAGATTGTGGAAACTAGAGGAAGCGCGAGCAAGAAGACTGGGTCTTCGGAAAATTCTATGTCCATGCAATGCCTGTCATGGTGGGAACTGGCAAACCATTGGCCGGGCTAAGCGTCATCTGCTTTTGAACTTGCGAGATCCTAACTTGCGAGAACTCCCGGTGCATATCTGTGGATTCTCTTCCCTTAACCCTGATGCATACTTTGAAATTATAAGAAACAGTTCAAATTCCTGGTAGCGGGATTGTTGTAAGGTGTAGAGTATTGTACATGCCCGTTTTCCTATTGCCACGTGCCTGTATTATGGCACGTTCCACATCCACCATTTCCAACCCTAAACTCCCCATCTTATTGTGGATTGACATGTGGACTGATATGCTTATAAGCAGGAAAACTCTGGAGACGAACATGAGGGGTTTAGAACGGAAACCAGCCCTGCAGGTGGTCCTGATACCTTGGATCGTAATCTTGACATGCTTAGAATGCTCCGGGAGACATTCGCAACTACAGATAATGGGGTGCAAACTGGTGATGCACATGAGGAACCGGGAGATGGAACACAGGGCCAATGGGACACAGATGGAGTGCCAGAGCAGACTGATGGTGGACTGAAGAGCGATGGTGATCGTGGTGCAGCGAGTGCCTTACGTTTTGAGCAGGAGGCATCCAGGGCTTTGTATGTAGGGAGTTCTTCCTCTCGATTGTCTGCTACCTTACTGCTGTTAAATGCTTGTCAAACCCATGGTGTGTCAAACACCTTTGTCGATGAACTCCTTACATTGTTAGGAAGACAACTGTTGCCAGCAGACAATTGCCTGCCAAAGTCCCACTATGAGGCAAAACAACTCATAATGGAACTCGGGCTTCATTACGAGAGTATACATGCATGTCCGAAAGGTTGTGTGTTGTTCAAAGGGAGCTTCAAAATTTGGAGGTTTGTCCAAAATGTCAGGCATGTCGTTATGTGGTGGGTACGAAGACACCAGTACCTCGTAAGGTCCTTCGACATTTCCCTATCATTCCAAGGCTGCTTCGAATGTATAAAGCCAAATCCATCTCAGAGTTATTGTCATGGCACTTTAAGAATCGAAGTTTGGATGGCTTGGTTAGGCACCCAGCAGACAGCAAGGCTTGGGCCCACATTGACCAAAAATGGCCTGAGTTTGCAGCGGACCCCAGAAATCTGCGATTGGGTCTCGCATGGGATGGTGTCAATCCTTACAGTGATAAATCAAACAAATGGTCAACTTGGCCTGTCATGTTGGTAAACTATAATCTTCCACCATGGCTGTGTACTAAGCCATTTTTCACGATGTTGGCTTTATTGATTCCTGGACCACAATCTGTGGGAAATGACAATGCAGATGTTTATCTGCAGCCCCTTGTGGATGAGCTGAAATTGTTGTGGGAAGTTGGTGTGGAGGCATTGGATGGAAGTAGCCTAGTGGGGCAACAGTCATTTCGCATGAGGGCCATCTTGATGTGGTCAATCCACGACTTTCCAGCTTATGGGTTGCTAGCAGGATGCGCACACGGGGGATACAAGGCCTGCCCAGCTTGCGGCCCTAATGTTGATTCCAGGTACTCCAAGGCATGCAAAAAAGTTTTGTATCTTGGTCATAGGAGATACTTGCCTGCTATTCATCCCTATAGGAATAACTCGTCCCACTTTAATGGACATGTGGAACATAGAGCAGCTCCTATGGTGGTCACTGCAAGTGAGCAATTTGACCGGGCTACAACCAGAGAGTTGTATCTCGCAATGGGAGGGGCTGAGGGGGGAAAACTGGACCCTTCAAAGGAACATGGCATGAAACGGGTCACTGTTTTGAACCAATTGCCATACTGGAAAGACTTACTCATCCGATACACACTGGATGTGATGCATTGTGAAAAAAAATTGTGTGAGAATGTGCTGAGAACCATTCTTGGGGAGAAGGACACAGCCACATCTAGGAAGGATATGGAACTCAATGTCATTCGTGAACACTTGTGGTTGAGACCCCATCCCTCTCACCCGAACAAGTTGGTCAAGCCTTTGGCCCCATATGTTCTTACTGAAGATGAGAAGGTGTGTTTTTGGAAACATTGGCTGCAGTAAAGGCCCCCACAGGTTATGCTGCCACATTCCAGAAACATGTGGCTGACAATAAACTGTCTACAATGAAAACCCATGACTACCATGTAATGATGCAGCAGATTTTACCTCTTTGCATTCGAGGGGTATTGGGAAAGGGTCCACGGATGGCAATTATGAGGCTTTCTCGAGTCTTCCAAAAAGTGTGTGCAAAGATCATTAATCCAGCTGAGGTACCGGCCTTAAAAGAAGATGTTGCAATCACTATGTGTCTGCTGGAGAAAGAATTCCCTCCGTCATTTTTTGATATCATGACTCACTTGCTTGTACACCTTGTGGACGAATTGGAGGTGTGTGGTCCCGTGTCTAGCCGTTGGATGTATCCTATGGAACGGTATATGAAGACATTAAAAGGCTATGTAAGGAATATGAGCCGACCTGAAGGGAGCATGGCGGAAGGGTATGCTTTGGATGAGGCCCTAGGATTTCTAACTGAGTATATGGCTGAATTTCATGCTACAAGCCGAAGGGTGTGGGACTCCAATGAAGAAGACTCAGTTAGTGGGGAGGTGGTTGAAGGATTGGGAACTGTACGAGTCCTCACCATTCAAGAACGAGACAGTGCACACGAGTATATTTTGCACAACACAGATTGCATGAAACCATTCCTTGAGTAAGTATGTTGCTTATCATATCCTGTGTGTTTCATTTCTGCCAATGGTATAAGCTGTAATCCTAATTTGCAATTCTCATTTGGACAGGGCCTATGAAGAGGAGATGGCACTCATAGAAGCATCCCGCACTGAGTTCAGAACAGCATACCTTTGTGGACAAGACCAAGACCACCACAATGGAGAAATTCCATACCCAACAGATATGCGCTTACTGGCTCCATTCCATGAATGGATTGAAGGTGCTGTCCAACGCAAGGTGAGTTCAGGTGAGTCCTATGATTTGGACATATGCCATTTATGTATACCACCAGCAGTACAGTCATTGGGCTTCAAGTCCATGTATGCTTACGGCAATCACTTTCGAGCAATAAGTGATGGGACTGGCGCCAGAGACAGGGTGACATTTGATTCTGGAGTTGCTCAAGTATTCCATCAGGAAAGCGAAAACAGAGCAGGTATGTCCAGACGAGTGTTATCCCAATTGGAATATGTGGGTGTTGTAAGAGAAATAATTCAACTGGATTACGGAATTCTTCACCCAATTCTGTTCTTGTGTACATGGGTGAGGTCACACATGGTGGGCCGGAATGCCACCATGAAACGAGATGATTATGGCTTTCTCTTGGTTGACTTCAGTCGCATGTTGCCTGGGATGGAGCAGCCCTGGACATTCCCTAGTCAGGTGGAGCAAGTTTTTTTCTCGGATGAAAAAAAGTTCACGAGGGAACTGGAAGGTGGTCCTTCACAAGGACCCTCGATCCCGACGAGTGGTTCACGATATTACAAAGTGGCACTGGGTGAGGGAGACATTTATGTAGGCATGGTGCCTCCTGAAATTCCTCATAACATCATGACTGAGCTTGCTGTTTGTGTTCCTTTGAGTGAGGCAGATGAATTGGCCATTGCCAACTTGAATGCACCTGCAAGGCAGAGGCGAAATGGTAGAAGGCGGAGGCAAGCTCCACATGGGAGGTACCAAGCCAGTTGTGCTATGGTGTAGAGTTGGTTTCTGCTATTGCATGTACTTTTCCAGGGTTTAGACTTGATACAGCATGGTACCTTCCATGGGTGGGAGTGACTGAGCTGTTGGGGTGGGCAGAATTCTGACAAACACACTTTCATTTGTGACAGTGAACCCTAAACAGTCATGAAGCTGTGGCATGAATACTTTTCTGACCCTAATCAATGGTGGCCCAATTGTGGGAAAAAGGTGAATGCATGTTGGATTATAGAGAGTAGCAGATGCAATTGAGCATAGGAATTAGTGTGAGAAGTTGAGTTGGGTGTTTCCTTGAACAAATGTAGGCTGTTATTGTCAGTTGCTACCAGCAAGGCAAAGATGTATGCATGATTTGTGAGAGGCATGGATAGCTGAAGGAGCAGGGATAGAGTGTGGGTCCAGATTCATCCAAGAGGGCCACATTTCAAGCACAACATTGCCTATGATTCCTTGTGGAAGGATTGGTACAAGAAACCTGCATGGGTAGATGGTCAACTGGAAGCCGCAGCAGCAGCGGCACAATTGGTAAAATCAGGCGATGAGGGCACCTTCTTCAACACATTTCAGCCTGTTTTTCCCCCTTATCACAATCGGCCCTAAATTTCCATGTTGAATTATGCAAGTTAGCTGGTTGACTGAATCTTTGATAGATTGGAGTGACTTTGACATGATACTGCCAATGTGACAACAGGAAAGTATCCAGAAACAGGTACAAGAGATGAGGAGAAGGTGTGGAATGAATACTTTTCTGATTTGGTCAAGTTTAGGGAGTGTTCAACACCATGGCTGAACAAGATGTGGTGTCGTGGAGCGCGATGCTTGCAGGATGTGCACAACAGTGAAGTGGGATGGAGCCTTTGAATTGCTGAATTGGCCATTGCCAACTTGAATGCACATGCAAGGCAGAGGCGAAATGGTAGAAGGCGGAGGCAAGCTCCACATGGGAGGTACCAAGCCAGTTGTGCTATGGTGTAGAGTTGGTTTCTGCTATTGCATGTACTTTTCCAGGGTTTATACTTGATACAGCATGGTACCTTCCATGGGTGGGAGTGACTGAGCTGTTGGGGTGGGCAGAATTCTGACAAACACTCTTTCATTTGTGACAGTGAACCCTAAACAGTCATGAAGCTGTGGCATGAATACTTTTCTGACCCTAATCAATGGTGGCCCAATTGTGGCAAAAAAGTGAATGTCTGTTGGATTACAGAGAGTAGCAGATGCAATTGAGCATATGAACTAGTGTGAGAAGTTGAGTTGGGTGTTTCCTAGAACAAATGTAGGCTGTTATTGTCAGCTGCTACCAGCAAGGCAAGGATGTATGCATGATTTTGTGAGAGGCATGGATAGCTGAAGGAGCAGGGATAGAGTGTGGGTCCAGATTCATCCAAGAGGGCCACATTTCAAGCACAACATTGCCTATGATTCCTTGTGGAAGGATTGGTACAAGAAACCTACATGGGTAGATGGTCAACTGGAAGCCGCAGCAGCAGCGACACAATTGGTAAAATCAGGCAATGAGGGCACCTTCTTCAACACATTTCACCCTGTTTTTCCCTCTTATTAGAATCGGCCCTAAATCTCCATGTTGAATTCTGCAAGTTAGCTGGTGGTGGACACATGTATAGCAAATGTGGGAGCACTGAGGATGTGTGTTCAACACTATGGCTGAACGAGATTGTGCGTTTGCAGTGCGTGTGCAAGTCTGGCAGCTTTGGATGCATCACCAAAGTTGGAATTGTAACAGATGCGATCCAAATGTGGGGAGCATCAAGGGTATGCCAAATGCCTCGTATGCCAAATGTGGGAGCATCAAGGGCAAACCTGGCAGCTCTGGAAAAAGGGAAGAGGTCCATGGCTTCATTGTCAAAGCTGGAATTCTACCTGATGTGATTCTGAACAATGCCCTCATGGACATGTATGCCAAATGTGGGAGCATCAAGGATGCGAAGGTAGTTTTCCAACACTATGGCTCTTGGAGTGATTTTGACATGTACCAGCGAAGGGGAGAAAGTAGGGCCCTCAGTAGACGAGTTGAAAAGCACTAGTTAAAAAGCACTGGCGCTTGATAGGGTGGGGAAAAATTCAGGCTGGGGTGATCATTGATATCCCGGACGCAATGTAAAAAAGACGGTTGTGAGTGAAGGACACCCGTAGCAAAAAAACCCTGCTGTCTCAAAAAAGGAGGCAGTCACAAAGAGCAAGGCACTTTGTCCAAGCTTCTCGAATCTAGCAACAATGTGGACAGGGATTGAGTCATTGGGAACAATTTATGTAAGGTGGCGAGGAAAACCTTGTCTGAGGATCACTGGATATTTCTCTAGTACGGTTGGACTAGTAGAGATTGAAATCCGTGCTCAGCTCAGTTTCAGACTGTCTCATTGTGAAGGGTCACGGTTGACTGGACAGAAATGGGATTGACATTGCCGGGCTCCCAAATGTGGTAGTTTTATCTATAGCTTCTCAAAGCAATTGTTTTACATTGTTCATTATAGTGTGACATTCTCATAACGATATTGTCGTCAGCTGCATGAGCAGTGCATCTTTTTGGATTGTTGGTCCCCATAACCCTAATAACCTTTTTGAACTTTTTAAATTCTCTAAACAAAAGTCTATGTGTTATGTCGTCCAGGGCATGTTGAATAGAGGTGGAAGTCATTTTATCCATCCATCTTCCACCTGGATGGTCAATGGGCCAAGTCATATCCACCTTGATGGTCAATGTGCCACGCCATATAGTTGCCCCAAATTCCTGTAGGACATCTGACACTCACCTCACACTCCATGACTCATTTGACACTCATGTCAAATGCCCCATATGAATTATCTTGGTCAACATCTGTTGACCGTATGGGTGTCATTCGAGTGTGAAATTTGTAACACCATGTGGCTTTTCCTACAATGATCCAAATCACACCTTGCCTCGTCTCACATGGGTGTAAGAAGAGCCGTTCAAAGTGCCAGGTGTGAACTATGGGTGGTGTTGGAAAAACCGGTTTCTGTAGTAGTGTAAGCTGCAAAAGAGTTTGTATGGACTCAAACAAAGTCCTCGAGCTTGGTATGCTAGGATCAATGCTTACCTCTTAAAGGCAAGATTTGAGCGAAGCATTGCTGACACAAACATCTATGTGAAAAAGATGGGAGAGCAATTTGTGGTTATAGCTCTAAATGTGGATGACACAATCATTGTCACTAACGATCATCAAAGGTTGTTGCCAGAAACCAAAGCATTGTTGAGTGCTGAGTTTGCTATGACTGACATGGGTGAGATTCGGTTCTGTTTTGGTATTCAAATCAGCAAAGATTGAGTGAACCATACAATATTCATGCATCAACGACAATACATTGAGACAATTCTACAAAGGTTTAAGTTGGAGATGAGTAAGCCAACATCAACTCCTCTCGAAGTTGGTTTGAAACTTACGAAAGATATGGCACCTAAGACTCAAGAAGAGCAAGAAGATATGAGGAAAACTCCTTATCAAAGCGCAGTCGGCAGTTTGATGTATTGCATGGTTTGTACTAGGCCAGACATTGCACATTCAGTGGGAGTGGTCTCACAATTTCTTACAAATCCCGGACAAACCCATTGGAAAGCAGTGAAGAGGATATTTCGATATCTAAGAGGAACATTAACCTCTGGTCTACTCTACAAGAGAGTGGAAGATCCAAGTTTGTTGGGGTTTGCTGATGCTGACTGGGCAGGAGACGTTGATAGTAGAAAATCAACTTCAGACCATTGTTTTCTCCTAGCAGGTGGAGCTGTATCTTGGTCTAGCAAACGACAAGTTGCAACAGCGTTGTCATCAACAGAAGCTGAGTACATGTCCATTACACAAGCAGCAAAGGAGACTATTTGGTTACGGAAGTTGCTTGGAGATTTGGATCATCTTCAATCACTACCTACGACTCTCTATTGTGACAATCAAAGTGCGATTGCACTAAGTCAGAATCCGAAGTATCATTCAAGGACGAAGCACATTGAAGTGCAACATCACTATATACGGGAAGTTGTATGCAAGGGAGAGATCAAGATGATCTATTGTGCTACAGGAGATATGGTTGCGGATGTTTTGACGAAGAGTCTACCACAAACAAAACACATGAAGTGTTCAGCCTTACTTGGTGTCTCTTCTCCAAAGACAAACGAAGTAGCTCAATGATATGGTTTAATTGAGTGGGAGTGTTGGAAGTAATTAAACATATCTAGAAGACTAAAAGTCTTGAAGGCCAAAGGTTTAGAAGTCTAAGAGACTATCTTGTTTAACTCACCTTTGGAAGGTGAATGGCTAGAAGGTGGATGGTCACCATAGTGGAAGTGACCAAGTAGGACTTTCTAGAGACCTTCTTGTACAAGCTCGGGGGTGAAGCCACTAGTCTAAGTGTAAGAGTATGATGGTGGCTTCTATGGTTGGGAGGAGAGCTTTAGTTTTAGCTTTAGTCTAAGACTTTAGTTCTTGTTCATGTTCTTGCTCAATTCTAACAAGTCCTCTGCTCTTCAGGTGGTCGGGGCACGTTGCAGTACCTACACTCATCCAACCTACACACATAATGGGATGCCAAGAGCTGACATACGTGGCAATGAGTGAAGAAGTCTATCTGCCACCGTAGATGTGCCACAAAAGAAGATCTGGGGTGCAATGCTCCTAGATAAATCCAATCGCCCTGCACGGCTGAGAAGGTCCATCACACAGGCAAAATGCTCATTTGTTGGTTTGAGGCCATGACAAAACATTGGATACCTGATTCAAAGCAAAAACTCTTCATCCAAACTTTAGTTACAACCCCTTAACACTCAACCTCTCACCTTAATATCACAAAGCTCTTAGATACTTCAAATAAACATCTGATGCCGAGTAGTTTCTTGCATAACCAAGGTTAGGGAACCACTGCAGTCATTTACTTGGAATAATACTTCACATAAAAGTTTCATTAGGAGGACCGGCTCTAACTATATATATCAATAGGGTTATACAACTACTGCAGCCCTCTACTATACAGATAATGTACCAATTCTGCAATATTATCACCACTATAATCTTGTCTAGAATTCCATCGTGTACATCGACATCAGAACAATCGTCTGATTGTGCTCGTATCATGGAAGCTAGCTCTGCTTTGACCCAATGAGGGTTTGACCAATGCTCAATCCAAAGGACTTCCTTTGGGAGCTTATGCCTGAAGTCTGGTGACCTTGGACCTTTATGTGAAAACCATCAGTGCAGCTGAGCAGTGATCACAACTTCCCATAGAGCATGCTATAACCGCAACAGTTTCAAGCATCCTTCCAGTACCAAGAACAAACTCAAATAACCCGCTGCACATGATGACAAGGAATCAGTAACATTTCTTTTTGTTGCTTTCTCGTGAGGAAGAGAAAATCATTACTAGTCAAGTCAACCAACATCTTAATTCTAGTGACCCTAACTTTGACAAACGTTTTAGTTCTTGAAGGAAGATAGCCTCATCTTATCAAACCTGTTGTCCCACCACTGTGAAGGGTCAAAGAAGAACTCCTGCCAAAGCTGTTTTATGCTCATTGATTGACCTGTGTCCAACAAATGTAAAAACTTGAGAACTTTGCCAGCTGCCAATTCCCCTGTTTCTACTGAGGAGGCGAATTGTAGCTTTTGGATTTCTCTAGTTACTTTGGACTAATTCTCTGCCTCATGCACACAAGCGGTGTAAAGAAAGACCGTGCACGTGATTTTGGTAGTTCTGGATAACGTAGTCAGCGAGGCCAGCATCAATATTGAAATGATGATGAATTACCCTTATTAAACTCATGTGAACACTACCTATCCGGAAGAATAATCCGAAATGCACGCGTTTGCACGATCTTAGAGCTATGAATTTTTAGTACAGCTCACGTAAATGTTGTGCACACAGATCATCCATACATATGTAAATACGATCATATCAGTTGTCAGCGTGAAGAGTAAGAATGATCAAAACTGAACTGAAAATGATTTGGTAATGCAGGGGTCTCACCTTTTTCCATCCATTCTATGAGTCTCTTCGATTCGATGTCTGTGGGCATTTTCTGTCACTAAAATTCAGAAACTGCAGCAATCACAACGAGGATCCTGTATAATAAAGTGGGACTGTTTCTTGAAAGTTCTTGAGATCAGACCTTACAGGCACGTCATTCCGAGCTTCAGGGTTCGACATCTACAGAAGATTCAAAGGAGTCAACTGATGCATACAGACCCCTGATGTAGCATATGTTGAACACGGCGATGCGTAGAAGATTTCAAGTCTGGATTGGACAAGAAACGGTCGACCACATTAATTGTATGAGAATTTCTAATTCGGCGTTATGCTGAAGACAACTACCTAATCGCAGCATAGACTTAAGGGAAATCAAGATTAGCTGCAAACTGCTTGAATTAGTCGACTCCATTTGTACGTACTAGTTGCAATGACTCTAGCTCTGCAATTGTTACAGCCTCCGGCCTCATATACCTGTGCGTGATGTGTTGGCGTAGGCGTCATGGTTCCTTCTTGTGTATAGCTCTACTGCCTACAGCATACGCACTGGTCACGGGAGTGAAAGATCAAATGTCTGGGCCACAGGAATGTGAATTCTTGCTCTTCCTACATTCGCACATGCCTTGTCAAATTAACATGTGACATGCAATACTGGGATAATGTCCAAAATTTGAAGTATATACATTCCCTTGTTTTCATCAAGTGATAGCACCAAGTAGGAGAAAGTATGCCTCCAGGACATTCGCAACCAGCATGTCATGGGCAATACACAGACTTGCAGGCAACTATAAGATTGGATATGACATGCCAGAAGTCTTCATTGCAACTCCGATCACAGGTCAGGGACAAGGCTAACGAGAGGAGTACACCTTCTCAACGCAAAGAGCAGCCAGTGTGGTAAACAGACGCCAAGACATGGGAGACGCAGCAAAATGTGCCTTTCTACTCAAAGGAGCTAAAGAGATTCACGGGGCGAAGGGGGACAGAGACAACAATGCAGAGGGGCCGAAAGCGGGAGTGAGGAGGCTACAAGCCGTAGGCCTTGCTCTCGAATCACATATCCCGCGAATTGGATCGAATCGAATCGAATCGGAACATATCCCGCGTATCGCGGAGTGAGGCGCCATCTGTGAGCTCATGTCATGTTTTGAAGGATAATACACGAGCGACAAGGGACCTCCCGTCGCTCAATTTTTACGAGTACGTTACCGAGGTTTGAACACCAGCCTGTTTGAAATGTTGGGTACGTAATTTTGTGACCGTCGGATGCTCACTAGTACTGGCATATTGCAGCTGTCCATAATGGCGCCATTCGCCGTTTTAGCGAGCCAATAAGTAAGCGGGTATAGCGGGAGGGTTTTTTTTTGCTTTAAAAAGGGATTCACGCTGCTCGGATGCACTTGTGTAGCTGCTGAGAGAGGAGGGTAGACAGCTTGGGGATCTGATGTGTGCGTGACAGAGATTAGATCGGGCAGCGAGAGCTCGCTGCTTGAGTGGGCCGATCGGATACACGTGGGAGAGGGGCTGCTTGGTTGCTCTAGGCTGAATCAAGAGAGCTGGTCAGAGCGATGTGGAGAAAGTTGCAATCCCCGATGATGAATTTTGTCATGGTTTCCATAATGATTGCTCATGCGCTGGGAGAAGCAAAACGGCGGTGCAAACCAAGATAGGGCAGTGCCTGATAGAAGGGTGCCCACGAATCCCACTTGAATATCTTCATCGGGGTAGCGTTGTGGATGTACTCGTAGGAACAGTCGTACGTGTTGAACAAAACCGCGAAATCTTGATCTCGTCCTATCAAATTTCTCGGGCATGTTGGTCTTTGGTTCTCTCGTAATCTGTTGAAGAGGAACCGTTGCAGTATGAGCTATTGCAGTAGGGACTCGTATGGTTGAAGATCCATTGTTCGACTCCTTTAACTCTAAAATTTGTTGTTGCAAATTGTGGAGAGCGTTGTCAAGATCTTGAGATTGATCAGCTTGCAATTGGGCGGTAGAGGTACGAAGTTCTTGCATCTGGAGCTGAAGACTCTCTAATGTGGTGACCATTTCCGCAAATGTGTCTTCCATCTTAACTAACTAAGGAACAAACTTTAGTCTCGCCAAACTGTCAAAGACGAGAACATGACTGAACACAAACAAGAGATCAGACTAGAGGTACAAGACTAGACACGAAGACAAGGTCGGCGTGGCCGAATGCATGGTGGGCAAACATGAATCAAGATGATCTTTATAATATTGGACAAGAGTACAAGATACTGGGATTCGACTCGAATACTGGAATGCTGGAAATTAGACTGGCGTACCAAATACTGAAAACTGGACTAGAGTACTGGAAGCTAGACTGGAGTACTGGGACTGGGAATAAGAGTAGCTTGAACTTGTGTTGACGAGACTAAAGAGTGTCCAGTCTCGTCTCCTATATATACTGGCTACTAAGAAGTTCCCTAAGAAGCTTCCCCTATGGAGGTTTCTTGATGGAGAAGATTCCTTAAACAAAGGAGGTATCTTGATGGAGAAGTTTCTTCCAAAGGAAGCTTCATGAGCAGTTTTCCAAGTTACTCTTGGTAATTTGATAAACTCCCGGTACTTTGGTAAATAATGATAAATCATGGTAAATCGTGATAAGTCATGATAACTTTCGGTAAATTGATAACTTGGTAATTTCTGGTATTTCCTCCTGGTAAGTTCCTCTGGGCTATGTCCGTGACACTATCGTTACTATCGCTATCATTTTCAACAAGGTGGACATGCTAAGAGCGAAGTTTAAGAACCTAATCATATGGAACAACACAGTCTTTAGCCCAATGACCAGGCTTTAGAATGGTAAGTGTATGCAGATTTCCAACACTCCCACTCATAATCAGTCTATAACCAAGAATAATCACTGTACTCAATATTCTCTTACTCTATCTCCCACTCAGTGAGTATTTTGATGCTTGCAAGCTGAGCATCGTGCGAAAGCAGTGAAACTTGTCGGCGGTAAGTGGTTTTGTCAAGATATCAGCAATCTATTGATCGGTGCCGATGTATGTCATTTTGATCTCTTGGCGACTTTGAAAATCCCTGAGCATGTGATATTGTATATCGATATGTTTAGTGCGGCGATGCAGGATTCTGTACCAACCTTATTGTGCTCTAGATACTGTGCTTACAACAGAAATGATGTCTGGTCGTGTCCCCAACATGGCAAACATAAGATTTCCAACAACAGCTTGATAGGAGAAACCATCATCCCGCTCCTCTGAATCATCATCTTTGGTCAAGTGAAGTTGTACATTGGAGTCTGCTGGTGTAGACACTGGACTTGATCCTTCGAAACCATATTGCGCAAGGATTTCCAGGATATACTGAGTTTGATCAAGATACAGAAGTCTAAGCTCTCGATTCCTACGAATATGAAGTCCTACGTAACAATCTGCATTCCCCACTGTTACTTCAAAAACCTTGTTTAGGTATTTAACCATGTCATCAAGGCCGGTTTTACTGTCAGAGCAAGCCAGCCCATCATCCACAAAGATTGTAGTGATAAGTCGTGGTGACTTGTTGTTGAAGTATTTAATGCAGGGATCCGTCAAGCTTGGGTGCAGATCATATTTTGTCAGAAATATGTTGAACTTTGTATTCCAGGCTCTTGAGGTCTGCTTTACTCCATAGAGGTTCTTAAGTAATTTGCCTACTCGTGTCTCTTGCCCCTTTTGTACAAACCTCTTCGGTTGATCCATGTAAATCTCTTCTGCTAGATCACCATGCAAGAACGTCGTTTTGGTATCAAACTGGACCATATCTAAGTTGTCTGCAGCCATGATGGAAATGACAAATATGATAGAGTCAAATTTCGCGACAAGAGCATATGTTTCCTCATAGTCCACGCCTTCCAATTGCGAGTATCCCTTAGCAACGAGTCTTGCTTTGAATTTATCCACTGACCCATCTGATTTGGTCTTGATTTTGAAACAGTTCTTTTCCTGATTGGGGAAACATCTTAATTCTTATGCCAGCTTGGAGGTCGTCTTTCTCGCATCGATTGTCTTGGCCCTTGAGATGTAGGATCAATTGCGGATACCGAGATGTCTTGTGCGATCGTCGGTAGTGTAGGACCTGAGATATCATTTCTTCCGCTAACTCCTCCCATGAATGGATCATGCATGATGATATGTTGGATTGGCCGTTGATAAGGAGAATTTGCTTCAGGTGCTTATCTGTTAGCACGGATAGAGAGCGAACCAACAAAGCTGGGGAGTTCTATCATTCGGACGTGTGACGCACCATGAACATCAATTCTTATGGTGGCGCACGACATTTTGTGCTCTTCAAAGATGATCACAGTTCTTACAGAGTGCTATACTGCATAGAACAGAAGAGTGAAGTGTTTGACTGTTTCAAGAAATTGCCTGCAGAATCTCAAAGAGAAATAGCCAATGAAGTCAAAATGTTGCGGAGTGATAGAGGAGGGGTATTATGAAACATGCAATTGATCCATCAATGCAATATTAGCTCATGAGGAATTGATCAATTTCATCAGGCTGCCACCTTGGGGGGTCTCTCTTCGTATTTTCAAAACCACGTGAGAACAAACTGGTAATTTGGTAATTAATGGTAACTGATGGTAAATCATGGTAGATCACGGTAACTTTTGGTAATATGATAACTTGGTAACTTTTGGTATTTACTCCTCGTAAGTTCCTCTGGGCTATGTCCGTGACAGATACCGAGTTTCACCATAACTCGATCACCACCATTATAACCGGAACACTTCTCATAACATAAGATCATATACGTGACCCATGTCTCAACGCTGTCAACTTGTACTCCATATGTGAAACCATCGGTACGACTCCAACCAAGCCCTGCTGCAGATGACTCTTCGTAGAAATCTTGAACAAATAAAGTGAACATTAATCCTCGATTGCCACATTATACATTCATTCAAACGACTAAATTAAAAATGTTACATACACAGATTTATGCAAAATATATAAATAAATAAACACAAAATATAAACATACCTTCATCCGTTGTACAACATTAGTCGAATTAACGTTCTTAAGAACTTCGTGAACATCAAACAACTTCAGTAATCGAAAGATCTTGTATATCATCCCAGTGCGGCCATCCGTGTCGGGTCAAAACACTCACGTATCGTGGCCATAAGACGTTCAACCTCACGATCACGAATGGAGCCCCATACATCCCAAGTCTGAACAATAGACTCTAATGCCAAATGACGATGGTTTGGGCTTTGACCAATGTATCATATAGCGTATGAGATATCCACGTCGCTGCAGTCCGTCATTGGCACACCGGTGACAACGGATGCCAGATATGTCATGCCCCACTTGAACTGCCTTCGACGTCGGTCACATGCATCAGAAGACCTATGTAGCTCATCAATAGACAATCTCCATCGGGTGCTTGCATGAGGGGTGTCAACTATCGATGCATATGATTGTGGACATCTACAAGCTGGTCCCTGTTCGATATATCCATACTATGAACATGCGGCACAATGGGTGCACTGTCAACACTATCGCTACGACCCGATGTACAAAGTTCGATACTCACCAATGCTACCTCTAGCTCATCCTCCGTAAGTGGAGGGAAAGCATGTGGATCATGAACATGGTCAACATCCATGTGATGGGGAATTTCATCACTATCACCATCATCATCGATGCGGTAGTTGCAACAAAGAGTGGACCAAAAAGTTGAAGATGTGGCCTACATAAAAGTAAATAAGATAAAAAAACAAAAATCGTGAAAAAAAACCCAAACATGGATTCACTTGCACTATATCATGTGGAACATCTATTGTTGGGATACTGTCATTTCAAATGGGAAAAAGAACGATGTTATGGAGGATATATGCCGTCACGTGTGACGTCGTTGGTGATGTAATCCAAACTTGACCATAATCACAAAAGTACATGTTTTTGAAAATTTGACCTTAGGTCACCTTTCATCTATAATAAATAGTTGTATTTAATGAAGACAGCTCATGGGGTGTTTTGGTTTTCATATTGTAAAAGACTATATGAAAATGGTTGTTATTGGTAGGTTGATAAAGTACATAAAATTTAGTTTAATGAATAAAAATGTTAAAAAACTCTCACACTAGATTCTTTATCATAATAGCAAGGGAGGGCCAAGTCCCTTATTCCAATTATGTTACAAAATCTAACAGATAATGAGTCCATAACAAGTTTTGTATGGACTGTAACAAAAGCTTATGGACTTTTCATAAAGTCCATCACTTCTAAAGATAACGGTTTTTTTGGGGGAAGTCTGAGAAAGTAGATACTACATGTAGATAGGTACAATGTTGTGAGTCATTTTAAAAAAATTCATAGAAATATGAGATTGTAGATCAAAACCAACAAACTATGTACAGGAAAAATGACGCATTTACGTCAAAAAATGGACACTGTAGGCTGCAATCACCCGATGGTGACTATAAGACGAACAACAACATCATGCACCGGTGAAAACTTACTCTGACATGGTCTCTGTAGACTACTATCGGGCCACTAGTGAATACTAGTTGTCAAGTCCATGGTGTGGTTAACTCTGAGAGAATATGGCTCACAATCCCTCGACAAATTCGGGTCATCCATATCCATACTACATCACATTGAACCCCCAAAACACAAGATTGCATACTTACAAGCCATTGACAATAAATAGATATTAATAGAATAAAAATGTACAACCATAGTAATTAGATATTATCATGTATATTATTTCAATTCATAATTTGGTTGAACATAACTTGGTTCGGAGCATGTACATTAATATAATATAATATTTGACGTCTCCCCAATGAAGCATAAATTATGGTGTCTCTTCACCACGATATGTTATTGCCTTTCATTATGAAGGTGGACACCTCTCTGACACCAATCGGTGGATTGAACCCACGACCACTTCTGAGGTGGTATGTGCCTATTACCATGAACATTATATTTTATTGATGTAATACATAATGATCATACCGTAAGTACGATCATTTCCTAATATTACTATATGATTGATGAATTATTTTGAAATATTCATATCAAACAAAATATTTACTAATACTCCAAAATATTAATGTCACAACTACAAATAATGAGAGTATATATTTTTGAAGTATTGGTAATTTTAAATTGATTATGATTATTAATCAATTCATAATTAATTATTCAGGTCAGAAAGTTACTACTTATGACTACATTAGTTACCATGAATGAAGGCATGAAATTCAAATTAATGGTATGCAATTCGAATACCAAAATAATGTGGTCATGGGACGTCATTGGATGACGGTTATAAACTTACGTGACGAAAGCCAATGATCGTGTGACGACGTTTACACTCCAAATCGGGCGGGTCAGCAATAAGCTCGTATGTAAGAATGCCTACAATATGTCATGCAATATAATATTACACAGAATATATATTGAAATATTCGGATTAATACAAATGAGTGAGTGAGTTACGGGCGCGGGCCGATTCCATACTGAAGGAAAAAAATAACATTACAAAGTAAATTTGAGAAATTTAATCAATGAATGACTTACCGCACCTTGAGAATACGTCGAGGAAGTCAATTGATACTGGCAAGTCCAACCGACCAACATTCCGTCGGTGTAATGGTGTGGTCACCGTACTTCCTCCCTGTAATAAGATATAATATACAACAATAATAAACATAAGATAAATAAAAATGAAAACAAAAACTCAAACCAAAATATAACACAAAATAACAAGAGAAAAGTGACTCGCTTACCTTGCTAGCCTAGTGGTTACCACGTAATACCATTTCACTAGGCCTTCCACTAGAAGATAATAGGAATAATGTAAGAACTTAATGGAGGCGTGTGATCTGACAGTACTTTCGCCTGATTCCGGCAACGTGGGCTCCTTAGGGGGGCCCCTGTCAAATCTTTTTTTTTGCCGCAGGTGGGTGTCTGTTCTCCGCCCCACCCCCGCTTACCTCAGTTTCACTATAGAATTCAAGTGTGTCGCAAGCTGCTGCGGTGGGTAGTGGGACGTTAAGGTGGTAGCATTGCAGGTGGCGAGGTCCAGGGTTTGATTCTTGATGGTAGACTCTAGTAGTGTAACCCTGGTCGATGTAACCCTCCACTTGGTGTAATGCTCTGTAACCCCGGTTTCTCATGTAACTCTGGTAAGACCATTTTATACTTGGCCACATTTGGACTTAGTCAAATTTTGAGACCAAGTGTGGGTAACGCCGACTGGAGTTACACTCCATTCTGTGTAACCCCGAGTGGAGTTACAGACCTCGTCGTGTAACCAGATGTAACCCCAAGTGGAGTTACGGACCTCGTCGTGTAACCAGTGTAACCCCAAGTGGAGTTACAGACCTCGTAGTGTAACCCGATGTAACCCCGACTGGAGTTACACACCTCGTCGTGTAACCAAGTGTAACCCCGACTGGAGTCAACACTCCTTGAGTTCCATATCACTCTCAAGAGAGGGTGGAGGAGATTTGAAATGCCGAAAACCAGCCGTACCATCCTGTCAGAGGTTGCACGTGTGTATTAAGTTCTCACATTATTCCTATTATCTTCCCTTCCACTAGTGGCTGTGGGTCATAACTATGTTGGAGGTCATATATTGAACGAGGTGTTCATAAGATGTTCATAAGGTGATCAGGTCATAAGCTGTTCCTACATTGAATGCCTAGAAATGCAGCAGCCAGCTTCCTTGGGCCAAGTGACACCATAAGTTACACTTTCTCTGGCAAGAGTACAAATTTAAAGGCTAATTTTGTGATAGCTAACAATAATTGATTCTAACACTATTTGTGAATAGGCCATTATCCGGAGTAGATCTCTATGTAACCCACAAAAGACAAGTCACCGACTTACCAAGAAGTCAGTGTGAACCGTTGTGGTGTGGCGGGAATACTGTGAAAAACTCCAAAATTTGAACCTTCAATTCCACCAGCCTTTCTCTATATAGCCTCTGCGATGGTGGCGAGAGAGAGAGATCAGGGGCTTGGAAGGATTGTGAGGTTCACGTCTGTATCATATAGTGAAGAGCTTCACCAGCTGCTGTTACATGCACAAAGGTTTGGCAGCAATCCAAACCGAGCGAGGTGAGAATGGGGAAAGAGGTGTATCATTTCGTGCTGGTGCATGGAGCGATGCATGGTGCTTGGTGTTGGTACGTAACCGTGGACCTGCTGCAGAAGGAGGGGCACAAAGTGTCAGCTGTTGATCTTACAGGCTGCGGCATTCACCCTGCAGACCCAACTGCCATTACCGAATTTTCAGAGTATAATAAACCACTTGTGGACCTACTGTCCTCTCTCCCTGATAATGAGAAGGTACATTACAGCGCCGCGTAATAAACTACTGTTTTGAGATCTCTAATGACGAGATCGAAGCATGTTAATGGAGGCTTACTTGTCCACCTGGATCCTTTAGAACATTGTCTCGCCTCCTGGGCACGCCAATTGCGAGGCCATTCTCGGCCGTAGCTTTATGTAAATTATGGATGTTGACAGTATTGCAAGAACTTTGACTTGGATCTCTTCAGTACACGTGTATTAGTTTAGCTGAAATCTACGCCGGAATCATGGACTCATGGTGGTGCAAGGTTCGTGAGCAGGGACCATCGTAATTGGCTCGTCCCCCAGCTACACATTAAGCTTCAAGATGTATTGGACGATAAAAAACTGATTTCTTCGGGCGGCACTGATTGATCTATAATCTGGAGAGAGGGCTAGTAACCTTTGTGAGACAGCGGTTTTTCTGGATGCAGGTAGTACTGGTGGGTCACAGCATGGGAGGATTGAGTGTCACGGATGCCATGGAACAATTCCCTCATAAACTCAGCGCGGCTGTTTTTCTTACTGCCATTATGTCGCCTAGTGGGGAATCATTGGAGAAGAACCCAGCTCTTGCAACTAAGGTATATAACTTTTTTAGGTCCCATGATTCAATCCCTTTCTATAAGTTCGATCGGATCTATGATAGGCAGCTCGCATACTCCTCACATGTCATATTTTCGAGACATTTTCTTGCTCTAGAAGCATTTCTCGAAAAATACTTATCGCCTTTAGCTCATGTCCAGAGCCAATAGTCTATGAACCTAGTATAGTAGTTTTTTCCATCTCTTTCATGTGTGTGTCTCAGATTGGCCTCTACGAATGAGCAGTTAGCTCCTGGTGGCGGGTGCTATTAACACTTCTTTTACTATCTGGTGCAGCTTTTCTCGAACCCTGTTGTAGTCGATGGGTTCACTTTCATTTCCGGAAATGGACCCGAGAACCCTCCAACAGCAGCTTACGTAGACCCAAAGTCCCTACAAGACGTATTCTATCACCGATCTCCATCACAGGTATATTGATCTGGAAGAGGCTCTTGGTCGGCTGGCCAACGTTTTTTCTTCTCTCTCTCTCTCTGTCATGATTATAAACTAAGACAAGACTCTCTAGCATCGAGATAGCCAGCTATTCGTCATGCTTACAATATATTTGTGTATGTGCGGTTAAGATATGCAGTCCTGAGAATGGAAATTTTTTTGCACCCTGGGCCGCTCTTGTTTGCATGGATCTAAATTATTAATTATGTACACATTCCCCGCTCAATCCCCGTGGTTCTAGTATAAACTTCCATCCTGTCAAGCTCTCCTCTGGCTTTCTGACCCGTTTGCTCTTGTCCATAACAGGATATAGCACTCGCAGCAATGTTGATCAGGCCCTGTTCAATGACTGTCCTCATGACAGCAAAGACCGATTACACGGTGGAAGGGTATGGGAAAGTGCCCAAAGTCTTCATCAAAACATTACAAGATAGAGTACTTGACCCCGACCTGGCGCAGGATTATTACATCAAGGTCAGTCCTCCCACAGAGGTTCGTGAAATAGACTCCGATCACAGCCCTTTCTTCTCTGCACCGGAAACACTCCATCGCCACCTCTTGGAAATCGCTGAGAAATACTCCAAATGATTCTCCAGTGGACCCACATATTCTTTGGGCTTGGGAAGGGTTTTCTTCCCCCCCCCCCCCCCTTCCCTTGGGTGCTGAGGTATTTTGAAAGGGGTTATATTCTCCTCACTATTATTGAGGGGCCTGTTTTGTGAGCCGTTTTCGGTTTAAGAAAAAAAGAAAGGATTAGTCTAAACACATATCAAGCTCTACTACTATATGTTGAGAAAGAATGATGGGGAGGTGGTTGAGGTGGTATGTTAGTTGGAATTGCTACAGTAGCTTGTCAAATATATGCGAGCCCCTCTAGCTGATGATTGAGAATTAGACCAATGCTACCCTTTTGCATCGACTATTAGTGTGTGCTTAGAAACAGTATTCACCTACCTCAAAATCTACTTTGGAGTGCTGGACTTGATGCAACATCTGTAATGTAATTCAAGCTTAAAGCACAATTCTGGAAGTTCTATAGATGGATATGAGAAACGTTGGAGAGTCACAGCTTTATTAAGATGGTTTCTAATTTGGGTTTGCATGAAAGACATTGACACTCGACCAAGTCCAGTTTTTATGCTACAACAATCAAGGTGCTACAGTTAGAAAGGGACAAAGGACAGTATCTGCAGAAACCATGTAGAAACACCTGATCACTTCGCCATTGACATAGGCTGCCATTGCTACAATATAACACAGGGAAAGAATGCCATCGGGCTACATGACTGTAGCTGATGTTGATTCATCCGAAAGTTTTTCTTTGTATGGAGAGTTAATAGTGAGAGAAGGGAGAGTCAGGTATAGAGCCAGAAAGTCTAAGGCCCATCGAATTAAGTATATCAACAGTGGGTTCCTCACATTTGATAGGTATATTGAAACATCCCCGGTAAAGAAGAGTATGTGAGGTGAAAACAAAGGCATCAGAGCAAAACCTAAAGAGAAATGACATGAAATGAAATGGTGCTTTACAACGTCCACGGAAAACTCATAGAGCTTATGGGACAAAATGGAAGAAAACATGAGGAACAAATCCAGAGAAAGAAACAACAATACATAACAAGGAAGGAAATGAGAGAATGTTGTCTCATCACTTACAGTGTCAATCCAAGTGATATTAATGAACTACATATAACAGTGACCAACTGTTATAACCCCCCACTTACTTGACAGGTTCCAACAGAGGGTGCAGCCATACTGAGTTTCTTTCTCAGATTTATAGATAAAACCAGACAGGAAAACCACGGAGTGCAGTAGACAGACAGGCATGACTTTTGGGACATAATTGGGCTAAAATGAGCTCACAACTTTGCCCGTGGAACCAAGTAGAACCAAAGTGAATGTCCTCATAAGACTTTCATAGTGGGTGCAGCACCAGGACTTTAGGCTCAGCCTGAAGATTTTGAAAGTTGGTGAACAGAGGTGCCGAGACAATGTTCTTGATTCTCCTGAAGAGGGTCACTCTCTGGTGAGAATATCCCAGACAATGTATCAGATAATGGATACCTGTCTACCAGACAATTACAATCTGCACTTCCCATCTGCTTATTGTTCAAAGGTAGAAAACAAGATAGACAAGCAAAGTGGGGCCGTCAACAACAGATACTCTCCAAGGTGGAGAACACCTCTCTCAGGAATTGGCTGTCTCTGAATAGGTAAAAGTGGCAGCCCCAGATTTCGCAATAGAGAGGGCTGTGAAAGAAGAAATGTTCTTCATCTCTACGCTCAGGCTATGTGAACCCATCCTGAGTTATCCCAATACAAGAAGAGAGAGGGCGAACAGACAAGCAATTGAACCGTAGGATCCTGTCCTTGCAGAGGACAAGAAGAGGGGGTTCCACTTATTTCCAGGTCCTATAATGAGTCTTTTCCTGCTGTGCTTGAAATTATTTCCAGACATCATGGGTCTTTGGGAGAGAGAATGTACTCACAAAACGTTGTTTACTGTAGCCTTGGGAGAGAGAGAGCGTACTCATGGCGTTCACAGCAAACGTTGGCTTGCCATAGCCTTAGGGCCATTGAAGAGAAGAGAGATAGAGAGATTCTACTCTTCCACACTTCTGAAAGGAATATAACAGTAACTCTTTACTTTTGTAATCTGTATGTGGGTGATATCAAACCACCATCTGTACAGCAGTAATGGTTGAAGGTGGAAGGGTTGCAAAGGCTTAGAAAAATTGTGCCTGTTTGCAACCCACCTGCAGACTAGTGTTTGTATCAGATCTGTCCAAGCTATCTACAATCTACTATACAGAGTCCCCAGTACCTCAATCTCTGTCGAGAAATTACTCCTCACCCCAAGTCCACTATGCAGTTTTCATTTGCCTTTACTACTGTTATAGTAGGAATAAGCACCCTAGCCACCCACACACTCTGGTTGTTGTCCTGCCTTCAACAATTGCCATGTGATATAGCAATGCCACAGAATTGAAAAGGGAGACTAAACACCAGATGCGAAGAGAAGAGGGAAAAGTGGGAGCGAGTCATCAAAATGACTTTCGGCTCACGACATTACCAGAGAGCAAATATCGGAAAGTGAAATCGAATGGAACAATCTCATAGTTGCGGGTGCTGAGAATCCGGTGTCGCCGCTGCTGTATGCATTCAAAGACGACTGCAATTTGAGAGATGGGAAGAAAGTTACAGACCCAATCTAAGAGTTCACTATCTTCTATCACTTCACGTGCGTAGCAGTGTAACAGCTTGGGCACCAGAAGCTTCCCCTTAGTTGAAATACCCACTGCTGCCCTTGAATAATCATGGAGTGCGAACTTCAACTCCTCATGTACATACTCAGCTGTGTAGACACGCACCTGAAAACAAAACCCCAAAAGTCCAACACTGCAGCAGTGAAAAACTGCATGAGAAAATAATCAAAAGGTAGAAACTTCCTTTTTGGCATCAGGCACAATCCATGGCTGAGTGGAATTGGATCTCGACGACCAAGATCTCCTGAGGGCCAGGACCACAATGCCTATTCAGGGAGGGCCCAAATGTAGCATCATTCAGTACCCTAACATTCAAGGGAATCAAGTTTACTGAAACTTTTGAAGTGGGTATGGGAATCAACTCTTCTTCAGATTCACAAAATCTACGCATTCCAATTACTAAAAGGTTATGGATTTGGACCACTGTATCCACCTTAACTAGAGCCAATCCATAGACAAACACAAAATTATTAAGCACAGAACTTCTAACTACCAGCTTCATCTGGCGCTTTACATGGAGTCCTATAAACGACAAAGCACATTTAGCTCAAAGAAAACATGCTGATATTCAGTAGGGAAGTCGAGTTCATGACTGCTTTTGTAAGTTTACAATGCGAGTGCAACGTCACAGCCATCACTTTGCTAAACTGTGTGATACTGTTATGGTTGAGAAAGGACAGGAAGGAAAGGACCTTACTAGGAAATGAAATGAAATCGTACTTATTAGGACCTTATTAGGAAGAAAGAAAACCTATTTGAGAGAAAGGAAATGATACTTTAGACCTTCCGCATAGACAGAGAGAAAAGAGAAAGGATCTGTACCATGGGGGAGGATCGAGCACCACAAGAGAGGGCAAAGTTGATGAGAGGCTCTGGGTGAGCTATAGCAAATTTGCTTTGCTCTTCTGTCAGCTTATTCTTATGCAGTGCCATCCAAAGAGTCTGCTTTCATGCATGGAGCCCCACCACCATTTCCCATCATATGTCACTGGCAATGCGCTACTAAAGAAACAGCAATATTGACAAGTTTTGAAACATTACTGACAGGGAGACACTTGGAAGAACCTGAACCATGGTTAAGAGAATATTCAGTGTTGGGCACTAACAAAACATTTGCAACTCAGTTTTCCACTCTTACTGAAGACTCACAAATTGAGGCCGATGAGACATTAATTTTCCTTTGAGTAGACAAAACTCCATGGTAGCAGCATTGAATGAATGACCTCCCACATTGTATGATGCCTGCATGTTCTCACCCAGGAGACAAAGATTTTATTCCTTGGAGGGATTATGGAGGCAATCCTGCTTTACACTGAAACAGAGAGAAAGATAGAGAGAAACAAGAAATTAAGTACCTAACAGCGAATATTGCTTAGAAGGAATTGAAGTATAGTACCTTTTGCAGCAGAGAGAAGAATTTGAGGTCACTTCTTGGGATGCCATATGCAAGGAAAGCCTGGAAACAGCCAGTGCACAATTCTATTTAGACACTACGACAACCACCACCTTTGTGTTCAAGAGAACAAGACCTACCAGATGCTCCTGTGCTTACAATCTTTGCAACGACACTAAACCACAGAAACCAGATTGACTTTGGCAGCACTCTTTGGGAAAACAATCAAGATAGGTACATGTACCCTCTACAAAGACACTGGTGGGGTCGGTTACATCATGAATTGAGGAGCAGAGACCATGTCAAACAGCATCAAACGAGTAGTAGCAGGTAATATATCTCAAAAAGTGACAGAAGCCTAGTACCATTTCATGCTCTAACCCAATCCACAGCAGACCCACAGATACAGGTACATCTCAATGGGTAGAGTCTTACATGCATCAGCAGGGCATTGTAAAGATTGATCCAGAAGGCTAGCTTTTGATCATGAGATAAAAGTGAAGGGTCAATTTTCGATAGCTGCTCCACTAACAATCTGCCCTTCCATCACCACCTCCCAATCAGCATCCATACATTCTGAAGACGGGAATAAATCACACCAGACTCAGAGATCAGAGAAGAGCAAGCAAGACAAGACAGGAAACAGAATATGTCACCAAGATAACAGATGGAATTAACAAGAGAATTTACCTGAACTTGCCTAGACTATGGGCGGCATATCCAAGTTGTTCCTTGCCCACAGACAACCATGGAACCTCAAACACATTGCTATAAGGGCCAATGTCAGCCCACGGCAGTTTTCCCCTTGATTTATAAGGGTCAGGGCCAGCCTCCGTCCCCATCACATCCTCCTTGCTACCGAGATTCACCAAAGGGCTCTGCGCAAATGTCAATGGAGATGACGGCGGCGAGGATGTGAAATGCCTTAATGGGGAGGTTGGAGAAGACATGTTGCCAGAGGGAGAGCTCTTTGTGACACCTGTGCCAGCAAGATGCCAATATATGTCGACCATACATTGAACCATCTCTTCTGACAATCTATTTGGATTTTTTGATGGCTCTGTCCATCTACTACCTACATCTGCCCTTGTGCCAATCGGCGATCTTTTTGGAGAAATCGATCGGCCTGTCTTTATCTGGACAAAGAAGAACCTTTGAGAATTAGAACATGTCCCTCGCAAAGTAGACAGCAAACTATAGAACAGATATCAATTTACAGGGATGTGCATATGTCTGTCAAAATGTTTCCAGCATGCCCACTCAAGAGTTCTCTCTCATACAATGTAGGTCTGGCACATAGGGGAAGATGGGACTATTGCTAAGGAAAGTAAACCCCGACTAGCACCACAGCATTTTTACAACCAACTATATACCCAGCCAAGTCTATAAGAGGTATGACAGATACCGAAGAATTGCTAGATGAACCAGAAGAGCTGAATTTGTCCAAATATTCCCTGTTTTTCTTGCTTCGATGCTCACGAACCCTTAGGATACCAATACGGTACTTGCTTCGCGGCTGAAAGACACCAGAATAGAGTTTTAACCTATTCAGTGATGTTACACAAACTTCTGCTCTTTCTACAGAAGCCTTCACAACCATTGACTTCTCTGTTCCTTCAGGATTGCAGAAACAACTATTATCCCTCTCTCTTTGTACCATTTCATTTGTTTGTTGGGCCATAAACTCTTCAACCTTCCTGTTGAGCCTCTTTCCATGAATGTTCTTTTTTTTCCTTCAATTTTTGCTTTCCATATCTCTCCAGCAATAGAGAGGACTTGAAAGTAGTACCTCAGCTGCTGAGAGTACCGACTCAGATTGGTCATCGCACGTGAATTTGGCCGAAGCAATCTCACTAGAAGAGTGATCATCTTCTTGGAAAAAGCTCCAGAAATCAAGCCTCTTGGAAGGTGGCGATAGCTTAGGCTCAGAAGAGACTGGATGGGTCAAGATGTTCTTCTCAGGAACGGCAGGCGATGCAGGCTGTAAATGTACTTTAGGAGGGGTAAGCAATCCATGTTTCCATCCATTTTGTTCAAATAGGGCTGCTGGTGATGCGCATGCTTCATCCACTTCAGGCATGACAGGGACTGACAGGCGAAGAGGTGAAAGGGATCTGCCATCCTGTGCACAGGTTCAAACATTTTGCTAATGCACTCAGAGACATACTTCTGTTCAGGACAATGCAAAAGGCTCAATTCTACACCTTCTCACTGCAAATCAGGGATCAAGCTCTTCCATACCAAATGAATTTTCAGGAAAATGTGACCACTATGAAGCAGAAACAACCCAAGGGAACCCCAAACCACCATGCTCACAAGCCACGATGACAGACCGTCTTTGAGAGCTGTCGAGGTGATTGTGAACGCCCATTCTGTCGGGGCCACCGGGACCATAGACTCTGCTTAGGTGATGACAGGCGTTGATCGCGTTCCTTTGTGACAGGGCTTGTGGCCTGGAGATGCTCCTTGAGGGTAACGGGTGCCTTTTCTTGTGCATTTGACTGCTCTTTTGGCGGAGGTTCTAGGGAGGGGCCATTCAGGCGAGAGGATGGACACTGCTGGCGAGTCAGTTGCAATAAAATTTCAGGCATTTGGGTAAGGTGGTGTTCTATGATTTCTCGCTCTGTCCGCTCATGACCCACTTGCCTCTGCAGAGCTGTGGTCTGTTCCTCAAGTTTCCAGACAGCCACTTCCAGCCCCGCAATCTCTGCCAGCAGCTCCTGCACCTGCATCCATGCCCCAATCTTCTTCACTGTGAACAATTGCAAATAGTGGGCAGGGCAGGAGACAGGATTGCTTCTGACTTAAAAGCAGGACTGAACACACCATGAATGACATCTCCTAGTGACACTATTTGGAAAGGCACCATCCATTACCCTAAGAGGAAGATGATGGGGGAATTTGGACAGAGCTCCCGAGACATGTGCCAAAGCCCTTTCCAAAGCTGAATGCAACTCCAGTTCCTCCTGCAGCCGCTTATGCAAGACCAAGACCTGCACGCAAGGATTTGTCAGCCACATGTTAAGAAACAGATCCATTCCTGTGCTTTGAAAAAGAGGCAAAAAGAAGAGAAATAATTCTTGTCCACAAGAGGCCACAAGAGGCCACAAGAGCCTTGCCATCAAGTCCTCATGTAACACAATTAATGCCAATTTGGAAATGGCGAGAGAGAGCGGGCCAAGAGTACCTTAAAACATACAACTTCAAACACAAAACCAAGGAAGACACTGAGCAGAGGACTCACTTCATCTTCCAGCTCAGAGCGATGTGCAACTCTTTCAACTGTTTTATTGCACACCAACTGTTTTAAAGCTTCTCCATCAACCTCCTGTTAGCAAGGGACAGAAATGACAATGACTTCTTAATAAGAAGAGTGTCACACTTTGCACTCCAAGCACCACCTTTAACTTGAACACAATTCCCAGATGTAAACATTCCATCCCTGGAACAACCAAAAATGAAGGTTTCCTAGTAGTATAATAGTCGCAAAAAAAGGCATGCCTTATCATGGTGAAAGCCTATGTTGAAGAGGAGTAGATCTAAAAGGATTTTAGACTGTTCGAACCTCTTTGGGAGGTGCAGTATCCAGGAACTTTTCAATATGGCAGACCTTTGAGACAGGAGAGTGGCGACCCTTATGCTTCTTGTGAGCTTGCTTCTGTATCGTGCTGCACAACCCACACATTCTTGTTGTAAATGACACCCAGAGAAAGTCAAATCCCAAATAGGTCGTTAAGCTTCAGTCTACAAGACTCCACAATGTAACTCTCCAGTGTAGACCGCAGCTGGGGGAGAGACACATACATACCCCTCCTGTCTCCTCCCTTTTTCCATTTACTGCATACTACTTTATTTTGAACGGTAAGTTCTTTGACCTCCCTGAGGACATTATCAAATTTCTTTCCTTCTTTCTTTTGCCCAGAAATGCTTGACCGCATTTTACATGAGTGTCTCCACCTCGGCATCTCTAGATGTTTGGGCTGCTTGTTGAGGGCTCCACTTTTCTTCTATAGGGCTTTCTTTTCTCCAACAAGCTCCTTGACTGTCGTGCTGACATTCTTAAAGTATTATTTCATTTCATTTTTCTTCCCCTCCCATACCAAAATTTTTCTCCTGAACAGGCAGCCTGGTGGTTGTTTGTTCAGTCCTTCAATCATCCATTGACCCCTTGGGCAGTGCCTAGAGAGGTAGGCTCTTTACATTCACTTTGAGTCATCTTTCCTCCTAAAAGAATTGCCTCGCCCTCTTGCATCCAAACCAGATCGCATGTTCCTCGACCTTAAAGAAACAAGCGTGGAAAGTAGAATTTGTAAAACAAAACCGCCAGCCTGCATGGCTCTTCAGACAAGGGATTAAGCAAGTTACCTCTTGCAGACAGGCCTGGTGTTGCCTGGGATCGTATAAATAACACAATCATGCACCTCCGTTGTCTGACGAACCATCTACATGAACGCAGAAAGAACTGATAACTGAGACGGCATCAATTCCACAGTAAAAGCAGTCTCAGATTAAGACTCAAGTTGGAGGGTTCAGCCCACCCAGCGACGGCCCTTCACTATGCACTCCAGTGCTTACATTTAGATTCCCTACATATCACTGATGATTGTTCCAGGAATTTGAAATGAACCTGGCCCACCCTAAACATGTCCCGGCGATAACTCACTAAAAGAACTTACCGGTCGCCCTGGAGACCAGCGACAAGCTTGGCCCTGACTATCTGCTCTCCATTTACCCTGCATGTACGTCACGCAGACTGTAAAGAGTTTGGCTGAATGCTGCAAGCCACATTTTCCCCAGACACGTCCACTAGCCTCAATTAGCATTGCAGCCTCGCAGAGTCTTCCCGCACTCAATGCGCGGGCAATCGTCATAGCCAAGCAGCATCATATCACTCGTCCATAGACATGATGACTATTATGACCTGAGAACAACCCATACATCAAGCACAGAGGGAAGAGGGGTTGGAGAGGGTGGGGGGTGGGCGGTGCGTCCACTGGATTGCCAGTGTACCTCTAGATCCACCTGGAAATCAGAAGGGGACGGAGTAGAGATGCCGGCCTCCACTGTTCGGGAGATTATTGGCGACAGGCAACAGTTCTCCAGGCCACCTGTGGCCCGCATCACTTCCATCCCATAAACTGACGACTCCAACATGAATGCCCTGTTGTCTCCCTCCTCCGGCTTACCATCCACTTCGTCCGACACACTTCATTCAAAATTCGTAGAGGAAAATTCAGTAGACTCGACTGATACCCCCTGAGAGAAACGGTTCGAATTTCAACCGAACAGACGAAATATGGCTGAGGAGCGCGGACCGAAGTTCAGAGAACAAGCCCGAACAAATGTGAAGCACGCCAGCTGAGCTGGAACTGAGGAAGCAAACAGCTAAAGGTACCCCTGCCCAATTATGCTGTCTCTTTACCCCGCAAGTACAGCCCACAACTTCTGGAAAGGTCTATGCTTGATTCTTCACGACTTAACGTTCACACATTACATGCATGATTCACCTCAAAAACATGCAATCTAACGACGAGAAGCCGAAAAACTACCAGAACTCGCAGCCTTGATGCTCAACGACATGCAACACAGCGCGAGCTGGAAAAACAAAGGTGGATACTTATGATAGCAACTAGAACAGCAGATTAAAAAAAATACAGGGAATGTGTGACTTCAGATGCTGGATGTCCAGCTCTACTTTGCCATTCCAAGCTCAACCATCAGAATCGCGCACAAACGAAAAAAGGACAGGAGAGTGAGTGTACGTCTCCCGTATGTCTCTACTAAAAAAAATGGTGGCCCCTAACTCCTATCCTCGCATAGGAAAAGAGTCGCCACTGAGGATTGCAAGAAAAAAGCAGGTGCAGGTCCGAGAACAGCTCGAGGACAGGCTATGAGACGATTCTGCTGAGAAGACAAGCTGCTATACTTTTCAGGATCCATGAAGGCAAAGGCTGGTACAGACTGAGCATCAGAATGCATGCAGGGGGGGTTCGTGAGGGAGAGAGAAAGCGCAGCCACCAACGCGATCTCGGCAACACGAGTCTGGTACGCAAGCAGGCCGCCCGCACACGAGTCTCGGGGGGGCGACATGGCGTGTCTTGTACCCAAGGCAGCTTCCCAGGGGGCCCGCTTTCCCAGCCGCACTAAGTTATTCACTTACCTTAATCTAAACCGGGCATGCGCCCGCAAAATCTATTAAATGCTGTCCGGGCCCACACGGGCAGCCACGCGTTCAACTGCTAACCCCTCTGCGACTCAGTCCAAAACCCGCGGTCACAGTGCTCCGTTCGATGCTGTCTTTTCGATGAAGCTCGTGGATGATAACGCGGATGTAGATCGCGGACTGGATGAAATCGTTCACCGCGCTGCGTGGCCGCAGGAAAACAGCGAAACGTGGCCGCATTCGGACAGACCGCGTCACGCCCGCTATGTTTGGGGACCGCGCCGCGGCGGCTCGAGTACGGCCACGTCCACGACCCTTCTCGCGCTGACTCCCATGTACCTGGGAACATGAGCTTCACGTCCCCGGAGGTGTGAGGGGTGACCCCTCACTGGGTCAACCCGAGGGCCGCACGCCAAGCACCGACCTTATGCAAGAAACAAAGAATGCAACGTGGATGAGGATTAGTTGCTATAAATGGGACAGGGGCCACCCGCCCCTAGCTGAGTTGGATAGAGCACACACCCTGCTGATTTGATTCTTGGTTCCCATCCTGCTACCTTGTCCCCAGTGGTAGAAAGAGGACTAAGTCCTGAGGAAGCTAAATTTTAGTGCAATCAATTCATCCCCAAGGACTACTGCCTTCTGTTGGAAAGTGGACCAACCATAGATCACCTAGGTTATGCACAGGCAAGGTGCAAAACACCCTCTTCTCCGCGTTCACTTAGGCGGTGTCGCTAATCTTCTCCTCCTTCCATGGTCGGTGTGCTCGTGGCGCCTTGTGGTGAGGTTACTTTGAAAGAGGTTATTTTCTCCTCTACATATATGTGGTGAGGGGTCGCTTGCTCCTGAAAAAAGATAGGGGATTTTTCGAGTCCCGGCCCATTTCGGAGTCCTTAGTCCTTACTCTCTTGTCGTTTTATTGGCCCTGCCATGCATGGAATGACAGTTGGGCACCAGTTCCTTATGCATTATTTAAAAATTCGTAAAGCAAACCAATCTAAGTTTATTATACGGACAACTTTGTCATGGCACTTTGTCATGGCATTAGCTTTAGAGCAAGATTTTTGCATAAACACAAATATCTTAGAGAAAGACTTTTGAAAACAAATAATCATGTTCCCAAGTGAGGCAGCAGAACTCATACTCAACAAATTGCCCACCCGTAAATTTTTTCCCAATTTTGTTCAGTTTGTAAGCATTGGAATGACATCATTTCTTCTCGAATGTGTTTGGTTGGCAAATCTCTCCCAGATCTTCAAGAACATTGGATGATAAACTTTGCAAACGGTCTCCATCTAGGTAACCTATATGCATACAATCCACAAATGGATAAGTGGCACTCTTGATCGGCCAACAAATAGTTTCAATCAGTTTCCATTTGAATAGCTGGCACATGGGAATCTTGTCTGTATGGGTGATGGATGTCTCAACAAGTCTTGGATTTATGGAAGGATTGTTGTTTGTGATCCATTTGCTCAAAGTATGGCATGAGTTGACCCCCTTGCAAAGTTGGGGAGTAATAAGGGGTATGATTGTTGAACCGGTGACAAAAAGCATTCCAGATTCTTGCCACAAATTTCGTTGCATTCAATGATAATCACACTGCATATAGGCTTACATGTGCATAATTGTACGTTGGAGCATTATCGCTCCTCCTAGTCTTTTTGTAACATCAGATCGTTGCTCTGTCTACTATATTCCCAGTTTTTCTTTTTGGATCAAAATGACTGTTTGTTTGCTTTTGATGTTGAGCAAGAAGAAATTAAAAAGAAATAGCGAGTGATGGATAGATCTTTCTCTTCACCATAGAAATTGATGATTATGGCGGAGATTTCAGTATTTGGGCATTGAACAACGCTATGAAGTGGCAGATGGTAGCCAAGCCAGCACAAAATATCTCGACTGAATGTTTTCAAAAGTTAACATCGACTTGGATGATAGTGTTTTTGAAGTCAATAGGCAACCATTCAATCTATTTGAAGAACTCTTCCCTACACCCAATTTTACATTTTATATGACCAAAGAAGAAGATGAGCAAGGCCTTGTCACTGTCTTGTTCCCATCTTTGAAACCCTTTTTTTTTTTCATCGGAAATTTCTTCAAAAGTTTATGAAATTATCATGATAACTTGCCTACTAGTGACAATTACTAAATTCAGTTTTTATTCCATACACTCAAAGCAGACACCCTCTTGTTTAATTATTTATAAAATATTAAATAAAAATAAAAGATTATCTACATATTGTGGCTACTTGGTTTAAGGTGTGAACAAATCATTTGATCAACAATGTCATTATGAAAATGATGATGATGTTATTGTCATTCGCGTAAAGATATTTACCTATAAGTTGATGATTAGTATTTCTCATCACGTCTAATACGTTGACCGCGGTTTAATTGTTTCTCCAATTTATCTCATGTGATGATTTTAAAATAGTTTTTATCATGGTTAGTTGTGCAAATTGGACTCCATTTATTAATTATAGTGGATCCAAGTTGTAGTGGGCACATACCACCTGAGAAGTGACCACCTCAGAGGCGGCTATGGATTCAATCCACCGATTAGTGTCACAAAGGTGTCCACCTTCCGGTGGAAAGACAGTAGTCATTTGGGGTGAAGAGACACCATAATTTATGCTTCCTTCGGGAGGCATCATATAGTATTATTATGGCAGATCAGTTTTTATGGAATGCTCCTAGATAAAATTGCACTATCATTTGTGCTACCATATTATTGGTGTAATTACTATTGCAACTTCTATTTGTGATGTGAACATCTGTAGATCTACCGCTAGATAAATTGGTATATTATTTTGGGGCTAATATAATTTCGGTCAACTTGAGCATACAGTGGGAGGTTATTGCTCGTGACCACATTTTGCACCGAGCTACCAATTATAGCAGTTATGTTAGGAAGAATTTTCAGGGCCCGTTGGTGGTGTTGGTGCTCGAGAGCAGCACTGGGCCAGCATGTACAAATTTTGCCACTGCTGGGACGACACGAATGGCTGGCGAGTCGTTCAGAGTGGGCATAGATGGCAATTTTTCCAACACCACACGAGTCCCAGTTTTTGCTTTACATTAGAGAAGTGAAAGGAGAAGGCGATGGGGAGCCGAGCCCAGATTGGATCAAGGGGATTTTGGAGAAATACCAGGATGTGATGCCGGAGGATTTACCAAGCGGCTTGCCACCGCGAAGAGGAGTTGACCACAAGATCGAGGTGATACCGGGATCAGAACCGCCTGCCAAGGCGCCCTACCGGTTGAGCCACAGAGAGTTGGTCGAGCTGAAGACTCAGCTCAAGGATCTAATGTCAAAGGGATACATCCGGCCGAGTAAGTCACCTTACGGAGCCCCGGTGCTATTCGCAGACAAGAAGGATGAGACGCTGCGGATGTGTGTCGATTACAGGGCTTTGAATAAGGTGACTCTTAAAAACCGGTACCCTTTGCCAAGGATCGACGACCTTTTCGACCGATTGGCAGGAGCGAAGTATTTCAGCCGGATCGACTATCATCTTTCCATATTAATGCCTAGATGGTCAGTAATGCACTGATGCATAGAGGTCAAGTAGTCGTGATACACCTGGTTTTGAGTTGTGTTAACTGCTGCTGAGATCCTCGATCACATACGGGTAGCGAACATCAACCAAGCCCTGGTGGATACGGTAGAATCCATCAATATCCGACAGCACCCAAACTTTGTTAGCCACGGACTCCTCATGTCGGATCTAGACATGAAGCTCGCAATGCACTCCATCTCAATCAAACCGCAAGAAGTTCATCACGATCTTGAGGAGCTGGAAAGGCAAGTACCATTGAGGCTGTGAATGTGTGGATTGAAGTCAACGAATCTGTCGATCAGTGGTCTGTGTGGTTTGTTGCACCACATAGTGTAAATGATAAGGTTCTTGCAGGTGAACTGGACCATCTCGATGTGTCTAGTTTTTTCTACAGTGGCGACATTATTGAAGAGCGTGTTGACAATATTGCCTTGGCCAAGTATGCTATTGAGCGCAACGATGGCTTGTTGTGAGTGAGTGGGATTTAGGTTCTTGACGACGAGCGTCAGCGCGTCTCTCTCCGCAGTTATTTCCTTAGAACTGGCTTTGATACCCGAAATGGTGAGTTTTTTTATGCGTATGTGTGGCCTGATGAGCAGGTGCCCCATCCGGACGCCAAGCTCCAACATGCGGGAGCGAGTGTCCTCGGATACAATATAAATGAAGCCGAACTTGGAATTGGCAGACGTTGGTTTAACAACGTGCAGGATCTCAAAGTCATCTCCATAAGCGTAGGTCTCGGTGATGAAATGCACCGATAGCTGGTTACCTGTGGAGCCAAGCCAAGAATCGTCACCAATGTAGAGAGAGAGGTATTCCGAAGAGGCCATCAAGTCAAAGGTTTTTTCGGTTTTCCCCTGCATCTTCACTTCGGATTCCATGGTCAAAATGAACGTTCGATTGCCTTTGAACACGGCGACACTGTTGGTGGTTGGGTAAAGGAGCTCGACTTTCAGCATCTCTGACCATGTTCTGGTGTCTGGTTTGGTATAGATTAAGATATTAGACGCATATATTGTTGTCCTCAGCGAGATATTCATTTCTTTGAACCTTTGTCGTGCTTGCGCAAGGACTTGATCTTTGGGGATTGACGTTTCATTGTCAAATCTTCTGGTGATGTGGTAGGATTGAGTAGGGAACCCTTTAACTGCATCCACATTTATGTCTTTTGGTAATTGTGTGAGGTGGCAAAACTGGCCATCATGGCCATATGGACGAGCAGCCGGGTAGAGACGTTGTGGGACTCGGGGATAAGCCTTCCTACATGTGAGCAATTCATTGCATTCCAAGTTGGGAATACCGGGTTTTAGCACCTGATTTTTTCATCGCATCTCAAGGATGATAGGATGATTCCACTCAATGGCTCTGTGTTACATCATTTGGTATCCGAGCCAGATAAAGGGGCCATCACCGTAGCTGTCAGTTTTAGAAAAGGGTTGAGAGTCTTGCTGATTGTTGCGGGATTTCTTTCAAGTGTGCAAATGTGCCTCTATTAATGCTGTGTAGAAATATAATTTCGCCATCGTTAATTAAAAAAATACATTAAAAAAAATATTGAAGTTTTGTATGTGTTCTAATGATCATTAACCCCATAGGTTACATACTATATGTGTGTGTAACATCTAAAAGCATCATTTTATTTTATTTTGGAAAAAAAAAAAAAAAAAAAAAAAAACGGAGTCATAACCACTGAGAGATCATCCCACAACCAAAGCAACTAGGAACAATGACAGCAACATCGCATTGTTTACATGTCAATGACAAAATTGAACTGACCAGTATTTATTAGATATTTTATTATTGGTCAGACGAAAGGGCAAGTCTCTTGAGTTCATTAGCCAACGAAAAGGTATTTTGAATGTGAAAGGTTACAAGTGCCATTTCTCCATCCTCAGATAAATACCCCTTAGCAACTTTCTATAGTCTTCATAGCTTAGGCTTGCTAACGATCCTCTTCTCTTAATGTAGATCCATGGTGATGGTGGATGATTTTGTAGTATCCTATAATGTTAGTCCCACTATGCATATATGTGGGTAGTGAGTATCTCTATAAAGCTTCTTACAAGGGCAAGGATTTTCATATGTACATAGGTGTGGAGGGTTTGTTGTACGTTGTTTTTATTTCTTGTTTTTGCATAGTTCACAATTTTTCTTACTACGTTCCTCATATAAGAAAAGAGACACTTGAGTAATTGATACTTCAAACATCAAAATATCAAAATGCCAACAAATTCATCATCATTTTTTGATCAACTAAACACTTTTGTGGCGGTACGAACAAGTAGGCCTGTGTGGGCCTTTCCAGGAATTAGCCCCCTTCAATCCCTCCAAATTCGCAAACTGTACACTTTTAGCTCTTATTTTTCTTGCTTGATTCATTGTCATTTTTCCAATATTAGGCATGGTTCAGAGTGGAACAACCAAAAATCCTTATGATCATTCGCTCGATTCGTAACTAACAATGTTCTTCATTGCAGTTCATTGTTTGTGTTGTATTTCGAAGATCGAAATGCACGTATAAGCCTCCCTGGAATTAAAGTACTACACCTGAGAAAATACGACGAAAAATAATCTACAACACAATATTTGTGAGTGAGGTACTTATTTCCAAATCTTAAGTTTGAGCTACTTACCGTACTACTCTTACACGACAAATGCACATTTGCAATGCAGAAATGCACGAGTCGGTGAGAAAGGTTTTGCATAGCAAAAGTGACACTAGGGTGTGTGGGGCCATCGTTGAGCGAAAATACGATGGTAAGGATTCACAAACGTAGAGAGCTCATATTGCCATTGAAACGAAAAGCTCTCCGTGTGATGCAATCAAGGTCACATGTGGACAATTTAATATCCAATTTCACAACCCATCTTTGCAAACGTGTGCGCAAAAGCAGATCTAGACTCTTTCCTCGTTGCATTCCTGCTAGTATATCTTATCACCAACAAGCCGGGGCACGTATATGGCGCACAATTCTCCATTACCTCCAAATGAACAGACGTAATGAAGACTTGACATCACGCCATAGCATACCTCCCATCAGACCTCCCACCGTTTTTTCTCCTTCATCATGTCACCACGAACACGACGGTTTCACCACCATAGTGGACCTCCCGCCTATGAGGCGAGAGGATTGTGGCAAGAAGACTTTGGTGCTGGATCTGGATGAAACCCTTGTTCATTCCTCCTTCAAGCCAATTCCACACTATGACTTTGTCATTCATGTGGAGGTTGAGGGCAGGATGACCACTGTGTACGTTCTTAAAAGGCCTTTTGTCGACCGTTTCCTTCACGCAGTGGCAAAAAGATTTGAGATTGTTCTCTTTACAGCAAGCTTGAAAAAGTATGCAGACCCACTACTCGATCTTCTAGATGTAAACAGAGCTATTCAATATCGTCTCTACCGTGAGTCTTGTCGCACAATGGAGGGGGGATTGGTAAAAGATCTAGTTTGTCTAGGCCGCGACCTCCAAAAGGTGATCATTGTCGATAATAGTCCTCATTCTTACATGTTACAGCCCTCTAACGCAATCCCTATTGGATCTTTCATTGACAATCCCCGAGACCATGAACTGTTGGACCTTATTGACTATCTCGATGCCATAGCAGGGCTTGACAATGTTATGGACGCCCTCGGCAATCGAGCATGATGATTACAACAGGAACAAACCCGGCAAGGCAAGTCTATGTTTCTCAAAGACCTAAAATATTGCAATTGTTAATCAAGTCAAAATCCAGAGCTTAGACGGCCAACTTAGGCTTCCACAACAAAAGATACGGACTTTATAAGTTACATATAAATAGCTTACTAGAGATCCTTAACTGCAGAAGGAATGTTGATATAATTTTAATATATTAAAATTAAGATTAATCGTTAATTTTTCTTATTTCTTTTATTTAAAAGGGAACTAGTCATAAAATTTATTGATCATGGGGCAAGGAAAAAATAACCTTGCAGAACAGCCATGGAGGCTTACAAAAGAGGACCGCTTTGTAATTGACAATCTTGTTTCTGATTGTCTAAACGGCCGTACGTACAGAACTTAGTGGACATGACATATTGTCCACAATTGCATTATAAATGCCCTGGTTTTTTCCTCGCAATTGAATATTGTGAATAATTTGTGACCGAAATTATATTAAGGTGAGACTTTAACATTTAGGGTGACAATGTTGGTGTAAGCTGAGTGGAGAGAGCAGTAACTTAGGTGCCCACTCTGGTGATTCTGGGTTTCAAATACTGCTACCTGGGATGGTGTGTATTCCCCTTTGATGGTGAGGTTACTTTGAAAAGAGGTTAGATTTCCTCACTGTAAATTTTACCTGTGGCAGCTCCTTGGTTTTCCCCTTTTTAAGGTCAGAGAAAAGAAAACCTCACAATAAAAGAGATATTAAAAACAATCGGCAACGCTTAATTTGCATGTGTGTCAATATGGCCGAGTTGGTCTAAGGCGCCAGTTTCAGGTACTGGTCCGAAAGGGCGTGGGTTCGAATCCCACTGTTGACAATTGGTTGAAGGAAAGCAAATCATGGGAAGTGTATCTTGTTCCTAAGTATATGCCAACCACTGATGAAAAGTCGAATAACCAAACATGCCTTTTTCTCCTCTAGAATTGATATGGTGTCCATTACTATAGGTGCACTAATCAAAACTAATCAATGGGGCCTTGGTATAGTAAAATTCCAGTGTATCACATTCATCCATCCTCGTACTTTTTTAAGTTCTCAATCAATAATAACAATGATCTTTTCTCCAACCTATGATTTTAGTAAGTAAGGTCTAGTACCAACTCCAACCATGGGTGGAGAAAACAAAGTACCTCCCTACTTTAATTTTTATTTAAAAAAAAATTAAACAGGGGACAGATGCCCTGGAAGAACTTCTATGCGCTCTGTTGTTTGTGTATGATGGAATGATGTTGTTTTCCAAATACTCAAACAAATCGAATAAGAATGATGTAGTTTGACTCTTGGGGGACGACCAGTATTGACTTGAATCGTCTGGATAGGGTCTAGAAGGCACCAGAGTTCATTCATGACCTCTGGAATGGCAGCTTCTGTCTGACATCCATCTATCATTCCATTCATCATTCAATCAGAACTTGCAGTCAGAGCTTGCAGTGTACCTCATGCGGTTGGTACTGCAGCTGGATCAGCGGAACAGTGTCTAGAGCACACTGGGATTTGTGCATGGGAAGCCTGGGCAAATCACCAACCTCTGTTTGGATCAACCCCACAGGGATAAGTCTATTCTATTCTACTGTGCATGGCTGCTAGTGGCAGGCCTTCAAAGACAAGGCCGTGGCCACTAGGCCACAAACACTGTTCATGATCAATACTCTGGACAACAATCATCAACTCGCTGTCTTTCTTGTCTGGAAGTCAGACATGGGTTTTTTGGGTCCCTGCAGTGTGGTGGGGGGCAGCTTAAAACACTTATAATCACCTTTTGTTAGTTAAGTACTTGCAATATCTGGGTGGTCCTTCCCTTGAATGGCCCCCTTTTGAGGATTTGAAATTTTTCCCTCCCTCCAACAACTCCAAATAAAGTTTCCAGTGGCGGATCTCTCCTTCAAGTGGGAAAAAAGACAACAAAGATCTGAAATTCCCCTGTTTGGAATGAATGACTCAACCCTCCCATCCATCCATCTGTCCATCCATACACAAAGCATCTTAAGTGACAGAAAGAATCAGGTGCGGTCAACAGTTGACCGTCGCCCTCGTATCACGGCGACGACAGACTCCGTCAACGTACACTTGCCGGAGCCGTGACATCCGGTACTCCCGTCCTTCCCGGCCGTCGATCTAACCGCTCTGACAACCCGCCACCTAACCCAGCGGGTTAATATTCGGTGGACCACCGGCAACTGCCGGTGGTGGTAAGTATGTAGGTCCAAATATTTCGGCCATAAAGGTTGCTCGCCCACGACTGACTGCCGGGTTGATTTCTCATTTTACGTCTTTACTTTACTTTATGAGCGTGGCGCACGACCGGCTGCGGCCGGTTCCGTGGATGGCGGAAAAGTACACCCGAATATGCCGACATTATGTAGTTATTTATGGGATTTACTATCTTAGTTTTGACATTTTGACTTGGTGCTGTCCTTTTTTTAGTGCTCGTTTCTAGTGGAAGCAAACCAGATTAGTCCGGGTAAGTAAGTCCAGTTCTACCTAGGCTTAATCCCTACATTACCACTAGTCGGTAGCTCAGTTGCATAGAGCAATGATGAGCGATTCTGGGTTCAAATCCCAGATATGTTTATAATATTCTAAACTCCTGGATTCATTGGAGTATAATGAGAAGTGGAAGGGTTTATTTGAATGAGTCAGAGGAGACTTTGGGGCACACTGTAGAGGGACGGCTACTGAATGGCACATAAACAGGGAGTGTGGGACTCACACTTTATATAACCCTATGTTGTTAAAATAGCCCAGCCGACAGAATCATGTCAGTACCGTCAGATTGTTGGCTCCATCGGACGGCCTTCAGTAACAGAACAAAGTTAGGGTAGAAGCCCCCACCATCATGTCCATGTACCCCTATGGGGCACCCATTTTTAGGCTGGGTGGACCTCGATTGTCCAATAAATTTACCCAAAGAGGAGTGAACCATCTAACCCTTGTTTTACACTACATTTATCTTGGGTAAATGAACTCCGTTGAAAATTGTTCGAACTACAAATACATAAAGAGCTTTGAAATGGTATCTTTTTTTGCTGGCATGGTTACAACCCAAGGTAGGGTAAGGAGGCCTATGACCATATACTTAAGGATATTTCATCACTATAGGGTGAAGTTCTTAATGGATTTCATCCATTCAAAGTTCATAACAAAGCTGACAAGATAGGCTTTAAAATGACTCTAAGCAAATTTATTTGGACAGGATTACTGAATTATGTGTCTATCTGAAGGAGAGGGGGGTCCAAAATAGAGCTCATCAAGTCAATAGGTCATCTAACCATAACCCTTGGAACCTTACTGCGCATCAAACTAGGATCAAGATTTCCTGGACTTGAGTATGATGATTTTTAACCTAGAAAAAAAGGCAAAAACTCCATTAAACTTTCAACTAAGGAAATCTGTCCTACATAAACCCTGTTCTGTTAAGGTATTACATGACCTCTAAAAGTAAAAGTACAGAAAGTTATAGACATTTCATGATTGTAGTTTGCTGAGCATGGGCTTCTCTGTCAACATTGCCACGCGACAGTGGCCCCATTTTTGGACAATGGAGCTCAAAGTCCTGCCAATTTGGACGTGATTGTGGTGTAGGCCTGCTGTGGTGCAGAAGCCGGAAGGTAATTCGTTGCAGTGCTTCATAGCGACAGAACAGGGCTGGAGTACTCCCAAAATGTGAGATACTCTCATCATTTCATTTGAGCCATGTCTACTTTGGATCGTCTGCGAAGAATCTGCCACGTAACTGTCTCGGGACCAAAAATGAGGAGATCATTGTGCTCGTTGTATCTGGACTCCGATAATTTTAGCTTGTTACATGTAGTGGCAAAATGGGTGCAGACAAACTGCTGCGCACTCATCACATGTTCCTGGAAGATCGAGTGAAGTAACTATTCGCGTGAGGTGTGAAAGATGATAGCAGAAGTCATGTTGGAAGATTTCATATTTCACTCACTGTGTTGCTTGGTGCTTCCTCAGATCAAAAAGCAGGAAATTGTGGAGATTGTCAGTCTCGTTCACGACTAGTGCAAATCATACTTGGATGTATCATCATTCACCTGTCCTGGTCCTTGGGTCCTGCTATTTCAACTAAGCCTTTTCAGAGCCTCTCAGAAAAGCTTTTCCTAGTCACTGGACTCAGATCCTGCTGATTTACAGGTCTAATACACACCGGATTTGAAAGCTGATTGTGGGTAGGCAGAAACACTCCTAATGAGTGTCTGGGAATTGGACTCATTCTGGCAAGGATAATTAGGTTGAAGCTCACGGCAAATGCCGCACTGATTGTCACATTCAATGGCCTAAATCATGTCTTCTACCTCTTACTCGAAAACAAAAGGACAGCTTAGGACCTTTTCGACCCACCTTTGAAAACATCCTTTCTTGTTTCACCAGTAATCCCCACAAGAACAAACCCCACCTTCAAAGTGGTGGAAGCGGGTGGTATCCCGTACAACTACAGCTCGCCCCACAATCTTCGAGATGAACTTCGTGGCAGTATGGCAGTCACCACATATGCGAAGGTTCTTGATGACGCAGATCGGCATTCCAGGAGGTGTGCTGATTAGCCCGAAAGCAATGGCCAGCCTCTCACTGTGGTGGCAAAGAGAGAATTCTTTTTCTTCCTCCTCCAAATCATGTAATACAAAGTCTGTGTCAGGCACGTATCCCGCCTCCTTCATCTGGCCAGACAGTCTCTTCAGTTCAGCATGGATTTCAGCAATATCTGGATGAAATCTGTCTTCCACAAGAAACGTATGCACCCGTTTATTGACCTCAATGAAGCTGCACCCTGGCTCCTTTCTGACACCTCTATCCTCCATCAATTTTCTCACCTTTGCTTTATCGTCCCACCTGCCAGTTGCCGCATAGATGTTTGATAGCAACACATAAGCTGTGGCATGCTGTGGATCACTCTTGAGAATGCTTTTTGCCACTCGTTCTGCCACCTCCAGGTTGCCATGAATTGTGCAGGCACCAAGCAAGGCCCTCCACACGCAACCATCTGGTTTGATTGACATTTTTGTGATGAAGTCCTCTGCCTCATCCAATTGCCCTGCACGACCGAGAAGGTCCACCATGCAGCCGAAATGCTCCACTGTGGGAATTACCCCATGATCTCGACTCATGGAGTCAAAGTAGTGACAACCTTCATCCACTAGGCCAACATGGCTACAAGCAGAGAGCAGAGATATAAATGTGATGCTGTTTGGTTTCAACCCTTCCCGTTGCATTTGTTCAAAAAATTGCAGGGCCTCCTTGCCACACCCATGCTGGCAACATCCTGCGATCATGGCATTCCATGAGACCACATTTCGTGTAGCCATGTTGTTGAATACTTGACGTGCATCCGTCATGCTCCCACATTTGGCATACATATCAGCAAGAGCAGTATCCAAGTTAATGGATGACACAATTCTAGATTTGTTGATTTCAGTGTGGATCTCTTTGCCCTTCTCTATGGCTCCTACACTGGCACATGCATTGAGAATACAAATGTATGTGACCCTGTCAGGCATGACCCCTTCCTGTTGCATTCCCTCATACAACATGAAAGCCTCCCCACCACACCCATGCCGAGCATAACCTGCAATCATGGCGTTCCATGAGACGACATCTCGTTTAGTCATATTGTCAAACACTTTACGCGCATCATCCATGCTCCCACATTTGGCATACATGTCAGCAAGGGCAGTCTCTAAATTTGTATATGACCCAATTCCAGCTTTGACGAGGTCAGCATGCACCTCTTTGCCCTTTTCCAGGTCTTGTAGACTGGCACAAGCATTGAGAAGACAGACGTAAGTGACCCTGTCAGGCATCACCCCTTCTTGACACATTTGCTCATACATCTTGAAAGCCTCCCTGCCACATCCATGCTGAGCATATCCTGTGATCAGGGCATTCCACGTGACTACATTGCGTTGAGCCATGTGGTCAAACACTCGACGGGCATCCTCCATGCTCCTGCATTTCGCATACATGTCAGCAATGGCAGTCTCAAGAATGATATCTTGTGGAATTTCAGCTTGGATGATGTCCGCATGGACCTTTTTGCCCTTTTCCAGGGCTCCTAGGCAGGCACAAGCATTAAGAACAGAAAGGAACGTGACCCTGTTGGGTGTCACCGCTTCCTCTTTCATTTTCTCATACATCTCGAAAGCCTCCCCACCACACCCATGCTGGGTATATCCCCCGATCATGGCATTCCAGGAGACTACATTTCGTTCAGCCATACTGTCAAATACTTTATGAGCATCCTCCATGCTGCCACACTTGGCATACATGTCAGCAAGGGCCGTATCCAAATTAATATAAGGTGCAATTCCAGCTTCCACAATGTCAGCATGGACCTTTTTGCCCTTTTCAAGGGCTCCTAGGCTGGCACACGCATTAAGAACACAAATGAAAGTGACCCTGTCTGGCGTCACCTCTTCCTGCTGCATTTGCTCATAGATCTCAACAGCCTCCCTACCACACCTATGCTTGGCATATCCTCCTATCATCATAGTCCATGTGAACATATCTCGATCCGGCATTTTGTCAAACACTTGACGTGCAGCCACAATGCTCCCGCACTTAGCATACATGTTGATTAGGGTGTTGAGTAGAGAGATGTTTGGCCTGAATCCAGTTTGGATAATGTGGGCATGCACCTGTTTCCCCTCTGCCAGTTCTTTCCCGTCGGTGCATTTCTTTAAGACACAGACGTAAGTACTGGAGTCTGCCTGCAGGCCTGTCTGCTTCAAAATGTGGAGTGCCTCTTTCAGTCGTCCCACCTTACATAGTGTCCTGACATCCTCACAAATGCTAGAGGAGTTCTTGCTCACCGCCTCTCTTGTCCCTCCATAAGAAGTCAAAGTGGTTCTACACCTGATGCTAGTCCCAACAAGCCCGTGTCCAGGATCGAACCCTGCCATCCTGCATATCTCAAAACTCTCAGTTACAAACCTTTCCACTCAAACTCACATAATATACCTCAAAGCTCCTCTACACTCCTAGGAAAGATCTGGCCAAGACAACAGGCTGATATTGACAGGGTTGACAAAGTACAGTATTTTACTTTGAGAGTAAACTGTACCTATTCTATCTGTTTGCCTTGAAATCAATTGAATACCCACTAAGTTTCTTGGCCTACAGCTCCAGGGTGTACATCAACATTAGAAGAATCACCAGATTGTGCTTGACCTTGTATGATGGCAGCTAGTTCTGCTTTCACCCAAGGAGGGTTTGACCAACTCTCCATCCAAAAGACCTCCTTTGTACAGTTGTGTCGGAAGTCTGGCGATCTTGGACTTTTCTGTGACAACCACAAGGGGCCAGCTGAAATCATAGCCCCACATAGACCATGCTACAGCACCAAAGCTTCAAGCATTTTTCAAATACGAGGGAGTAACCTTGAGTAACCTACCATCATGTCACATGAAGATGGAAGAAAAACCCACTGGTATGACTAGTGCAATGTGCTCTTGCTATTCTCTCATGACAACAGAAATTCTCAGTACTCTTAAGACACCAGATACAACCCAGTCTACAGAACATCATCATGCCAGCTTTCTTCACAAACCATCCTGACAAACTCTCATGAAGATACCCTCACCTTCTCAAACCTGTTGTCCCACCACTGCGAAGGATCTCCGAAGAACTCCTGCCAGAGCAGTTCTCTGGTCATTGCTTGACCTGAGTGCAAGAGAATCCAGAAGATAAGCAATTTGCTAGCATCCCATTGCCTCAGTTTCTGCTTAGGCCCAATGGTAGTGATTTAGAGCTGGTTTCTAGTGCATCCTTCGTTTGTTATGTATTCATCCCATAAAATCTTTTGACTTCTCACAAGGTTCCTTTCTTTTCCCTCCACCTGTAATTCACACTACTGGAGTGAGCCCCTCACAAAGGTAATCTCTATTCCCTATGTTCCGTCCAAACTGGGTGAGGGGTCTATGGCCACAAGGCTACAGCAAACAAAGTCTTTATGAGAACTTCCTTTCACCTCCACTGAGAAGTGCTACTCTTTGTCTGACTCATGACAAAGAAACACACAAGCATACCAAAAAATACTGGATTTGAATAAGTTACTGTAGGAGCTTGTGGTAGCAAGCCACCCTCAAAGCCATGCCGATTCATATTCACGTTCCTCCATATGCACGGACCACCATCGCATCATCCTAATCATGGCAGCTGCATCTGCTTTCACCTACAAGTCTCAACTAACTCTCACTCGACTTCCTCAATGGCCTCCTACTTGTGCTTAAATATGCAGTCTGGTGATCTCTTTCTATCTTACCATGCTTTTCTCAAGTTCAGTGTGACTAGCACTTCAATCACAGCCACGTATCACATCTGTTTCAGATCGGGAGCTAAAGCGTGACGGCTGTATTGCGTGCAACAGGACTGCCACTGGCTGTGAACGAGCACTATGCCGTTTTTGGGTCGTGTCATTATCAACGATGGCAGGAACGGTCAATGAGTACATCGCTCTCTTCCCATTATACCAGAGAAAAATACCAGAAGTTTCAGGAAATACCGAATAAGCTGGAGAAAGGAACACAACCATGTGGATTACCCTCACGTTCCTCTGCAGCCCCCTTGTACGACCCTTCACAGGATCGACCGAACTGGATGCAATGTCTGCTGGTATGGATCAAGAACAAAGATTGGCCGAACGCGCACAATTTAGAGACAAAGATAATACGCAAGGATTTGCAAGTCCATACATTTATATTGTTATTGCAGGCGTCAGAGTCATCAGTCCAAGGGACTTGGGCCCCGCCTTAAGAGAACAGGGAAGTGGGTGTGTACACTCGTTGCACGCTCAGTAGAGCAAACAAGTGCATTCTGTTGCCTCTGTCAAACCTGTCTCTTGGCAATCGCTAATCGAGATTGGAGGAGTGTCCCATTGATGATAAGAAGCTCCATCCGAAACGAGAAAGTGTGCCCACGAATGCGGATGTTGTGAATTGTGAGCCCTTGAACTGGGTGGAGTGAATTGTCACTCAGGTCAGAGTTTTCCACGTTATTTGGAAGTGTCACTGCACATTTATTGCATTTCAGATGAAGAGCGCAAAGTGAACCCTCACAATACCCCTACATGAGGAAAATAGCATCATTCAAACGAAAGTAGCACTTTTTCAGTAGGCATTGTTACCGGGCGAGGATAGTGTCGAGGCAATGTTGGATCAGGATGCCTTACGCCCACTTCGTCCTTTCAAAGACCCTGCGTGACCAGAGTTGTGCAAACATGATATATAGGGAGAGGCACTTTTCTTTATCGGGCTCTCGAGTGTGAATTCCGGCCCATCTCGTCTCTACTCTAGTACAGGCACAGTAATGGCAGAGTGCTCTTGCCCTCTCCTGAACGTGGAGGGGGAGGCCATGCGCAAGGTCCCGTCTTCTCCTTGCGGTGAACGGGCGGGAGGCCTCAATCATGCAGCAAACCACAGGGCGAGGGTGAGAACGGAAATGGCCATCCACCTCCGCAATATGGAGCCAGAGGCCCTTGCAAGTGATGGCTATGACGTCTTCCCAACCTCCAGGGGAACCGAGTAAAGGTAGAGCGTATAAATCTTTGCGCATTTGTCTGGCCCCTGCACCTAACGACAATGTGGTGACAGGTTTATTTATGTAAGGACTGATATACACACTAAGGTAAGAAAGGCTGTCACAATTGAGAACAATGGTAATTCTAGCCCCCAATCTGACAGACGACTGTGATCGCACTTCCAATCTCACTTTGCTTGAGAGAAGGTGGGAGAGACAGCACAAAGAAACGATCTGTACATTCAAACACATGGAGAGACACAGCGGTACATATTTTCAAAGCCTACACTAGTATTCCTCAATAATACTCAGGCTTAGGCCCTGGGGCATTCTAAGGACCCATTTTTTTCTAGTCTCTCCTGCAGATAAGAAACAGTATTAGAGAGTCTTTGGCAGACATACAAAGAATATTGCTTTGTCAGAGCAAAGCTGGTTTTGATATAGATCTGTAACTCATTTTTGGAGAGTGTTGTTGGTCCAACAGCATTGAAGTTGGTGCGGTGAAGTCATGTCCATTTTTTTGAATCAAGGCTTGTGGAGCTTCGGTGGTTGTTGCCTGGTCTTATAAGGCAGTGGTTACAGCTATTGCTGCTCAGAGTCACACCCATGTTCGTCACAGGAAACTGCAATGTCACCAGACTTTAAACAGAAGTGCACGAGGGAGGTGCTTTGGATCCAGAGTCTGTCTCCCCCACGTGGGTGAAGGCATAGCTACCTACCCGGGCACAAGGCTTAGCACATGGTGGATGGATATCAGTGTATGGCTCTTAGTCTGCTGTGAATATTGGAGCCTTGTTGAAGTTTGAGAGTCCAGACGCTGTGGGAATGTCAGATTTGGAAAACAGGAGCTGTGAAGGAAGTCTTCCTCCATATCTGTAACATTCAGTAGGGTGGCTATTTCTTGTGTGCATGAGGCCATTCCTCAATACAGACTGAGGCAGTTTGGAAGCTGGCAAAGTTCTCATGTTCATGCTCTTCTTGAACGCAGGTCAAGCAATGAGCATAGAACAAGAGTTCTTCTTATATCCTTCACAATGGTGGGGGAACAGGTTTGGGAAGGTGAGGCTATCTTCCTTGAGAACCTGAAAGATTTTGTCAAGGAGGTCTTTGATTCGAGCCATAAAGAATCAAGTATGAAGATGTTTTGTCAAAGGGATTGTATCTCCAGTTGCTTTGATCACCAATATAGTAAGAGCAACAGTAGGATTCCCTTTCGCTATTTGAGAGATGCTTGTAGCATGACATGTTCTATCTGGGGCTGTCAGTGAAGCCATGGCTTCTCACCTCCCCTCGTGGTTTTGACAGAGAAGTCCAAGATCACCAGGCTTCAGAGACACATGCACAAAAGAAGTCCTATTGATTGAGAGTTGGTCAAATCCTCCTTGGGTTGAAACAGAGCTAGCTACTACAATACAAGGTCGAACACAATCTGGTGATTGTTGTACTGGTGATGTAAACTGTGGAGCTGCAGGCCGAGAAGTCAACAGGTATTGTTTTTGATGTAATTCGAGGTTATCAAAATAGACAGATAGAATTGTGACAATTTATTCCAAAGTAGATCACTGCAGCAAATATCCATCCTATTAATATGTAGCGAGAAGCTTGTCCTCCATTTTGAGATATCTAAGAGCTTTGTGATCTGCGAGTTTGTCACTAAGAATTTGAGTCAAGCAGGATGGAAGGCTTGAATCAGGTACAGTTATTTGTTGGAACTCAGACGCGCAGCAGGGGGAGCACCTCCACCCTTGTCACTCCTATTGAAAGAGTATCAAGAGAGGGAGGCAACAAGAACTCCTCTGGAACCTGTGGGAATGTGAGGAGACTATGTAAGGCAGGACGATGGAAAGAGGCGCTGCACATCCTGAACCAAGGAGGCATTCAGGCAGACTCGAATACTTATGTCTGTGTCTTGCAGGAGTGCACCAATATGAAAGACCTAGCAGAGGGAAAGCAGGTGCATGCCCACATTATCCAAAGCGGATTCAAGCCCAATATTTTTCTCCTCAACACCCTCATCAACATGTATGCCAAGTGTGGGAGTGTGGTGGATGCACGTCAAGTGTTTGACAAAATGCCTGACCGAGATATGTTCACATGGACAATAATGATAGCAGGATATGCCAAGCATGGATGTGGTAGGGAGGCTTTGGATATCTATGAGCAAATGCAAAGGCAAGGGGTGACGCCTGACAGGGTTACGTTTATATGTGCACTCAATGCTTGTGCCAGCCTAGGAGTTCTCAAAAAGGGCAAGGAAGTCCATGCTGACATTATCAAATCTGGAATTGTGCCAGACATTGTTCTAGAGACTGCCCTTGCTGATATGTATGCCAAATGCATGAACATGAAGAATGCGCGTCAAGTGTTTGACAATATGGCTCAACGAAGTATTGTCTCATGGAATGCCATGATTACAGGCTATGCTCGGCATGGGTTTGGTATGGAGGCTTTTGAGATCTATGATCAAATGCGACAGGAAGGAGTGACTCCCAACAGGGTCACGTTCATTTGTATTCTCAACGCTTGTGCCCGTCTAGGAGCTCTAGAAAAGGGTAAAGAGGTTCATGCTGACATCAGCAAAGCTGGAATTGTATTATGCATTCATTTGGGGATCGCCCTTACTGACATGTATGCCAAATGTGGAAGCATGAGGGATGCACATGAAGTGTTTGACAGTAGGGCTCAACGAAATGTGGTCGCATGGAACATCATGATTGCAGGATATGCTCAGCATGGCTGTAGTAGGGAGGCTTTCGAGATATATGAGCGAATGCAAGGAGAAGGGGTGACTCCTGACTGCATCACGTTTACTGGAGTTCTGAGTGCGTGTGCCAGTCTAGGAGCCCTGGAAAATGGCAAGCAGGTCCATGCTGACATTAGGAGAAGTGGAATCGTGCCAGATATCATTGTCGAGAATACCCTAGTTGACATGTATGCCAAATGTGGGGCCATGAAGGAAGCACGTCAAGTGTTTGACAATATCTCAGAACGGGATGTTGTGTCGTGGAATGCCATGATCACAGGGTATGCTCAGCATGGGTGCAGTAGAGATGCTTTTGAGATGTATGAGCTGATGCAAGGGGATGAGGTGGTGGCCGATAGGGTCACATTCATCTGCCTTCTCAACGTGTGTGCCGCCCATGGAGCCCTGGAAAAGGGCAAAGAGGTCCATGCGGACATTATCAACACTGGAATTGCATCTAACATCAATTTGGAGACTGCCCTTGTTGACATGTATGCCAAATGTGGGAGCATGAGGAATGCACATCAAGTGTTTAACAGTATGGTTGAACGAAATGTGGTCTCGTGGAGTGCAATGATCACAGGATGTGGCCAGCATGGGTGTGGTAGGGAAGCACTGCAACTTTTTGAACAAATGCAACAGGAAAGGTTGGATCCAAACGGTATCACATTTATATCCCTGCTCTCTGCATGTAGCCATGTTGGCCTAGTGGATGAAGGGTGTCACTACTTCGATTCCATGAGTCGAGATCATGGCCTCACTCCCACAGTGGAGCATTTCGGCTGCATGGTGGACCTTCTAGGCCGTGCAGGGCAACTGGAAGAGGCAGAGGACTTCATTAAGAAAATGCCTATCAAACCTGATGCCAGGGTGTGGAAGGCCCTGCTTGGTGCCTGTACAATTCATGCCAATGTAGAGTTGGCAGAACAAGCAGCAAAAAGCCTACTCAAGAGTGATTCACAGCAGCCTGCAGCTTATGTGCTGCTATCGAATATCTATGCTGCAACTGGCAGGTGGGATGATACAGCGAAGGTGAGAAAATTGATGGAGGAAAGGATTGTCACAAAAGAGCCAGGGCTTAGCTTCATTGAGGTAAACCACGGGATTCATACATTCATTGCTCAAGACAGATTGCATCCAGAAATTGAGGAAATCCATGCTGAGCTAAAGAGATTGTCTGGACTGATGGAAGCAGCAGGGTACGTGCCCGATACACACTCTGTATTGCATGATTTAGAGGAGGAGCAGAAAGAATTTTCTCTCTGCCACCACAGTGAGAGGCTGGCCATTGCTTTTGGCCTATTCAGCACACCCCCTGGGACGCCTATCCGGGTCATCAAGAACCTTCAGGTTTGTGGTGACTGTCACACTGCCACCAAATTCATTTCGAAGATTGTTGGACGAGAAGTCATTATACGGGATGCCAACCGCTTTCACCACTTCCTTGATGGGGCTTGTTCTTGTGGGGCCCACTGGTAACAGAAGTGACATTTCTCTCCTATGGATGCAATAAATCTCTTTCTTTCGTTCTGTCTTTTCATGTTCAACATTGTAGGCTAGCTTTATACTCTGCAGCAGGTCCTTCCCATCTCTCTTTCCCTCACCCTCGCCTGCCCATCTTACTCATTTGGTTTCATCTCCCAAAAACAACCCCTGCACCACCCTCTCTCAATAGCAGAGAAAAACTACGTCCAGCTGGTAAATGAAATGGGTATGACCAAACTTCTATCATAAATGTTACACTGCACACTGCACTGATGACTGTTCAGACATCATGATGTGGCCATGAACTCCACCAAGAGCCAGCCAGCCCCTCATATCCAGGGTTGGCCTTGGCTGTCCCAACTTGTGCATTTTCTGCAACGTGAAGACATCTACAGATAGCAAGTTGATGGTTGAGGGTCAAGATCACATCTAGTCAATGGGCATACTAAGAAATCCTCAGAAATCTGCTTGTAGTCACTTCTTTGTCCTGATTGTTGATACCTATGAAAGCTCTAGGCCTGCACGGACTCGAATACCCTGAGTAAAACTCATGGCAACTAAGGTTTACCTCTGAGGAACTGCTATGCCGCCTGCAAAGATGCATTCTGTGACTGACAGAGGGCAGAAAGTTTATACAGGTAACAGGCTGCCTCAACTCAGGAAATGGATTGAACTCTGGCTATCAACCTATGCGTGGTGAATGCACAAGTCTACTTTAGTAATACATCTCCAAATGGTGTAAGCGCTTTGTGAGGTATGTGCAGACACATACTTGGACTTCAAGTCTAGTGAGTAATCTGATCCAAGCAGTGCATGCCATTCTATTGAAACTTCCAGGCCTCCCACCTTGCATCAAATTTACTCTCGGTAGTGAAGTGCTATCACATATTTACCTTATGTGCTATTATACAAAGTGTGCAGAGATTTGATCAGAAGTGCTACTCAAGAGGGCACATTCACGCTCCAATGTGCACGTGCCCTCCTGTCCTGGACCCACAATGATGCACCACTCATGGAAAAATCCACTTGCCGTCACCACAAATATCCTGGCTCTGCAAAAGGAACCACCCCATTGCATCTTTGCATCTCACAACATCCCACGTGCAAGCCACTTGATGTAAGGTGGAGGAAACATTTCAAAAGGTTTAACTATTTGTGATACAGAATATTTTCCAAAATGAGCTTGATGCATATAGTATTGCCTCCTCATTGGCTTACAGGTCTGATGCCTCTCTATCTTTTTTCACAAAATTATCCTCATGGAAAGGCCGGAGTATCCGATGAACCATCAAATCACTTGCATTCTGTGACTAGGCTACTCGGTCACCACAGATATGAGCTTACACAGTGGGAGAACACAAACCTATTGCTTCTTGAAACGGATGGTGCCCCATCGCACCCAACATCATCCACTTGCCCTGCAATAGCACAATGACTGCCGCAAAGAAGGAAGATAAATGTCACTTCAAACTGCCACATTGGCTAAAAATTGTATGCAAAAACCAATGTAGATGAGTCTCTTTTGTGATGCATGCAGTTTCAAGAAGATGCCATTTGCAGTTGGCATGCAAGTGTCCACGAGACGATTTAGGGTAGGAGTTGCACCTGCGTACTCCTGGAGGAAATCCATTGTGGATGGTGACAAAGCAGCGTTCAGATTCCACCATGTCGCTCATAGAGTCTGGCATCACAGAGGCTAGCAGCCCCGCTGCTGTACGATGGCTGACCACATAGAAACAAGCATCCACTGTCAATGCATGGTCATGAGCTCACGAACTACTATCCTGGATCAGGGTGTTCAAGTTTAAGGAACAAGCACCTAAAGCTCAAAAGCCAGGTCAAATGCGTGATCGGCAAAGGCATAAAATTGAATATCTTGACACCTCTCCCTCTCTACCCATATCCATCACTCTAGTAAATCTTATTACTCACTCTTGCTGCTAGTGTAACAATCTGTGTTCCCTATGACACTCAAGATACTAGTTTAACTCAAAAGTAGAGAATAAAATAATCTTCAACTAGCATCCCCTTGCTTCTTACCTCGTTTCAGACCCATGACCAGCTATGTCCTCCTCCCTGAACAACCCAGTAGACCCCCCAACCTCTCCATCAGTGTCTCCCTCCCTAATCTGTCTGTTTGTCTTGTGTATCTCATGCCCTCACTAAGTCACTCTTTTTGTCTCTCCTTCTACTGCATTAATCCCATGCATTGCAGAATTCTCCAATCAGACCAGCTTGACATGTTGCAGATGGCCTGTGTCAGTTAAATTTCAGCCAGGGCTGGGTCATAGCGACCCCCCGCGCGTCGCAAGGGTTGTATGAGGAAACTCATTATCTTCCACTACGTTTGTGGTTATGAGGCCAGTGCAAGCCCAGTCCAAGAATACCTTTTCGATGTGTGAAATTCTATGACATGTTCATTTTACTGGAACCCATAGACCTCTAAGCCTCCTTTTTGACATAAGTTTTTCTTCTCTTTTCTCCTTTTACAATTTTGCCAGCGAAAACACACAGAAAATTTTTACAACCCAAACCGGGATCACAACCTTGGCAAGCTAAGAAATGCAGACCTTGGCAGGGCCAGGGGGCAGGGAACAGACCAAGTGCAGACAGGCCAGGGCAGTGTTCTTGAGAAGACCACCTTCATAGAACAAGGTAGCCTAACAAAATGAAGACGGGACACTCCCATGGATATTATGGAGTATATATCTTTATTTCCTTGGTTCGTGCTTTGGTTTCTGATGCACTACAACTCTTATGGCATGCCATCCATGCACTGAAGCTCATTGCTTTCTTTCTTCTTTCTTCTTTGTGACCCCCTCTCTTTCTTGTTTCTTTTTCCTCTTATCCCATAAGATCTTTGAGCTTCCTGCAGCCATTGTGAAGTACGATTTCATTTCATTGCTTTTCTTTTGTTCTGTTCCTCTGCGCCTCTCCACCTATCCTAAGCAGCTGATCGACTTTCAGAATTTTCATCCCACATGTGGAAACCGATATGCATGCAACAGAGTAAAAAACAAAATGATCTTCTTGAAGGGATTACCACAGTCTTGCCACAGGCCTGAGCTTAAAGATGTGGACTGTGCCAGAAGCACTTGTTGCTGCCAAAAGCTGTGGGAGCTGCGACGGTGGCCCAAATGAAAGAGAGTATATTGTAGCAGGGTAACTGCCCCGCCTGAATGTGAAGGCCTGCGACACATGACAAAACTCATTACCTTCTGAGATACAGGTTCTTGGACTCCTTAAATACATGCTATTTTCTTTATTCACTAGTTTTACTCACCACAGATCACAGAAAGATGCCAAAAGGAATCACTTGTAGAGGAATGCTAGCTTGTGCTTTAGCAGAGCTTGTCCTTACCTTCGTAGCATGGGGAATAAGATGTACTCTAATTACAGTGCCCTGTTCCGAGGCAGTGGCCAGAAGCATGCCATCTGAGGAGAATGCCACAGCTGCCAATGGGGAGCGATGAGCTTGTATCTGCCATGGAAGGAAAACAGTTTCCAGAACTTAATATTTTACCCAAAGAGTCTACACTGGTACAGATCAAATCCAGAGACATGTAATGGCACAGCCTGCCTAGATATTTTTCTGCTTGGGCTCAGAATTCAAAAGGAGTGAGCCCCAAGGTGCGGCTGAGGGAGATAAAAGAAAGAGAGAGGGATTACCTATGAAAACCCATGGCATCTGGACGCCAGACTGCCTTGTCAAAGCCGGAAGTCTCTAATGTCATGCATGTGAGTTGAGATACAAACTCAAGACATCAGCTTACATATCATGTTATGACTGCAAACTTCTGGCTTGAGAGGGACAATACCTGACAAAGGGCATGAAGATCCAATGCATCGTAGACCAACACAGCTCCGGAGGTGGTGCTTGCAGGAAGAGCTAAGTAGCAATTTTCTTGATTGGGCGACAGAGCGCATGTGCCTGCATCAGAACACAAGTCCAAAGAAGACTGGTGAACCATTCGCCAAAAGGAAGATTTAAGAAGAGTTCGACACTAATCCAGTATTCACAGTTGCAACAGACCAATTCGCACATAATAACACACTGCCCATTCTTACTTGCAGAACTAACTTCAACTGAGAAGTCAGTAACTGACAGACCTCGAGGATTACTGATGGTATCAATTGTCTCTAGAATAGTCAGCCGAATGAGGTCATGAATGTAGGTCTTGCGCTCCAAAACTACAACCAACCTGTCATTCATCAGACCCAACAAGAGCCATCAGGGACATAGAGTGGTGTCACCCTCCTGCAGTGTGAATTGTGGGGTGAATATTGCCATCAAATTCATGCTCGACTTAGAAGCAGAGTAAACAATGGGTGGGAGATCAATCTCGTGTCCATTGAGCTCCACCACCTCACCTTCTTCTTGAAATTAAAATGGGCACTGCAAATTCAGTTTCACCCTGATACAAGTAGTTCGGCAGGAAGCTGCCACAGCGACTTTATTGAGCCTATCCTATGCTTGGACCACTAACGCAGGCTTGTGAAGAATCTCAAATCATATGCCTACCGTTTGCGATTCATGCGCACTGCTAGAATGGATGACATAAAGTTGAGCTCTGCCAAGTTGGATCCGGTGCACGTATTGAACACGCTCAACCGCCGCGGAGAGAGTGCAGGCTTCAATCAGGATCCACAACCATATTAGTTAGTTTTCTCCTGCCTTTCAAGATGCAACCAAGCAGAGCTGACGAAACACTTTGCCACATTTGAATGTCAAGGCAAACATTCATTCATACCTCTGAGAAGGTATCGCACAGAGGTGTCTGTCAGTCAGAGAGGGACAAGAGAGCAAGCTACCTGTTCACCAGCTCCCACAAGTGCAACCAAGCTGGAGCTGAAAAGCATCTCCACCACACTTATCGCTCCTTCCGCTGTCAACACTCAGCTCATCGATGTTAGACTACTGAAGTTTGAAATGTTTAAGATGTGCCTACAGTTAGATTATCCATCTTCCCAAACGATTGCCTGGCAGTCTGGAGTAATCCTAACTAAGTACTACAATGTTGAATACAGGCGTAAAGTTGATAGAGCAAAATTAGCAGATGGTGATGACACATTACTCATTTTGTTTGATAGCCATCAGATAATTAGCATCTCTTGAATACCTTCCATTGATCAAAGGTATTGTAATCGAGGCTATAACCACAACTTCTCACTGAGTTGGTCAAAGGGTGTTGAGTGAAAACAAGTTTCATGTTAGAGCAGCTGTTCAGGCCCGCTAGCGAGAACAGATATTCTCCTGAGAACTTCCCCTTCTGTCTGTCTCCTACCCTGCTTTGAGCTCTTTTTGAGGTGGAAATAGTATCGTATTGATTATTCAAAACACATATGATCTCTGAGAAGGTTTTGGATGAACAACATGGAATGAGATGCATGGAGGAAGAAGATGAGGCACCAAACACTCACAGCGTTCGTAGCAGCAGCTACAAGTGTCGCAGTTGAAGATTTTGTAGCCATCCTTTGTCCCGATCGCCAGGCAACTGCAAACCCCCAACACCAAATCCACATCAACAATTTCTAACTTGGAAATACTGGAACATAATAGTGATACCAAGATATAGCAAATACCAGGGTCCAGTCCCCATGATTTCATGTGTGTAGATCTTTCCCACAACAACCATTGGGGTGCTCCTTATAATCTGTGGACTTCCCTAAGTTGACAACTGTTGAATCTAGTCATACCACACCGCTGTAAGACCTCCCTTCGACACACATAAGATGATGAAGGCAGCTGTGCCTTTGAGTCCTTGGGTGGGAAGGTCTGGTAATGTATACGAGTATTGGTAGCCTTTGGCATTTGCCTTTGTGACGAAACTGCCCAATGTTTCATTAAGGTGCTTGAATTCTGGGAACCCCTACTGATGACAGCATAAATTATGTCATGTAGACTGACTGTCACTTACAGGATTTGTGGTGTGAGTGGACTTAAAATAGGATCCATTCCAGAATTTATCCGTTCTACCCTGAGCCTTTCCCATCCCTCCTCTCAGTAGCTAGCTGACACCATGATTCTTAAAATAATACCCATAGCTAGCTTATCATCCACTGTGCCCAACTGCTGCAGCAATCTCGGACAGAGTTCATACCCTTCTGGTTGAAACCCTCAACCTGCAACCTCTCCCCCCACCTATCTCTTCCTCCTTTTCCTTCTGCACGTCTTAAGCTGACAACCTAATTTCCAACAGGTGAACCTTACCATGACTGGTACAAACTCCGACATTTACTGAAGCTGGTAGTTTGATTCTAAAGGAAGACCCCCTTCACTGGTCCTCTTTTGTCTCCAACTTCAGCAATCAAAGTCAACTTTACACTAGATCTGCAACAATTGTAACTGGAGATAAATGAAACATTCTGCACATCACAAGTGCTAGAACTTTCTGGTGCCAAGTGCCAAGGCCCATTTAATGTATGACCTTTCATGGCCTGGGTTATGTAGCTGTGCAACAAACTGGCCCGTTACAACTTGGTGCTAAAAACATCCCAAATGGCCAACATTTTGGAAAAGGCAAATTCATGGTCAGCAACCGGACCTGTGGTCTTGATTGAATGCCGAATACAAGAGGCGGCGGGCTCCAGGCTGTTCACTCATGGCCCCCTCTCTCTCCAATCTCCCGGATGCCTTGCTGTAAAGGCCTTCAGAAATATTGTTTCAGTATACCTGCTCCCTTCGATCTGCTAGAAGATGTGACTTTGGAGTAACGAGTGCCGAAGTTAGCTTCAAATTCCTAGGCTCTCCCTTCATTGAATAAGGAACTAAGACTTTGATTTTCACTTACACGACGTGGACTTGAAGCTTGAGCTCAAAAGATACTCAATTCAGATGACCAAAAAAGACATGATAAGCAAATTCTTAAAAACCTCAAATCCCTGCAATAAAACTCAAACACAGCGATTCTCAGACGAGCAATCCGTCCGTCTACCTACCCTCCACTTGTTCCACGGATTCACTCCATAAGTTGTCAAATTACCAAGCGGTGCTGCTGTTCGCAGTCTAAAATTCCAGCCTCTCGCAAACCCAATTTCCTCTGTAATCTCCCTCCTCTAATCCCACTCTCCTCCCCTACAATTTAGTCTGGATTGGCTGAATCCTCAAGCTAATTACGGGCTATGACCCGTAGCCCACTTCGAAAGCCCACTTCTCGGACCTGCCAATTCACCCTCAGCCTTCCATGCACAGACCGGCAAATCGAGGAGAAGACCAGACCTCTCCCTCCCTTGTCTTTCCCAACGGCCCGCCCTTAAAAAGGCCCCCACGGCACGTTATGTCCCCGGGCAACCACAGATTCTGGGACCTCGTGCCACAATTATGTCTACCGTTTCCTCTTTTTGTTTCCCCTTCTTCTTCTTCAAATCTGTTTTTTCTATTTAGATCCCCACTGCAGACCGGTGATAAACACTCCACACAGCAAGGTGACAGGATTTGAACCCAGAGACACCCGGGTGGTTTGCAGTGCACTACCCAACTGATCTACCGAGAATTCTAAGGCAATTGTGAAGTTGATTTAACTTTGTATCAGGGTACAAATCCGATTTAGCGTGGCAGACAAATCCGCATTAACAAGTGTTTTTCTTTGTTTCTAGTCTCTCATTCTTGGCCTCTCGTTCTGCGGTCCTGCTTTTGCCTGAGTGTAATCGTCTCGGACCTTGAGGGTACTAACGTGATGCATTGCAGTATATGAAGATTGTGATTGTTGGATAGTGAGTAGAATTTCATTTCATTGTACATTTGCGAGCTCTTGAAGGAATCAGAGACACGAGAGAGAGAGAGAGAGAGAGAGAGAGAGAGCATGGAGGCAGGTCTGCAGCGTGGGCAGATGTGAATTTTGGAAGTGAGGGCTATGGTAGCAGCAAGTGCGGTGGTCGTTGCCTCACAGTTGTCACAAGGAATTTTAGTCCGTAAAAACAGCACCCTACCTTGTGGCTATGGCTGTGAGGCTGGCGTGGTGGCTGCCAGAGGTGTACATAAACCCTGGAAATGCAGGACCCGAAATCAGTTAGAAGGGAGTATAGAAGTGGGTTGTTCATGGGCGTGGGGGCAGTGTGGCGCGGTGAAGGAGCTTCTAGGCTTGGAATTAGCTGGCAAGCACAGAAAATGTAAAAATGGTTTTGAAGGAATTCGAGCAATAGTTCGCTCTCCCGCGAGAATGGACGTTGCTCTGTTAGGTTACTCGGAATGGTGTCCGGCATCGATGGTATCTACTTTGGCTACTCACAAAGGAGTTGTATCGCGGCTGAGATGTCAAGCATCTGGGAGGGGCCGTGAAAGAGGCGAGTTGCCACATTGCTGTTTTTCTTTCTTGAACGGAATAGTTGGGTACAGAGTTTGTGTTTGTTTAGAAGGAGTGTTTCTGTGTGGAAGAAATTCCTTCGACTACGAACTGATCAAACTCGGTGAAGAGATTTTGCACTTTGATGATTCAAAGTTAGTCTTTCTAAGGTTAAATCATTACGTTTAATTTCAGTGTAGGTTTTACAAGATTGCTCGTATAAAACCCTGCTTAGAGGAACTGGACTCACAAGGTTTCCACTATCCAGGCTGAGAACATGGACTGGACTACTGCATCTGGAGCAGCGTTAGGAAGCAGATTCTCAGTACAATTGGGTGCTCGAGGACCTTAAAATTTTCCCTGGAAATGTGGGGTTGCAACATTTTCATGGAGGCTTGTGGTCAAATAACCCTAGTCGGTTTGTACTGACATGATATCAAACACCTTCACATAATCCTTGTTGGCATCATTCAAGTGTATATTGTAACATTCAGATAAACCTCCTACCCATAAATTATTTCATGCAGGTGTAGTCAAAGAGGGCCAAGGAAAACGTGATGTTCGCATGAAAAGTAAAGAAAGCCAGGGTACTAGAGACAGCGATGAAAATCAGGCCAGTGGTGCGTTTGCTGCGCTTGCCTCCCTCAAGGCCCAGCTGGATTGTTGGGCGTCCTTCACTACTGTCAATGTGAATGTAGGTCTGCTATCCCTACTCTTTTGTGTGTCAATAAATAATCAATTATATCAAACAGCAGTATTGCTAAGCATATGAGCTGACCTCAAGAGTGACCACCATGTCTTGTTTCTTGCAGTAATCATTTTCCATCCAAGTTTGTTCGTGCAGCATAGTCAAGTTGGCCTTCCTGCCACCTAAATATCTGTTCCACCAAGTATTAAGGGACCACTTCAGAACAACCTTCTCACCCCAGAGGGACCTGTCTTTTAGATTTCTTCTCCACCTCTTTCTTTTCCTCTTTCTTCCTCTCTTCGCCGAAGTGATGTAAAGCCTGGTATATCTGTGAAGTGACATTTATAAACACACGACGAGTATTTCACAATGCATTTCAAATCTGTTTCTCTCTTTCTTTCTATGCGGGGAGAAACAAGATTGTAATTCCTTTTGTGCATTGACAATATTCTGAATCTCCTCGTCTTGTCTCGGTTTTGGACTGAAGGGCAGGAGGCAAGGGCAGCCAGAGCTGTGACTCAGCAGTCTTCAGAGAGCAACCCTTCTCCAGACCCATCTAGTTCCCCATCGTCAAACACAGCAACAAACCGCCTGAGTGGCAATCGACTAAAGACCAGTCCTTCACCAGTCGACAACGCTCCACAGACAAGTGATGCTGGAAACAAACAAGCAGGGTTACAGATTTATCTGTCTAACTTGCCAAACCGGTTGACAAGGCAGGAATTCACTCAATTTATGGAGGGTATTCCAGGGCTCACAAGCTGGAAATATGTTTCTAACAAAGCCGGGGGGTGCTGTGGGTACTCCTTTTGCGAGGTGGCGACAGCCAGAGACTTGGGGCCCGCCATTGAAGCTCTCTCTCAGCGGGTCGTTCATGGTAAACAAGTGAAGGCCAAGCTGACAGAAAATGGGCCCATTGCTGAGTCCAAGGGATCACAAGGTGATAGTCAATTTTTAGTCAATATCCTCTGGTCACCTTAGTCACAATGGTAATGTATGTTCTCACGAGTTCTATTGGAATGCGGCAATTTTGATTATATGCAACTCATATCTGAAAATCTCTCTCGCAGAGGAAGAAATGAAGCCTCAGCCAAGTCTCATGTCCACAGCAGCAAAGAGGTCAGCTCCAGCACCTGAGAAGGGCACTCAGTCAAGCCCTCTAGCAACCAAAAAGGGAGCTAGTCAGCCATCGGAGGCTAATACATCCAACAGGACACGGAAAACTAAGAACAAAGCTTCAATGGGTGGGAGAGGCCGCTTGGCAGTTGTAGAGAAACTACAAAATCCAGCTAAAGACACTTTGGGTTGGGAGATTGATGACTCAGAGACTGGGGTGTCCAAGGGGGCAGCTATTTTGGCTGCCTTGCAGAAAGCTACAGTCCTAGAAAAAGCAAAAACCCGACGTAGGAAAGAACCAGGAGAGAGTTTACAGACAAAAGTTGAAGAAAGAAGAGAGGAGGCAGCTCTGGAGGAGCGCCCCCCACAGCCTATTGTCTTAAGGCCAGAGTGGAGTGAACGAATTAAGAGCCTTGAGACACTATTAATGGACTTGAAGCAAATGTAAAATTGATTGGTGACGGAGAAGAAGATATCTTGCACAATTGAAGATTTGGAGGGTTATAGGAGGAAAAGATGTCAATGACTGGATTCATCAGCAGATTGTAAATATCAACAACAAATATTCCAATCTAGTCCAGAGTTCAGTGGTTGTTGAGGACATTGAAGGCAGGTCAGACGCCTATGCTTGACAAAGGAGTGGGGTAAAACATCTGATCTGATCACTAAATTTCAAGCATGCCAGATATCCGCTTCTGTTTCATTTGATTTTCCTTTCAAAGTACTGCATTGTCATTTTTCCTTGCCAACAGAGACCATCTCACACCCAGAGAACCGTGGAAAGGCACACTAAGAGGGCTCAAAGACTTGGAAGACGGCATGTTATCACCTCTCTCACATACAACTGGTGATTACATTAGAATGGCTCGGTCAGTGCAATTGCCTGCAGACAAGATGCACAGCCGCAGAGCCCAATAAAACAATCATGACAAGGCGATATTGTGTTGAGAAATCTGGCTCAACTCAACAGTACATCTGTGCGATTGTGCTTATGAAGACCTGGACACCATCCTAAGCCCTGATGTCCACCCCCACAACAATTTTGAATGGGTAGTCATACCAATTTATGTACAAAGATAACCAGGTGGAGGTGGTAGACTGTCAATAATCATCTGAGACACTACCAACCTATGAGGCCTGAATAGTCTAGCTACATACAAGTCAACTATATAGAGGTGTAGTTACAGCCTAGGAACATATACATCTATTGCACAGTCACAGCTTGGGGTGCACTTTGTCTCCAGGCGTCAAAGCTCACTGTAAAATGCTACTATATCCTTCCCAATATATATCACCGTTCACTGAAGCCTAGCAGATTCAGACTAGAGAATACTGACACCTAATCCACCTCTGCCCTCAGACCAGTGTGCAAAGCAGAAATTAGTAAACTTGGGTATATATACACATATGGACAACGGTGAATACTCTTTGCAGCTGTCGATGATGACCCTCGCTCCAGTAGCTGGCAGCCCTTGCCAGCCTTCTTCCAGGGATTTGAATCCCCCCTAGGGAGTTAATCTGGGCGCTTTACATGATTCTACTGTAGCCATATATCCTTGATCCTCTCGATCTGAACCCCAACTGGGTTGTGAGGCAATGTGCAGTGAATGCATCGGCAGCATGCTTACTATCAATCAAATCCCTTTGTTGATTCTACAGAGCCACACTTTGGACTTGGGGAGATATTACAGGATGATGTAGGTCTCTGAACAGAGTATCATGCCTGCTTCTGCTGCCGCATCTTCTGAGAGCGCAGCTGTCTGAGCTCATCTCGTAGCTTTGCAGCATCACGGTAACGTTCCTCCACAGCTGCAATCATCATGCTCCGCACCAGCACAAATTCTGCGGCTGCAGCACAAGAGTCTGACTCCGGCCTATCCAATTCAGTTAGTACATGCCCTGCACTGGACCGCAGAGAGCGAGCGGGCAGCCTCGCAGGATCGCTTACAATGCGCACTCCATCCCCCAAGGCCAGCTCCTTGTTCACTTGGATTGGGATCTTGCAGCGAACCGCAAGATTGATGGCGTCCGACGGCCGCAGGTCCAAGCTCACGGCTTTCTGCAACTCGTCCCCCTCTTTTGCAAGGTACAGCCGAGCATAGTAGGCCTCGTTCACTCTCCGCGTGACGCGCACCAGCTTAGCCTTGTAGCCCATGAGCTCCAGCATGTCCCTCATTACTTGATACACCGTGGGCCTTGCAACTTGGACATTGCGCACAGCCTCCATGAGCATGGTGCTAGGCAATTCTAACACAATTATGGGAAGGAGGAGGTTGGAGCCATCTTCCATCTGGAGAACAATGGCAGGCTGCGGAGCATAGTCAGGCAGATGACCTCCTTCAGGGTTGTTGTGTGCGCACTTGACAAGACGGCCATCCCGCATCTTCATCACGAACCCCTCCGGACCACTCTTCACCTCGACCGCTTCCACAACAGTGGAGTTAACATAATCTTCATCGTTCTCACTGAACCCCTCAGCAGTGCTCCCATTGTTAAACGACATGCTGGAGTTACACGATATGGATTGCCTCACGTCCGCACTATTCCCCAGCCTCAGGGAGGCCGGTATGGCCGTGAAGCGCGCTCCTCCAAGCTTGCTGATTTTCAGTGGCCCACCCGGCGCCCAGGCCACTGCCATAGCCAGGTTCTGCTGCAGCCCCATAGATGCGGGGCAGTGCATCACGCTCATGGCCGCCGTCTGCGTTAATGCCACCATCTCACCCCACCCCACCCCGCAGCAGAGCTCCACAACAGAACCGCACCGTCTCCCAGGCCTCCCAACCTGCGCACACCGGTTCTCACTACCCACCAGAATCAAGCAAGCCGGAAGGCCTTGGACCTCCCTCACAGCATCTCACAAGCAAGCAACAAGCAAGCAAGGCTGCAGTCTGCAGGCAGGGACTTCTAAACTCTAAACACCTGCCTGTTAAAATTTGCTCAGCAGGACACCAGATCCAGCAAAGACACTGCCGTCTCTTCTGTCAGACTCTTCTGTCACTGCACGATGCTCTGACAGCCTGCTCACAGCCTCAGAAGAAGGAGAAATTGAATGCAAGAGCAGCAGAGATGGCGTGCTGGGCAGAAAAAGCTCATCACAACCCCACCACAGCCATATCAGCTTCAAATCCAAGTAAAAATCCCAAACCACTCTTTAAACTGATCCAATCCTTCCCCCTCGATTCTCTCAATTTCAGAAAAGCAAGCAGGCGCTGCAAATCCTCAGCAGGCCACTTGCGCAATCAAAGCAGCAAACAAATGAGGCTACAAGCCTACCTACCTACATGCATCCCATCCCCTCATCTCACTACTCGCCGTCTTCATCTTTCCACACGACCGGTTCAGATGAGGCATATTCACATCCAACGATCAGGGTCTGCTGATTTTGTTGTATGGTAAAAAGATGGGTCCGCATGATAAAGTGCTCACGCTACCGTGAATCTTTCTGGGGCATCTTGTACACGAGATTCTTATCTTTTTTTTTCTTTTTTTCGTTGTTTTTCCATCCATTGATCAGTCAGGATGTGAGCGGGGACGAGCCCACGGGGGAACGGTGTCGTGTAGAGAGTATTTATAGGTGCAGCAGCAGAGAGTTATCGGCAAACAATATGGGATAATGAAGTCCAAGGTGCGGCGGTGGGCCAGACGAATATCCTGCCTTCCTTTTGTCAAAATCAACTGATTCAGGTCCCTCAAATTCTTTGGATTCATATTCCGATAGCTGCGCAACAGAGCTTGTTACCTCTCTAACTATGAGGCTGTTGCCTGTGTGGAGGATAAGGGTTAACTTAATGGGATCACTTTTGCTCAATTTTTTTTTGGTTGTTTTTAGAAAACAACAGGCCCTCCTCAAGGACCTGAATAAGTAGTGAGCAGTGGCTCCCAGGTTTCCATTAAAAAAACAATGGCCAGGGAGCCACTGCTCACAAATCAGGCCCCTTAATTATAGTGAGAGGAGAAAATAACCTGTATGATGGTAACCTCGCCATGAGGCGCGCACAAGGCTCAGGGACAGCACCCAAGGGAAGGAGCAGAAGAACATGCACGTGTTGGGAGGTTCTCTGATTCAACTACAAGACCTCGGAGGTTATCGAGAAGGTTATGTGGATATATAACCACGGTTCTACGAAAAACAATATCAGGCAAAAGGCTCATAAACGCCGGTTAGGTAGTTTTGATATAATTGGCCTGAAAACCATTTTGACTTGCGGGTTATTTGATGGAAACAGCCCATTCTTTGGGGTTCTTACAATTAACCAGAATGGGTGGTTCTTTCCATTAAAAGTATATGTGAAAAACCCGCGGTTCTTTGATTCTAGGATTCTGTAAGAACTGGAGGATCTTCGACTCTAAGATTCTGTAAGAACCTGAACTGGAGGTTATGAAAGAAATCACTTTCCGACCAACACTGGAACATACCACACCCCACCAGGTAGCAGGGATTTGACCCCAAAGTCACCTGGGTGGTACTCATGGCCAACTTCCATGTCCTAGCCAAATCGCCAAGTTATCCAAAGTTTGCCGAATGGTGGCATGGATGGTTGCTTTTATGTGCATAGGGTTTGAAAGTAACCTGGCAATAGGTCTACCTCGCTGTCCAAGGCCAGGACCAATTGAGCGGGTCACTTGGCAAAGGGTGGGTCCCGCAAGTGCGATATCCTACTAAAGAGAGATGAGAATAATGAGCAATGTGCACAAAGGTCACCTTCAGATCACGTAGAAGAGAAGGGCAACCTAGTACAACAGGTGAAAAGCGATTACTGATATGATATCGGCCATGAACTCTAGCGCCAATTTCCCAGTATTACGCTCACCGATGTCAGTCACCGGTTTCTCGGCGCCTGCGAAAATTAAGGCATGGAAGCAAGTCGTCATTTTTGTCATCTAGTGCCAACTTGGCCGACTGTCGATACATGGAAGTTGGCCCTTAGTGCCCTGTCCAACTGGTGGAACGAAAATTGCTTTACTTAGAGCATCCCCACCGGTGTCCCTAAATGCCACGGCAACGGTACTTGAGCCCCGGCCCTTGTATCCGCACCCCCGGGCCCGCACTTTGGTGCAGGATACATGCCCTCATCAGCCCGGCCGGTACCTGCTGGAGTGACTAAAAACCACGCCTGCGTGCATTTATGGCGTGATGGTAAGGCGGTGTCTGCCAAGTGGTCCCTCCGCAGCAAGGCACGTCATCAAAAATTAGTTTGATGCAATTGCCGCCGGGGAGGGGAGTGTTCGAGGCCGCGGGAGGTTACTCAGCAGTGGTGTTTAGTGTACCCCCCGTGGAGATGCTCTTAGGCTACATTCACGGTACTTCACACCATACGTTATAGTTATAGTTATGTGGTTACAATTTATTAACACAATTTATTAACAGCTTATGATGACCTAGTGATTCAATCTACTACTTTTTGGGGGGTTAATTTGTCTTTCAAATGATATTTTACACCATGACAGCAGCAATTCTTTTGTTTTGTTTTGTTTTTTTAGAGAACAAGGGATGGAGGCCCTGGGAAATATATTAAAAATAACGGGAAAAAATAACCCGTGGAGATACAGCCTTAAAGCGTATTAAGGGGATACCACCCCGGACATTTTTTGCATTGCAACGTGTTTGATGGTTTTTTCTGTTTTTTTTTTTAAGGGAAACACCTGGGAATTATTGGATTTGTAACTACACGGTTATTAACAAATCAAATAGATTATTGTAATCATGATTTGCACTCAATTAATCACCTAAAGAGCATGCATAGGCCAGATTTGGGGCAGATTGTGTTTCAAAATACCATGAGGGATGTTCCATTTAAAGAGAGTGGATGCTCCATTTCAAATGGACCCGCTGACCATTCAAAGTTTCAAACTCTAACACCAAGTATAAACACGGGGCCCAAATGTGCAAGAGGCCAGCTTGCAATCCATAAAAGTTCCAGGACGGAAGCAATTTAGATATTTTCAGATACAGCAGGGATATTAAGACTTGTTTTGGGTGCAGCATGGATAAGCACTCGACCAGTGTTTCTTTTATTGGCGATTTTTCGCCATTTGGCCCCTGAAAATCCCCTTGGCGAATGAAACAAAGGGAAAAAGACGTCCAAATAAGGCAATTTTCGCCAAAAATTGGGGGGTCTCATAAAGGTCATTGCCAATGGACCCACAAGGGGTAACAGAGATGTGGCCATGGCGGGCCCCATGCAGGATGATCTGACGAGCTAGATGAGGAGTGGATTGAGGGTTGTGGGGCCTCCTCCGTTTCCATGGAGATGCTCGTCGCCTCTCTTGCCTACGCACTTGGAAAGCTTCTCGCCGCATGCAATCTAGGTACCTTTGCCTAGATTTTGTAGGGTGTAGATGTTTGCTTGACATCTTGAACATAGGCCATGAGGTTCTAACAATTATATCTGCCAGTGATTATATGCAATTGTAATAACATTTCCATTTCTTAGCAATGAATGGCAGACCTATATTCCTTGATCTTAGCAAGTATGGTGCAAGTTTAATTGTGGGCTGCAGGAACCTATGTTGCCTTGGGCAGGGTCCTATGGGGCTGAGGTTCAACTCCTCCTTAAGGTAAATGTCCATGTCAATATCTGATGATCTGCTTGGGGGCTGGTTTGTATGCTTGGGAGCTAGTCTATATGCTAGCCTTAGGGGGGTGCCAAATAACACTATTTGTAATATGTCATAAGCCATAATTGTAGACCTCATTTGTACCAATTACCTTGTGATTTTCAAATAGAAAGAGTTCCATTTGCCTATTATGGCTTCCAGCTATTTCTGTACTTCGCCTTCTATTGCTCATCAACATCCATTTGAGTCGCCAAATATGACAAGAGCGGAAATACATGTAGCCTACCAATTCGAGGAAAATTACCTAGACTGGGCCACTTGCACTACCCTACACCCAATAATATAGCCACTCGTACCTTAAGAAAAAACCTGCAGTGGACTTAGGGCAATTTAGTTTTCATTTACTTGGGCACATTTTCACACACTATCCTAGGTCAGCATATGCCACTTGAATGTTTTGACTTTGGATACATAGAGTAGCCTACAGGGAGCATACCACCTCATGGACAATGAATATGTCCTTCCTAATTTGCTTTATAGGGGTGTCTTTTTGGATGCACAACTTGTGCACCTTAGGCAGTTTAAGGCTTTACATTAATCATTTATTGGGTTCACAATAGTTGGGTCTATCACTTACATATAGGAAGTTGTTAAGTACCACGTTGAAAATTAATATCAATTCATGGTTGTGGTAAAAAAAAATTGTAATTGATAGGAGGACCTCTTTGTTCTGTTGCTAATCGAACGAGATATATATCTCCTTGCTAGACCTTTTCTACTAGTAGAATTGCTTAAACGCACACATTTAGGTGTTACTACCTTAGATAATCTCAATAGAGCAGTGAAAGATATTCATCAAGATTTTTTATTTTATTTTTTTATAAAAGAAAACCTTGGAGCGACAGCCCACAATTTAGGCCCTTGAGGAGGGGTAAAAATTAACCCCCTTTCATTTATGGGCCATGAGACCTACATGACGATCGACGTTACACATACCATCACGAACAATCCCACACACCGGGCAGGGCAGCGGGTTTTGAACCCCGAACCACTAGGGCGACACACACTGTGCACTTATGAACTAAGCTACCAGCCAATGTGCATATTATTACCATCTTGAAAATTCAGGGGTTGCATTGTTGGAAAACCTACCTATCTTAAGAAAATGTGGCACTACATATACCAGGACCCTTATGGTATTTCCAATTCAAAATACCAAGCCAACATTGGTTGCTACGTTACTTTGTGGATACTAAAAGGAAACCTATTCCGGCAGATAAACGTTGTGTATGTACGTAAATTTGGCGTAGATTTGCAAAGAGCTTGGTAACCAATTAAGCAGGTTATGGGGACAAAATCACTAGCTAGTGTTGGTCAACCACGAAGAACGAGACCGTGCGCCCAACGCCTCACCTCCAAGTGAGGGCTTCGCTGGATGCATGGCTCCATTCTTCCCTCATGTGACTTGGAGAATGAGACACACATAGAAAGGAATCCTAACCCCCTTTCAAGGTCTCCCACCGATGATTATAATAACTGGTGATGGTTCTATGCTAGCATCATTAAGCGATCCTATCATATACACCCTGATTGCTATTCACTATTCATACCAACATATACCCTTGACAAAATTGGTATATCAACAAACCCCATTGACCTATAAGTATACGGGTATAATAAGATTATCTTGACATAAGGATATACATTCTAGTCCCAGAACTTGCCACCATCAAAGAATATATATATATTGGATATGTACTTGTCCAAATACTCCATTATACCTTGTCATACATAATATTTGTATTACTTTAGTGGTTATGTATTCAAGTCTTTGTCTATTTCTTCTATGAACCAACGAATAGAATTAGTACGTCTTGCCTCGGTGAACCCCTTTGGAGTAAATGTAGGTATTCTACAACTACTATCTTCATTTCCACACGAGATAAAAGTTGTATAAAACATATAGAGGATTATAGCCGTACTCCCAATGACTTTGTTGTAACGGACTGTTGAAGCGCAAAGGACTAAACCCCTCAAATTGTAGTTAAAGTTTCCAAATCAATATTTGATCATAAATAAATTTACACTCCAATGCACCTTTTGTGATGTATCTAATATGACCAAACGATTTTGTGTCGTATCTAACCTCAAACTTTGATCTTGATTCATCTTGACTCATAATCAAGTCATGTATATGGAGCCTACCCTTGGACTTCAATGTAGCTACAAGGTTTGTTGTTGTTTCTTCTTCACATCTTTCAAGTTTTGGGTATAATCTTCGAGAGTATCAATATAGTAAGATTGATAGCTTGTTTGTTTGTTTGTATGTACGCTGAGATCTCTCTATCCACTTGGCCTCCGCCTGGATTCTTAATACCAGGAAAGCCCTCAATGAGTAGGAGTGCATCGAGACAGTTTCATAATTTTTGGATCTGCAGTGTGGAAGATATTGAATTTCAAGTATTTTTATTTGTGGCAGGACATTCATGAAAAATAACAAATTGCGTTTTTCTGGATGGAGATCATACACTACTTTATAATTTATCCATTAGGTTTTCATTGAAGCAAATTGGAAAAATGACAATTTTTTAGGGCAAGTATTCCATGCCCTTATAATCACCATCAAATAGAAAATTTCTTGAGATTTAATTTCAAAGTCCATGCTGAACAATCAAAATTCTTCATTCATCATGAAATACTAGACTAAACAATATTCGAATATCTTAGACAACACACAATAAATTTGATATTGTAGGTTTGTGGGTTGTTTTATGATGATTGTTAATCTATCCATGTACCTAATATAACCTTATGTTCATAAAAAAAAATGACCCCATTCGATCCTTCCCAGCTAATTAGCAACATTGCTAAGCTAGGTGGGATCGTCTTGTTTATGGACAAAAATTTGTATGGCTATGTTTCCAAGCACGAGGGATGCATTGAGTTTGGTAACATATGAGAAAGAATGGCATATGAAAGTGTGCATGTGTGGGTCCAATGTTTTAAGGATTTCATTTGGGATGAAGTCAAGGCCCAGTGTTTTGGAGTTAGAGAAGGAGATGAGGCAATAGTGATAAATATTTGGGGTGAATTGTGTACTAAGGTTGGTTGTAAAAGTCCCTCTCTGTTCTAATTTGTATCCATATATATCATGCCATGGGTAGTGTCTAGCTTGACATGAGCAATGTAGAATATGACAGGAAGGTTGGAGACAAACAAAGACTTGTGGTTGGTAGATGGTTGAAGCTTGTTGAAAAATTGCATTGTTTATGGTAGATGGGGAGATACAAATGGTATCGATAGTGTTACATATGTATCAAGTGGGAGATTAGTCGATGGGTTAATGAAAATGAATTTTGTGGATGTGTCGATGGTTTGTTCTGTAATGCTAAACCCCTAAAGGACGACGCGACCCGATTCGGGTCACGTCAGATTACTTGCCACGCTCCAGTTCCCATGGATGATATTGGATGGAAGCGAACGTTCGAGATGAATTGTACATGTCAAAGAGGAGCACATGTGGGAATTTACAGCACCAAAAAATAATAAAAGCTCTGCTCCCTAGAATTTTGCAAAGTGCCAGGGTTTCATGAAATCCAGTGTTAGAGCACCATTGACCTGCCTATGTAGCAATCAAATGGGCAATATTCAAGATAACATCTAGGGCTGAAAATTTATCATAATGCCAAAAAATATGGACAAGGCACCGTGAAATGTTAATGTGCACTTACTTACCAGAGGAATTGGAAAACAAATGTCACCTCATGGGTGTACTTGGGAAAGAAGCCAAAACAAGATTTTTTACCCCCCAGATTTCACATACAAAGTAGCCCCTCCATATTTTTGGCATTTTGGTCTGAGATTCTGGGAGATGACCTGTTGATTGCCCCTTCTGGAGGCCATTTCTTCAAGAAAAAATGTAAAATCACCAAACTTGCATGGTCAAAGCAATTTTTCCTCTCTTTTTTTGTTCATGGTTTCAACTTGGCCAATTTTCTTTTGTTATAATCTACTAAATGGAACGGTCAAAAGTGCTACAATTTTATGAGGACCTTCATGTAGTAGGTAGGGATGAAATGGAACGGTTCATCCAACTGGAGGTAAGGGGGGTAGGAACTTAAAGCTCAGCAATGGAGGGTATGGCCCACTTTTTGGGAAAACTCCCAAAAGTTAGCTCGTCCTTTAGGGGTTAAGAGTAAGATGATATTTTATTTTCTGGTATCTCGAGCTTGTTCTTTAGTAATATGGTTCGCAATTAATTCTTTGGCAGATTCACGCTTATTGGCTTCATGGGGCGACGGTGGGAAAATTGTTGTGCACATAGGGCTTTTGCTATAGGACATGATATATGGGTTGGTACACCATTTGTGATCTCATGGGGTGGTTGAGAGGATAGTGATAGCCTTGCAGATTGAAGAATTATCTAAGTTTGTCATGCATTTTGTTGGGTATATGTTAGGTTATAACCTCATTAACTTCTGGCCGTGGAGTTTACAGAACTGTGTCAGGGGTTGTTGAGCATATGACTACCTAATGTACATTTAATAATTTAGGCAACTATTTCTTGGAATTTGACATTTGTTGCTTCCGATAAATATCGATGAATGGGTTGGATGTAATCCAAGATGATTTTGTGTGTAGATATTCTTGTTAGTGATATATAACAAAATTTGAATTGGAATGTTACGATAGATTGAGTTGGAATGGGGTGGGATACAAGGGTGCAGATCAATTAGGTTGAGGTTCTAGATTGGCTGTATGCGGATAATATCATGTGGGAGGTGGATCATAATTATAATTTATATGAAACTCTGGAATGTTTGAGATAGTATTCATCAATCAGTTAGCTCAGAAGTGTAATTTGAGCCACATTGTTTGGAGAAGTTTACGTGCATAAGGGACAGATTTGGAGTTGAAGTCTTGTTATTAAATCAGTATTGTGAATGCTTAAAGTTGAGACAACATTCATTAGATAGCATGGTATTTAAAAACAATGTCTTAGTACCAAGGTTACTAATAACTTGGAAAAAACTTGGTAGGTTTATTACAATTATCAAAGCCTTCCATATATTGTTAGGAAAAAATACCCATAAATGTTTTCTAAAAACCTATAAAATTGACCAAATATGTTTCAATGTATGATTTGTTTTTCAATATAAAAATAATTCAATAAATATGTTATCGCTTTGAACAATTTGTAAAACATCTATGTTCTATTATCTATAGCAACATTAACAATTAAGGGTTTGTCCCTTTTCCAATAATAATAATAATAATAACGATCTAATTTTTGCAATTGAGAACTTATCAACCCCTAAAGGACGAGAGGTGTTTTTGGGTTTTTGGACAATTCCGGGACCCACCCTCACACGTCAGCGACTGCCCACCAACGTTGATGAACCGTACAAACTGCTTCCTACCTACCAGATGCACAAGCCCCCCAAATTTGGGGAGATTCCATCATGTAGTTTGGGAGATTATAACATTTGAAGACTGTGCATTTTTTTGAAAATGGAAAAAACAAAGCAAAAGTTCATGTTTGACCAAGCAAATTATCCATGATCCCAAATTTTCTTGGGAGAAAAAGTGCTATATTCCTGTGAAGTGCACAATCCCAAACCCTCACACCAAATTTCACCCCAATCTGCCAAAATGAAAGGGGGGTGCTTTGTATGTGACTGGAATGGGGGTCCAAAAAGAGAATTTGCAAAGGAAATGGTATAGGCCCCATTGGGACCCCAAATTCTCCTTCATTTGGGAATTCCAACAGCCAGTCCCTCATAGGCCAAGAACTACACAAGTCTGCCCAAGAATGTCCCAAAAATTCCCTAAATTGCATTTGGGATGTGGGATTTTGTTCAGGTCAGGCAATTGGTGGCCGGAATGTCGCCTGAATCCGGCGACGTTTTCCGGGCCACATCGAGGTTCCCCATTATTTGCCAGGGCCAGCTCATTCGAGCCGTCCCCTTGTTCGTCGGCTTTTTGGGGAGGGCCTCACAAGCCCTCCACTCCAACCCCTGCATGCCCCCCGCCGCAAAATCCCACCTGCATGGCTGCTGCCACTTGCCACGTCGACGGTCAACTGCCGTGCCCCCCCCCCCCCCCCACCCAAAATCCTGCAATTTCCAAACTTCAAAAAATTCCTGACGGCGGAGTTTTTCTCTGTTGGGGGCGCCATAAAGACCTGCGTGTGCAGCTCGTTCCGCGCTACATTTTTCGTTCAAGCCATCGGACTTCATCCGTGCATGCTACGGATGGATGAAAAATCGGGCCGACCCGATTTGGGTCGGCTCGTCATTTAGGGGTTAATGACCATTGAGACATATATTCACTTTTATTTTCATAATGCATTGAATTGTTCTAAGAATGCTGCTTATGTATCTAAGACATCCAATAATTATTGCTTCACTATTAGATACCTAGTTAGTCTTAACTATGTTTAGTATCCCATTTACAATTAGCATTGATAACTAGATCACCAACTACACAAATTAATTGTCAAAGAGTACATCCATTAGCGTATTTTGGTTGGTTTGTTTGTTTGATTATGTCGGCAGTGTGATAGTTGAGATATGTTGTCAACTACATATAAGCTCCGCAGTCTGGGGACTTCTATCTATAAATAAACAAAATAGGATCAATTACATGGTCTATTATGAATGTGTTTTATATATAGAAAGATAGAAAAAAATTACTTGAAATTATTGGGAGAAAAACTTTAAAAACCCTAGTAGTGTCATGAGGCATAGTACTATAAAAAATAAATTTGCAGATTTCCGGAAGATATGGGATTATGGAAAAAGAATTCCAAGTGGCCCGAATTCATACTCTCGAAAAGAGACAAAACTCCCCAAAGTACAAGTGTAACATGAGGTATTCGGTGATTGGTATACCAATAATCCAAAGCTGTTGAGCCAGGGATGGGCCTATTGAGACTTCCACCATGCCAAGAACACATAAAAATTATCGGAGACACAAGACTTGTTTTTAGATTGATTTGTGGGGTGATAGCTTATACTTGTAATTATGTAAATCCAATTTATATTTTGCTGGCAAGATAGGTGGGGATTTTTCAACCGATGATGCCGGTGACAAATCTGACAACCAAACTGATCCACTACATAACAACAAAAAGGTCTTTCGAAAATATGTAGGGTTTGACAAACATGTTGGAGACTAATAAAGAGAAAATATTTACACAGATGCAAATTGCACAAAAACAGGAAAATGTGGGGTACAAAACATCAATGGAACTTGGATTTAGCAAAGATATTGGATTTGGATAAATTTCAACACTAATGGGTTGAAGATTATTGGTGGTTCAAGACAAACCCAACAATATTGGGAGTATTGACAAAGATTTGACCTTTCACTGTCTCTACTAGCAATTTGTTTCACTACCTTGGAATGTGGGTAAGAAAACTTGACAAAGGAGAACGACTTGCCGTACACGTGTAGTTTCGTGGAAACCAACTGACTGGTTTCGTTGCATGGTGGTGCATGGATGATGGTCAAAGGGTTCTGCCGCACCTGCCGGGTTAACTCACCAGAACGACGAAATGTTTGACCAACGGGGTTGGTACCCAACCGGTGACGTAGCCTGTATCAGGCCGCAGTGAGCAGGTTACGGATGACTGGAGCGGTTGATTATTGCTAGCGGCCGCACTCACCAGTGTGGTCAGGGGATTGATCATTATAGAGATTTTCAGGAGCAGGAAAGTCTGTGTCAAGTTATTTTACCACTAGTGTGAAGTTAGCTAGGAAATAGCTAGCTTTTATATATTGACATTTGGGATTGACCCAAGTGTCAATCCAAGGGCCAATACATATTTGGGCACCTGACGTTGTTATCTTCACGGCAGATCGCGGTGGGCTCATCTTTCTCGAGTTGAGTCTCACCGCGTTTAGCTATGGCGCCGTAGTGTGGATTCCCCATGGCATGGGGTGCACTTGGCTCGACTTAATATATGAGTGATGTTTTCATGTGCAAGTATGTGAGTTTGAGAGAGCTTGTGTACTTGTATCTTTCCTTTCTTTATCACTCGAGAAAGATCAGCTCGAGTCTGTGAGTGCTAGGTTCGAGTTAGTTGTAGCACTTGAGTTTTCAGATCATGAAAAGCGGTTCAGCCTATAGTGCAGGGATCCGTGTATGAACCTTTCCAAGCGGATAGAGTGCGAAGACGAACAAGTTGCAGGTTTGTAATGGATAGAGAGGCGGTCAGTGTTGCATAGCTCAACGCTATGGCAACCAAGTTTGGGCTTCTAGTGTGAAGCGGAGGAGATGTTGACCACGAGTGGGCGAACTGGTGGTCGTCTTCTTCAGTTGCAGGCCGAGTTAAGGAGCTGCAGGAATGTGGGTTACGCATGGGAAGCTAGCGTGTTGCAGGTTGGAGATGATATGATCAGCTCCAAGTATTTCTACCCGAAATCAGTTGTTACGGGTAGATGAGGAGCAGCCAAATAGTGGAGCTACGAGGGGATGCATCGCAACCTATTGGGAGCCTCAGCTCCAAACTCCTGAAGAGGTATGAGTGAAGAGAGGGGGCAGGTCTCTCTTGTGTGTAAATCAGTGCACTTGTGAAACATGTGTTGAGTTGGAGTTTCAATCTGAAACTCAGCAGTGTAAGGGCTCTTGGAGTGGCAAGAGCGGGGCTGGAAGGGCAGCAACGAGGCGCCCTAGAGCCAGGGGATATGCATGAGAAGTGCAGGTGCACCAAGTTTGTAAAGGTGTGTATTTTCAGATTCGCATGCTCACCTCTAGTACGAAAACTGCATGATGGAGAGGTGCCTCCAGTTGCAGCCTAACACAAACCCCTCCACCCCACAAAGTTAGCAATTATGGAAAATAAGGTCAACCGGGCAACGAGCAAGGTCGGCAGTTCGTGAACGCATACAAACCTTGGTCCAACGTGCCAAAAAAAATTTGGCATCCAATGGCGTGAATGCATGGAATGTCATGCTCTGACGCCCTAGCAATGTCCCACATCCATTCAGTATTAAAACCCTAACACATGTTCTAACCCTTTGAAATTTAATCCATGGGTCAAGCCATATATAGTACTTCGTAAGCCATTCATCTTTCTAACAAGGTTTCCAGGTCATTCACATTTAGGAAAGAACTTTGGTTTGATATATAACATTTACCACCATATATGCAGATTGTAAACTCATCACAAAAGCAGATTGCAGGTCTGGAGATAAATCTCCGGAACCAGGCTCAAAGCATATCAGGTTTGAAATGAAACAATCAGCCACTCATGCCTTAAGTTCATGAAGTTTTTACCTCGGTTGTCCCACCATTGACTGGGGTCAGAAAAGTATTCATTCCACAGCTTCTCCTCGTCTCAGCTGTTACATGTTTTTGGATACTTCCATGTTGTCACATTGGCAGTACCATGTCAAAGTCGCTCCAAACTATCAAAGGCTCACTCAACCAGCTAACTTGCAGAATTCAACATGAAAATTTAGGGCCGATTCTGATAAGAGGGAAAAACAGGGTGAAATGTGTTGAAGAAGGTGCTTTCATTACCAGTGCCTGAGTTTATCATTGTGCCGCTGCTACTGCGGCTTCTAGTTGACCAGTCACCATCTACCCATGCAGGTTTCTTGTAGCTATTGATCCATTTGGTACATTTCCAGCTTTGGTGATGAATTATACACCTCCAATGCCCTTTTCCAGGGCTGCCAGGCTTGCACACGCACTGCAAACGCACACAAACATGATGTGGTTGAACTTCACCCCTTCCCCCATCATTTGCTTTCAGGTCTCCAAAGCCCCATACAGCGCCCCTGCTCTGCACACCCTGCAAACATCACATTCCACAACACCACATCTCATTCAGCCATAGTGTTGAACACTCCCTTGGCATCCTCAATGCTACCATATTTGGCATACATGGCCACCAGAGCAGTGTTCAGGATGACATCTGGAACAATTGCAGATTTGATCATGTACCAGGGATCTCTTTGCCCTTTTCCAGGGATGCCAGACACACTGCAAACACACACAAACCTTATGTCGGCGGGCTTCACCCCTTCTCCCATCATTTGCTCATAGGTTGGAGCCTCCATCCCGCACCCCTGCTGTGCATACCCCGCAAGCATCGCACTCCACGACACCACATCTTGTTCAGCCATAGTGTTGAACACTCCCTTGGCATCCTCGATGCACCCACATTTGGCATATATGTCCACCAGGGCAGGGGCAGTGTTCAGAATGACATCTGGTAATCTGACAAACATTCTCCTTTTAGAATTGTTCCAGCAAATGCCCCAACCCTACTGACTTAGAGGTTGTAGTGTCCAAAGCCATGTCCGTTTCCAGAAAATTGTCTGATGAAAATGAAGTTAGGCAGAAAACTTCCCTGGACTTGTTTCCAGTCTGTGACATGGGGGAGGACATCATGGATGACCTCAAGGGTCTACCCACTCTCGCTACCAAACTGAAATTTAAACAAAGAGCAGGAATCCTACCTTTGAATAGCAAACAGAAGCAGAGAGGAAAGGGAGAGTGCAATTGCACCCAACTCAACTTATCGCACTAGTTCCTATGATCAATTGCATCTGCTACACTCTGTAATCTGACAGGCATTCACCTTTTTGCCTCGGTTGTCCCACCAGTTACTGGGGTCAGAAAAGTATCCATCCCACATCTTCTTCTCATATCTATTACCTGTTTTTGGATACTTAGGGACGACTCTAATAGCAGGGGAATTCAGGGTGAAATATGTTGAAGAAGGTACCTAATTCATTAGCAGTGGGCCTTGTTCTATCAATTGCGTTGTTGCCATTGCTTTTACCAATTGACCATCTACCCACTCGTAGCCATTGTGCTATTGAAGAAGGTGGCCCCCCTTCCCCCATCATTTGCTCATAGCTCTCCAAAGCCTCCATCCCACGTCCCTGCCGTGCATACCATGCAAGCATCGCACTCCACGACACCACATCTCGTTCAGCCATAGTGTTGAACACTCCCTTTGCATCCTAGATGCACCCACATTTTGCAAACATGTTCACCAGGGTTTTGTTCAGGATGACATCTGGTACAATTCCAGCTCTGAAGATGTCGCCATGGACCTCTTTCCCCTAAGTTGCCAGGGCAGTGTTCAGATTGACATTTGGCACAATTCCAGCTTTGATGATATCCCCATGCACCTAGATTTGCCCTTCATTTCACATACACCTCCACCAGGGTATGGTTCAGACTGACATTTGGTACAATTCAAGCTCTGAAGATGTCGCCATGGACCTCTTTCCCCTTTTCCAGAGCTGCCAGGGCAGTGTTCAGATTCACATTTGGTACAATTCCAGCTTTGATGATATCCCCATGCACCTCTTTGCCCTTCTCCAGGCCGGCTGCCAGGCTTGCACAAGCATTGCAAATGCACACAAACATGATGTGCTTCCCCAATCATTTGCTCATAGCTCTCCAAAGCCTCCATCCCACGTCCCTGCCGTGCATACCATGCAAGCATCGCACTCCACGACACCACATCTCGTTCAGCCATAGTGTCGAACACTCCCTTTGCATCCTAGATGCACCCACATTTTGCAAACATGTTCACCAGGGTTTTGTTCAGAATGACATCTGGTACAATAATAACTCTGAAGATGTCGCCATGCACCTCTTTCCCCTAAGATGCCAGGGCAGTGTTCGATTGACATTTGGCACAATTCCAGCTTTGATGATATCCCTATGCACCTCTTGCCCTTCTCCAGGGCTGCCAGGCTTGCACGCACATTGCAAATGCACACAAACATGATGTGCTTCCCCCATCATCTGCTCATAGCTCTCCAAAGCCTCCATCCCACGTCCCTGCCGGGCATACCCTGCAAGCATCGCACTCCACGGCACCACATCTCGTTCAGCCATAGTGTCAAACACTCCCTTTGCATCCTAGATGCACCCATATTTTGCAAACATGTTCACTAGGGTATTGTTCATAATGACATGTGATACAATTCCAGCTCTGAAGATGATGCAATGGACCTCATTCCCCTTTTCCAAAGCTGCCAGGGCAGTGTTCAGATTGACATTTGGCACAATTCCAGCTTTGATGATATCCCCATGCACCTCTTGCCCTTCTCCAGGGCTGCCATGCTTGCACAAGCATTACAAATGCACACAAACACGACGTGTTTCCCCCATCATTTGCTCATAGGTCTCCAAAGCCTCCATCCCACGTCCCTGCCGTGCATACCCTGGACCAAGCTGACTCTCCCAAGAACCTTGTAAACATCAGCGAGGACTTAAGTGCGCATCAGCGATAGGGCTTAGTGGGGCTTAGTGCTTGAGGGGGAAAAAAAACATCGCATTGGTCCATGAGAACCACCATGGTGCAGCTAAGCGAGCAAAGATTGAAACACGACCTGCTAAGACCAAGCTGACTCTTCCAAGAACCTTGTAAACATCAGGAAGAATACCAAATCATGGTACTAACAGGAGCCAAAAGCCCACATTTGCAGGATGGACAAACTTCTTCACATCCTACATTAAGAAAAAGCCACACCTTGCGATTGCGATTGTCCCACCATCATGAAGGATCGTAAAAAGACTCATGCGAGCTTTGCTCTGTGCTGCAAATTCAGGGTCGAGTTTGATGAGAGGGCAAAACAGGCTGAAATAGGTCGAAGAAGAAGGTGCCCTAACCACATTGTCGTCGACCTTGTGTCATGACCCATGGAGGATTTGACAGACCATGAACCCAAACGGACCTCTTGTGTGTGCTGCTTGTGTCTGTAGTCAGGTAATGTCGGATTGTCCATGAGAACCACCACGGTGTAGCTGAGCGAGCAGAGATTGAAACGCGACCTGCTAAGACCAACTTGCACGAGGACTTAGTGTGCACATCAACGATAGGGCTTAGTAGGGCTTAGTGGGGCTTAGTGCATGAGGGGGAAAAAAACAACGCGAGGAGTTTGAACCTGCGACCCCGCGACACACATGAAGCCCTTACCAGTACGCTACATGCAAACATTTGAAATTTCCCCCCAAAAGTATGTATATATTGTACATACGTGATGGGCAACTTTTTAAGTTTTTAAACCTTTTCACAAACCCTATAAGCAACTTTTTGTTTTTTTTATTTTATTTTTATTTTTTTAAAGGAAATCTCAAGCCCTTGAGGAGGGGAAAAAATTGACCCCCTTTCATTTATGGGCCATGAGACCTACAGGAGGATCAACGCCCAGACATACCGTCGTTACAAACAATCCCACACATGGAGTAATGCAGCGGGTTTGAACCCTGAACCACCAGGGCGACACACTCTGCACTTACCAGTCGATGTGTTTTTTTTTAAATCTTTTGCATTTTGATTTTTTTAAAAAAAAATCATTTTAGTGGTTACAAGTGAGCACATAGATGTATTCCATGGAGATAAACAAAACTGTTCATCCGGTGTCTTCACGGTGGATGTATCCCATGGAGCGTTACATGAAAGATCTTAAGGGATACGTTAGGAATTACGCAAAGCCAGAAGGGAGTACGGCTGCAGGGTATGTTCTGGATGAGGCCATGGGGTTCATGACTACGTATATGCAATCATTTGATGCAACTCAACAACGGACTTGGGATGCAAATGCGGAGGAAGGGGTTGAGGACGAGGTCTTCGAAGGTGTCGGCAAAAAGCGGGACATGACTGGAGCTGGGAAAATTTTGTATGTGCTGAACAATACCAATGTCATGGCTCCTTGGACGCAGTGAGTACTTCTTTTCATTGCACCTTATTCATATCAAGTTCAATTTCAATTCTGACTGTCACCAGTGTAATCAAACCACCCACAAAGTCACAAATGTCAGTAGTTTATCCAGATTATAACCAATGTTGTAGTAACGGAATGTCTGAGTGAGTGACTTGTTGGAAGAGCATGTTCATTTACAAGTCATTCTGCTCACTCTTCCAGTGGTTTGAAACAGTGGTTTTCAAAATATCATTCATGCTAGGTATTTTTTGCTAAGTAATGCAATACTTCATTGCTAACATGTGTCATTCTTGTTGCCATTTTGTGACAAAAAGTATGCAGCAGAGAAGGCACAGTTCACAGCAGACAGAGAAGCATGTGGTGATGAGTGGCGTGCCAATCGACGTCTACCTTATCAGATCAGCCAATACCTAGGTCATTAGATGGTCCCACGGCTCTAAATAAAGAAGATCTGGCTATGTTGGCTACCATTCAAGCGGCATTTGTGCAACCAACCGCTATTCCAGTTGAGCAAAGTGATTCAGAGGGTGACGAATATGTTTCAGATTCAGAATAAAATTTATTGTTGGAACCATTTGTTCAATAGCATCATCCCACAATGGTCTGGCCACTTGTCTGTTTTTCAAAGTCTGTCACAGCTACACAAACCACTTAAAGTTTTTCATGTATCACCCAAAAAGTGGTACCAATCACTGTTGTGTAGGCAACCACTCATGAGCAACCACTAGTATAGTGGTTCCAATTACTGCAGTATCTTTCACCACCCACTCTCCACCACTGTCAAAGTGGTACAAATCAATGAGGTGTCTTTAACCACTCAAGATCAACGTGCACTGTCCCCGTCCACGTGGAATATTATATTTATGAACTAAAATATATTTCCAAATAATAAATCACAAATAAAATTTGAATTATTACACGTGGAGTAGGAAGTGGTTTCAACCACTTCCCATCGATGAGGTGTCTATAACCACTCACTATGTACCACTGCACTCGTCCACGTGGAATATTATATTTATTAATTAAAATGTATTAGCAAATAAATAATAATAAATAATAATAAATAAAAACAAATTATTACACGTGGACTACTGAGTGGTTGAAACCACTTCCAACCACTGTCTGTGATGCCACCGTGGCATTTCATTGGTGGTTTATAGAGTGGAAAAAGACAGTAGTGGTTAAAGGGCCAGTGGTTATTCCACGTTTTTCTTCTAGTGTGAGCAGTACTCCCTGCCTGCTCAATCAATGACAAGGCCTCATCCTGCCCCATCATCTCATCCTTGAGGACCTCCTCAACCCGAGAAGAATCCCCAACCTCATCCATCACAGCCGCCTTGGCTCCCAACTCCCTTGAACCTCGAGCACCTCCCACGTGTGCCATAGATGTTTACACCCCGTGGTCCTCACTTGCTCGCCCCCACTCACTACTTGTACCATCTCGGTAGGCAGAGAGACCGTAAAGGGAAGTGCACTCCGCACTCTACGTTGCTCAACCATAGCCAAGCTGATAATCCAGGTCAAGCAATTGAGATCCATCGCTTGCCCCAACACCCGACGACGTGATGCCTCAGAAAGAAAAGGCACCACCGTGGTCCCAGTGGAAAAACCCATAGCCCGCTTTTGCTCGTCGGCATTAGGCTCCACTAACTGCTGCAACTGAGCATCCTACAGGAGGTCAGGTCCACTATCTCGGAAAGCATGCGATCCTGGGAAGCTGAGCAGTGTAGGTGGTGTTGCTCATGGTTGACCCACCTTGTTGACCACTGCCAAAGGCGAACAGTCATCGTGTCTCACACGCTGAGACTGCCTCCCTGTGTACAAAATGCTATTCACTATGAGGTGTGCAGGCCGCTGCACCCAATCAAATGCATGCTTGAACAGTGCGGGTGACATCAAGTTAGTCCACCATAACCGTGGACGATAAGCCTGTAACCCCACTGCAGCTGCATCCAGCAACACTGCTGACCCAAGCCACGACCAAACTTGATGCACACTGGCCATCACCCTGGCCGGAGAATCGCCCATCAGTGGCACATTCTCCAAGATGTATGCTGGAGATACAACTTGATGAAGCTGTAAGTGGCGCAAAACCCGCACCATCTCTCAAAACAGACCCGACCTCGAGTCTCGCAATCCATTGTCATGCCCGGCTGATGAATGCCCTTGGCGGGGCCAACCTGCCACTACCAGATCAATGGAGCCAACCCACTCCAAATCCTGCGCTCCCAGCAACGAAATGTCAAGTCCTGCTGATATCCACGAACTGCAGACACCGGCAACAACTCAGGGTATTGTTGCACCAACTGAGCAACATGGCGTAGGGAGATGCGTCGTGCGGTCTTATCCCTCTCCACATAGAGGTAACGCCAAACTCTTTACACATGCCTATAGAACAGCAGCCAACTCGGTGCTGATCCCACCAAACAAGTTTAGAAGGCAAATGCCTTCATCCGGACACTGCCACATGATCGGTGTGGTATCCAATGGTGACAACTAAGGTGGTCCTGGTGCAATTTCCGTACTGTCCTCTTCTCCTGACGGTACAAACGCCTCTACCCAGGCTTATTGCACACGACAATCAGCAACCCGATACAAATCCTTGCTCGAGCCCTACAATGGAGTGTGAGCAACCATGGCAAACAACTACGCCATACCATACATGTCATCATGCTCTTCCGAAGGTGACACATCCTCTGAATGAGTGTTGTCATCCAACAACTCTCCAGGCCAAGTCACTGCAGCTATGAATGCTGCCAATGTCGGCATCTTGCCTCGTTGGGCAACCGCAATTCCTCCTATAAACATCATAGGGAGCTGCACATGTCGGCCCTCCCCTGACTGCCCTCCAGGGCTATAGGAAGCTGACTCCTCCCAAAAATCCAGGGTGAAGCCCATGGGGTACAACACTGCCCCACCAACAAGGACATCGTACGAGACTGTGTCTATCACAATGGCCTTGGCTCTCATCACTGAGCCATCTGTAGGATGATCCGGTTGTAGTCTGATAGCCAACTCATGTCGTATCATGCCCCAAGCCTGCTCTGATCATCCCAGAGATGTCTGTATCTGGAAAGGGCACGGCTCCATATCTGCCTCCATGAGGCCCAAGCCTGCAATAGCAGCTCTGCCCATCATCAATGGCTGAGCTCCCGAGTCCAACAAGACTTGCAGTGGCCGGTACCTCTTGCCTGCCGGTCCACTCAACCAGAAAAAGCCATCTTCGTTGTCTAACATGACAACTCCAGCTGTCACCATGGCGCGCTCAATGGCTGACATAGCTGGAAGCTCCGCCAACCTGGCAGCTGCAGCTTGTCATGGCGCCGCCGTGGCAGTCTTGACCCTCACATCCGAGGATCCCTCCGGCACTACACCGCAGCTGACTCCACTTGCACCAGTGGTACTCCTGCCCCGTACATAGTGGTAGTGGTAGTGCTGCCCGACACTAGTGGTAGTGGTGCCCCACCCACAGTGGTAGTGGTAGTGGCACCACTCACTAGTGGTAGTGCTGCCTCGCACATGAATCCATGCCTCCCATGTCTCCTCCCTCAGGAGCAGGAGGTGGACCATCCGGCCTTGGAGCCGGTACCACCTGAGCTGTGGCCATGGCAGCGAGCCTCTGCTCTAGCTGCTGAAGCCGGTTGGCCATGCCTTGGTCAACACCCTGACCTCCACGTTCTTGGCCATGTTGAGCTTGCCCTTGGCCTGCACCTCATGCCTGACCACCTCGTCCTCTCTGTGCTGCTCCACCTCGCCCCCGGCCACCATTGTTCCCTTGGAACTGGCCTGGGCGCAACTCAGGATGCAAACCATAGAACTGGGCCTCTCCATGCCCGTAGTTGCCACAATGCCCACATTGCAACTGTGCAGGCTGTGCCGGTGCCAAACCATTGCCTCCCTCTGGGCAATCCTTCTTGACATGGGGTCCTCCACATGTCCAGCACACCACATCCGCCCGTTGTTGGCTTGCAAATGAAGGGAGAGACCCCTGCAATCTGAGGTCCTCTTTGCCCTTCCCTGGGCTTCACTTGAGCCCCCTTGTTGCCTTGAGCACATTGAGGTAGTGGCTGGCTAGGAGCACCACTACCCCGTGGTGCCTCCTTAGCAAATCCCACCATGATCACTCGTTCCTCCACCATGTTGAGCTCTATCCGCACTGCTAGCAAAAACACATTTGCTAAGGTGGGTTGGGCCGCTTGTTGGAGAGTTGCATCTCGCACCGTTCTCCTCAGCTCTTTGTCCAATATCCCATACCAGAATTGGACTGCCTGAGCCTCCCTAACCCCTTGGGTTACATTTATCAAGCGCCTCATGCGAGTGAAAGCCTCCCTCAAGCTCTCAGTAGGCTTCCGTTGGAACTCTTGCAAGCTTCTCAACTTCTCTGTCATCACCCCTTGGTAGTTCCTTCTCAACTCTTCGATGAACTCCACAATAGGGTTGAAGGCAGACACCGTCACTAGTGCTGGTGCAGCAGTAGCTTGGGTGGACGTCGTAGTTGCTGTACCACTAGTCCCACTACTGCTTGTGGAAGCTACTGTTGCACTTGCAGCTGCTGGTGTAGCTGCCGGCGTGGCTGCTGCCCTTGTGCCTCTAGTGCCTCTAGTGATGGAGACATAGTCGGGTGACCAGTACATCCTCCACTCCTCGATCTCAACATCGTGCCCCCGCCTAAACTCATGGTAATCATCCATGGGCGGCCCCTCAAGGTGCTGAAACAGCCCCTTCCATGCCATGAAAGGCGTAAATAGTTGTGGATTGCGCATTAGCTGCAAGTCACACCAACTATCAAACTCTTGGATAAAATCATCCAACTCAATGGTGCCCACCGCCCCAGAGTACCTTCATGGCCCCTTGGTAGTTCCATACATCTCCTCCATTGTGTCCCACGACAATGACAAGGAAACAACTTGCACCGCCGGTGTGAGTCCTCCTGATTCACAATCCGAATTAGAACCTTCCATAGAAGACACAGGAGGTGAAGGTGGCCTAAACCGCACACCTCGTCTCGTATACCCGCTATTATCGCTAGTGCTCGTACCGGCACTTTCCCCAGCAACTAGTGGCACCTCCGTGTTGACAAACTGAAACTCAACTGGTCATGAACCTATCTCTAACACCCTCTCCACAAGGTAACCGGGTATAGAACCTGATGCGGCTTATGGTTTGGAATACTAGGTTCCTAACATAGCCTGCACCTGCACCTGCATCCACCGCAGGAACTCCTATGGTTGGTTGGTCATCATCTCCAACCTCACCACAGGAGAAACAAAGATGGTCTGACTGGTCATCAACCCAGCCTCACCATCGACAACATGTTCTAGGGTTGAATTGGCGATCAAGCCCGAGTCAACCACCTATAAAATCAAGCGCCCATACAAAACTAGCATGACGCACAATTAAGCATGCGGGTGTGGAGGGGATCCAAACACAAGAATGAAAACAACAACTCCCCCACACCAAAAACAACTCCACAATGTCGCTCCTGCAACCTAGCCCAAACCCGGACTGACTATTGTCTCCACCTACGGAAATGTCTCGGCCTACAGAGAAGGTGGAAAGCTATGAGGAAGGGAAACTAAAGCAATGCCTATCCCCAGCACGCTCTCATCCCAACACCTTTTTTTTTTTCTCTTTTCTCTCACTTGCATGACCATGAGAGCATCCTGTAGACACTTCTCAAACCGCCCTCCACGAGCTCATGAAACTTGGCCTCCAAGGCCCCATGCAAGCCTCCACAGGGTCTGCCAGTGCCTCTTTATGTCCACCAACCATTCCTCAGAATGGAACCACCTTAGGAAACCACACCATTTGCTGAAGGTTAAAAAATGGAGCAAATAGAGGTACATATAGGCCCCAACAACATACTATCCGAAGGAATTACCTGCAGGCTGGTCTCCCCATAGTTAAGAATTGGGTTTTTTATTTATTTTATTTTATTTTTTTCACTCTGCCTGTTCGCGGCCTTCCGTGGCTCTAACTGCCACGACTCCTCACAGCCCGCCTAAGGCGCTCGTTGGCCACGGGCTGCCCGTGATACCCTGTGGTACCACGCCCACGAGCCTCCACGGCCCGCCATCCCCCGATCTGGTCACCGTGCCAACCCGTGGTGTCCGCACCACGGCTTCCAACGGTCACGGTCAACAGTTCCCTGCGTTCCCATGAACTCCACACGAGTTCTCATGCGTTCCCGAGGCGTCCTGGGCGTTCCCACGCGTTCCTGAGCTCTCTCCGAGCTGGGGTTTGCTCCTACAACTGCTGCCACTGAGTGGAGCCATCAGCCCCGTTGCCCTGCACTCCTGAGCTCTCATGGCCCACTAGAAGCACCCTAAACTCAACAAGCAAGCAATATGCTGCCCAACAAGCTCCATTTCTTCATGAAGCTCACAAAAACTGTTGGCTATCAGTTTTGTACAATGTGGCCATTTACATGTTGGGTACTTCAAACTATTAGTAGATGCATTGCTAAATGTAACTGCTAAGGGGTGTTGGGTGTGATGTTTGCAGGCTGAGAAAGCCACTCTTGATATTGCCACCGACAGTGCACCAACTACGGCGCCTTCAAAAGCAGCCCCCAAATATCAACCCCCTGCCACAGTGGCAGATATTCTTATGCTACCAAAAGTACTTTGTACTTTGAGTGATTGCTTATACTGGACGGTCCTCATTATCTAGTTTTCAATGTACATGTAAGTCTTCATGGGTTGATTAATGTGGGTTTTATGGTGGGTGTTGTGTGCAGTTTAAATTGAAGGACAAAATCAGCCTGTATGATCCTCATTTACCACGACACAAGGCTGCTTGTGGAATTGTCACTGGTGTGCCTGACAAAGACACATATCATTGCCGTATTATACCTAAAGGATTGTGGTGGGTTGAGGTGAATGATATCTATATTGCCAATTGTGTCTTGCCTCACCCTAACGAGGAAGAGGTCCCACCGCAAACAATGTTGGAGGATGTCGTCGGTCTGAATTGTCTTTGGCCAGAGAAGAACATGAAGAGGGCTTAGATTTCGTTCGTCCGGGCATAGACATTGCTGGCAGTGAGAAGAAGGCAGGAAAGCAGTTCAGTGTTCCTAGCATGCATATGGAGACGTCGTGTAGAAGTTAGGCTCAGACTTTTATCATGGCTGGATTTTGTTGACAGTGTTCCAACACTTAATTCTCTGGGATTCTAGTCTATTTTGTGGAGCTTGAATCCCCAATGGTACTTCTTTCACTACACTAGTGGTATGTGTTCCTCTAGTCATGTTCATAATCACTTGCACATCACTGTAATAGTGGTATAATTTAAAACTGTGGGAGTAGCCAAATGCACACAATTGCCTACATTACCACTCGTATAGTGGTATAAGTAGTCACATATATATTACTGTATTAGTGGTATGAATTCCTCTAGTGGTATTCCTAAACACTTACACACCACTCTGTAAGTAATCACTCCAATCCATAGTTCCCACTCAGAGAGACACCATGAATGACTCAAATAGCTTACACACCACTATGTGGGTAATCATTCTAATGACCTGTTGAGAGACGTCATCCACTCACATAACCACTCTGTGAATGATATTGTATATTCTCCATTTTCATAGAATGACTCTATGAGTCATTTTGTGATCACTCAACAAGTGGTTTCGGAAGTCATTGAATATCACTCCATCCATTTCGTAGCACTGACACATGACACGTGTCCATGCTGAGAGTGTCACCACGTGTCGACATAATCTCCAATATCATCCACGGACCACCGGCTTACACGTCTCCACTACAAAACGGAAGTGGTTACTTTACCACTATGACACGTCATAAGTGGTTGGTTTACCTCAGTGACATGTCACAGTGGTTAATTTACCACTGTGACACGTCAGCTAACAGGTGGACCCGGACGTGAGTGGTTCGAACCACCGTCCTTAACCACCGGTGCCACGTAATGTCTTTTACCACTCACTTGTCCTAATGCACTGGTTCTTCATCACTCTGGGGCCAGAGTGGTTTAGTGTCTTTTACCACTCAAAATGAGTGGTTAACAGAGTGGCTATTCCGCGTTTTTCTTCTAGTGTCATGAGGTTGTGGCATAGCAACCACGGGACGCATCTCCTACCTCTAAGTCTGCTGGACTTAAGGTTGCAATTACGGAGGACAATTGGGAGCCTAACATTGGACCCATTGTCTTGGAGGAGAAAGACAACGTATACGGTGGTTCCTGAGGGCTTACAGGAATTGCTTTGCCTTCAGTTTGAAAGATTTGGGAGCACTGAAGGGTCAGAAGATTCATATTGAGTTGGCCACAGACACGCCAATCTTTCGGAGACCCTACAGGTACAGTGACATGGAGAGTTCTTTGATTTAGATGAGGACTCAAGATCTCTGGGAGGCTGGTTTGGTGGAGCTCTCTGGTGGAGAGTATTCTTTAGCCACGGTGATACCAGCCAAGAAGGATGTCTATGGCAATTGGACGGGGGTGAATGCAGGGTTGACTAGACCAAAATAGACGTTACCGACACAGTTTTAGATGACTGCAATTGATGGTGTCATCAATTGAATTTGAATTGACTCATTAAAACCAGAAAATATATATGTCATTGAATTCCTAGCTTCAATACGCACCCATCGCAACTCTTCAATCATGAATCCGATAAGAAATGACTGTGCTATGGACTTTTGAATACCGTCATTGTGGATTGTTACCGCAGTGAATGGAATTACAATGGACTTAAGTTCTCTTATGTGCCATTGGTGAATTCCATTGAAATTTGGACTTAAGGTGACCATTTTGGTCCACATCATAGGTATGGATTTGAAGTGGCAAAATCATTTGTCATTTGACTCATATGGACTAATATATGTCCAAGAAATAGGCGTTTTTTTAAAAGTCCATAGTTTTATCTTGTTTTTTGGATTTTGGATGTCATTGTTTTTCTAGAAGTATAAAAACCTATAATCTTCAATGGCTAGGTGGCATATTGATTTTTTTTGTAAACTCTAATTTTTAGTTTTTCATAATTTCTCTAAATAATAGACTAAAATATTTAATGAATTATATCTTTAATATTTGGGGTAGAACTCTTTACTAAATATGTTCAGTATACCATTATCTATCACTAAGAAAATATTTTGGATAGTATCATCAATTTTTTGTTTTTTGGTCATGTACTTTCATAGAGCAGGATCTGCCGTTTTTGGTCCATTTAACTGTGCAACTACCCACGGAGAGACGTATGTGCGGTGATTACCGGCCTGTAATTCGTCAGACCAAGTCCAATAAGTATGCCATGCCCACAGCGGAAGAGATCTTTGATGGCATTGGGCATTTCAAGGTATTTAACACTTTGGACTTGCGGTCCGGATATCACCAGTTGCCGATCAGGGAGGCGGACAAGCAAAAGACGACATTCTGGGGGATCAATGAGCATGGGAAGGATTGCCTATATCAGTGGCGGTTCTTACCATTCGGGCTTAAGAATGCTCCTACAAAGTTCCAAAGAGTCATCCCCCTGATAGGTCGTCTCAAGATGGGCGTCGAGGTCATCCTCGCCTTGAGCTCCTGAAAAGCTCGCTCTTGCTCATCTTCCCACTGCCACTCCTAGTCTACCTTGGTCAGCTTGGTTAGAGCCTTTGCAATAACACTAAATCCCTTGACAAACCGTCTATAGTAGTTTGCCAACCCCATGAAAGCTCGAACTCGGCTCACATCAGTGGGGCATGGAATCTGTGCAATGGCCTCTACCTTAGTCTGCTGCACCCCCAATCCTCCAGGATATATCATGTGGCCCAGATTCTCAATCTGGTTGTGGAGAAACTTGTACTTCCCCGGATGTAATTTCAATCCATGCACTCTCAAGCGCTCAAACACCACCTGAAGGTGTTTCTTGTGCTCCTCCACCATAGCACTAAAGATGATGATGTCATCTATGTAGCACCGAGCAAAGTCTATCCCTGCTAGAACCCTTTCAGCTGCATACAGATTGGAGCATGCTGGGGCTTGGAGCAGTGCTCACACAAGTGGATGATGAGGGAAGAGAGTTCGTACTGGCTTATGCTAACCGCTCGAACAACGCTGTAGAGTCTAAGTATAGCTCATATGAGGGGGAGTGCTTCGCTCCAGTGTTGGCCGTGGCACACTTCAGGTGCTATCTATACGACAATCTCTTCACCTTTGTCACAGATCACCAGCTACTCAAGTGGTTAATGGAGTCAGACAAGCTTACGAGGAAGCTTGCACAGTGGGCACTCATACTCCAAGAATATGACTTTCAGGTTGTGCATCGACCGGGTTTGGTCAATAGGGATGCGGATGGATTGAGTCGCAATCCATGCACGAGTCAGCAGGATGATACTGGAGCTCGGTGGCATAATGAGACGAACGAGGAGATGGTGTAGGGATGACATGCATCTGTTTTTTTGTGTATCTTGACATCGGGAAGTTAGGTTGGACCTACAACATGGATGACTGTAGACGGAGTGTCTGAGGACCCCGAGGCTAGTGATGAGCCAGGTGGTGCCAAAGATATGCATGAGGATTCGGTTGTGTTGGACTACCTCCACACTGGAGACACTGCAGCTAGTGTGACTGCCAAGGAGAGGGATCGGATCCTACAACGAGCCAAGAGGTTCAAGTGGGAGGGGATACACCTGCTTCGAGTGTGGGAGGATGGTCTGGTGAGGATCGTGCCTCACCCAACACAGCGTGCACGGTTAGTGCGGCAGTTTCATGTGCAAGTATGTGAGTTTGAGAGAGCTTGTGTGCTTATATCTTTCCTTTCTTTATCATTGTGATGGGCTACTGGCAGCCTAGTGGTGGACTAGTGGCTGCACTAGTGGTGGCTAGTGGTTGTCTAGTGGCAGCCTAGTGGTGCATTAGTGGTGGACTAGTGATAGACTAGTGTTTGGTATGCACATGTGTTGTGTGGTTTTGGACAACGATGTAGTTGTGTAGCGATATGTATGCGCACGACATCTGTTATTGGCTGTGCATGGCCTGTTTGGTTGAACCTGGTACGCTGAAACCTGGAACTACCTCCTGAAGGATCCATATCCGTTGTTGACCATGCCTTTGGAAGAATACCTCACAACAAATGTTTGTTGTGGATATTGCGAATGAGTATATCTTTTCTCTCTTGCAATGATGATGGTTCTAGATCCCGGTTCTGCATGATGACCTAGTTTACTAATCAAATCATCACTGATCTTCAAGTAGAAGTTCCTCGCATTGTTGATTTGGTAGTTTCTGTTGATCAACATTATAAATATCATAATCTATGTTTGATAGCTATACGCCTGAATTTTGTTGAGCTTGTTTGATAGATCTATTATATATCTACATGTACTTGTAGCGACTAAAATCATCAGTGGACGGAATAGACTTGTAGTTGAGTCACAAAATGGTAGAACCTCCTCACAGCCAAATGAGTGTCATTCTACTATCCATACAGTGGTGGAACTAACCATGATGCATCATGTATAATTGCCTGGTCAAAGGGAAAGATCATCACAGCAGCATGGGTTGTAGGGGAATTATATGGCTTGAGCTTGCAGCTCTGATTTCCAATGAACCAACAGTTAAGGCATTGCAGCTATTTATTGTATATAACCCTCAGCCTCTATACAACACAAGGTCTCCAAGCAAGGCTGGTCCCAAAATAGTAAAGCAACGGGAGCTTATGGCACGCGGACTGGCTTCTAAGTTGTCGGCTTCTTAAACTGATCAAGACTCAGAAGCCTTGGTTTTTGCAGATCTCTCTCACAATCCCTCTCACAAATCCCTGAGCCTCTCAATTGCTTCAAAATTAGCCCTACAAGCAACCCTACTGATAAAGCTAGGGGGACTGTAAACCATGGGGTAGATAGCCCATGGCTCTGGAGAATCGGTCAGCAGAAAAACTGACTAGCCATCTTCAAATATTAACTCCATCGCATCACTGTAGCAAAATTAGTATGAAAACGGACACAACAGATATTATATATGTATAGGGGTTGATCTAAGTTGTTTTCTTTTCGATAGAAAGGGGACGGAGGCCCAGAGGTCTACTTTCATGGATTGTGTTCACGTAAGAATGATGCACACAAACTGCTTTGCATGACTGGAAAGACGGTGTCGCAATCATGTCTCTGCTTTTGCAAATGTACAGGAAATTACTAGCTCTACTGCTTCTTCTCTTAAGATCTTTATATTACACTCCAAAGGATTACATGGCTCATATTACTTCTTCTATACCAAGATGCAAGTATGACCGAAGCATAACCATCCTCGTGAGCTCTGTTATTTTAGCCATCCTGAAAAGCTTCCAATAGTCGGGAGCTAATCGGGACAGGATATACTATGACCCAGCGGAAGTATGACCGACTCCTAATTCGGTCGCAGGTCATTTTAGCAGCCCGGTTATGCAGGGATAACCAGCGCCTAACCGGCTAGGTACGGCAGAACCCAAAGTAGGTAACATTTAATCAATGGATGTGATCCATGGTCAAAATTGTTTTACATGAATCTGTCATAGAACGGGAACGGGTTTACATGGAAATTAACAAAAAAGAGTTCCATGTGAATCCGAACCATATCACTATTTTCTCTTAATCCCACTTTGTCATTTCAACACATCTGATTCTTTCTAGGTATGATCCATACAACTGTCCAAACATTGAAAGTTACATTCAATTTATATATTTTGACCTCAATGAATTGTTACTCTAGAGTTTGATTTTCATAGAAATACTCGTATGAATTACATCCATGATCTAGATTGGCAGTTTCCGCTTGAAATCTTTATTAGGCTGCATCCCTCTCACCCTGAATCTTTTGTGGAGTATTTGGATTGAGCCATAACCTGGATTGAGCCATAACCTGCAATCATATAGAGGTGAATGCACAATAACATGATGCAATTGCAAACATTGATGTGGGTAAAAAATACTTATATAATGTTTCTTTTTTCCTTTTTGTACTACATTTTTAAGTTTAGAATGTACTTTAAAATAATAATAATATAATCACCCAAAATCACAAGTATATACTTAGGTTATTTTTTCCTTAACCATTAACTGCAGGCCATTGGGCAAATAATTTCACCTCCAAATGAGCCCATGCCAAAAATCGACTATTGGATAATGAGATATTTCATTCAATACATGCTGTTAAGGTGTAGAATGCACTACAATAGTGAGCCTATTTCCAAAAAAAACCTAGATCCAAGGGTGGAATTTACAAATGTGGGCGGTCCTCCAAATGGGCCCATTAACCGGTTTTCTGTCTACCTATTTACAAATAACCCTCTTCGCCTTTGCCTACATTAAGCATTGACAAAGCCTTCAGTTGTTTTGCATTTAAAGTCCATTCAATTAAAAAAAACCAGAATTGGCTTCAACGGGATTCATACAAAGTATTATGTGCATGTCCAGAATGCCAAAGTTCTTTTAAAACTTTGCAGATGCCAAGGGGTAATGAAAATGATCTTATTGGTACGAAAACCATCTCTGTAGAGTATCATATGCAGATAAGCTAAGTAATTCCAGATTTGATGCAGATTCCAAATCGGATCCGATTCCAAATCTGATGCACCATTCCATATTGTCAAAGCATCACAAGTCTTTGATAAACCAGACTGCTTATCAGATACAACTCTGAAATATGTTATGAGCTATAGATGTTGTTTTCCAGATATTGACAAACCACTCAAGTATGTAGCTCTGTAGAGTGTCTGTGCAGAACTCAAGCATATTTCTAGATTGGCAAAGCAACTCAAGCCTTTGCAGATGCTTCAGGTGACCAAAAAGTCTTTTTATAACATAGCACAACAGCTAGTTACTTATAGCAGAACAGATTTTCTTAAAAGTCTTGGGTACTCCAATATTGCAGAAACCAAAACCAGTGAGGGTTCATACTGGCATCACATACAGCTCTGAAAAGTTTATTAGGCATCAGCCGGTGCTGATGCTAGTTTTCCCATATGGTTTGAGTACCCCAGACAATATCAGATGCTAAAGGTATTGAAATACCAGACTCGTAAGTATCTTTGCAAAATGATTGTACAAATCTGATGCACCATTCCAAATTGTCAAAGCATAAGTCTTTGCAGATGCTAAGGGAGTGTAAACATTTAGATATTGGTACCCAAAGCATTTCTGCAAAATGTACTTCCAATAATTCAAAACTTTGCTCATGCTAAGGGATGGTAGATACAGGAATAACATAACATATCAGTTACACTTATCAGAAAAGAATGTTTTCCTTAAGGCCTGGGTATCTCAAAAAATGCAGAAATCAAGGGTCAGTAAGAGTTCATACTGCATCTGATACAAATTTGAAAGATTTTGGCATCAAGTAGTGATGTCAATTTTTCCAGATAGCCTTTAAGTAATCCAGACTATGGCATATAGTAAGTTGATTTGAAAAACCAAACTGGTATACAGCTCTGCAACGTGGTTGTGTAGGTCTTATGCGCTGTCCCAAATTGCCCAAACTTCTCAGATTTATACAGATGCTATGCTAAGGTAAAAAAATACAGCCCAATTCATGTTTTTTTCTCTACTCTTCAGTAGTTATTTCTCTGGACATAGATCAAACGTGATTCGCGCTCTTTTGATGTACTATCATCCACTACTTTTCTATTCTTGCTATCAAGAAATGGTCACCACTGTGAATAATAATAGCTCTGTCCAATGTCTTTAAAATTGATAACGTGACCAAATAATCTCTCTTCAATCTTGTACACTGATGTTTTTGGACTAGATTTGCTTAGAACTCAAGCCTTTCACGCATAAACCATTTTTTTTTTTGCAAAAACCTTGTGTGAGATAGAACCATCATCTCCCAACTTATGAACTTCATCATCAATGGCGCTGCAAAGACTGCAGTCTTAGACCCTTTCCATGGAAATCCTCCTCATGTTTAACTCTACATATCATATCATGTTAGTTCTCTACACAATACTTGCGACTTCAACTTGGCTGACCATTTCTTCTATAGTACTTGAGGCACATGTTTTCAATTTTTGTAGCGCGTAGAGTACTTCTGATGGGATTTTGCAAGAATGAGTGGATTGTAACAGATCTGAGATGATACTTAATAAAGTGAGAGATGATTACGTGTCATAGCCCATATGGGTGAGTGCAAACTAAGGTGGCTCAGTTTGGACATCACACTGTAGTTTTTCAGTGAGTGTTTTTCATCTTATCTATAACATTGTACAAATAAGTTTATTTCATTCCAAATGAGATTGAATGTTGATAGCCATTTACCAGATGTATATGTTGGTATGATTATTTTGCAAGTTTAGATGATTTTTCATGGAACTATAGACTTTTTAGGATTTGCACTTTGGGCTATCACATTTCCAGTTTGTCCACAATTGGACTCTCAAACACTAACTTGCACTTAGCCATTTTACACATGGACTCCGAATATAGATTACCGTTGAGGAATAAGAGACATGGATGAATTTGTAGACAATTTCATTTATTTATTAGTGTGCTATGGACTTTTATACACCTCCAAATATACCCAAAATTTCAAAAGTCCATGGTATTAAAAAAATTTCATATTTTGGTAGAACTCTTCGATGACAATATAAAGATTGTCATTATCTGCAAGTTCTTATAACTGGATAGACAAATGTCCTCTAGAATTGGGGACCTACAAATTAGTTATTTTTTTAATCATGGAATAATATTTCTAATAAAAAATATCTCGGGATCCCTTTACTAAAAATGTTAGGCATATCATTATCTATCAATGTAAAAATAAATTGAACAAAAAACATAAATTAATTTTTTGCCAATAGACTTTCATGGAGGTCACATTTGCCATTTTTGAGCCACTTGATCTTGCACTCACCCATATCCCCACTCCTTAGAGCTCCCAAAATCGTCGATCACCGATTGTGTAGGAAAACCGCAATTTGAAAACTCTCCTCTAATTTATTATCTGACATTGTCAACAATATATGGTCTAGATCAACTCAACCGTGTAAATCCAACGGTTGGTTTTTCAATGAGATTGAGATAATATGTGGGCATCAATGCCCCCATATAATGTCATCCGGCCTGTCTTGGAGCATGTTTTTTTTGCTTTATAATATTTGACCAATTTATGTACTGTTAGGGACCATGATCTGCCGTTTTTGGTCTACTGTTTGCAATCACTCATATATAGTCTTGAAGTTGCCACCAGAATATTCTGTTCATATTTGTAATGAATGACATGCGGTGGATGAACAGTTTCATGGTCTGTAGGTCTGGAGTTCAACTTCTTGTGTGGGTTTGTGTAGAGAAGGATTGTTGGCCTGCACCAAAATATAGGTATTGGATCTACTGACATCACTGACCTCTGGAACCACTTGAAGACCATTTGTGTGATCTTCCAGATTTTTACTATCTATTTATAATTACTAGAGGGCAGGGCTTGCATGAATTGCATGAATTTGTTTTGTTTTTGCATTAGTATGAATTTTGAGGTTTGACCCAACTATTTGAGTTATAGGTTGATTTTTCCTGTTCCTGCCTCCCACAGAGAAATTTGGTATGGTATCCTAGCCAACTACGGTGAAAATTCGAGTCACACAAACTTTTTATTTATTAGGATCTTTTGAATGTGTTTGAGGGGGTTCAAATGACCTCCATAGCTTGGCAACTCAAGGTGAGCATATGCCAACTATTGACTCCTTGATAATGAGATGTTTCACTCAATCCCTTTTGTGAGGGTGTGGAATGCATCACAACAGTGAGCCTAGTCAAAAAAATTCTAGATCCAAGAATGGAATTTACAAATGTACCCCTCTCTGAGTGGGCCCAACCATGGGCCATTTATGACTATCAAGCCATAGGGTCAACTCTCCCTAACCCCTCTTATATGCGAGAAGAATGATGAAGGTCAGAGGGGTTAGAAAGGAGCCAGGTCGCTGCTGCATTGAGATTTGCAACAGGGTGCACACCTTCGCTGTAGATGACAGGTTGCATCCCAGAATTAAGGAAATCCATGCTGAGCTGAGAAGATTGTCTGGGCAGATGACAGGAGGCGGGGTATGTGCCTGACACGTGCTTTGTATTTCATGATGTGGGGAAGGAGGAAAAGGAATTTTCTCTTTGCCACCACAGTGAGAAGCTGGCCATTGGTTTTGGGCTGATCAGGTTTGTGTGTATTTGCAGTGCGTGTGCAAGCCTGGCAGCCCTGGAGAAGGGCAAAAAGGTGCATGGTTGCATTGCCAAAGCTGAAATTGTACCAGATGTGATTATGAACAATACCCTCATGGACATGTATGCCAAATGTGGGAGCATTGAGGATGCGGAGGGAGTGTTCTTGCTTGCAGGATATGCCAGCAGGGGCGCAGGATGGAGGCCTTGGAGACCTATGAACAAATGCTGGGGAAAAGGTGAAGTGCAACCACATCACGTTTGTGTGCATTGGCAATGCTTGTGCAAGCCTGACAGCCCTGGAAAAGGGAAAAGTGTGGGTCCAGATTCAGCAGCAGCGGCACAATTCATAAAATCAGGCACTGCTAATGAAGACACCTTCTTCAAAACATTTCACCCTGTTTTCCCCTCTTATCGAAATCGTCCTTAAATTTTCATGTTCATTTCTGCAAGTTACTGGTTGAGTAAACCTTTGATAGTTTGCTGAGATGTGGTGTCGTGGAACTCGATGCTTGCAGGGTATGCACAGCAGGGGCACTGGATGAGGCTTTGGCACCAGATGTTGTGTTTGGCACACTATGTAAATCCACTAAGACCAGGGAGTAGTTGAGCAGCTCAGTCTGAACCCTTTCCTAGTGCCAACAAACTCTGATGTGGATTCACGCCAAGAAAGGTCTGGAAGCTAGAAAGCAGGTGCACACTCACAAACATCGCATGGTATGCACAGCAGGGACGTGGGATGGTGGATTTGGAGACCTATGATCAAATTATGGGGGAAGGGGTGAAGCCCAACCACATCATGTTTTTGTGTGATTGCAATGCTTGTGCAAGCCTGGCAGCCCTGGAAAAGGTCAAAAGAGGTCTATGGTGACATTGTCAAAGCTGGAATTGTACCAGATGTTATTCTGAACTCTGCCCTGGTGGACATGTATGCCCAATGTGGGTGCATTGAGGATGCAAAGCAAGGAACTTATGTGTACTCTGTTTATGTACTGGGTGTGGCAGGGAGGCTTTGGAGATTGTGAATGGGTGATGCCTGGTAGGTGAACGTCATGTGTATTCTGATGCCTTTGCCAGTCTTTGAGCACTGAAAAAGTGCAGATGGATCTGTATGTATTTGTAAGCCTATACGTTCTGATGTGAGGTTCTCTGGTTTTATGACAGGAACAAAACAATTGTGATCAGGAAGTGAAGGGCCATCTCCTATTGGAATTCCTCAATCAACATAGCTGGGCCTGAATAAAACATCAATGGACTAGGCCTTTCGTCTTCACTAGGTGTTGCTGCTAAAAAAATAACCGATTGTGAGAGGGTTCCTAATCGAATGATGCTTCCAAGTACAGGTGAAGCAGAGGAATATAACATACTGTTACATCGCACCTTGCACCTAACTTCCCAGCAAAGCGGTGTAGCATCAACCTCGGTTTGAGAGAGAAAGCCACAGTTCTATAGATTAGCGTGATTAATTTTAAAGTCGCACTCGTAAGGTTTAATTCTCCTAAAAAACCCTACTTTCATCTGCCCCTGCCCCTCTCTCTCTCTCTCTCTCTGCACCATACAAACAACCATGTCAACGTTGGAAATAGCCGACACAATAGACACTGAAACGGACCAACAAATCCAGGAAATAGCCCACCAGGACATGACAAACGTGATATACGACAGTTTCGCGTCCAAAGACCATCATACCTTAAAGGTGGGGAACACATAGAAGCGCCTGCCCTACAGGACAAACTCCCATAGTGCCTTGTGGAACGTCCCTTCGGACCGTGAAGAAATAGCAATCTTTGTAGGTATTGGCAAAACTGGGATTACAGATTCGTGACTTTCGCCAAAGAACTAAAAGATGCAAAATTCACAATATTGATAGAAGACAACCTTTTCTTGTTCGACTATGCAAATACAATACAAAATGGTTCGATAATTGAAGGAGGAGAGGCGAGGACATGACGTGGATAGGTGGAAACAACATAAGCTTCACGAAAAGCTCCTAAAAATTGACGCAAACAACTTTGGCTCGATGTCCGGTAACAACAAACGTCAAAAAACAAACAACGACAAGATGTACAATACAATAGAAGTCCTTAACGAAAATGGCCAAAAAATGGATGGAGAATCCGTACGTTCAGGGGATCTCGTTGCAGTCAAGTGTAACATCCGATCTTGATGAATTTTCGTCAAAAGAAACACGGGCTTTCATTCCAACTAGAAGGGGTCAAACTGTTGGCCAAAGCACGGGAGGAGACAGAGTCCAATGACGACGACAACTGGAGCAAAAGCATAGCTTGGTAGAGCTTAAATTAGACATATCTAAACGTTCCATGTAAGGGCCACCATATTTTATAGAGACCATCCTCCTTCTCCTTTTCAAAAAGTCTATCATGTCCCAATGCATGCTCACAACGGATAATAAAAAAATACTGATTTATCATAGTCCAAATCTACTTGTTTACCAAGACGACCCATGGAAAACCCCTCAAACTCTCTCTCAAGTTCCTCCAGTTGGCCCATCCGTCCGGACGTCCTTCTCATAAGTCGTGGCTAGTAGTGCGGAGCAACGCGAAGTCCTAGTATATCTACAAACAAAAGGCGCCACGCTACAACAACGTCAACATGGCCGAGTGGTTAAGGCGATAGACTTGAAATCTATTGGGCTACGCCCGCGCAGGTTCGAACCCTGCTGTTGACGTTTTCTTCCTACATCTTGGTAGTGCATGCACGTCCTTCCAGTCAGAGACGGGAAAGTATCGGACGGAGCTGAAAAAAAGCCCTGTTCTTTTTGAAGGGCTGGAAGAAGTGGGTCCAGACACCAGATTCCTCAACTGGTAAGATTACAACGATGGAAATGACATCATCTCTACTGAAAAATTGTTAGCCAGACTATACAAGTTCTCCTTAATCGTGAAGTGAAACCTCTATGCATCAATCGCTGGAAACCCTGGAACAATCGAACAAACCCTTCCTGTAGTGACCGAACAGGCAGGCCCACACACAACATTCCACCTATGAATGAATTAGGACCCGAAAGGAATAAGCAGTTTCAGGATTTTTCCGACGTTTCCCCTGGCACCTTTTCAGTCACTGTGCAGGGAGGGGTGAGGGCCAATGCACCATTGAATGCCGTGTCGTGCCTGTTTCACTGCACCTTACAGCCTAAGGCAGCTAGATCTCCCCATTCAATATTTTGTTTCCAAGGCTTGTACACAACTGTATGTGATTAAACTTGATGTTGGTGGCTGTTCTGGTGGTTTTTGAATGAAAGGACTTGGAAAATGGGTTGGTGTGTAAGTGCAGGTGCGTATTCAGCTTGGGCAGGGTGGTGTGATGCAAGTGGCACGCGATGTTATGCGCAGAAAGAGGGCTTTTGTGGTTTTTACAAGGTTGGTTTTCTTGGAAGTTGGAGTTCAATTAGCATAGTTGAGACATTATCCTTTCTCTTGTCTATGCAGATATACAAACTTTTGTGTCTGTCCTGGCTTGGTTGAGATTTTCGGGTCACAATCCATACCCTGGTTTGCATTGTACCTCACAGACCTCACTATGTTTTTTCAAAAGAATTTGTTGATCTCTTTCATGACTCCCGTTTCTTTGTAGACTTCAAGGTGACCCTTTATCTGTCCTTGTTGATACCTTCCAGTTGAATGTGATAATTGGTGATACTTATTTTTTTTAGCTGTCTTCATAAAGGGCATTAAGGTGATGTTGACCATGCTTATGTTTGAGTTAGCATGTCATATGAATGCTACATATTTCTACTCTCTTGAGTGTAAAATCTGGATGCTGTCAGTCTGAGCTCAATTGGATTACAGGATTTGTCAGCAGGATTGCTGAGACAAGCCATTTCCACCACAGCCCGCCTGGGAACTTCAGGTATGCAACCAGCAAGCTGTGTCGGTGACTTGTAGTCCATTTACACACGCACTGAAACTCTGTGGATGTTGGCTTGTTGATCTTGGTCGTCCATCTCTGCGTTGCCCTCACTCTTGCTTCTTCTAAGAGACGAGATAATGGTAGCCTTGCATTTGGTTTACTAGCACACTTTAAGTCAACAGGCGATTTCGTAGGCAGCTCCAAAAGCAGCGAGGGAGACTAGGAGAAAATAAAACCACCCAATGAAGGCACAAGGTGATGGTTTTGAAGTGGTATTGTTGAGTTGGATGTGGCTGATAGGGTGTTGACGAACAAGGCCATGGTAGCCAAGGAGGAGAAGCCATTACCTCTGTACCAGAAAGGGCTTTGTGGACTAACTGCTGGTGCAATTGGGGCCAGCGTTGGGAGCCCTGCTGATCTTACTCTGATTCCAGAGGCTCAACGTCGCCATTATAAGAATGTATTCCACCCATTAACACATATTTCAAAGGATGAGGGAGTGTTAGCCCTGTGGAAGGGTGCAGGCCCTACAGTCGTTCGAACCATGGCCCTCAACATGGGATCTCTTGCATCATCTGATCACCAGAGTGTGGAGTTCTTTAGGGACCAATAGAGCTTTGGGGAGATTCCAACTTTCATTGGTACGTAGATTGTCTTTCCCATCATTGGGCAGTAGATGTGCAGTAAATAGCATTTCTGTTCACAGGCAGAATTCACTTCACTTCATTTTCAGATCACAGCAGAAGTGGGCTGGGCAATGTACCCCACCCTCGTTGGCTGACAGTCTACTGCACCCCTGAACATTCGAGCTACTTGATTCACCCATTTCCACAAAAAAACTCAGTTTGTGGAAATTTCCAAAGACAGGTCTCTCATTACCACAAGCTAAGGCCTCTTTGTACAGACAAGCAGCCTTGTAACTGCATAACCGACAATTTGATAAATAACTATGTAGTTCAACTAGAACTGCTCTTACCTGTGTTGTCTTGGCTTACAGTATTGATCCTATTCCCATTGTCTTGCCATCAAATAGGCAGTGGGTGGGCTTCGGTGTTGAGCACGAAGTGAGTTAAAGGCAACACATTAGTGTCCCCAAATAACAAATACAGGTACTTCAAAGTCTCTCCAAGGAAGAATGTCTCCATCTTGTCTCTCTTTGGGGCTGGCACTATAGTCACGTCATCAAGAGATGCATAGCCACCGGAGATGACCTTGGTGAGGGTTTGAAAAGCCTGAAAATTTTCCAACCCCATTTCCGGTACCTACAGAAAACGTGGTGCATAAGACACATTAACATGACCATGTCCACAAGTCATTGTGCACAAACAGATTAGTTTTGAGGGCTAAACTATCCAGGCCATCAGGATTCCTCACAGGTACACCAACTGGCCACACTGGTGATAGTGTAGTTCACAGCATGTTTAAAGAGGTGATGGGTGGCCATATTGCACAGTTTAGTGAGCACAATACGACACAAAGAAGTATTTTTGTAAAACATGGTGACTAGACAAATTATTTGCACCGAGTACTGTGCAAATACTGAGCATATTCATTGCAAAAATCAAGAAAGTATTGGTAAACACTGATTTGAAAAAGAATGCCCAGGGTAATATATGCACAGTACAAGGACTCAAGAGGAAAGGTTTTTCTCTGGTCACTTAACACCTGGGAAGTTGGAGAGCACTGAGAGCTCCGAGTGGCAAACATCTAGAGACTGCTACTAACATTAATGTGGATACTTCCAATGCAGCCAAACAGAGCTAGGATGCCCGCCAGCTATATGTTCGGCGCCTGGCACACGGAGGGGCCCAATGATTATCCAACCCCCAGGCAATCACCCAGTAACACAATGGTGAACTGAGCTTGATACACTTTCGTCACGTTGAAGCTACTTGCTATCCGTAGGAACTGAAGTCTTCCGTTCCGGTGGTGAACACTTCCTCATTTTCAGATGGCCCTATTTGCTTGTCCATTGGGACAATTTACAGTGGTGCCCTGAACTCAATATAATATGGTACTTACATTTTTATCTCGCTCTTAAGATCACACTAAACCATAATGACATGAACCACGTTCCTTGATACAAGAGTTCATCTGTTAAGTAATTCTGGTAGAGGAAGATGCTTACCTCGCTCTCAGAGCAGATTTTTTAACACATTCTTGAAGAGAGGTGACAAGTTGCATGTAGGCACTTACTTCAAGTCCCCAGTAATTCGATATAACACAAATAGTGACTCAACCATTTCTGGGCGAAGAAGGTTATGGCGATCAGCAGGTTTGATGATGATGTCATGCTTAAAAAAGGCATCTGGCTTCCCTCCCTCCACGTTCAGCTTGATACCCTGCTGCAACCCACACCTGCTTTTTAGTTTTGACACAGGAGAGGTTGCCAACTAGGAACCTTATTCCTACCTAGGCCTTGGACCATAGTTTTAAGAGAACATCCTGACAAGCCTCTTGCCTTACTGACAGGGCTCCCAGGAAGGTCTTGCCCACCTAGTGTCCCCACTTGAGGGACTCCACTCTGTCCTCTCTTTCAAGCAACAGTCTGATGGGTCTGGGTACTGGGATGAAAACTTTCCCTTAGACAATATTTTCCCAACGTAGCTTAACAAAGAAGCAGTAGGAAGTCAGGTCTGGAAATCATTGAACACTGAACCAACTAATGCAGGTCAGAACGACAACTGGCCACTTACATTCAAGTTGAAGTAGGCCATCTCTGGTGCCAGACCTGTGGCAGTGACCTCATGAATCTCATAGCATGTCTTTGCCAAGTCTTCTGCCAGATTGAAGTCTTGGATTCCATTTGCACTCAAAAGACCTGCAGCCAAGCTCTTTGCTCACTAAGATTTATCATATCTCAATGTGAGAGCCTAGTAAACTTTAAACTCACATATGAGAGGTAACTAATGATAACATGACAGTAACATCCAAGGTAAGGCAAACAAAAACACGAGGATAAAACATCAAGAGACGGAAGACAATAATACAAAGAGGGAGGAAACCAGAAAGAATGCTGCTCATAACTTAGAGAGTCAATCAAGAATACGAGACAAATCGCCTGTATCATGTATAACAGCGAACAGCTGTTGTAACTCCCACTGACTTCATCAGTTCCCGACACAGCCTGCAGACTTACTGGGTTTCTGTGTCAACATGTGAAGAGTCAGCCAAAATATTTTAGCCTTACAATCATAGATTAACCAAACTTAGAGAACATACTCGTAAGACTTTATTTGCCGTACCCTTGTGGCCATAAACCCCACACCCGGTTTGGACAGAACAAGAGGGAACAGACACTACCTTTGTTAGGGGCTCACTCCAGTAGTGGTTGGTATAAACAATTATTCAGGCTTTCCAGGTATCCTCTAGAAAGGCCCTTCACACAAGTGTCAATCTGCTGTGTATGAGCTGCTCAGCAATTAGACCCCAACAGGGCCATGTTGAAAGTCAGCTCAGATTTAGTTAACCATTGGGACTGTTAGCTAGGGTTCTGTTAGGGTTTTTTGATGGCTAGGGATGGTTCCCACCAGAACGTTCCGGCAGAAGGTTCCAGCGAACCTGTGTAGGATTTAGGGAAGGGCTGAGGCAATGCCCAGCATTTCTTCTGGCCTAGTAGATTGCAGAGAGGAGGAGGAGAAGTCCAGCATCTACAGTAAACTCTATAATTAGCTTTCTTTTGTAGAAGGGAGCAAGGGAGCCAGTTGTCTGATCTTGTTAGTACTAACTAATTCCGGTATTATTCAGCTGTCAAGCTTTTGTACTGCTGCTTGTGAATAGAAGCTTCCTGTCAATATCTCTAGAGTGAGGACAGGTCTAGTTTTCTAACAGTTTATGGGCCCACAAGACGTTACAACTACTTGGAGAGTTGAGCCGACTGATGAGCCTTCAGAGGATGACTTGAAGGATGCCACGTGGAAGCAAAAGAATGAGGCATATGTGATGGTGAACATGAGATCAGAGGTGATAGAGTTGGTAAGGGGCCTTAAAATTGCTCATGAGGTCTCGCAGAAGTTAGACAAACTGCACCAGACAGATGTGGTAGGGCAAATGCTTGCCTCATGGAAACAGCTCATGAACATGAGAATGGGAGAATGTGAGAGCATATCTGCTCACATTGCAAAGGTTAGAGGCATGTGTATGGAAATAGTTGCTCCAGAAATAGTGAGTTGCTTCGGATCATGACCTTGTTGGCACCTTGCCAAAGAGTTATGACATGGTGCAAAGCTCGTTGTCTACTCATGCTGACTTAGAAGTTTGTCACTGGACAACTTCTCATGGAAGAAAACAAGCTGAATAGGAGTAGCTCAAGTATGGACAGTGCTCTCATGGCTACCTCCACCAAGAAAGAGAGGGCATGCTTCCGATGTGGCAAACTTGGCCATTTCCAAAAGGATTGCAAGGTCAACAAGTGGAGAACACTGATTTTCCACTTCATTCACAAATTTCTTGAACGCCTCCAGCACTTGAAGAGAAAGGAGTACAAGAATGTCTTTCTACTCATGTCATCAGTGAAGGTGATAAAGTACCTAGATCCTCCCAGTGATGTTGTCTTCATGGGCCCAGACACATCTGCATGTATCAACTCCAGCCTTTCCTTGGCTCTTGTGGTGGATTCCTTGGGCATTGGGGACTTGTGCTGTTCCCTTTAGCACATCCTTCGCAGAACTGTAGCTCGTGTGACCAGTCCACCTTCAGCCCCAATGCCAATTTTTAAAGGTCCTTGACCCAACCTTCTATGCCACAATGGTGTAGTGTCCATTGTGTCCCCAACATAGGCCTCCTCCTGAGGTCAGACATACTCAGAAGCTTGTAACGTGTGCTTCTTCACATTGCTGGTCCGTACTGCTTGCACCACTTTCTGCCACAAATTGATCATAAGGAGGAATCAGATCCAACAAATATGTAGGCTCAAGGTCAAGTATACAAGTGCACTTGTTCCACATTTGATACAAGGATTGATGCAATGGGGACTCCCTCACTTGAGCAATAACCATATACATCATTTGACAGAAACAAAAGGAAGATTTTGAGGGCATGGAGAAGCCAAATTGACCTCAAGATGGATTGAGAGCTTGTAGGCCCTCTAAAAGCAGAGCAGACCAACACTGCTGTTCCGTCAATGAAAAAACACTATTTTCCTTGCATTGGACTATGCTTGACGAAGGTGCAATAAGATTCTGTGTTGAACGAAGATTAGCTGAATAAGAGTCCACAGAAAAGGAGGGTACATAAAGAGCACCCGAAGAATCTCAAAGCCTGCCATTAGAATCCGAAGCGGGGTAATAATCCATGGGCCCCATGATTCTCTAGTTCAAGGCTGGCTATGGAATCTACTTGCAGAGCGCCTCTATACAAGTGATGAGAGCTTGCTAGGAGACCTTCAAGGGATAGAGCCTGTGGGATCTGCAGATGCTCGTCTGAGTGACTGGTGACCAGCGGTAGATGTAACCGGTGGCGGGCGGTGGGAGAGGCAGGGCAACGTCGTCCATGGTTATTGTAACTAACCGGACAACGGTTGCTTGGATTGTTAGCATCCATGGGTGCCTCTCGCATTCTAGCTAGTTACCAGAATATTGTGATGTAATAGCGGGTTGCAAAATGTCGAGCAGAAGAAATCTCTCGAAACAGCGAAGGTCACCTTCTCCTAGAGCGCGATCTGCCTCTCCGGCCAGACCTGCCGATTTGATTCCTGGAGGGATTTGGAAGAAGATTCCTGTATTTCTGTGGGTCCCTTGCCTCATCGGTAAGTACATACCTCCACTTGTATCGTTGCGATTGCTTGTGAGATCCTACTTGGTGGTGTGCGCTTGTTCATCCGACCCCTGTCGGTCTCTTAGCTCATGCTGGATATACTCCTTATGAGACGTGCTCGGAATTCTCCTTGAGTCATATTATTAGGAGGTAAAAAAATGCAGTAGCTGGTAATTCTCCTAAATGTGTGCGGATTCAACAGGGTATGCAAGAATTGCGGCACATTCTAAAGCTTTCGGGGTAGCCTTCGCGAACAGAAAATTGTTTGTAACTCTCTATGTCGTAAGGTGATGAACATCTCTGATTTTGATTCCAAAAGTGAAATTACTAGGACACAACATACATGGATCAAAGTTAATTCAAGAAGAAAGAGAAGATTGAACATTGCCTAATCTCCTTGCAGCTTATACTGATAGAGTGAAATGGTAAGACCATCATTTGTCAAATCCATCTCACTAAATGAATCGCATAAGTTAGAGCCTTACTGTATACTGGACAGTTCTAGGGAAGAATAGATACTTATGATGTTAGTGTCCATGCATATGTGGAAAGAGGGAGGTGATTCTATTAATTTTAGTGCAAGACATTTTTCCTATGTTTTTACTATTACCTCATTTGAATGAGCTTTGGTTTGCAGCTTCATGTGTGCCGACATTATGAATCGAATCGCACGCGCGATTCATCAGGGTAAGGAGTGGGAATGCCTTGCATATGATCAACTTGCTTTCCACATAATAGTTGCTTTCTAATTAACAAGACATTTTGATCTGATTTACCTATCTTGGGGTGTCACATGCCAACAGTCTCTACAAATGGAGCTGTCTTACACATGGTTGTTGACAGGTTATTTCCTTGCCTACCTTATGGCTTCATGTAAAATTTGTGTTGAATATGACATTGAAAGCATAATCTGTGTATATCACGGTCACGGACTACCTTTAACACGATCATATTCACCTTTTCAAATACAAACATATTAAGTGTTGCTTCACAAGTATATTGTTTCAAATTGAGCGGAGTCCCTTACATGAATGGTTCTCCTCAATGGATACATGGTGGATGCAGGGTTGGCAGTGCAGGATTGCTGATGACACTCTCGCATCTATACAAGTAGGCTCAGCTACCTCTCTCTTTCACAAATATTGTCCACTAATTATGTTCTTAACTATATATTCTTTTTGGAGTCCAAGTTCGCAATCCATGACTATTCTCCTTCGTTTCAAGAAATTGTTGAGCTGCCCATTTGGACATCACGTAGGGGTTTAAACCTCCCCCTAAACTAGCTTTCAATATGCTTCAGTCACTTGACAACTCCTCAAAATAGTTGGGTTGCGCCTCACAGTCAATCAGCTTGTACTCTGAATGAGTGGCATCCATTGAAGAGTGTTTATTAGCTTACAAACTTCAGCTTGCCACCTAAATTCAAGGATCCATTAGCAAACTAGAAACAATAATCAAGAATCTAATTTTGAGCAAACATTCGTGCTCCCACAACAATGTTGTACACGGAATTAGGAGTTAGCGAAACCCTCTTTCAAATGGTGCGAGATATTAGTGAGATTATTAAGGAATTAATTCAATTGTTCGTCATCTTGTTTGATGTTACAAACTTCTTCAGCCTTGCTTGGGCTACAACTGTAAAGTTGCATTCAGTTTCAGATCATCTAATTGCGTCTAGTGGGCTCACATATGACTCAATGGTAGGCTTCATTACAAGGTCTTTCTGGGGTTGTTTGCTCTTGATATCGCCAGCCACTGGTTCAAGATGTATAGGTGTGTAGTTTAGCCCGTCACTTATTAACTCTGTGTGTGTGAGAGAGAGGAATGCAATTCACTATGAAGTGTAATTTGCTTTTCACGGATTTCAACCACATAACCCTAAGTTTGTATGCATTCAATAACTGAAATGGATGAGAGAGATAGTAGAAGATCTCGATTCCTTGCTTTCCCTCCAGCCATCCCGCCATACGATGAATGGCGACAAAGGCTTTTACAGCAAATAAAGCCTTTAGCAAACCTCTTAGAAGTATGTATGAATAGGAATATATGAAAATGAACTATGGAGCATTTTGCAATATGGTACGGTTGTAGCTACACCATCTCCTGATCACAGTTTTTGTGACCTATTTCAGATCCCATCCAACGCGGCTCTAATAACAATAGCATCGTATGCTAAAACAAATGACGCAAATGTTGTGAAAGTTGTTCATCCCCTAGACGCCCAAGAGGCCCTACAGTGGCTCCTCTCTGGTCAAACTTAGTTTATTTATTTATTTATTATTAAATTAAGAAAGGGGACAGAAGCCCTGTTGATCAAATTAAATATGAAGGAGCTACACAGGGGTGGAAAAAATAACCACCCGGGGGGGGGGGGGGGGGGGGGGGCGTGAGGCTTACTGAGGGGGAACATCCCCGGAACCATAGCGAACATGCTAAGAAAGGAGCAAGGAAACCCGAAGAGATGACTTTGAGAAGGAAGGTTTGAGAGAGTGGTGAGGGGGGCCGAGAGAGATGCGGTAGGGGTGGGGGATTAGAAGCAAGGATTCACTGATGGGAAGAAGACAAAGTCAGGAAAAAAGCAATGTGCTAAGTCTTTAAAAAGACTTGAAACCAGCGAGTGATGCGTGGGGATGGTGGAAGTTGATTTGAGGGTGATGCAACTCGGAACCATCGCAGAGACGACTGCAGATGCCAGACTTCTAGAACTGTAGCTGCGCGCGGAATTTGGGGGCTCTAGCACATTTATGGTGCCAGTTGCAATCTCCCTCATCACCTTCACCAGGGGACTTCCCATTGAGAGGGGATGGAATGTTGCCAAGTGAATTTAGAGTTGGAAAAACCGGCGCCGAGCATGCTGCTTTTGGCCCCAGGTGTCATGGAAGTCTTGAAGCAATTTCCTCCCTCGCTGCTCCGAAGTTCTGGAAACAGCTACACAGACAGTTAACCAAGCCTTCCGCCCCTCAGTCAACAGATCTTGGTAAGTATTGAATAATACCGATCTGCCCCTGGGGGGTTTTCCCTCATAAACCCAATCACATCTTGTTTTCCATAAGTTCCACAAGGTAAGCGCTCTAAGAGCAGCCCAAACCAGGCAGATAGTTTGCACTTGACCCACGGTGAAATTCAGAAGCAACAGAGAAGGTGGGGGGGGGGGAAGAGGGGAAGCTATTCCACCAGGAGTAGAAACCAAGAACCAAGTGCCAGACTCTAAACAGCCAAATTGCAAAACATCAGGCAATGTTCAATGGATTCGGGAGAAGAACCACACAGAGAGCAGTTAGGGTTGTCTTCATGGGTGCGTTCTCTGACTGGAAGAATTCTATGCAGGATTTTCCATAGAAAACCGGATAGCATGGCTGGTCTGTCTTTTCTCCATATGTCTCTCCAGATTTTGTCCCATCATTGGTGGTCTAGCAACGGGATGCCCCATTTTGCTTTCCACTTGAATTCAAATGAACGGGGGGGTTTAGGAGGGAGTATCTTTTTTTCACGGAGTACGCAAAGAAAGGGGTCTTTTTCTATCCATCCCTCCCTGGGATCAAATTGCAGGTCTACTAGTGGGCAGCTCAGAAACCAGGTGAGGTTTTCTTGTCCCGCCCATTGGGTCTCCATACCTTGCGGGGGCAGCGGGTTTGGGTTGCCCAGATTATCCAGAACTCTGATGTGAAAGAGGTCAGCTTTATCTGCTTCCATTCTTCGTTGATACTGAAGAAGACCATCTCCATCTGCAGAAAAACCCAGACCTGTTGCTCTAACACCTTGGCAGGCTGTGACCAGCATGACCGGGGTCTGAATCTGCTGACTAGTGGCCATCCAAGTGGGTATTTTTATGACCAATGCATCAGCGAGGAGAGGTTCCATGTACTGAGGCACATTTGCCAGAATGGTGTCCCAGGTTTTAGCTCTTCTGTGCCCAACCATGGTGGCGACTTGTGCCTTGGATAAGAACTGATGATGATAGCGCATGTTTGATATGTGCGTGAATCCTGTCTGCTCCCAAAAAGCCCACTGCGGGGCCTGCGAAAGAAGAATGTCTGAATCCATGTTATAATTAGCAAAAACAGGCTGTCTCAAACACTCCTGGTGAGTCAGAGGCATTCGCTGCGTGAGATTGCCTCTCACGCCATGCCAGGCCCTCCATATGGACTGCCATGGTTTGGAGCCCAAGGAAATAGGCCCTTCTTGATGGGGCCGCAGAAGTAGCTCCCCATATGAAATTACGATTGAGCGCCTTAATTTCTTTGACCATGTCCTCATCTGGGTCCCAAAACTGCCGTAGAAAACCACATTGATGCCACCAAAACCTGGTTAGCAACTAAAGCTCTACCCACAATGGAGAGCATTGCAGCACTCCAGAATGCCGGGTTTTTTTTTAGCCTAGCAATCACATCCTTGAAGCGGTCATGATTTGACATGTTGAGACCTATTTGATGGCCCAGCAGCTTGTGCGTTCGGCCCTCTTGCAGCCACCCAAGACCCATGTCTGCCCCCCATGGCTGACAATGGCTTGTCGTTGCCTCATTATGCAGCTTGGACAAAATGCACATTGATTTTTTTCAATTGACCTTGAGCCCTGTAGCCAAACAGAAGGTGTGGAGAATTTGAAGTGCCTTGTCAACGTTGGCCTTAGTGGAGTTGTCCAACAATAGAGTAGTGTCATCTGCATACATTGAGAGTTTCAGCATCTCCGGGGTCAGTGTGGGCAAGTGAAGGCCAATGATGTCTTGCCTGTAGTGCAACATGTGACCCAACGAGTCCGCCGCTATGAGGAAGAGGAAGGGTGCCAGGGGGCAACCCTGCCGCACCGATCTAGAAATGTGAAAGGGCTTCAATATAACCCCATTAACCATGACCTTGCTGGATGTTGCATGCAAGAGGATGTGGACCCATGTCAGGAAGGGCCCCCCAAACCCTGATTTCTCCATAGCCCCTTCCAGAAAGGTCCAATCAATGGAGTCAAAGGCCTTTTCAAAATCAAGCATTAAGAAGGCCAGCGGCTGGCTGTTTATTTCTGCTCTGTGGAGGGCCTCGTGGGCCAGCAAGATGTTGTCTAAGATCATGCGATCTTTGAGAAAGCCAGTATGCTCTTTCCTAATAATTTTCGGCAGGAGAGGCTGCAACCTCAAGGCCAAGGTCTTTGCGATAATCTTGTAAGTTGAGTTTAGCAAAGTGATTGGCCGGTAGTTGGCCATATCTTCTCTATCTCATTAAAGACTAGAGTAATGAGACCTTCCGCCATCTGCGAGGGCATTATCTGTTTTACTATAATATCATTAGCCATAAGGAGGAAGTCCTCCCCAATTGTATGCCATAGTGCTTTAAAAAGTTCAATTGGGAGACCATCCAGTCCTGGCGACTTTTGTGATGCCAAAGAGTTGACCGCCTGCCCCAATTCATACACTGACAGGGGGGCTGCCAGGTTTGATTTGTCCAGTTGAGAGATCGAGGAGGGGATGTGGTGCAACAAAGCCGCAGTTGCATCTTGTTTCTGCTGCGAGGCATCTCGCCTTTGAAACAGAGCTTGAAAATATGAGGCTGCCACTTCTGCCATGATTTTTGGCTTATCTACCAAACGTCCATCTGCATCTCGCAAAGCTGGGACCATTGTGGCAGCTCGCCACTGCGCAGCCTTAACAAAGAAATATCTACTCATTTTCTCCCCTTTAAGGCTCCAATTGACTCCAGCTTTGACTCTGGAGAATTGCTCCTTGGCGTGTAATAGCATGGAGAGATTCCTCTTGGCATCTTTGTAAGCAGTTATGGTGTGTGCTCCCTCCAAACCCGACTGCAGTTTGAACTGGCAGACTTCCAAGCACTTAGTCAGAGCCTTTTGCCTTCTCGTATTGTCCTTTGCCTTTTCCCTTGCCATGACTTTACAAAGGTCTCTTAAAAGTTCCATCTTCGCCAAGAATCTGGCAGTGGGAGAGACAAGCTGTGTGGTTGCCGATTCCCAGACATTCTGAAGGGTCTGTACGACGATGGGGTCCTGCAATATGCTTGGGTTTAGCTTGAAAAAACCCCTGCCTCTCACTCTGGACCCTCGGGGTGTTGAGCATCAGTTGCACCATGGCATGGTCAAACTCCGGGAGGATAGGCTGCAGCGGGACACTGGTTGACCAAGACTTTAGAGTGTAGGAGCAATAAAATTTGTCCAACCGAGCCTGGCATAGGTGAGGGGGGTCCTTGTTGTTCGACCAAGTGAATTTCAATTCTCCCTGGCTTGGAGACGAAGCGTCGAGCGGCCCCACTAGCAAGCACAAGGCATCCCAGGTGTTCTTTTCTGTCATGGAGAGACCATTCACCAATCTCCCAAGCCTGTCTCTTTTTTCCTCCACCATATTGAAGTCGCCGCCTACCAGCCAGTGCTGGAGATGATGTCACTGCTGCATGTTACATCTGATCTGGTTCCAGAGGTCTATCATGTCTTCCTCCCCATTTGGAGCATAGATGTTTAGAAAACCCACTTGCCCCATTGATTGACCTATGTTCAAGACAAGAACTGCACTCTGCCTTGCAACCAGATCTCATGGGAGACAATGGATTGTTGTAAGGAGGGGGAAGCAAGGATGGCTGTGCCCCCTCTGGAATCCGAGATGGTGGGATTCCAGAAGGTTGTGACCGCTGGCCAAATGGAGGCACCAAGGGAATTAATTTTTTGTTGATTTAATTTATGTTCTTGCAAAAAGATAATATTGGAACCACGTAACAGAGTGGAGGCCCGGGCTCTGACCCTTGCCCTTTTGGGGGCAGAGTGGTCAGAGCCAAGACCTCGCACATTCCAGGAGACAAGAGACAAATTCATGTGGATGTGACTATCAGGCCCACGCTCTTTGCGTGACTTGATGGCCATTGTAGGAGGAAGAAATACTTTGAACGCTTGTTGGCTGGTGGCGGGGTGGTGAACCACTTAAACCCTTGTGGAGGATTGATCAAAACAAGGAGATGATAGGTGAACACAATCGTTGCCTTTTTTCGTTTGCAGTTGTTTTGAAAAGGTACGAAGTGGGTCCCTCCGTCTCTAAGAATTGAAAACATGTCTGCAGAGATGTCCCAGGCTAGAGCTTTTGAAAGGCGAGAGAGGGATTGTGGGGAGGATGGAAGGCCTGCTGAGTTCCACCAGGCTGGCAGGATTTTCTGCTTATGAACATTGTCCAGCAACAAAGTCCGTACCCGTTTACAGTCTGAGTGGTCAAGCACATAAAAGAAGAGGGGGGAGCACGCAATAGAGATGCTCACCTGTGGGGGTGAGTCCACTGTCTCTTCTGTTAGCAGAAAGGTGATGGCGGGATCTGCTGCAACATTTGAGGATGTATTGAAGTGATTTGTGTTTGCCAGCACCAATTGCGTGTTGAGATTTGGCTCCTGCTGGGGTTGCCCTGATTCCGTCTGAGGATGTAGCAGCTGGTAATGCTCATCTACCAGCTTGGAACCTACCTCCATTTTTTTTGTGCCTCTTGCCCACTCAGTTGGGTCTTTGACTCTGCAAGACAGGTAGTGCTTACTCACCCAAATCAATGAGTTATGAGCCCCAGAGGTATCCAAGCCCCTACCAAAAATAACGGGCATGACATGAACAACAGCAAGATCTGGAAGAGAGGCAAAATTTTCAACCATTATGCCAATGTGCTGCATATGAGATAGAGTCAGGTTCAGTTTTGGAAAGAAGTCATTGAGAATGTTTTGCATGAGGGTCAATGCAAGCTCTCTTTCTTTCCCGATGCCGAACTGAAGAGCCAGGGCTTCTGAAACCCATGTAGACCAGAATCCTTGCTTCACACTTGGCATGAAGAAACTGGTGTAATCATCTACAAAATTGTAGAGCAGGGGGGTGACACATATTGCCGCCTTTTCTCTCTGAAATGAGGAACCTGGTTCCCACCCTGGCAGGGGACTGAGCTTGAAAGAATGCAACTCCAGAATCGTTATTGCCACGCTGGTAGAGTCTAGCTGCTGCATATCAGAGACTGAGAAAGGGAAGGAACCCCAAGCCTCCATGATGCGCACTGGGAAGAAGCCCGACCCTGTTGGTTTAATGGGGGACTCCACTTCAATCAATACTGAGCGTCTTTTCCTTATCTTGGAATGAAGCATGTCAACCATTGCTTGATCATCTGAATTTCTTTGAGCTTCTTTCTCCTGCTGTGTTTGATTGGCCTTGGAGGTATCAATTGGCTAGGAGGAGCCCTCCTCCTTTCTTGTGAACTTGATGGTTGGGCAGTCTGCCTTGATATGCCCTTCAGCATTGCAGTGGTAATCTCCTCTTTCATTGCTACTACAATGTAAGAGTCATCCAGGGTGGGGAGTTGGATAGAGGTGCCAATGGCTGCATTTTCAGGCATGAGCACAATCTTGGGGATGCCAATGTCTTCAGTAAGTGTGACTTCGGTATCTACACTGAGAATCTTGTCCTGAGCTGGCTCCAGAACGTTGATTGCCCCTATGAATGAGCCAAAGCTGGCACCTATCTCTGGGAGCGAAGTCAGATATGTGGGAGGTAGGAAGGGGATGGCAATGACTCTCGGCTTCCACAAGATGCCTTTCTTGTGTCCCCAATCCTGGGTCCAAGGAAAAATGTGGACTTTGGAGGCGAAAGTCGGCGTGTTGAAGCGCAGAGCCTTTTCTGCATCTGCTGGCGAGCTAAAGATGATAGCGTAGAAGCCTTTCCCCATTGAAAGGCTAAAGTGTTGTGCCAATCCACCAGTAGTTCCTAGGTGCTCGATAATCCAAGTACGAATTGATTTTCTCGTCCGCGGCTTTCCAGGGAAGTACAAGAGGATGCATGTCTTTGCACAGCTTTTGCACTTGAGCCTGCAATTTAGCTTTGTTCAAATTTATGATAGGCTGCTCCTTGTCTTCTTTCACCGTTGTGTCCTCCCATGCGTTCTCAGTCAACAACGGTGAGGGCGAGGGGGCAGTGGCTGAGGGGCCCTTTCCCAGAATGGAGGCAGCTTCGACTTGCAGCATGGAGGATTTCCTGGTCCAAATCTGATTTTTGGCTTTCGCTGCCGGAGATGAGCCGTCTGATACTCCACCGCGTCTGGCCTTTCTGGAGCCACGACCTCTGGAATCCATGGGACAGAACTGCGATCAACAGGCGTTTTCAGGTAGACGACATGCGCGAGAAGCAAGAGCGCCGGGAATAAGAAGCAAGAGCGCCGGGAATAAGAATTAGAGCGGAGAGGGGAGAGGAGTGAGGTAGTGAGTGGAGTGGTGGGATAGACGTGGATTATGCAAAGGAACGATGTGGAGCGAAGACTGCAAATGCGACAAGCTGTTAGAGATGATAGATAACTGAATCAGCTGATTGCATGTAGAATTACATCAACATCAACAATTAGAGAAAACACATGAGCTCACCTCAATCCTTGGTCTATGCAGCAGTGTGAGGGGGTTAATAAAAGAAGAGAATACTTCTCTTCTTGTAGAGAATGCATGGCGGCTTGGCAGCGTCTCCCTACTGCACTCTTTCAAGACTCATTAAGAGCCGCTGCACCGAGCAGACCACTGCAGGTCTCGGGGAGCCACCGATTAGCGACAAGAGCTTAAGTGCCTGAGACAATGGCAGAGTGTGGGTGTGTGAGCATGGCGGCTCATTAAACCAGCATGGGAAGCCGGGGGGGGGGGGGGGGGGGTGGGAAGAACTCTGTTGGATCTTATGAATGAAGAGAGACTTGAGAAGAGAGACTTGAGAAGAGAGACACATTGAGATGAACACTGGGAAGATGAAATCTCAGCAGATGCTTTAGGTTTCCTTTTTTCGTCATTGCTTTGAGAGAGAGCGCAGGGAGGAGTTGGCTGGGGTAGCGTAGCAGAACTTGCTCATGTTACCGCCTGATGGGGTAACTTGACTTGCAAGAGAGATTGAGGGGGGGGAAGCCGGATGGCCTTTTGCATCGTGAGAGAGATAGGGGAACTGGATCTAGTTTTCACTTTTGAAAAAAATCTTTTTTTGCATTTGAGTTGAACTAACAAAGTAAAGATAATCAAGTCTAGTTTCTATTCCACTTTATGATTCATCAAAATTCCAATTATTGAATCTTTTATAGCAATTACCAATTCAATGGGTCAAGAGCCAATTTGTTCTTCAGCATGGTTTTTCTATTGAATTTTTCAACTTGAAAACTTTTTTTGACTTTTAGATATACTAAAGTGTTTTTCATTCAGTGTGATTTACACCCAAGGTAAAATTTTCATAAATTTTGGATACTTATTGTGATTGATATGATTTTCGAAGACATTAAGCTTAAGAAAATCATAATATTTCACTTTTTATGAGACAATTCTGAAAAATTTAAGATTTTGTCTTTTTCAAAGAAAAAGATTTAAGATTTAAGATTTAAGATTCAAGATTTATAGTAAACATATAGGTTCATCTATGAAAAATATTTAAAAATAAGTTTCTCAATTTTAAAAGGAAAGGGGACAGAGGCCCTTTTAATCAAATTAAATAAAATAAAGGTTCACAAAAGGTGGAAAAAAGAAGCCGTGGAGGCTAATAACAGAGGGGAACTTCCCCGTTGAACTTACCCTAGCGAACCTGGTAAGCAGGGGAGAGACAGAGAGATTCAGAAAAGAGCCTAAGATACAAGCGCGAAGGGGAACTGAGGAAGAAGAGGATTTTGGAGTGGGTAGCTAAGAGACGGGAAATCAAATTCAAATTCAAGACGGGAAATTGAGCTACAGATCGAAGCACAACACAATGTAAATGCTTTGTCTCAAGAAAAATGATATGCTTACCGAAGTTGCGGTGGATGTAGATAGGAATGGAGGGAGAGAGGAGGTTACACATGCCTTCCCGGAACATGATACTTGCACCTGGCGCCAGAGTGGAGGTGAGTACGAACGACCCCGGATTCGAAGGGGCGTGGTTTGAGGCTAGAATTGTTTTTTATGAAGAAGAGAGTCACCGTTGCAGGGTTCGTTACGAGCAGCTGCTTGATGAAAATTACAAGATGTTGGAGGAGTGGGCTGACCCAGATCTCTTACGACCAATTCCCCCTTCCCTAAACATATTTCAGTGGGAAACTGGTGACCCAGTGGAGGCCCTTGATAAAGATGGCTGGTGGGCAGGCAAGGTGATCTGCAAAATGAATGAAGAGCTCTACAAAATCGGATTCGCACAAAACGAAACGTTGGACTTGATTGTCCCCAAAATTCGCACACAGCAAGACTGGGTTGATGGCGCATGGTCCATTGCGAGAGGGTCAATCACCAGTCCTTCCAGTGGACCTTGGGAGTCCATGTTTGCATATGGAGATCAGAAGGGCCACGAAGTGATGGATAGTGTGACTGGCTCTAAGGCATTGAAACAGCCCAATGCGAGGAAACAATACAAAAAGAGGATACCCAAAAGGCCCACAGTCAGGAAGGACCAGCCTGCAAGCAAGCAAAAAAGAAAAGGTACCCTATATTATCACCTTTCTTCTTGTGTGCCATGTGGTGCATCAGTGTTATTTCTAATAGTGTTTATAATTCATCCATGCCATTCACTGAACCAAAAGTCAACTGATAGACTTTGAAATCAGGTGCAGGACCTGGTAGATCACTTGAAAAGAAGCAAAAGGAGACTGTGGATGCCCTGGAGACAGAGGGGACAAGGGGGACAAAGCATTTGAGTCCCACCTCACCATTGTGTGCACTCAGTTCGTCACCTTCCGACAAGACTGCACAAGGGTTTAGTAAGCATAGGCGGGACATTGGGGCTGATTTGGGTGTTTCCAGCAATGGCTCTTCAGCATTGTGTAAGACCTTCTCAGAATTCACAAGAAGCCTCAGTGCATCACCAGATGGAATTTCCATAGATGCCAACAACACAGACAAGGTAACAAGATTCAATTTCTACTGTACATGGTGCCATCGATTGAGTGATAATCCTTTTTGGCTTCAAGATGTTCCCATTTAGCTGAATTGCATGCTGTTTAATTGAGCTATTCATGTCAGCGTTTGTAGCATTCGTCAAATTTTTCTTCTTGGAAAATGTGGTGGAAAGGTGGAGAAAATCAAGCTTGTTGCACACCTAGGATTTTTGAGGGTTGTGCATGTGCACATGCCTCTCCATGATTTTGAAGAAGCCAAAACATCCATTGAAAAAATTACAGCCTATCCCACATTGCCAGCAAGCGAACTCATTGTCCGAGTTGCTCAATAATGCGATAATAGTACTTTCAGATTGAGATTTGCTCTAAGGGTTGCAACATCTCTCAAACTGTGGTCTGTTTTTGGGTGGTTTGGATGACAGGCAACACAGTTGGAGCAAGTGGCATATGTTGCAGTTTTGACGGCCATGCGAGCGCGGTCCAACATGGTTACTTGGAAGGCGCAAGCGTTTCTACTCGACCTACGTGAGGCACTTCACCTCACCAATGAGGACCACCTACGTTTGAGTAAGTTACAATTTCTTGACGATAGTGGCTCTGGTATATAATATGTTGGAGAATCCGACAAGCTTCGCTTGTGTCATATGTTCACAAGCCTAGGAGATGCTCCACAAGACAGGAGATTGAATGCCCATAATTGATTGGCTTTCCCTGAAAGGTAGTAAGTCCTAGGGGCACCAAAAGGATCCATACTTTTTATATCAACCCCACATTTTCTGCTTTGATAGACTTGTGAAAATGGCACAACATATTTTTGAAACAACAGGAGATGGGGGGTTGGTGGTTATTTGACGATGGATAGCGCAATGATGATCACTCCTCAGAATGTCAAGCTCAACGTCCCTGTTGCTGTCTACATCGGCAGATATTTCGGCATTTTTTTTTCCTTGTGCCAAAGTACTCTAATATGGGTCGGTGTACCTTTCTAAGCTTTCATCAAACTTCAAAAGAAGTGTTGTGTTGAACTCTGCAGCAAAGCTCAGGAACCATCATTTTGTAGCTCATACTTGGAAAGTCCTGAACCGTACCATTGGCATTGTCGTCCCCAATGTTGTATCTGAATACCAAGCTTTTGTTGGTTTCAAGTAGATGGGACTCCGACTCCACAGAAGATCTCCATGTCTGTGTGTAAGTTTGTATTATATTTTCCCCTACATCTTTTACCTTCTCATCTTGGAATACTAGACACAACCCCAAGTAGTTGAAGTGGCCGCAACAGTTTGTGCAATCCTTGCCAACGCAGATTTCTCAGCGCTCCAGAATTTTCCTTTTCCAACTCAACTTTCAGTATTTGCCTCATCTGAAATTCACTTCATTATGTACTTGGAATATTCTGAGAAACCTGCCACAACATTGATCCTCCCATGAAAGTTGCATGCACTGTGCACTTCAACTGGAGTATTATTGTAATAGCTTTATGTGTAGATTGTTGATAAGTTTGAATTGATAAATAATCCACATGATGTATTTAGACATTTTTTATCAAACAAATTGGAATAAAAGATACATTCAAAGATGTTGGCATTCATATTTAGAAGCGCGCAGCTGAGTACAAAGTAAGCCAAAGAGAACTAAATCCCTGAAAAGAGTTATCCCCTTGCGCTCTCATTTTTGGAATATTTTTTCTGAATGTTGCTATAAGCTCAAATTAGAGATGTGAAGCATACCGAAAAGAAGAAAATGGGTCGGTCAAGCCTGGGGGCAAGAACCTGCTTATGTTCACCAGCCTTCTTTCTTAACAGGGTGAGCTAGAGCTGAAAAACTTCATAATAACTAACCTCACCTAATCTCCAACCCTGGCCACTACTATGCTTATGGTACGACTGAAGTCTCGCATTGAATCAGCAGAGAATTGGAAGCACGCAAGAGTAGAAACTAGGGTACAAGTTCTGGGAAGCATAAAACGACTGTAAATGATTGCTGTTGGCGATGCTCATCATCCTATCATTACCAATACTAAAACCAACCGATATTTGACATCCCTGTTCATCAAAACCTGTTTGGATTCGGAGGAACCGTCAATGCTGAGGTTCGCTGGGAGACGAGACCAGCACTCGCCACTCGCATCCACCGTACCCTGCGGATGTCCGAACGACAGGAGAACCAGACCCCACCAGAACTCCCCCCCCCTTGCACCAACTCACAGATGTTTGAGGAACGCAACAACTTTGATCACTTTTTCAGGGACCAAACTAGCATGGAAACAGGGGTACATATTTTCATCATTGTCATTTCTTCGCATACTGCAAATCAGATGCGGCAAGCAGAGCAGCCCCAATTCCCGAGGGAGTTGGGGCGGAACAAAAGGAAGAGAGAGGATGATCCATGAGATCAAATCTGTCTTGGGCATCATATCAAACACGCGGCGTGCAAATACCACACTCCAAAAACTGTATCCAGTAGAACAACCTTACCTCCGAACCATCTCGAAGAGTGGTGAGCAGACCTGGCGCAGTAGCTGCCTGAAGAAAGCCCCCTCTCAGTGTCTTGCAATCATCCACCAGCACGGCCATCATCGAAATCTGCCCCCTTGCTGGCATCCGCCCTCTTTTTGTGTCTTCCCAGCTCATGCAAAAGCAGTCCCTTTGCAATATATAACAACAATTTGACATGAAGTGGATTCTTAACTGACAAAATAATCAGAAGAACTGAAAGCCAGAATACTCACCAATAGAACCCAATTATAAAAGACATTTTTTTGAAACGCAGATCCAAAAGTGAAGACAAATGCTGCTGTGATGAACTGAAAGTACATCACCAAAAAAATAATAGTTGACTCCCAATTATCTCCAGGGATCCACCAGCTTGCTCCATGTGAATAGCTGCATGGAAACACCCAAATGAAAGACGTCAACAAATCATTCATACACATTACTGGAAGTGCAACTTTCATGAGCACAATCTCCAGAAACATGTTTTTAGGAGTGTGATGAGCCACACCCCTACCACTGATGCCACATTCAATGGCCCCAATAGACTCATTGTCGGTCGCACCTGCAACTCATTCCCATCCCACCATCATCTGTGACCTCAGTGTAAACCATTTGTCACAAGCTTATATCCGGGTATATTGGTCTGTGTTAAACATGCCTGAACTGGTAGTCATGTGTACAAACAATCACCACAAAACTTTGCATTAAACCTACTGTGAAAACTGCCTTGGTGTGTCTTTGTTGACGGATGACTTTAATGATGCACATTGGGTGGTTGATCAATACAGAGCTTCCAATCAAAGTCATTCTGTAGGAACTTGTACATCCTGAGCCCCAAAGCTTAACAACTAACCAACTTCATGATGAAAGAGACCAGACTTGCCCAGGTTGTCTTCTGGGTAACTTAAAGTCATAGCATAACCCAGACTTAACACTGCCACTCCATCGATAAAAATGTAATCCATTTGGCAAAGGATGAGGCCATACCTGCAAAACATGCCGTCAACGGGTTGAGAGGAGCATCACTAACTCCAGGACTGGAAACTTACCCACACACCAGGGTGGAGTCTATCAATGTGGCTCTTATTGTCAAAAACTAAAGGTAGGTGGTGCAACTCTCCCCCTATGACCTGTTCGATGGCTCTAGAAAGAGGCTATGCTGGTAGTGGCTGCATTTCTTAGCTCCTGGCTTGTCATCGGCCCCACATCTGCCTTGGTTTCCATTCCTACAATGGTATATAAACAGCCAAATGATATTGCAGACATTGGTGAAAACCCCGTGTGGTAACCTCAATGTATTAACAAACTATTTTATGTAGATTGTTTGCTAACTTCCTTGCACAGTGGCATACCTCAAGAGATTGGAGACAGCAGTCTGATCGTCCCAAAGCACTAGCGGTAGGGAGTCGCCAGCATCATCACATAGTGTCATGAGTTGCTGCTTCACATGGTTCCGCTGCCCTTGCATCTCCACCTCCCCTTTCTTATCCAACCTGCCCATGTTCACCTCTCTTATTCTCTGCCGAGCATATATGTAGCACACAACTCACATCCAAATGCTCAAGCCACCCCATCTTCTTCATACTCCATCAATCCAGAGCTCAAAACCGAGGCACTGTAGTCTGTACAATCTCCAAAGATGACCAGAGACAAGCTTGAAATAGCTTGAAAGATAGCTTGAAATTCCATGGCAGTGACACAAGCACTCCACACACTTCGAGTTGGAACCGACTCATAGGGATGAAGAAGAGAACCTAGCATAGAAGCAGTAATCGACGCCATTCTCAACAGACTTGAGCTGGATGCTTGCAAAAGTGTCGGAATAGAACTTGGCACCCAGCAGCACAGCATCATCCTCTTGCTCCTGTTCAATATATGAGCTCCTCCCCATTAACTGCCTTTATCACAGCTCAAGCAGGCTTACCTGCCTTCCCTTCAAAGAACCAGGACGATACCTGCATGACTAAGTTGGGGATATGCGATAAGGAGCTTGATTTACTGAAAAATAGATACACTGTATTGGAAGCAATAACAGGGCTGACTTAGCACTGTGGAGAACCTTGTCTTGTCTCTTAGCCCTCTACAGAGTATAATACACATCCATGCACACAGAACCTTGACATGAGTATTATTGACCAGTACCAGTGTGTACACCTCTCATTGTTGACATGCATTTAGCCTTACATGGATGTCCCTTGAAATATACAGGTAGTATTGGCGCACATTCTGTGAGCACACTATTTCTTGGAATTAGAAAAAAAGGCTGTCAAGCATTGTTGCAGAGATGGCATAGCAGGGCAGATTCTGGAGAATCCTCCCCCCTTTGCCCCTCCCGCTTTCTCACCTGGTATCCACCCCGGTCTTTACATACTAGATCCACACCCCCACAGAGCTCATGAAACATGATGCTACAACTCAAAATACATCATTTCTTTCCATTGTGAGGAGCCTAGGATTGCCCCTCATCCGAATTCTGGTTGTGTGATAGCACTATCTCTAAGCTACCATAAAGTGACTTCCTCATTCAATCTAGCATATGTAAAGGTGAGTTAGTGTTTGGCTCAAGTGCTTTGCTGTGAGGGCAAGGACTCGGTGCTAAGAGGGCAAGGAGTGATGTACTGAGCATCTTCGTTGCCCTTGCGGTGGAGAACGCCCTGCGACCCATGACGTCGTCTGGGATGCAGCTGCCGGTTCGCGATGTTGGAACAAGTGCACGTACTCCCATCCACCGGCGATCCCCATTCCACACGACCCGACGGGTTGACATTGTTCTCTCACATACGAATTGCGTACATTGGCGGGACGTTGTCATCGTTGATCCTATTAGGTTGGATCTCTCTCCGCATAGCCATTACAGGGAGTTGTTGCTTTTGTAGCTTGCGCAGGGAAAGGGAAAGGAGCGGCGACACTCCACATACACCTTCCTTTGACAGTCGAGATCTTTGGTTGTTTGCATCATCAGTTCAACGACTTCCCTTGGAAGCCCATACGCCTCTCTGTTCTTGTAGCTTTCTTTAGACAACGAGCTGTTGCTATGCAAAAGGCTCGGGCTCAATCTATTTTACGTCGGGCAGAGGTTGCTGGGGCGGCTTCATCTCGCCTTCCGGCACTTTCTGATCCATCCCGTTTCCTGTTGTCTGACCTTCTTCAGGCCGTAGGTGATATTAGAATAGTTTGATTTCTTTCTTTGTGTCAATATATCTAGCTCTACGAGGTTTGGTTTTTCCCTCATGGGGACAGTTTACTTGTACCCATTTGTACAGTCACCCCACTTGGGTCATTTTATAAAGCTATGCAGGTTGACTTCTACTGAGCAGTCCTGACTCATTCCTTTCTAGATTCTAGATTCTTGACTGCTAGTTGCTTGCACATAAATGCTTAAAGATGATATTTTCATCCAAATGTGACTTTCTACATCCATATTGTACATGGTTCAGGGTTCCAATGTGCCCTAATTGGCTCCCTTCTCTCTCTCGTCGTTTTCTCCTTCCCCAAGCCCTTGATGAATTAACCAAACCTTTCACAGATCGAAGACCTCCAGACCTGCACCAGAAAAATCATTCTTCATCTTTGCATGGCTTTGTGACTGAGTTACAACGTCACTGGTGTCTGCCTGTGTGGTTGAAGAGGACTGAGAAGCGAACAGGCCAGCGAGTGATGAAACTTGGTCTCTTGTGCCTCTTGCAGATGACACTCCACTCTTCATCTTTGCAATTTTTCTGACTGTCTGATGGCGTCACTAATGTCTGATTGTAGGTGTGAAGAGCAGAAACTGTACTTTTCACCTGTGACGACTTGCACTTCTGCTGTACCAGACATAGTTTGTGACAGATGCTCAGCAGCTCCAGTCTTCTTCTTCTGAGCAACTTTTCTCTTCTTTGCAGGGCTCGGTGACGGATTCATGATATCACGAATGTGTACTGCCTGTGAAGACGAATTTGGAGCAGGTCCAGTCTTCTTTTGCCGGGCTTTGCTTACCGAAGTTGCGGTGGATGTAGATAGGAATGGAGGGAGAGAGGAGGTTACACATGCCTTCCCGGAACATGATACTTGCACCTGGCGCCAGAGTGGAGGTGAGTACGAACGACCCCGGATTCGAAGGGGCGTGGTTTGAGGCTAGAATTGTTTTTTATGAAGAAGAGAGTCACCGTTGTAGGGTTCGTTACGAGCAGCTGCTTGATGAAAATTACAAGATGTTGGAGGAGTGGGCTGACCCAGATCTCTTACGACCAATTCCCCCTTCCCTAAACATATTTCAGTGGGAAACTGGTGACCCAGTGGAGGCCCTTGATAACGATGGCTGGTGGGCAGGCAAGGTGATCTGCAAAATGAATGACGAGCTCTACAAAATCGGATTCGCACAAAACGAAACGTTGGACTTGGTTGTCCCCAAAATTCGCACACGGCAAGATTGGGTTGATGGTGCATGGTCCATTGCGAGAGGGTCAATCACCAGTCCTTCCAGTGGACCTTGGGAGTCCATGTTTGCATATGGAGGTCAGAAGGGCTACCAAGTGATGGATAGTGTGACTGGCTCTAAGGCATTGAAACAGCCCAATGCGAGGAAACAATACAAAAAGAGGATACCCAAAAGGCCCACAGTCAGGAAGGACCAGCCTGCAAGCAAGCAAAAAAGAAAAGGTACCCTATATTATCACCTTTCTTCTTGTGTGCCATGTGGTGCATCAGTGTTATATCTAATAGTGTTTATAATTCATCCATGCCATTCACTGAACCAAAAGTCAACTGATAGACTTTGAAATCAGGTGCAGGACCTGATAGATCACTTGAAAAGAAGCAAAAGGAGACTGTGGATGCCCTGGAGACAGAGGGGACAAGGGGAACAAAGCATTTGAGTCCCACCTCACCATTGTGTGCACTCAGTTCGTCACCTTCCAACAAGACTGCACAAGGGTTTAGTAAGCATAGGAGGGACTTTGTGGCTGATTTGGGTGTTTCCAGCAATGGCTCTTCAGCATTGTGTAAGACCTTCTCAGAATTCACAAGAAGCCTCAGTGCATCACCAGATGGAATTTCCACAGATGCCAACAACACAGACAAGGTAACAAGATTCAATTTCTACTGTACATGGTGCCATCGATTGAGTGATAATCCTTTTTGGCTTCAAGATGTTCCCATTTAGCTGAATTGCATGCTGTTTAATTGAGCTATTCATGTCAGCGTTTGTAGCATTCGTCAAATTTTTCTTCTTGGAAAATGTGGTGGAAAGGTGGAGAAAATCAAGCTTGTTGCACACCTAGGATTTTTGAGGGTTGTGCATGTGCACATGCCTCTCCATGATTTTGAAGAAGCCAAAAAATCCATTGAAAATATTACAGCTTATCCCACATTGCGAGCAAGCAAACTCGTTGTCCGAGTTGCTCAATAATGCGATAATAGTACTTTCAGATTGAGATTTGCTCTAGGGGTTGCAACATCTCTCAAATTGTGGTCTGTTTTTGGGTGGTTTGGATGACAGGCAACACAGTTGGAGCAAGTGGCATATGTTGCAGTTTTGACGGCCATGCGAGCGCGGTCCAACATGGTTACTTGGAAGGCGCAAGCGTTTCTACTCGACCTACGTGAGGCACTTCACCTCACCAATGAGGACCACCTACGTTTGAGTAAGTTACAATTTCTTGACGATAGTGGCTCTGGTATATAATATGTTGGAGAATCCGACAAAGCTTCGCTTGTGTCATATGTTCACAAGCCTAGGAGATGCTGCACAAGACAGGAGATTGAATGCCCATAATTGATTGGCTTTACCCTGAAAGGTAGTAAGTCCTAGGGGCACCAAAAGGATCCATACTTTTTACATCAACCCCACATTTTCTGCTTTGATAGACTTGTGAAAATGGCACAACATATTTTTGAAACAACAGGAGATGGGGGGTTGGTGGTTATTTGACGATGGATAGCGCAATGATGATCACTCCTCAGAATGTCAAGTTCAACGTCCCTGTTGCAGTCTACATTGGCAGATATTTCGGCATTTTTTTTTCCTTGTGCCAAAGTACTCTAATATGGGTCGGTGTACCTCTCTAAGCTTTCATCAAACTTCAAAAGAAGTGTTGTGTTGAACTCTGCAGCAAAGCTCAGGAACCATCATTTTGTAGCTCATACTTGGAAAGTCCTGAACTGTACCATTGGCATTGTCGTCCCCAATGTTGTATCTGAATACCAAGCTTTTGTTGGTTTCAAGTAGATGGACTCAGACTCCACAGAAGATGTCCATGTATGTGTGTAAGTTTGTATTATATTTTCCCTATAATTCCAACACGGTCTTAGTGGTGAAAAAAAATGTCAATATCATATGATAATTTTTTATATATCACACGTACAAGATTGATATTGTTTTTGGTCATCACCAGCTAATATGACAAGCACACTGATGCACTGGGTGTTTTTAACGCACAATCTTTGTGTGGAGGCGCTACGAACCTATGAAAGAACAATTTTCACACGACTACTGTTACAAAAACGTTAGGTCAAAAGTTCGAGATGTCACCATTCGAAACTGTAAGATGGGAATATGCATGGAGGCGGAAGAGGAGCTCCGCGTTCTGCGGTGAGAGGATTGGTTCCTTCGCAATCCTCCGTAGTTTCTCCCCAGGCAACCCTAAGCCTTGGCCTGCTTTGAGCCCCCAATCATGCCAAGCAGGCTTCCTTAAGCTCTCATATCGCTGGTTCGTAAACAGATTTCCTTCCTAAAGCAGCAACTGTTGCTAAGGTTAAGATGAATACATCCTTTTCATCCTTTCGGCATGCTTGACGGTCCTTTCCCAAGTCACCTCTAATAACTCTCCTTAAAGCACAGCCGCCATGCTCTCAGGCCACTTCCCCAAAACACTTGTCTTCGATCATATCCAATCACCCCCTGTCATCCAAGTAATGAGCACTGCCAATCCCTGCCTTCAGCCACCAAGTTGTCGCCTTTACTAAATTCATTCCCCCAGCCACATTCCCGTTGGTGCTTCCCCCGTTGATCAGTCTCTGGCATTCGACCTTGCGAGAGCTCCGCTGATCTTCCTCGAGTCTTCTCCCTTGCGTGAGCCGCTTTGCAGTAATCTGGGTCTTGGGTCAGCTCTCTCTCGCTGGTCCCAGATTCCCATCTCGTTGTCTGTGGCTCATACCCTTCTTCTACTCTTTCACCTCAATCTTTCCCTCTTCCTCTATGGCACCTTTTCTCAACAAAGCTTTCATCTCTGCTCCAGCCAGATCGGGGCCTCCAAGGTTCACAGATCCCCGTCGGCTCCACCCCTCGACTGGAACAGGCTTCTTCATAGCACATCAAATTCACTCCATGAGACTCAGCTCCCATCGTTCAGCTCAGAGACCTCATTCCTCAGTCCACGATGCTTTGGGACTCCCCTCTTTGCCCACCTACCAGGGATCTCATGCAACATGGAACCCAGACTTCCAGACTTCCGTTCCAGACAGCCCGCCTTCAGACAATTCGGGAGAATCCCTCAGTGATGCGGAGGCCCTGCAACTTGCTATGAAGGAAGATGACCCGCTAGTTCCAGTGGAGCTCAGCCAGATAGAGTCTGATGTAGAGCACATCGAAACCAAAGGGGTCCTTCTGCACTTCCCAGGCAGACGAGTGAGCAGAAATCAAGCAAGGGATTGGGCAATTCGCCATTTTGGAGGATCTGGTGACCTTCTTCATCACTTCTGCCACGCTAGAGGTAATGGATTCTTCTCCATCCTCTTTCACTCCAAGGAAGCAGCTGATAGAGCACTCGCGTTCAACCCTCAACTGCATGGACTCAACGTCAACATTTTCCCTTGGTCTAAATGCATGTGCAATAGGAACGGCAAAATTTGGAGTCCAAGGATCATATCGATCCCTTACTTCCCGATCAATACTTATTCAGCCTTCCTGCGATTGGGAATTTCTTTGGAGCATTTCTTGGTTGCTTGGTAGTTTTCGATCCTAGTATGTGTCTATCAGCCCTGAGACAGCGACCACAATGGAGGGGAGCAACAATTTCCTCAAGGGCTCATGAGAATGGTTTTGCCAAGATTGTGGTGCTCATGCCTAATGACAAATTATTACCAGCTTTCATCAGGCTACCTATCGACAATCAGGGCAATTTCTTCTCAGTTAAAGTGTCCGAGGACACGTCGGCTTTGGCCTGTTATTGTTGTGGAAAATCAGGGCACCGCAAGGCACAATGCCCGTAGGCCAAGAAGAACACAAAGCTCAAAATCAAGCTGAGCCTGGAAGATCATCACTTATTAAAAAATCTGCTCCAGCCACTATTCCCCGCCACCAGATTCCCCTCAACCATCAACACAACTCCTTCTTTCACCCTATCCCTCTGCAGGATGCTAGCCTGCTGCAGGCGAAAGTTCATTCCTACCAACAATGAGACTCAGCGGTCAACCAGATTTCAACCTCCCCACCTGCGAAGAAAAGGAGACAAATCATCGACCCCATGATTGTGGAAGCTACCTCAGCATCGGCTTCTAAAGTAAGGAAAGGCTTAGGACCACTCAACCCAGAATTCGAGGCGGCAAGTATCCAAGGCTCATCTTCATCAAGCATTCTCAAAGCACATCTTCCAGCATCCCTTCCAGAGGCACCAACCCCACTCCCAATACCCCAAATCATCTCTTGGGAATTAGAACAGGCGAAAGGCAAGGGGAAAGTATGCCCCAACATCCACATCAGGCCTCCAGTCGACCAGGTTCTAGCACAGCTTCCCCTGGCACACAACCCAACGATAGCAAAAATCTGTGCCACTCTTGGCTCCTTCCCTAACCTACCACTAGCAGGTTGTTCACAGCTATCATCTAAGGGGGAGCCGGCTGCCACTTGCCTTACCCCACTGATCTTCAGAAGGAATCCCAATCCAGCATTTCTCGTCACTGCTAGGGACAACATGAGCTTTGACTCTATTTGGATCTCAATGCAAGACATTCAATCCTTCCTGTCCAAATGCCCTATGGACAATTCCCCCATTCCCACCTTATGCAACAAAATTCATGCTTATCTAAAAAACAACCTCCCCCTCTACTCTCTTCTCCCTCACTCTTTGGTCACCTGGGGCTCTTACATAGAAGCCTTCCCTGGCTTGCGTCAGGACCTTTCTCCCAATACCAATATATTGGCTCTAATGGATGAGGATCTCCTAAACTCCAGCGGTAACACTGTTCCAGGAGTCTGGGCTGAGCAGGATCACTTTGTCGGTCCTTGCATCCCAAGCAAGGCCCTGACCAGAGCCAAAGACACCTTAGGCAACGCGCTCACGGTTCTCAATGCCATACTGGATCCAAAGGCTCTCTGTCAACCTCCAGCTCCTCCGAACTGCAGATCTCGCAATTCTTCACGCAGCACTCACCGGTGGTTTCACAACAGCCCTTCAAGCCCTGCCTCCAGGTGTCATCTCAACTGCCTTCCCCAACGCCTGCACCCTTCTCTTCTCCATCTGACCTTTGGCGACCAAGAAACCAGAGCGTTTGCCAGCACTCATCACTACTGTCAGGGCTACCTGGGGTCACAATGGGCTCATTTGCACATGCTCCAGTGACCTCACCTGTCTTTGGGCAGACAAAATTCCACATTCATGGGAGGGACACAGAAATCCCTCTTCAACCTCCCCTGAATTTGACAGATCCGAGATCAACTGGAAGCACGCTCGATCGTCTTCAGCAGCAAGGCTCCACTTCCATCGCTAGGATTTCTTCGTTGCATGCTACACCACCTCTTGACTGCCCTGCCTCGCCTCTTATCCCGCTGCACGCCGTTCCGTTCTCCCTCACTCATCACCATAGGGCTCCAACCCTTATTTCCCTCAGGTCTTAGTTAAGTCCACGTTCAACTCGACGTGGCTTTTGTCTCTCCCTCAAACGGTTGTAACTCCGCTTTATTAAGAGTGTTAACTCTATATTTTAGGCCATACGCCTCTGATTTTAGGTGGTGGTCACTAGCCCAGGAAAAGGGCTCTCAGATACTGTTCTCAGGCATCCGGCACGGTCTCCGTGCGATCAGCCTCATGGCAGCCTTGTGGCACTCTAAGGGTTTTTATTTTTTCCCTTCAATAATCCCAAATAAAGCTTCCAGTGCCAGACCCCTGTTCTCAAAAAAAAAAAAAAAAAAAAAAAAAAAACTGTAAATGTGACATTGACACATCAGTCAGCCACGCGATATAGTTCCTGAAGATGGTAAGGTTCACACTTCGTTTACTATTACTCTCTAGTTTTTGAAGATGGTAAGGTCCATACACATTGTTTTCTGCTAATCTGAATAATGACTAGGTGTGCTTAAAAATCCTTAGCACCCTATTTTTCTCTTGTTACTATCTGATATTTTAGTTTAACATTTGGCATGTTGTAGACATAAAGGTCACTCTGGAGCCATTAGTAGTCTGCCACGCTCGAACAGTTTCTGAAGATGTTAAGCTCCACTTCTTGTCACTCTGGAGCCATAAATTTCAAAGCCTCTGTTCCAGTGGCCTCCTCTTCCCTTGTAGCATTCTTATTCTCAAATGCTTGTGGCCCAGGTGAGTATGTGGCCCATGCACATCGTGTAGGGTTGACAGTGTGAATATGCATGAGCTCGATGACATTGGCGACTTTGAATGCTTGAGGACCAACAGGGCCATGGATGCTAAGGCAAGCTCTTTCAAATAAAAAGTAACTCCTTTCTTACCTACCCTGTAGTAATGAAAACTGTGTCTTGTGGGATGGGCTACAGGTGGAAAGTTGTTGTTGTCCTTTGCTCTCAATTTGCACTCAACACGTGCTACTTGATTGAAGTCTATGGCTTGATTTTGCAGACTGCAACTGTGGCCTCCTAGTCTCCAGCATTTGTCGCTTGAGAAGATCTTCCACACTACTTACCAAGGATTCTGAATACATTTCGACTGTACAGACTGCAGGACAGAATATTCAGACACCACCCGCCTGCATGTATAGCCAGGGCCTGCTTGGAAGTCCCAGTTCTGATCCTTCTTGATGTAAGAGGGAACAGGGTTTATTGTCAATGGCATGAGACTGGGATGGCTGGCAATTCAGCTACATTGTGTGCACCTCAAGCACATCAGACTTGTATCTAGCTCTAGAGCTGTATCCAGCCATTTGCATCATTGACTGTAAGTCTTGTGTCCTCCTGTGATGAGCCAACTTTCCATATACTAGAGTACTTTTCATTTGGTTGCCTTTGGACAGTAGAGCTACATCTCAACAAATCTCACTGACAAGTATATGTTGTGATCTGGGTTCTTTTCAATTATCTATTTGTCAAGACCGACAATTCCTAGGAATGTAAGTCTTAAAGGGGTGCATCTCTGCATTGCATCCTTAAAAGTGGCTGTGGGGTCAAAGCAGGTTCCAAAGAACCCAGAAGAGAGAATGGCAGATGAGAGGGAAGGAGCTGACACTCTCCAAGTTTTGTTGCAGTGATTCTCATTTTCTGCTGAACACACATTCTCCCTCTTCTCCTCCCTACACCCCACACAATCACATCTTGCAATGTGTTCTGCCCTGGTTGCCTTGATCCAAGAATGCTTATATACAACACGCTTCAGTACTGAAGCTTCCAAGAAATGGTTGACCGGTTACACACTTTGGGTGGTGCTGAATTCAAATCCACATCTAGGGTGGATATTAGACCAGGTCCATCTGCAGGCAGGGGCATTCCTTCATCAAAGTGGTACATGATTTCAAGAACCAAGGGGGATGATGGGGAAATTGGCTGGAATGGAGGTTAATAACACATCTTGCTCCAATGAAAATGTACAGACACTTTCAGTGGAACGGTGATCTCGACAGAGATGCTACCTGGCATTATGTCTTGTGGAGGATCATGCCCTCTGGTGATTTTGTTACAAGATCAAGAGGCAGGCCTTGTTCGTTCTGGCATTTGCCTCTCAAGCCCAGGTGAGGCCAGTCATGCTTTACTTTGATGTGACAATGTGGGTTTTAGGGGTTGAAACTTAAAACATGTTGCATCAGCCAGGATGCCTACTGTGTCGACCATTGTGGAAGCAGTGCATGTCAGGGGATCGTTGTTACAGCTGTAACCAATGCCATCAGTGAACATTGTGGTTAGATAATAGGAACATTTGAGTGCTACAATTCTCCTTACAGCAACTGCCAGGCTGGATTGGTGACAACAGATGTGACCCTTTTTTTTGAACTGGAGTTAACAAATGCCCCATGCATGGTCTTCAAGGAGCTAGTTTGTGCTGGTAAGCCTGCAGGAAATTGTGACCACAGCAACTGGCAATCTAGTGGCTAAGAAGGGTCATCAGGCCCGTTGTTGCATCCAGTGGCTTTTTGATTGGGAGGATGCTGCTTTGGGAGGATGTACCTTTTGTCTCAGCCCTTTGAGGTACCCTGCAGAGCCTTGGTCTGTATTGCAGTGAGACCATGTAGTTAATGTCATGCATGTCTGCACTAACACTTAAGTTGGGCCCCAAAAGTTCTTAAGATTTTAACAGGTGAAGTGAGTTCAATGAGTACATAATTTTCAGAGGTTGGTTTGATGGTGGACAAGGTTGTTTGCTGCCGGGATAGTCCTTGGTGGTATGTCAGGTGCTCCACTTGGGAGCAATGTGCATGCAATCAAGGGGATGCAATGTTTATGTCAGACTCTTGGTTTACACTGTGATTGTAAGTTGTATTTCTTACAATCTGGACTTTAATGGGAGGATCATTGTTGTGGCAGATTTCTCAGAATATTCCATGATCAAGGTGGCTGCCGTTGACATGCGCTTATGAGAAGCCAGCCTTGGGAATCTTCTTTGCCCTTTCAACAAGTGGGCGCAAAATGGGATTTTCACTCACTATGCTATACCAGGAGCTGCAAAGCACTTCAAATGGCCCAACATTCAGAGGGAAGCAGGCAGCTGGTCAGTACATAATAAAATGAATTTCAGATTACGCAAATAGTGAAAGTTGAGTTGGAAAAGGAAAATTCTGGAGGGCTGAGAAGTCTGCGTTGGCAAGGATTGCACAAACTGCTGAGGCCACTTCAACTACTTGGGGTTGTGTCTCTTCTTCCAAGACGAGAAGGTAAAAGAAATGACGCAGAACTTTCATTCTTCATGTGGCATTTCTATGCACACAACAACCATATCACATCTATGTCAACATAGCTCAAAGTCTGATACTTGGATTCGGAGCAACTAGCTCCATATATCCAGAATATACAGTTGTCAGAGACGAAATCATGCGTGCCTTCAACATAGATTTGACATATGCAAACTTTAAAAAGCATTGGGGGAGTCGATGAACAACAAGTATCAAGATGCACACTCTAGCTTAAATCAGTGACATTTTGACATAGATGTAAGATGGTTGTCGCGTGCATAGAAATGCCGCATGAAGAATGAAACGTCTATGTCATTTTCTCTACAATTCCAACACAATCTTAGTGGGTGAAAAAAAATGTCAATATCACATGATAACTTTTCATGTATCATATGTACAAGATTGATATTATTTTCGGTCATCACCAGCTAGCACACTGATGCAGTGGGTGTTTTTTATGCACAATATTTGTGTGGAGGAGCTATGAACATATGAAAGAACTTATTTAAGCCAAAGTGTGCATCTTGCTATGGAGTTTGCAATAAAGCTCCCCGAATTTGTTGACTGGCAATACATCAAGGTAACTTCATTTATAGCCTTTCATTCAATTTGATTGAGGAATTTGATGTTTATATCTAGTCATGACCAACCCAATATTCTATGGAGGGGTGGTTCACCACTGCAGGATGGATCTAAGTGGTGGCCTTCATGATGCGGGCGACCATGTGAAGTTTGGACTGCCCATGGCTTTCACTGCCACTTTGCTAGCATGGAGTGTATTGGAGTATGATCCCATCATGGATGCAACCCAACAGTTAAGTCCTGCCACTGAATCCATCCGTTGGGTAACCGACTACCTGATCATAAATTCCATTTGTATATTAATGGAGCAGCACAAGATCTAAGTCCCAATACAGGTTGGAAAGGATTCACGTAGAAAATCCAGACGAATTAGGAGTTGAAGGCTTTGGTGGATGTTGTGTACCCAATGATAGACCAGATGTGAGAGATTATCACCATGGAAAGGCAGCAACGAGCTCCACCGGAGTGCACACGAGAGTGACTAATGTTATAAAAACGTTAGGTCCAAAGTTCAAGATGGATATGTCTCTTTGCGATGAGTGTTATTCAGGTGAACAAGTTCATCAAATCGTTTATCAATTGGGATCTCTGTGCACCATCTGGCCATACTATCATGTGCAAAAATTCAAAACATGGTCGGTTGTATACTTGGAAATGTATGCTTGGGTCTTGTGGGGAGCTTGGTCGCTCATATCTCGGGGGTTGATACTCTGGATCGCTATCTAGGTCACCTGGGTCTTGGCTGGATCCTCCTCCGCGATCACCTCCTCGGCCTGAGGGAGAAAACTTATCCAAACCCATTGGAAGTTTGAATGAGGCTCTCTTATCATCCAAAATTGACTTTATGAGGCAAGCAATAGCAGCGACCAATGTCGGACTGTCCCCAGTCCACGAGATCCCCTCACTGATATATAAAACACGGTCTTCTCACTTCAGGAGAAAAGTCCAATCCCTCGACGATACCATTCCATAACCACTATCCCTGACCAACATATAACTATAGGCTTGCAAGACGGCGTTATACATGATTCTCTCCCTTTGTCGGAAATCCCCGGTTAGAGCACTTTGACAAGCCCCGTACAGGCTATCTGATAGGATCAGTTGTGCTACTAATGCTAGTCTCTTCACCTCTCCTACCATGAGGCATTTTTCACCCTTTTAATACCACAAGATCAGCATATGAGGTGCGCACTGCGACATCAAAGAGCTCACTTGTGTGCTCATCTGAACCGGTTGTTGCTGCTGTTCTTAGATGTGTCTGCCTTGCAGAGTGAGACACATCGCTCGTTAAACATAAGAAGCAGGCGAAAGGAAGGAGAGTGAGTGAGAGGATGAACGAGGCAATGAGAGCCGCAGGAGAGAGATGAAGAGAGCGAAAGAGAAATTGAAAAAGGCAGGGGAGGAGATGAAGTCATCCCCCAAATCCTAAATCGTCCACAACCATGTTGCTTTCTAATGAAACAACCATAAATGATGTGCTTCGTATCCTCTGCCAACATGAGTTTGCAAATACTGATCAATATTGAGATATTGACATCCCTGTCCGTGCCCCTGTTAACCTTAATGTTAGTTCTACAAATGAATTTTGCTGTCGCGGATGCATTATATTTCAATGGAGTTTGGTACTATGAACACCGATCATTGATGTTTCTATAAAGTGAAATATATGAAGTGAGTTCGTGCGCATTTTCTGTATAAAATTAGCTCTCTGACATATTTTGTTTCATGTCATTTTAATTTTTGATGTGGCTGTATGGACCTGTGATTTTCGAAAGATTGCGAAGTGAATAATATGAGAGAGATTATGTGAACATGGAGATTTGCTATCAACGTTGACGGTCTTCTAATCTCAGGGGGCTCATGATGAACAAAACTTCACATTTTACGGAGTTTGTAAGTCTTGGTGTCTGTCAACATATAAATGGAACATGGTAACGGGTAGGTAGTGCATTTTTAAATATGAACACTATTTTAACTAATTCTGGACTTTTGTTTGGTCCAGAAATAATATGAGAAATATATATGATTATTTTGGTTATTTTATGCACAATATAACCATGAACAATAATCCTCCAAACATTTTTTGGAGACAATATAAGTATGTATTGTGGTTTTAGAAGAACATCCACTGCCAAGTTGACGTTCACGAAAAAAATGGGAGGATGCAATAAATTTCACCATGATGTGAGGTTTGTAAAACTTTTTACACAAAATGGTTGCCATATCAGATGACATACAAAACCAAACATAGAACAATCATGGCATGTGATGAAGAGGATGACATGAAAGAATATGTCCGCATACATTGATGATAAACATTCATATTTTATTAGAGATTGCAACTTTGGCGTTGCAGTCAGACATAATGTAAAGTCAACTGTACATCCGTTGGACTTAATGTTATCCAACGGCTCGAAGCCATACAATGGCTTACACTAACCCATTAATATTACATAGCCTCCTCCCAAACGGCTCGCAGTCGAGGCATGTGTTCGAAGACGCCTCCAGTTACCACAACCACTTGCAACGGTCTCCGCACCAGAGGAAACGGAAATACTTTCGGAGAACTCAAACCTAGTAGTAACATTATCATCCGAAATGTTACTTGGAACTCTACTTGTTGAATCTCTTGATGCCCTTGAAGCCTGCCGGGAAGCCGCCATTCTTGCCATCACGAAGCTCTTCTTCTTCTTTTCGAATTCGCTCCTTGAATGTGACTGGGCAAAACAATTTTTGATATGACAAATGTCAGCTGAAATGTGGAACATTTGTAGAAAAAATGATAAAGTAAAAGTGCAAGTGGAAGATACTTTCAAGATCAAATTCTCCATACACAACAAACAGTGGGATAAGTACATACAAGGTAATCAGGTTCTTTTTGTTGTGGGATCCAAACACAATGATCAACATATCTTCCATACCAAGCCTAATAGGCATGGTCGCGACCAATAGACTTACGAAAAAACTTGGCAGGTTTCTCGCTGATGTAATCTACAACTATTGAAGCTGCAGCCATTTTCCATATATATGGCCACACAGCTTTTGTCATATCAGCTTGGTCAACCAAGCCCTTTGGTGATGGCTTGTATGAAATATGGAAGAATCTAGTATTTGGTGGGTTTCGGAGGCCCTTTGATGACTCATCATCAACAAGGAGTATTTGTCCCTGCGTTTCAAAGGGTGTACCAGGGTACTTGGCAAGAACTTGGCAAGAACAGTGCGAATATCTTTAACGAGATATTTCATCTCAGGCATGATGTAACCGGTTGTGTCTTTGCAATCCTCAGCTGACCAGATGAAGCAAAATTTCTTCGCAATTTTCGTGGGAACTAAGCACTCGAGCATCTTACAAAGAACACTCTTTCAGCACATGACCAGATCGCCACGTGGAAATGCATGAACGCAAGACTTCGGGCCGGGGAACCACAAAAGGTCTGTCGGGAACATGAACTGTAACTTTCCTGAAACGAAATCTCTCCTTAAGCAATTCACCGCCGGTTGGAGGTGGCCGATAGCAGAGGAGTCCGTTGACACTCAATATTAACAACATCCGTTTCCTCTTCCCTAATGTGGCAAATGAAGGTTGATGGACGATGCCATCCTACGCAATTAAGTGTTCCCGCCGTCAGAAACAACACGATGTAGTGTTTCTTAGTTTTAGAGTGACCTCTACGTTTTCGGAGACATAAATGTCCCGACAATGGACTACTATAAAGGACCAAGAGTAGACCATATATTGAAGAGTTCGAGATCACGAAAAGATGAATGTCGGCTGTCAAGTGGAGGTTAGTGGACGCACTTTGTCGGGAGGCGCATTCAAGAAGTTATGCGGCTCCATATTCGTTTGTATAAAAATTACGGAGTTAGTTTGGGACCGCAAAACAAATTGCAAACGAAAGTGGAGAAATTGTTTTGAAATGTATCATTGAAGCCTTATTGGAATGTCTTGCAGAAGAACAGTGGATTCTCGCGGGCTTGGATTGACGACCATATGTGATTCTGAACACTGCCCTGGTGGAAATGTATGTCAAATGTGCGTGCATCGAGGATCCAAAGGGAGTGCTCGAAAGTATGGCTGAACGAGATGTGGTGTCGTGGAGTGCGATGATTGCAGGCTATGCACAGCAAGGGTGCGGGATGGAGGCTTTGGAGACCTATGAACAAATGATGTGCGAAGGGGTGAAGCCCAACCACATAACGTTTGTTTTTGCTTGCAAGTGCAAGCCTGGGAGCTCTGGAAAAGGGGAAAGAGGTTCATGGTGACATCGTCAAAGCTGGAATTGTATGCACAGGATGGAGGCTTTGGAGACCTATGAGCAAATGATGTGCGAAGGGGTGAAGCCCAACCACATAACGTTTGTTTTTGTTTGCAATGCGTGTGCAAGCCTGGGAGCTCTGGAAAAGGGGAAAGAGGTCCATGGTGACATCGTCAAAGCTGGAATTGTACCAGATGTCTTCCTGAACACTGCCCTGGTGGACATGTACACGGGATGGAGGCTTTGGAGACCTATGAGCAAATGATGTGCGAAGGGTTGAAGCCCAACCACATAACGTTTGTTTTTGTTTGCAATGTGTGTGCAAGCCTGGGAGCTCTGGAAAAGGGGAAAGAGGTCCATGGTGACATCGTCAAAGCTGGAATTGTACCAGATGTCATCCTGAACACTGCCCTGGTGGACATGTATGCAAAATGTGCGTGCATTGAGGCTGGACTTGAGGGGGATGTCCATGTGGGGACTGCCCTTGTCAGCATGTATTACAGGTGTGAGGGTTTGACGGATGCCACCCGAGTATTTGACACAATGCCCAAGCGAGATGGGGTCTCATGGACTGCTATGATTGCAGGATCTGCTCAGCATGGTCATGGTGAGGAGGCTTTTAAACTCTTTCAGCGCATGCAAAGAGAAGGCATGAAGGCAGATATTGTCACCTTTATTAGTGTCCTCAACGCTTGTGCTGGCCCAGAGGCTTTAGAACGTGGCAAGCAGCTCCATGCCAGCATCATCAAAGCTGAATTTGAGTCAGATGTTGGTCTCGGGATGTCAGTATGTATTGCAAGTGCAGGAGTGTGATGGATGCACTCAATGTGTTTGACAGAATGCCTAAGCGAGATGTGGTCTCCTGGACTGCGATGATTGGAGAATGTGCACAGAGTGGTCATGGTGAGGAGGCTTTCAAACTCTTTCGACAAATGCAAAGAGAGGGTGTGCAGCATCCCTGGAACAGGGCAAGTGGGTCCATGCCTACATTATCAGATCTAGGTGTGAGTCAGATGTCTATGTCAGGAGTGCCCTCATTGATATGTATACCAAATGTGGGAGTGTAGATGCATGGGAGGTGTTTGACAAAATTCTTAAACCAGATGTGGTCTCATGGACTGCGATGATTATAGGATATGCTCAGCATGGGCGTGGTCACGAGTCTCTCCAACTGTTTGAACTGATGCAATTGAAAGGTGTGAAGCCAAATGAGGGCACATTTATTGGTGTTCTCTCTGCATGCAACCATTTGGGCCTTGTAGATGAAGGTGGTCATTATTTTCAATCCATGTGTCAAGAGCATGACATTACACCAACAAAAAAGCATTGCACCTGCATGGTTGACCTCCTTGGCCATGCAGGGCGCTTAGATGAGGCAGAAGATTTCATTGCCAACATGGCACTCAAAACCAAGTGCTTCAGTGTGGGGGGGGGCCTTGCTTGGTGCCTGCAGAATCTTATGGAAGTGTGGAGTTAGCAGAGTGTGCTGCAGAATGTATTTTCAAGGTGGAATCACAAGATGCTGCAGTGTATATGCTGCTTTCAAGCATCTATGCTGCAGCTGGTAGGTGGGCAATGGACCAGAGGTGAAAAAGGAACCAGGCCACACTTGGATTGAGGCGGAAAACAGGGTGTATACATTTGCCGTTGGAGATAGATCTCACCCACGAGGAGAGGAGATCTATGCTAGATTGACTTGGCAGATTAAGGAGGCCATTGCTTTTGGGCTCATTAGCACACCCCCTGGGACCCTATCCGCATCATTAAAAACCTACGTGTATGTAGGGACTGCCACACTGCCACCAAGTTGATATCCAAAATTGTTGCACGAGAAATTATTGCAAGGGATGCCATCTGCTTTCATCACTTCAACAATGGGGTGTGTTCTTGTGGGGACTACTGGTAAACTCAGGGTAAATACAACAGCCAGAAAACACTCCAGACAGCTGTTTCACCTACCGGACTAAAAAATATCTTTCCCGAGGGTATGTTACCCACCTTCCGGTAAAGCCTTAAAGTTCTCCCAAGGTTATGTCCCTTGATGTAATACGAGTTGCCGTATATATATAAAGAAAAATCAACCTTGTGCCCCAACCCCCCGGGGTCCTTGAACCTTGTGCTCAGGTAGTGATCCTGGGTTCAATCCTTCAACATGTGTCTTCAAACCGACCATTGGCCTCTTGATGGGCTGTGTTGAGCAGTAGGCTCTGTAGATTCATTGGACATTAAGGAAAATTTACCTTTATCTATCAAAGAGGTTATTTTCCCCTCACTATAATGAAGGGCCTGATGTGTGAGAAGTAGCTTCCAGTTTTTTCCTTTTCTTTTCCATTTTTTTCTTTTGAAAGTCTTAGGTGTCTACCTATGGTGCAACTTCGTCTTAGTGGCAATCTTTATCAAACTTGTCAAACTTTGGGGATGCCGCAGGGAAGGGACCAGCAGAACCAGCAGAATTTTGGCCCTCTTTTCTTTGAAAAATAAAAATAACATGATAGCTTCGGCAACACTCCTCCGTTCTTCTTCCGAAAAACAATGAATATACGGGGTGTATGTATGGAACACCATGGGGATGACCCAGCCCTTTTTGTGAAAATTGAACATAGTTCTCAGAAGGTGTCGCTAGTAGTGCCTAGTCATCTGAAGCCCTAGTCATCTATTGACTGGCCCGGACCTGGATTGAATTTCAAGTCACCAGTCGGTAGCTCAGTTGGATAGAGCATTGAGTGCCACCCAGGCGATTCTGGGTTCAAAATCCTGCTACCTTGTCGGGTGGTATAATCTCCTCCCCCTTCCCTTGGGTGGTGTCCCTTGAGCCTTTGTGCTCTGCGCCTCATGGCGAGGTTACTATGAAAGAGGTTATTTTCTCCTCTCGCTACAATTAAGGGGCCTGATTTGCGAGCAGTCGCTCCGGGTTATTTCCCTTTAAAATAGATAGATATATATATATATATCTTCTTTAAAAAAAAATCAAGAAAAAAAAAGAAAGATGCCAAATTACCCGGATGCGGAGGAGGGTAAGTTAAAATCAATTACCCGCCCAACATTGGTTTACACTGGGGCCTCCAACCCATGTAACCTTGTCACCTTGAGTTACACACTGTTTAGTTCCATGTCACTCTCTCAAGAGAGGGTGGGAAGATTTGACATGCAGGAAACCGGCGTACAATCCTGTCAGAGGTTGCGGCGTGTGCATTACGTTCTTACTCGTTCCTAGTGTTTCTCCATTTTCACCGTATGGATGGGATCATAACTTGTTTGTGGGCTGCAACTTGGAAGTGCCCAGCCCTAGAAACTATCAGCCCCTCCTAAATGGCAGCTCCAAATGACATGAGATTGACATACAACCTGCCTCATCATGTAGCCTCCTATCCTTCAACTTTCAAAAAAATTGGGCGAGATCTTGGGGTAGCTCCTTTGTTGGGGTGTGTTCCAATAGAGATATTGGGCACTGCACATTGACTTAAACTTGGACAAATTGCTCAATGATTATAATGTAAAGTATTTGCATAGCTCCAGCAACAATGACTGGCACGGTACTCTATATAAAAGCCTGCTCGTGCACATGTATAAGCATATGTAGCAGAAAGTTGTCCATCTACTTAGCAAAAGCCTACTCTGATAAGTATGATCTACGAGAGTGTGCATGATGCTGACTCGAAGATTTGAATACGGGCTCGGATTTATGGAGGCATACTCGGACTTTCACAACTTGAGCTTGCGAGTCGGCCGGCCCTGACCCGAGTTCACAGAGGGTTCTGGCTCTGAGAGTTTGAGTGCAAATTCTTGTGGCTTGGGAAAGATGGAGTTCGTAGTGTTTGGTGGCACTGTCGAGACTCACATATCAAATTCGTATAACGTGAATGAGATCAACAACTGGTGGGCTTTCACCCCTTTTCATGCTGCAGGCTGGCCGCTGTGCAATACTATCCCATGGAATATTAATGCATCCGGCCGAACTACGACGATCCTTTCAATGCGACAAGGCGAAAATGAAGACCAATGATGCGATGAAGCTGAGCACCGTGATGCGGATAGAAAGATGCGACTTCGATCTTGTGGTCTCTGATCCATTGAGATATAGCGGGGGCGCAAGCAGTGTGCCTGGTATAATTTCAGCAGGAGGTGCCACTGGAGCTTTCTTCTTGGCTGTCTTCGCAGTTGGAATCCATGGAAGCGGAGCTGCAGTAGGAACAAGAGTCGGTGCTTCCCCAGGAGTTAATCTTACGCCATTGTAGTTATCAGATGTACTCAGCAGCATTGCATTTATACCATGAACAGCAATAGTTCCGTCGGTATAGAGATCAGGATCTATAACATCGGCGTTATCTAGTCCATATCGGTCCAATGCAATACTGGTGACCGGGATAGTGAAGCCATCCACAGATGTTGGCAGCCTGGTTCCCACCTGCAACCGCAACAGGTCTGAAAACGGATATATCTCGGGCACAATGTAAAACTTCATCAGCTCAACCAAATGGCCCGATCCATTCAAAGTAATCAGAGCCTCGTCAGTGGGAGCGAACAGGGTGATACCCTGATGAATAATTGATCCGTCAGTGTCTATAACTCCCGCGATCGCCCCGTATCGTCGGGTTGCTCGCAAAGCCCCCACCACCTCTTCATGCAACGTCTGTTGCGGTGGTGCCTCTGCTGGTACCGGTGTTGTTGGAGATGAGCTTGAACGTGGTGCTGGCGCTGTTACCGGTGAAGATAAATCTGCTTCCTGCGCTAGGACTACTGCGTACGCCGTAATGTAGATGTAGAGCGATGCAAAGCACAGGAAGTCTCTGATGACTGCTTTCTTTCCAGTCGACCTGTGAATCGAGAATCGACCTGCCATGATCCTTCTGGCCTCAGGCCGATATGTTGGTCCCAAGGCTTAATATTAAGCCTTTGGAGCCAGAAGTGACGCAATTCAAACAGAAGTCTACCGTACGAACAGTTATCGGGCCTGATCAAAGTTCTGAACAACCTCGATAATTATACCTGAAGGTACCCTCACCTGAACAACAATCCACAGTAAAACCTCATTGTTTTAGAGAACGAGGATAACAACAAAGCTTCTGGCGGCAAGAAAGTACTTAATACATCTGCGGGAATGGAAGGAGGAATGGACCAAATGTCTAGAGCAAGCAACGTCTTCAGTATACTCGAATTTCCAGATCTCTCTAACCTGTGGAAAACCCTACAATAATCTACATAAAAGAAACAGGCCAGAAATCGAATTCGGCGGCTTTGAAACATTAGTCTAGCCCAAAAGACGGATCATCAAATGCCGCGTGCCAACTTGAAGGGAGCCAAAGATTACGAGAATATACCAAAAGACGCGAACGACAAAGCTGCAGGGAAGCCAAAGTAGAAAAGCAACGTCTCCCAGAGAAACACACGCGATGGGCTCACGGCTCTCTTCTTTGCTTTGGAAAGCAGGAGCGGGAGAGACAGATGATGCTGCTGATGCTGCTGATGATGGTCGCATGTGCTCATGACCATACATATATCCATACCATGAATGGACGAACACCAATTTTTCGAAATTTTGCTCTTGAGTTTGTATCTGAGTACAAATACGTTTAACACCAACGGTCAGTAGCTCAGTTGGTTAGTGCACTGAGTGTCACCCAGATGATTCTGGGGTCAAATCCTGCTACTTGACAGGTGTGGTTCCCCCCCTTCCCTGGGCGGTGTCCTATTTCTCAGCCTCCATGGCGTGGTTACTGTGAAAGAGGTTATTTTCTCCTCTCACTGTATTAAGGGGCATGATTTATGAGCTGTCGCTGCCAGGTGTTTCACTTTTTTTTTAAACAAATAAATAAAAAAGATAAAAACAATATTTAACTTAATTATGATTCAGAGAATTCTAATATAATATATATTCTAATTGTTTTTGAATTGTTTTATAAAAAGACATATATATACCTGGAATATATTTGATATATATTGGTGTATATTTTGATAATATTCTGATTCATCTACGATATCAGCAAGACACAGTAATAAGTTAGGTTCAATCTTTCCGGATTTTTTCGTTAAATTTAATGAACTTTTCCCCTCTTGAAAAAAAGTAATAATAAGGGAGAAAAACAAAGAAAAACAGGTTATCTAGTTATCTCCTGTCATAAGACTTTTTGTTTTTTACTTCTTAATTTTCCTTTAAAAATAAAATTCAATAAATTCTCTTTCAAACAGATTTAGTCTGTTTTTGTGTTTGATTTTGCAAAAATATTATGTGTTTTAAAGTTTATTTATTATTAGCTTCAAATGTAAAAAAAAAGGGTCAGTGCATGTGTACCATGGACAGACATGGCTGAAGCCATAAGCATGAGCACATGGGATGATGTGATGGAGAGTGCTGGCGAGCGTTGGTATAGAAAGGAGCGGGGTCGGCAGCGCGCCATTGTTGCTCTGTCAAGCTTTGTGGTCGTTGTGTTTTTCTCTCAGGGATTGTGGCGCTCTGTGGCTTCCATGCAGCGATCGTGTATGCCTCTGCTGTGTGCACTCAACTATAGTTTCTGAGGCATTCCGCTCTTGATTGGGTGCAATTGTCTGAAACATACGGTAAAGATTTCTGCCGACCTCTTCCCTTTGCTGCCCGAAAATGCATTCTGACTGGTACGTCTTATCTTGCTATATGTTTCGACATACCGAGTGCTGTCCAGCCATGATTATTTTGCAACTCACTTCTTAACAGACTTCTTGAGCAGCTTTTTTGGAGTTCTTGCATTAACCTCTTCCTCGAAGAGATATATTGATAAGTTTTCTAGTATTATGTTGGATTGCGGGGAATTCCCTCCTACTATGCCTGCATCTAGGTAAGTACTGTTTTCTGAACACCACTATAGGGAAAAAGTGTCCCGGGTCTTTCTTATATTCCTGTATCGCCTTGCGGACACACGCTGCGGTTATAAACACTGTTCATTTGTTGATTTGGTATAGGTACACATAGTATTCGGAGCCTTACTGCGATGGCAGATCTTCTTGGAGGCCGAGGAGAGTGGAGACGTGTGCGCATTGCGATGACCGTAATGCTCTGTGTGTTTACGCTGCTTTCAAGTAATTGTGCAGCCTGGACGGCAGAGTCTCCAGGGGAAAATCAGGGTGGATCCCCTGTAGCATCTCCTCGCACGGCCGGTTGCACGAAAGGCGCAGCACCGAAGGGGCATGTTTGCAAAGCTGGGAAGGCATCGGCTCCGGCGGCGACCGCAAAACCGCCAGTGTCTGATCGTCCTTTTGAGGATCCTCTTGTTTGGAGCTTAATCAAAAGCCTTCGAGAGGCTGGGCAGTACGGGGAGATATCAGGCATCATAGACACCCTTAACGGGTCTTTTATCAGGCCTGGTCTCACGTTGTTTGCTCCAAATGATAACTCTCTTTCTGGAGTGAGATTATCGACGCACGCAGCTACAGCTCTTCTGAGTTTTCATGTGGTCACGCGACAGCTCAGCTTCTCAGATCTCTCCCAGTTGAATGTCGGGACCAGGCTTCCAACACCTCTTGCCAATATTTCAGTGGTTGTCACCAGTAACTCAGCAGGCGAGTTTCGGGTGGACAATGCAGCAATAATCACCCCAGATCTCTACAACGATAAGAATATTGCAGTGCATGGAGTTGACTCCATCTTCAATGCATCCGCTTACAATATGGTGACCGTGTCTATGGCCCCATCAGCTCATTCTCCTACTGCCCTTGAGATATCACCTGTTCCAGTCCTAAATTCGCCTTCACCTCTGCAGCAGGCGTCACCACCAGGCCCGGGGGCAGCGCCACCAGGTCCCGCGCCAGGTCCAACGCCGCATTTCAGTGGATCATTGGCAACAGGATCGATGTCAAATCTTTCCTTTGTCATCATGGTGGTCCAAGCCATCGCAATTTCAATGGTCTTGATTTTCGCCTTGTAGCTTTGAAGGTTTTTATGCTAGTGTCATTTTGACCAGAAGGATCGGACCATAATTTGGCAGGATGCATATTCCACAGAAACTAGCTATTGTACAGCCTGTATCATTGAAATGCCGCTGTTGATCTGGGAGACAGTACATTGATGTCCTAGAGAGTACAGACTACCAAACATTACGAAGCCTAGCTTAATCCGCAGAAGTATAGTTCGTGAACCTCTGGACAGTATTGGCAAGAACGATCTGTGAGCTTGGATCAGACCATCGTCAGGCCCGGCCGACTAGCAGCTCCAGGTATGAGACACTCCAAGTGAGTAAGTTCTGTAAATCCAAGCAGATAGTCAGATCTTCGTGGTAACTACCATCATGCAGATCGCGTAGAGGAGAATCGTCACTAGAGTGAGTTCTTTCCAAGTACTTGGTCCGACTTCCAAATGATTAGAATGCCTGTCTACGAGCAGGATGTTATGTACCATACTCGTATGCTTGAGGTAGTATGATGTAATAGTGAACATTATTATATTATATCCGGATGACCAAGCTCAGGTGTTTCTCTAGAGGAAGTTGTAAGTCGACATGAAGTGAATCCAGATCAGTGAGTTTCTGCTACTTGGACAGCTTCCAAATGATTATGCATGTGCAGGAGCTGCTTTTACATATTTAACGATTTCATATGCTTGCAAGCCAAAGTACACAGTGAACAATTGTTGTATTCGAACGACAGGTTTCGGAGTTTTAAGAACTTCACCGTGAATCTGTGGACTATGAGAGTAGGAATTGAGGACTCCCTGAATCTACGAATTGGAGTTCACTCGTTTCCAATGCTCCACTATCCTTACACTTCTGCTCTCCAACTGATCTTAGGGGTGGGGATCGTTGACTCTTGAGCACTGTTCCATAACGCTTGCAGTAGCTTGGCACTCTTGAAATGTGGTGATCAGCGTCCATATTCAGAAACTCTAGAGTCTTAGAAATTCTGTACGTTGAGACTGGTTCCGGCTTCGTCGTCATATATATGAAGCCATTGTTGTATGTGGTTTGGCTTCATAGCTACATGCCAATAATTGGGTTCCAAGAAGATTACTTTGTGATAAAGAATTGACAAGCTTGCATTTAAGGTTTGTTGCTATGTTTAATTATGTTTTAATATATATATGTATATATATGTGTGTGTATGTAAGAAAACCTTTGCACTTATCGAGACTATTACAATCAATCGAGATGGCTTAAGACATTTTGGGCCTGTATTATGAATTAAAACATCAAACAATTGAAGAGTTGGTTGCTCTAGCCTAGGGGCTTATACAACTATATTGAACCTGAATGAATATCACATCAACATCTCTTTGTTACCATCATTTCAAATCTCTTTGATCCCCTCACCAAATTTCTTTGATGACACATGCAATGGCTGTAAATCAACTTAAACATAGATGTTGGCTCTTTGAATTCCAACAACCCCTGTACACTCAACAACTTACAAATTGTCATCCTATGAGTGATAGGTGCAGCGGAAGGATCATCGGATGCAATACATGTTGTTACATCTAATGTTGTGCTAGAAGCAACCGATTTGTGCAACAAACTACAAAGTTGCAAAACGTTTGCATACCGAACACATTCTCAGGTTGTCGCACCACATAGCACGGTACCGCCTCCATCTCAATCACAATCACCACAGGGGCAAACAACAATCATGAAACCATTGCTTGCCCCATCACCCCAAATACAACATCATCAAGACCAATGACTTGGGGATGATTATTGCGCATTCATAATCAATGCCTCCATGAATCCCACTAACCTTTGTCCTACTTCTTAGAACATCATCAAATTTTTCATATCATGGTCACTCAAAAAGATGAGCACTTATTGCTTCATATTTTCGTTTTTCCTCTTGATACGCATCATTAAGTTTGTCACAGCAATGTCAAAGAACGATGTGATGCATTGGAGAACCCTACGCTAAGCCCATTTGCAATGTATGTCCAATCTTTTGCTCTCAAATATCCACGCCTATAATCCCAATACTTCTCTTCCCAAAGATCTAACAACAAGAGTGTTGGATCATTTGTGCAAATTTGTGCCGCCTTCTTCTTTGTAATCTAAAATTGTGGCCTTCTCACACCAACAATCACCGACAAATAACAATTTTGTATTGAGTGATCACTTTCAGGACCTTCCAACAATACCCTTAACGTTGATTCTTACCTACGTTTAGGTAATGGAACTTGCTTACGTCATGTTCACTATCAAGCGTGCATAAGCAGGCTAACGTGTAGGCTAATATTTTTATTACATAAAATTGACATTCATTTGGCAGTAAAAAAATATTAATTTATCTTATTTTCTCTGGTGAACCCGCTTGCAAGCAGAACGACCAAGTTAGATGGATATCTCTATCAGTGTGCTGAGAGTCACTTTAAATGTTTGCCCGTTGCTCTCACGATGATGAGATTACGTTTGCTTCTATCTTTTTTTTTCCATAAACACTATTTTAATTAATTCTGGACTTTTGGCTTAAATCCGGACTAAACTTAATATATATATTGTATTAAAATTAATTGAAATATTAATAATATCATGGTGTAATGTGTGATTAAACTTTGTGAAATTTCAGGTGATGTCATACTTGTTTCAAAATGTGTCATATAAGAGGTCCATTTGACATTGAAGCGCTCAATGTGAAGTAGCAGTATTGAACAATTCATTGAACGTCCACTTGGAAGTCGAATAAAGTAATATTCCATTGCAGGATCACGATAAACAAATGGGTCGCATCAAACATGGGCCAGACTCCTACTCTACCATACTGGATACAACTTGCTAGTAATTTTATTGATTGAATCTTCATATCAAGCACAATGTTCACATACCACGCCATTGGAATGAATCATGTTTTGGATGTGACAACGGCAGTAAAATATTAGAATAACATGAAACATTCGGAAGAGGTACTAGGGTAGTACAATAAGGTTTGGGGTGTAACTAGATAGAAGTGTAATAAGGTTTGGGTTTACAATAAGGGTAAGGGTTTAGGGTTTGGATTTAGGGTACAAAATGACAAACATATATGATGGACTCACACTCGGTAGAATTAAGAAATGGTTGAGGAATTTGATATCCATGTAATCATTCTATCATACCTTAACCAACAAAAGAAAATATTAAAAGAGCATGAAACATTGAGAAGATGTAACATGGTAGTACAATAAGGTTTGGAGTGTAACTAGGATAGTACACTAAAGTTATTGGTTTATGGTAAATTAATGGTTTAAGGGTGATGGTAAAGGTAGGGTTTTCGGTTTGGGTTTAAGAACACTATTGGACAAACAAATATGAAAGACTCACAGTCGCTAGAACTTGGTGTGTGTTAGTAGGATAAAAAATAAAATAAAAAATAGAGAAACAAATATTATGGAAGAGTCATTGGGCCGGAGAAGTATTTAGATTGAGGATTCGTCCTTGGAACCTGGTATTAAGATACATATGGTTATGGTATTGATACTTCATTCCCATTTGAAGGGGAAGGGTAAGGGTTTAGACGTAACAATGGCGTAGGGTTTTGTTTAGGGTTCCCGACGAGGGTTTAGGGTTTGGGTTAAAGGCAGAAATGGTGAGCATACATGCCGGAAGACTCGCACTCGCTACAACTTAGTGTTGTTAGTAAGGTAGTAAGCAAAATAAAAATGAAGAACCTAATATTATGGAAGTGTAGTCATTGCACCGGACAAGTATTTAAATGAAAGACTCGTCCTTGGAACTGGTATTAAGATACATAGAAGACAAAGTTCGATAAAAAAGGTAAGTGCGTGTCAATCCAAACCAAAGGCAAAAAACCTTGCGCAAGGTGAAGGGCGAAGAGATTTGAATAACCATAAATAGTTATGGTTATGGTATGGATACTTCATTCCCATTTGCAGGGGAAGGGTAAGGGTTTAGACGTAACAATGGCATAGGGTTTTGCTTAGGGTTTTCGACGAGGGTTTAGGGCTTGGGTTGAAGGCAGAAATGGTGAGCATACATGCCGGGAGACTCGCACTCGCTACAACTTAGTGTGTGTTAGTAGGGTACAAAATGGAAATTTAGATACATTCAAGAGATTTGGATAACTAAAATGGTTATGGTTATGGTATGGATAGTTGATTCCCATTTGCAAAGAGAAGGGAAAGGGTTCTGGGATATTGGGTTAAAAGTAAATGTTTAGGGTTTTATAGTAAGGGTTTAGGGTAAGGGTTTAGGGTAAGGATTTAGGGTTTTTGTTTAAGTTACAAAATAGACAAACACTTATGGAAAACTCCAGACTTCGTTAGAACTTAGTGTTGTTAGTAGGGTACTAGTAAGCAAAAAAAAAATGAAGAATCTAATATTATGGACAAGTATTTAAATGAAAGACTCGTCGTTGGAACCTGGTATTAAGATGTAACATAGAAAACAAACTGTAACATGCCTAAATGCATGTCAATCCAAAACAAAGGAAAAAGCTAGCGCAAATGTGAATGGAGAAGACATTTCAATAACCATAATGGTTATGGTATGAATGTGATAGTTCATGGGCCATTTGCAGAAAAGGGTAAGGGTTAGGGGTTATGCTAACATAAAAAACAAGGTACCAAAAAAAAAGGCATGTCAATCCTAAATCCTAAATTGCCCAAAAAAAAAAAAAAAAAAAAAAAATACACACTATGAGATTTGGAAAAAAAAAATGGCGTTATATAACGACTTTTGGGAAGCGTCTGGATCTCATGGGAGACAATGGATCTGAAGAAAACATGAGAGAGGATAAAAAGTCAGACCACCAAATAAAAACTAAGAGAAATGAAAATTGCTTAAAATTTGAACAACGGAAAATGACATGTGAAATTCCCTCTTAAACCAGGGCCAAAGATGAGAAGTATGAAAATAAAATGAAATGAAAATTTGGTGCAGAAAAGTCGTAGAGCTTAAAGGGAAAATGGAGGAAAACCTCAGAGAAAAAACTTCAGGACTGGCAAATTGAAAAGTATGTCAACAACAATTGAGTAAGGCTCCTCCTAGTGGGAGACTTCAGTGGGAGAATTGGTTATGCGAAAAGCAAGTCCAATGTTTCAGAGAAGGATTGGAAATGGGCTATTTTCTTTCGTTGTTAAAAACCTCTTTGAGCGAATTTGAAAACTCCAGTGGTCGTGCCTGCCATTTTTGTTCTTGTGATCTATATGTTATATAGGCGAAACTCCTCCATAATGTTTTCTTTGTTGACCAGAACGTACAGCAGACCAGAATCCAGCACACCAGAAACAAAGAACGATAACGTCCACTGGACATTCGAGGTTCAATGCGACATAAAAAGATAACAAAAAGGATCCCCCAACGCAAATAAGAAAGGCCATATAGAGAAAAAAAAAATTATTTCTTAAATCGAAGTACTGGAGTTGACCTCAACAATATGTCCTTGGTCTGGAACTCGCTTGCACGACTCGCTTTCTGACTGACGATTAGCCTCCTCCAAATTAGCGTCGCCTTCACTGCTTCGGCGGCAGTAATTCTCTTAGTGCTATTCCTTGTCATATTTTTTCGTGGAGGCATTGTCCACACAACATTGTTCACGTGGATCCATTGAGGAGGATCTGACGAGTTATACTCCCAAAGTTTTGACCAACAGTCCCTGTACCTTTCCAAGTCTGTTGGGTTACCACCTTTTCTCGGTCTCCACCACTCCACCTTCACCTTCTTAAAATTAGGATCTTCCCTTTCGCGGATCACGTCAGATATTGCCACCCCCATCCAGACCGGGCACGTACTTGGGTCATGAGGGCGAACGAACAAAAAAAAAACCCTTTCTCAATATCCTTGAACGGATTCAAGGATATTCTTGGTCGCTCACACCTCGGGCCACAGTAAGGTTCTAGGATTTCATCCTCTTCTTCCACATCTGGCACTATATGTGGATGGATTCCATCTCTGAGATGATTCTTGGACCAATTTGTTTTCGGCCAGAATCCCTCAAGAAGATGAATACACTCGGGAGCTTATGGAATTTGCTTATCCAGCTCGGCGAGAATGTTTCCCCAGTACTGGTCGTATTGTTCCATTCGACCTCTGTAATGATCGTCAAACATCATTTTATTCGTCCAAAAATCCCTGTATTTTTTTATTCCATTTTTAATGAATGATTGTTTTTCGGAGGAGTCGTCCCCGACTCCCCAGATATGTCTCATTGGAACGGCGTCTGGGTCTCTTTCAGGGAGCTTGGGAGTCCCGTCAGGATTGAACTTCCACATCTTCACGCTATTGTTTGTTGGAAGCCAATCCGAATCAATAGCGGACTTCTTGTACTTCATGACGGGCCAGCCCTCCGCATCCTTAAAAAAACGGAAGACGTGCATTTCCGAAATCCTGACCAACGCCTCATTTCCATCCAGAATATAGCCCTTGACAAAATTCTTGAAATCGGGAACCTCCTGAATAATCTGTGGAATGAACTGCAGATCTTGCGAGGTCATAAATAACCTCATCAAATCCGAAAGAATGTAGGTGCTTCGTTCCTTCGGCTTCTTTGAAAGGTAGCTGAAGAACCCGTCGATGTTCTCATGGGTGTGTCTGACAATTAGGAACCCCAGCTGGATTTCTTCAAAAACATCTTTGGCGGTCAGGAGGGATAGAAAAGCAATCATCCATTTGTTCTTATTGTCCTTCGCGAAGTTGTCCATTTGCAAGTACAGTCTTCTCGGAAGTGGACGAGCACCACGTTTGTCTTCCGGCCTGTAGGGTTTAAGAGCATCCAAACATCTCGATTTACCTCTTAAAAGTGATTCGAAAAACTTGTTTTGAAGTCGGTAATCGAAAATGTTCATAGACTCGCGACAAGTTGGCTTCTCCAGCTGGCGCAGGTAACGTGCCAAAGAACCAATTGTAAAGTTTGAATTTCCCTTCCAGAACTCAAGAGAATACTGACCGTAAGCTCCATCACCGTATCCGTGCGTGACCATTCCCGTTAGTGAAACTGGAAACTGACCCAATCCAGAAATCATCTTGTTTGGAGTCTGGAGCCTTGGAACAGCTGTTTTTCTAGGATCCATTTTGTCGTGAATAATACAGAGAAACTCCTCCGGAATCATAACAGACTCATTCCTCCAGCTATGGTACAGTCTTCTGCACGACTCTTGGTGCCTCAATTTGTGTGTCACCTGTTATGCACTTCTCTTGACAAACTTTCTGATCAGGTCCTTTAACATCTCACACTCCGTGCACTTCGCAAATGTGCTCCCAGTTTTACGAACCTCCACGTTAGGAAATATCCGACTCCGGATGTGGCTAACAGCCGACTGCGAGACTCCTTCCAACCCGAAAAGTTTGTTTGTCTATTACAATAAGGCAGGGTCAGGAAAGGAACGTCCACTGGACAATGGAGGTTCATGAAACTAGAACCACAGTCGAAAGAGACAAAATCAAATGGATGATCATCCACATTGAATCAGAAAAAACTTCCAGGAAAAAAATTGAAGAATTGAGATTTTATACCTCGTTGGACTCGTCTCGTATTCGCTTCCAGTTCATTTCAGGTGGTAAGACTCTCAAAGTATCCCTCCTTCCCTCCCCAATGCATCTTGTCTTATGGAGCATGAGGTCAATATTTCCGTTGATAATGGACATAATGTTACCCTCTGCCTAAAGCGTCCGTGGGCGTGGCATCTTCATTCCACGGTTCCCATGGAGACTTGACAACCAACCATGTTTACTCAATTTTTTGTACTCCATGTATGTGGACCTGCCAATTCCATGAATTGTCCACCAAGCAGTCTCACAAACATCTACACCCTCAATCGTAATGTATGCCCTGCGAGAGCTCCCTTCCAGCATGTGAAGTCGTTTTGAAACATTTAGTCCATGTTCTCTCCTCTCATCGAAAGTGGATCCCCAAAACGAAGTACGGATAGCCAAGGTTTTTTGCCAATCGAAATATTGACAGCAATGAAGTCTGCAGCAAGGTTTGCTGCTCACGGACCGAACTTCCTCCAGAGTAAGATTCTTCATTCTTTTTTTGGAATGTTCCAAATCTCGATACTTCTTCTTCTTCCTCGTAAAATGCCGATACGCCGCTTTCTTCACACCTGCCTCGTGATCTTCGTACAAAATACTGTCAGAAGATATAATAAAATTTTCTAGATCATTTGAGAGTAGTCTCCCACTTTCCAAAAGTCGTGTTTTTATTAAAGGTTATTTTACAAGAGACATCAAAGATCCAGATCCTCCCGACAGTATTCTGGTGACAAGAACTCCAACATCGTCATCTCCCAGTTTGTCATTGAGGATCACCTCGTCCGGAATGTAGGCTTGAATCATCCCCTCGACCAGTGTACCCCCATCATCACCCAACAGTACGCACTGCAAGTTTCTCCAGTTGTTTCTTCCGAGTCCTCCGCTCGGATTCCCGGAACTCTTCGATGGTCTGTGGTTTGATTCATCTTCGTCGACGTCAGAATTTTCGGCAGTATACCTTGTCTCCGGCGTAAAATCAGGATTCATGTCAAGCCCTCCTTGATACTCGTTATTCTCCGCATGAACTTCGCCAACATTCCACACCATCGGGGTCCCAATGGCCTCCTTCAAGGTATCAGCATCCATATATCCATAAGGAAGAGGACATAATGAGTGTGCTTCATCACATGAGATGAGAACCACTAAAATGGTTGAGGAAGATAATTGGTGTCCATGACAGGTCCCAACCCCGGGACATTAAGGCAATCCCTAGTTGCTACTGGAGATGAAGACCCGGGAAGAGTAGGAAACACTCTTTGACCCGTCTCTAAGCTCATGATCACCGGAACCTCCACTGCACACGCGAGGTTCAAGAAACTGAAAACCCCTCCGTGACGCCTTACTCACAGTAATAAGCAATATGAGTTAAGACTATATTCAGAGATGAATCAATATAATAAAAGGAAATACACTCGCGTAGGAACGTTTCAGAGAAGTAGAATAGAAATGGAATTACTGTTTGTTCTGGAACATGTCATGTGAAGATTGAGTCTAATTATATAAGGCTCCACTGTACAGTGGAGGTTGGATGAGATACAGATGAAAAAAGTCGGACGGATGAATACTAGTGGATGAATATGGTTACGTGGATGAATAATTGTAATGACGGATGAATGTGAGCATTGACGCGACTGTCCAATGGAGGTCCACGACTTGAGGGATGACAAAATATAGAAATTGGAGAGATGGACAAATACAGCGAAAGGTGAGTATTGGATTGTAATTTCTAAACATGCAGATGAGAAATAAGTAGATTTTCCTGTAGACTATCGAAAACACACAGATGTCATAACATTTTCTACGGGAGAAAATGCAGTTCACACGAGAGATTATGGAAATTCCGAGAGGTACACCTGCGATGGCCACAGAGGTGCAGGATGCTCAGAGAGGTGTATTATGGGCAGTGAGGTGGGAGATGACTAGAGAGATGCGGGAAACACAATCTGCAAGTGAGAGGTATGGAAATAGAAGTTTGAACAGTTTGCACTCAGACCTTATATAGAGGTGGAAACCAGGTTGCCCGCTGGAACTCCTCCAATTGGGATAGTGCGATACATTGTCTCGTGGATCGATTTCCGGCGCCATTGATATCCGATATGGCCACAATCGAACGGTTCTGGATGGTGCAGGAGTGCACTCTTTGATCGATTTCGGAAACCTTTACTGGTAGAACCCTATGTAACAATTATGATGCCAGAACGATAACGGTGGTTCAATGGTTTCGTACTCGTGCTTATAAAGCAATACATATTTCGCATTCAATGTTGTCAAAGTGGATCAAGGCCTGACGCCGTTGATAAGCGTTTCATGAAATCGTGCAGCTATGACACTCGGCCAAGAATGCGGCGGGCGTAAATGAATGACAGAGGAAATATTCCAAGTCTTAATCCGCCGAATGTAGACATGGTCAGGAGCAATAATTCCAAACGGCAAAACTCCGCCGGAGGATCTGACTTGTACATTTCATTTATCGTCATGTGTGGGGTGTGGGAAATATCCCGCGGGGTTATAATTGATGATCATATGCAAGGGATCATTAACGTCATATTTTCTCGTTCATTCATCTGTTTTTTCATTTCATCTAATCATTCGTAAAATGGATGGACAAAATGGAAAGGATGAATTGGATGATATTTGCATGGATGTTGGATGGAACACGCGCGACCGTTCGATTTCGAAAGGACGCGATGGTTCAGATCCTTTGCGACGGCACCATATAAGGGGTGTGGTCGTTCAGCCCACCCTTTCGGCACTCCATTGTGTACGCGGAAGCGCTGCGGAAGTGCTAAGACTGACTAGAGCTAGAAAAGAGAGAGTTTGAAGAGGGGAGAGCATGTTGTGCAGGGTGCTGTGAGAGCGGAGAGAAGAGAGCGTGCAGTTTAGTGCAGCGTGAGAGTGCAGTGGAGGAAAGCAAGCAGACAGCGGATTCAAGTGCAGACAGGAAACGGGAGGGAAGCACAGCGTAAGGGAGAGAGGAGCGGAGCGGTGGAAGCTTAAGGGTCAGGCGTTTCAGGTCAGCAACAGGGGCACCGAAATGGCTCAGGCATCCAGCAGGTAATGTTCTCGTTTACAGTTTCTATCTGGTTTGATGTCATTCTCTCTTGCTCGCTCTGACTTGTTTGATATGTTGTTGATGTTGTTATGCTGTTTCAGTTGTTCAATTTGTTGATTTGCTTTTCTTTTTGTTTTGCTGTTGCTTTTGTTGGTCAGCATCGCCCACGTCGCTGTTGGTTTGCTTCTATTTCCTCACTCGCTTTCGTTCCAGAGGTTATAGAGCACCATTTGTTTCTTGCATATTACGTTTCGTGAGTGTGCTGTCTTGTCTGATGCGAAGCATCTCATTTCAATTCATTGGTTCCAAAGCTGTTTCAATTAGTTTGAATTGATTAAAGTTGTGTAGGTGTTTCAATGCATTGTTGCTTCTCTGCTGGTGGTTTGTATGGTGGTTGGTATGGGTAGTTTGTGGTCCTGGTTTACTGGTGCTGCTGGATTATTAGGGTTATGGATTAGGGTTATGGCGGGTTAGGATCATGGTTTTTTGCGATTGGTGTTTCGAATTTCCGATATTTGAAAACGGGTTTTTCTTCGGGCCTAGGCTACTCTAGTAGACTAGTCTCCGGAGACCACTAGACCTCTAGTAGACCTCCATAAACTCCGGCAGGACAAACCACACGAATCTCGCCTGCCCAGTGGAGGTTCCTGCGTGCTACTATGCCAAGGCACAACATAAGGATGTTTTGAGATAGACTTATGTTGGTGCCTCCCCTGCGTTGATTTTTTGTTCTGTCAGTATAAAAAGAAGATGCGTAGGAGTGCACACGGTGGCCAAAGATGGTTTTGAGACCGTCGTCGACATCTGTAAGAGGCCAAGGAGACAGAATCCAGTAAACATCAACGAAGCAGAAAACCAAGACGCATCACTGGTTGTATCGAAAACAAAAACCTTCAAGAAGAGATCTGAGAATCAAACATCAGATGTGGGCTCTGACGTGCGAACCTTCATAAATCCGGGCACTGACAAATCAATGTTCGAGGGAGTTATTCAACGGAAGACAATGGAGGAAACAGAGGAAGAGAAAGATGAAAGTGATGAGTGCAATCTTCAGTCTGATTCAGATAATGACAGTCCTTCCGTCCTCTCCCGGATACAGTCCTGACTCTCCTAAGTATCCAGTATCTGTCCTTGTAATTTCTCCAGAATATGACTCCAAACATCCAGTTTATTTGATTCCCGCAAACCCCGAGAAGCCTATGGAGGTCGCCGCTGATTCTCCAGAATACATCTCTGGAGATTCTCCGACATATACCCCTAGAGAGTACTCCCCTGAAACCCGCAGGATGATTCGAGAGAGCCTCTTGTAGTTATTGTAGATATAAGAAAATAAAAAGATGAACCTCATCTTACAAAAGAATATCGAGTTCTTGTAGATATTAGGTATTCGTTATTCGAACAATTTTGAGACCGCATGATGTATGGAATGGCGAGACGAGCCTTCTTTGAATAAATGTTTTTTCTTCTTATAAGTGAAATACCTTTTTCCTCCTGAATTGAATTCTTTTATCTGTCAGCTATGAGCGTGTGAAGTGGTGAACCTCCACTGGACAGTGGAGGTTACTGTCCTGGGAGTTTTGTATGGTTGTTATGATATGTGTCTGACGACAGAGGTGGTTTGTTCTGTGGACAACAACATCACCCCCAGGGATTGTATTGTTAGAATGTGCAAACCTATCTGTGGTTCATTTGTTTCTCGAAAATCTCCGAATTTCAAGAATGATCACCTGGCAATCTTTGAGCTGAACTCGGAGATCTTAGAATGGGGCATTGTACCCATTGGAACACCTCCGGACCATAAGTTCCGGTTCCACTACAAGATTGGTACAGAGGTCGTCGAGCTCAAATATGCAGATGTGGTCGACGTAGAGCTGGAGATGGAGGTGGAATTTCCGATGCTGGTAATGTTCATGATGGAAGATGGTAGATTTCCCAGAACGTTTGGCTTCAAACTGGAGGTACGAATTCTAAGGAAGGCCATGATAAGAGAGTCCATTCGGGCGGGTTCACAATACTGCGACGAGGGTACTCAATTTACAGATGAAGGTTTTTGCATGGCTTGGTTTTCTTGGATGTGCTTTACTTAAAGGGTAAGGAGATTGCAAAGACGCGGGAGGAGGAGGCTGCGAGAGCGCGGCCAAAGAAGGGAAAACGGAAATCCATTGACGCCGGTGGTGATGAGAATGAAGCAGCAGGGGGAAAGAAGAAACAAAAGGAAGAGATGGATCCCGCTTTCATGACAGATAACAAGAAACCCAAGGCTGCAGACATATTTGACAAAGAGAAGTGTGAAAAGATGCAGGAGAGGCTGGAGCAAGACTACAAGGACATGTTTCCGTTTGGGTTTGAGGCGACCCAGGACGTCAAAGTTTCCATGATGGAGCTTGTTCCCATGGATATGGTGTACAGGCCCCTAAATGTGAAGCACAAAGACGAAGTCAAAGCGCATCTTTACCAGCTCCGGGTGTTCGACTCCAAACATCCAGTTTATTTGATTCCCGCAAACCCCGAGAAGCCTATGGAGGTTTCTAGTTCGAAACCTCGAAACTGGGAGGAGGTGGAAAATTCCAGATTCTTCATCATCGGTGGACAACACACGATCATTGCTGTCAAGGTATATTTCTCAACAAATTCCAAGTTTTGTAACAACATGAACCTCCACTGGACAGTGGAGGTTCGTAAACTTTAAACAACATGCTTGTTAGGTCGATATCATTTATGACCTTATTCAATTCTGTCGCAGGAACTTGTGCAAGACGTGGACGATGACAATATTAAGAAGTACTACACTGATTGGCCCTCAAAGATTATATGGTCAAAGGATCTGATGAGGCTCGTGAAGCTATCTAAGCTCCCGAATAAGGCGTAGAAATTTGACACAACATTTCCCGAGAAAGTTGCACATGCCCAAAAATTCTTCGAGCTGAGGGGGAGGCCGAAAAAGTACAACGATCACACAATGAAGTCGGAGACTAGACAATGGAAGGTAAATGATTCATTGTGTTTTCTATTCCATTTGCTAGAGAACCAAAATATTTTCAAGCTCGGAATTAATGTGACGAACAGAGACCGCATTACGAAGCAGGAGACACTACAAATATAGCTTCATAAGGGAGGTGCTACAATGAACGAGCGGGATGGTTCAGCATTCGGAAATTCGACATGATGGGGTCTTTTGTGTGTCTTGTTTGTAATGAGGTGCTTGTCCAGCTCTTCTTTTCCCAATCTATTTATGTTCTCCACCTGTAACAGTTCCCCAAATGTGCCGCAAAAATACTTGAAATATCATATGATCATGAAAATGTGATGTTGCGAAGAACGCTTCCAAAAGTTTTCATGGTCATTGGGTTTTTCAAGGATTTTCTAGGCACACTATTGGAACTGTTCCTGGTGGAGAACATGAACAGATTGGACAAATTTGACTTGGGAGGAGCACCGCATTCCGAAGTAGGAGACACTACAGAAAGAACTTCAAATTACAAGGCACAACAAGATGGACGGAGATGAATTGGCAATTGAAACATCATTTGGAGTATAGTATAATTGACATGATAGTTGTGACTATTGTTTCATCTCAAAAATTAATATCAGATATCGAATGAAATGTCTAACTTTGGCCCTGATTATTTTCGCAGGAATTTATGCAAGCATGTCAACTCATACTGGAGATGAGTAGCGTGAAGGAGGCCGGTTCTGGTTCTCTGTGACGAAGACGTATGGAACGTGTGGGAGGAGGTGTTCAAACAGTGGAAACAAGGAAAGCTTATTGATATTTTCGGGATCCAGTGCAAGGGTGAACAGCTACCGCTGAATAAAACCGCTATCGCAAAACTGCGAGGACTTAATAGCAGGCAGTTGAAAAGAGTGGCGGAGAAAATCCTGAACAGAGACATTTGCATTCGGGGAACGAAATTCAAGGGCGCGGACAAATCCAAAAACACAATGAGCGCATATATTGACCAAATGAAATTGCGACGGTTTATTATCGACGATGTAATGCAAGTCTTAGGGTGGCCTCGGAGGAGCAAACAGAACCCGGAACCGTATACCAAACAGGAGTGGCGTGATGTGAAAAAAAAAATATAACTTCAACAAAGCTGAGTTTGAAACTTTTCGAGATCGGCTCAGGAACGACTACATTGTAAGCAAACAGAAGATGAATATGGAGACGCAGCCAATGACTGCTGCCTTCAAGAAGTATGTCTTGTCATGCAAGCAGACCTTCGAGGATAACCAGAATGCCCTGGCGATTCTACGTACGAGCTTCAGGTCCCATTACACACAGCTGGGGGGAAACCAAAAATTTGCTGATGCCAGATCACGGTTGGGACTTGCACCGAAGAAACGGTTCGACGACATATCGATGGTGTTCGTCAATACAGTTTGTGATGATGACTCTGTTGTCTTCGAGGCAAATGACTACTCCAATATCCTGGATGCTTTTGTGGCTCGGAAGCTCATGTCCAGTGCTTTTGTGTTTTTCTCGACACAAGAATCATCGGGAAATCAGCTTGTGTCATACATCCGGAATGGCCCTGGATCAAAATCGTTTATTATCCGACAGGGTTATTACATTCCCGGCGAGTTTGAATCACCTTACAAGAGTTGCACGACTATATTTTCCCGGACTGTCCTCTGCCTCGACTACGTATTTCCAGCAACAGCTGAGGAGATGGTGAATCCGGACGATCACATTCAAACTGTTTTGTTAACGCCGGACCCAATTAATCCCGTTATACAATGAGCAGATGTAGATCCGACCTTGCAGGAGAAGGAGTGCAGGACTTACACTCATGAGTTGAGGGCGGACACCTACGATTACCTGGTGTCTTTTTTTTGCAGGGACGGGATGTCTTGTGTGAACATTTTCGGAGGAATGGCAATGACATACGTTCTGCTTGTAAATGGATTCTGCTTCGTTTTGGAATTGTCTGTGTTTTCAGTTTGCCGGATTTAACTCTCGTGTTTTTTCTACGTTGTCGAAATAGGTGTTTAACCTGTGTCTGAATGTTTCCATTTTGTTAACCTCCACTGGCAGTGGAGGTTCATGTTGGAGTTTGGGTGTTTGGGTGTTTGTTTGTTTCGGGAGTTTGGTATGTTTGCTAGTTGTCTCAAAAGAAAGCCTAACCCTTTCAATCTTTTGATGGTTGCAGTTCGTCGGATTTATTTTGATTTCATTGTTTGGTTTCATTGTAGGAAAGAAATATTCGTGTGTGCTTGACATAAACTATGTAACGAAAAAGAAATTTTGTAGAAGCAAGGTGGAGGCTTATTTCGAGACGCTCCAGATTGACAATCAGACTATCGCAGAAGACGGAGATGACGGAGACTCGCTGCAGGATGACGAAGTGGACGAAGAAGATAATGACAAAGGACACGACAAGGATCAGGACGAGGAAATGGAGGAGAAACAAGAAGAGGAGGAGGAGGAGAAAGACGAAGATGAGAATTTGGAAATCGTCACCGGAGACCAGGGGCGAATGCGACTAATGTGGGAACGGGAAAGAGAGGGCCAGGAAATTTCCCGGTTGGATAAACTAGGTAGTCCTCCAAATACCCAAGAACGCGTTGCGCCAGACAATGTACACAATCTGGACAGATCTTCCTCCAGTTTCGATAACACCACGAATAAGAATCTGGCTTCTCCAGGGGGACAAGAAGCGACATCGACGGAGTTAGTTGAAACCCTCGGTCAAGGGTTCACACCTGTGGAATGTGACGAGCCATTGATTATGTCACCGGATCCCGTTAACAATCGTCGTGAGCTGGTGTCCCAGAATGTCACCAGGGAAGTGGTTCTGGATGTAGGTAACGAATGACAATTAGTGAATTTTTATTCGTACACACTTCTGAATACAATATGACAATATTGTAATTATACATACTTGTGAGTGGGCATAATCCGAATGTTTTTTCCATATCCTTTGTTCTAGACTTCTGAATAAAACATATTTCCACCCGGATACATATTTCCGTTCGCACACCTTTGTGGACAACCACTAACCGATTTGGATAACTTCTCTTGTAGATCCAAGAATCCCATTCGGAGGAAATGACACACACAAGAAAAGGCTCAAAGGAGACTCAAACGGTGAAGAGACACGTGGATCTGACAGTGAGGGCCAGGTCACCTGAGCCGGTTCTGCAAGTAACCTCCACTGTCCAGTCGACGTTGCCATCTGCAGGGAATGAGTCGGAGAATCCTCCTACTCGCGGGGAGGGAGAAGAGACAGAGCACCACAAACACGTAATCCAACAACAGATCCCGATTCGGGTAAAACATTCACTTTATTCTTATTACTCTTATTATTGGTCTTTCAGTCTCATCTTCGGTATTGCTCGATTCGGTAATTTTGTCGGATCAGTTTAGAGCACCATAATTCTCATCCGTGGGATTCTTTAATTTCCTGTAGATTCGTGAGACGACGTCTGAGGATATCAAACACACAAGGACCAACTCCAACGACACTGAGACGGTGAAGAGAAGAGTGGATCGGACAATCACTGTCACTCCGGTCATACAAGTAACCTCCACTGGACAGTCGAGGTTTCCATCTGGTGCCACAGAGAAGGACGATAACGTTTGCCGTAGAGATGGGAAAGAGGAGGAGCAGCCTGCCCAGGGATCTCAGCAGCCGCCCCAAAAAATGGTAATGCTTTCAACTCCATTTTTCCGTTTGTCTACTTTGGGATTTCTGAAATTGAAATTAATAATCAACTCTTCTGTTATTCCACAGGACAACATACATTACCCTCCAGTCGACTATTCCCTTTCTGTCAATCCAATTGCATTCCCTTCCTTGGGGACCGAACGGGTGCCGGCCAGGATACTACGTCATGGTTCTGGACATCGGTTACCTTTGTGAGGTTTTCCTAAAGGATGGAAAGAAAACACCTCCTGCCACCCAGCCTTGTGTCTCCGCAGGGAAATTCAAGTTAGCTACGCGAAACGGTCTTGACGAATTCGTTAAGTGGGCCGTCAAAAAGTTTGCCGTTTGTTTTTGGAACACTGGACCTGAAATGAACGTCGAGACTATCGCCAAGGCCGTGTTCGGGAAGTACTATTCCCAGGTCAAAACTTACAGCAGTGAGAATTCCGTCATGCATAAATTGACATTCAACGAAAGCCTAAAGCCTAAAGCCTAAAGCTCCCAAAAATCCCATCTACTTTAAACGTCTTTACGACATTTTCGCTGAGGAAGACCCGACAGCTTACAAATCCAATACTCTCCTCATCGACACTGTAGACAATATGTACAAGTCCTACTTGAACCCGTTAGGACATACCATCTTCTTTCCAAAATATAAGGCGTGTGTGAACCCTAGAGATAAATTTCTACTGGAAAAGCTCAAGCCTCACCTTAACATGTTCCGGTTATCGGGGATGGATTGTCATTCAACGAGCTACATCCTTTCGGCGTTACGAAGGATTTCTTCGAGGATGACCCAGCGGTCAAATTTCTTAGAGACTTTGATTATAGGTGGCAGAAGTTCCTTAGCAATCACGAGTTGCGTGCCGCTGCATTGGGACATAAAAAAATTTAATCGAGTTTGGTGAACCTCAGTTGTCCAGTGGACGTTCTGGTTCACTTGACTGGTGTCGGTTTTTCCAATGCATTGTACTGTTCCATTTTATCATCCTAAGTATGAATGACTCTCTGACAGATTGGAGCACATGTTTCTCCTCCTGCGCAAGGGTTGCGTTTGATTATTTTTGACGTGAATGGAGTCTTGTGCAAAATCTTGAAGCACCAGAAGAGCTACAATGTCCCCCGGTTTTCAGAATCGGACTACAAAATTCCAGCTCTTGTCGGATTCCGCCTTGTCTTAAGACGGGAGAAATATTACGAAGTGTAGACAGAGTTGCACAAACACTTCCGGTTAGGGATTTGGAGTTCTATGATGTACAAGAACTTGCAGCCCATCTTGGATTTTTTGCTTCGTGGTCTACCTCAACCGGCCTTCGTTATGTCTCAAGAGGATTGTATTTCATGTCCTACTTCGGGTCACCCTCAATTCAAATCAGGATTGGACCCTCCTCATTTGTTTTTGAAGCCACTGGTCAAGGTCTGGCAGAGATTTGGTGGTCAATACACCAAGAGTAACACTCTGCTCATTGACGACACCGCCATGAAGTGTGTATTGAACCCGCCCGACTCATGTCTTGTTCTCAAACCGTTCCAGACCGTGGAGACTGGGGTATTTGCAGGATTGGGTGTCTCAGTTTTTACGTAACATGACAATTTCTGCAGTGACCTCCATACATGGTTTTACCTATATTTGTTCAACAACTCAATATTTCATCTAAATTTATATGGTGTAGGGTTTCTAACTACAATAGGTATGTGTACCAATTGTTAGATTGAAAAAACAATCATGTACCAGAGAGCCATAGACTTTTAAAGTTGATTATTGTGGACTTTAGATATGGGGGATGTTAAACTGTGAGCGGCTTATGTGAGCAGAAAGATTCGTGAGCGTGAAGATACCAATCCGTGAGCAAAAAGATTCTCATGGATGAGGATGAATATTACCGCAAGGGCCTGTAACCGGGGATGGAAAAACTATGCGGGACCTGTGTCCGTGGGAAAGTCTGCACACAATGCGGCAGTAGTTTGCAACAATGTAGAAGAGACAATGGCAGCAAGCGGATGGAATGCGGATGAATGATGAATGGGTGGATGTTGGATGAATAATGGATGAAAGTTGATGGATGATAAATGAAGTAGATGGATGAAATTTTGGTGGATGGTGTGAGTTTGATGAATGAATGTTGGATGAATTTTGGATGTTCAGGGATGCAATCCGGCACATTGATGGATTAATGCATGCTCATATCATTGGATGAATGTTTGAAAAGAATGTGGATGTTGAGATTCTCTATTGTTGACGTCTGTAGGATGGATGAACGGGCACAGGCATTATTGAAACCATAGAAGTCGATATTGCTTCATTATCCATAGAAAGTCCGAAAATTTATGAGTCATTTCGATTGTCCAGATCCACTAGTAGAGGAGCTTTCATTGGAAACTGAAGCAGAACTATCAATGTACACCATAGTCCTACTATGCACACGTCCATTCCTGCCACAAACCTGTCTAGGGGGAGATGTTTTGAGAGCAAATGTTTTTGCTGCAGCCTCAGCATAACATGGCAATTCAAGCATGGGTGGCGGACTTGGAAAGAAGTTCAGGTTCACATGGAAAGGGAGGAACCTAGGCGTAGTTGGGCTCCTGCATAACATTGCAAACTTTCATGAGAATCCCCAATTCCGACGCCACAACGGAGTCCCATGCAAAGAAGAAAAAACACATGACTTACTCACAATCAAAATCGTCGTCAATTTCGTTGTCATCGTAATCCAATGGCACTGCTGCGGCAGCGACATCTGTCTGTACCTGAGGTGGAACCCTCATGGAGGGGAGCAATTGCCTCTTTGTACAGCCCTCCATCCCCCTCAAAGGCGAATAGATGCCTTCCAGCAGCCTTGCAGGCATGGAACGATGCCCCTGCCAGACGAATAAACCAAATGAGCCACGATATGCGCACGAACCTGCACTTTCGAATTACAACAATGAAGGCAGATTATTGCTAGAGTGTGAAGGCCGAACCTGTTCCAAGAGTGAGGTCAACAACACGGGACCCTTCAACACTGCAAGACTCAATGACTGTTTGCATGAATGCAGGACTCTTTTCCCGTGCACCTCTCCATGGCTCTCCGGAATTCCGCAGCACAGTAAGTGAGGCGTCCACGTAGTTGTAGATAAAATCATCATCCACGGGATCGCAGGACGAGTCAACATGCGTTCCCCCTTTCAAGACCTGGAACTCCTTAACGGATGACGGTGTGGTGGGGTGGCGTTCTCTTACGAGACAGTGTGCATCAAAAGCTCGTGTCTACGAAATGAAAACACCGGACTCAGTCAGGTGAGCGCCAAGGCAACATCAAGGTAGGTAGCAGATGACAACCTTGCACTACGATTTCGTCAACGCAAGGATGCAGGAGAAGATTGACAGCGCAAAAGGAAAATAAGTCTATCCAAACACGGGGAACATTTCTACAAGATTTAATGAAATGGAGGATACGACATACCTTCTGGCCTGGGAAGTCCCCCTTTGTAAGTGGGAGACTATTAACTCCATTCCAGCTTTTAATCACCTTCATCCCACCAGACTTCAGGGAACTGGACAGTAGTCGTCGGCACTTTGCATTGGCAGCTTGTAGGATGAGCAAACACCCATTGTCAGCCAAGAAGTTCCCACAGAACTTGAAGACCCAGGGCCAGTAGCGCTCGTCCCATTCATTCCAGGCTGGAGTGACACCTTTCGGTGGAAGATCTGGGACTAGAAGCCCGTCTGGAATGTCCACAACAACGAGCTCGCAGACAAAGGGTTTTTTTCTCTCCGTTCACCTACGATGGACCTTTCCCAGCCTCACCCCCCAAGCAATTCAATTGAAATGACATTTGACCACACTGCAAGAACCAAGTGACAAGGAGGGGAGTGAATAAGGAATTTACCAGAGTGAGGAATGAAGACAAGTCTCCCGAGTTGGGGACTTCTCTTTGATTGTGCCGCCTTTCCTCCTTGATTCCATCATGTCCAAGAAGCTTTCGTTGACTGTCTTGTGTTGGTAGCCCGTGGCAACTCCTCTGCCAGGGTTAGGTAGGGCCTCGTATGGTTTGTCCGACAGAGCTAGTTGTGAACCCCTCTTAGCCCCTCTTGCCACAGCAGCCGCTGCCTGACCTTTTTCGCCATCTTTCTTTTTGTCCTTCTTTTTTCCACCCTTCTTTTTCGGGCTCTGATTTACAACTGGTTCCTTTGCTTTGAGAAGCCGGAGATCTCTCAACTGCAGCTGCTTATCTGTCAGAGGAGCAAGAGCCTCTGCATTGTCATTCAAATTTTGCAAGACGTTCTCCTCCCAGGGTGTCGATTGTTTCGGGCAATCAAGGTACCACCCACAGTCTTTGAAATGAAACCTGCTCTAGTCCTCCAGAATGCCCGCTGTGTACATTGTTGTGTCGAGATTTGTCTTTGCCCAACTGTCAATGAAGAATGGGTACGAGCTTAGAAAACCACCTGGAAAAAGTACTCCGTGGATATATTTGCGAAAACAAAACCAACAAATATCATGAGAGTTCATAGGAAGACATGATAGCAGGCACCATTCTTTTTGTTGTAACACTTAACAAAAAACAATCCAAGTGCAGGGTAAATTCATCCTTGCGTCAATGAAATCCTCTTTTCGTTTATGAAACAAGAGTTTGACACTTAAGAAATCATTTTATAACGTAAGTCGTGGGCTGCCATCAAACAGGCTTGCGTCAACGCAAGCCTCATGCAGACCCGGTAAAAGTCCCGTTGCCTCAATGTTTTTGCAACAAGGGAAACAATGCATAGTTGTACTTAAAATTGTCACAACATACCCCTTCCTAATACGTAGTTCAAACTACCAATATATATTCCACACACTAGACAGGCTTGCGTCAACGCAAGCCTAACCCTAGCCCAAAAACACTCGGGAGAAAGATAGCCATGAGTAGGAGGGTCCGCAGGCGTGCCTTAACGCAAGCCTCAATAGAGAAAGCTACTATCTTTTAAGAACAGCTCACAACATTAAAAAGCATGAAATGAAACCTGTATATGACTCGTTTCATCGCCTGCTCCCCATTGTACTGCGCATCGAACAAATTCGAACGGTTAATCCCACCATCAACAGCAAATTCACGGAAGAACGCATGGTCCCAAACTATCCCTTTCCACCTCCTTATCCAGGTCTCGAATGACTCATCTGGTGTAGCAACGACTATCTTGAAGTCTGTTAGAGATTTCTCCATAACCTCCTCAGCCCTCTCCTCCAACTGCCACTCAAATAACTTGGTTAGATTTTGCGAAGCACTCAAAGACATTCAAAACAGACATTGAAGACCTGTGAAATTCTTACCTGCACCTAGAATGTGGCTTTATGAAGCCAGATGTCCCAAACTTGGTCACTGAAAGGGGTGACAACTCCAGTGGTGGCGTTCTTCTCGCCCATGGGAAAACTATTTGCTTGCCGTAGAACAGGCTCAGAGTTCCAAATTTGAAGCCACCGAATTTTCACTGCTGGCTCCACCATTGCCGTGGCAAGCCTGTGTAGCTTCTCTTGCGTCATTTCAGGCTTTGTTGTCTTGCTCCAATGAATGTGAACCTCATCCAGAAACTGAGGGCCAAGACCGGGATCAGCTATGCGTAGTCGCTTGGTGAACGCAGTCACCACCTTCCCGCGGAATTCGTTCATGTGGAAGGTCATTGCCGCCTCGATACCGTAGGCAGTGCGTTCACTTTCAGGAGTTTTCCCGTAATATTCCGCTTTTCCCCTCCCTCCCGCATCAGCAATTTCTTGCTATCCAACCCAAAGGCAACGTTGAAAATTTCAGACTCCAAAATGTGAAATAGGTACCTGAGTCTAAACTTCGCAATGATCCAGGCTTGCGTTGACACAAGCCTGAACATGGGTACATATGAATGCTTAAAAAATAGCAGTTTGCAGGACTTACCGTGTACATTTACTCCAGGAACGCATCCCTCGTGAGTGTGTACCATGTCTCCGCCCTTTTGGAGGTCTCGCACTTCTCGAAGGCCTCGGGTGAAAGAATAGTCTTGAAGCTCGACAATGGCATCTGTCCTAGCTTTTGCCTCTTGAATAATGTATGCACCAAGTTTGTGGTGACATGGGAAGACTCTGTCTGCCTGCACCATCAAGCCGATAGTGAGAAAAGGACTTAATGGCAAATAATAGCATCTGAGGCTGCATCAGAATCTGGTGGTTGAAGAGAACTTACTTGTTTATATCATGCATGGCTGTTAGTAGATGTGTGTAGTTTCCCTTCGGATCCAAAACGCACGCCGCGACGGAGTAATGACAATCTTTCTCCTCTCGATGCATAGAAACAATGCACTCCAGCCAGGCAAGCAGGCGGTGGTTCCCGTCCCAAACAAAGAATATCTTGTTACTGTACACCTGCAACTCCGGACTCTTGGAGAGAGACTGCTCGAATTCCAAATTCACTTCCCTCCAGCACTCATCCCACTTTCCCTCGATGCCCTCGTCTACCAGTCTCTTGTTCCCATAGGAGTCTCCAACAGAAATGTAAAAGACAGGGGTTCCAAAAACATACCCATGCACGAAATCTCCTTGAAGCTTCCTGATATCCCCGGTCAGGGTAGGACGAACAGCAGACATTGATATCATCCTACAGAGGGGTACCATGAGGTTCGCCTCCATAACCATCATGGATCGGATTACCTGTCCAGATTTCACTTTCGAGTTTGACTCTATCTTGATAGCCATGCCTTTGTAATCCATATCTGTGTCTTGCACTTCTGTCTGGACTGCTGTCACTGCACCAGGGCCTTTGCCCTTTCTCCTCTTCTTCTGCCTATCAAAAACAAGAAATACATTATCAGATCAAAAGCGGGATTATGTGATCCATGAGATCAGCCTTGCGTTAACGCAAGCATGATATGGAGGTCTTCAAAGGACCGTTTTACAACCCCAAACAGGCTGAGATCCACATACTTTCATTGACGCAAGCATGGATGGGACAAAGGAAAATTCTCTCACAAAGGATGTTTTCCTTTTCTTCTGGCTCCTGCATACGTTTGTATGGAAGAAACTTCAGGCTTGCGACAACGCAAGCCTGGTCTGTGTGCCTGCTTACCTCGCTATCTCTAGAACTATGTTTAGATTGAGAGACTCAAATAGATATAAACTCAAAGTTCAGGGAATTACCAAGTCTTGCTTGCGTCAACGCAAGCCTAGTCTGTGTGCTTGCTTACCTCGCTATCTCTGAAAAACTATGTTTGGATTGAGTGAGAGACTCAAATAGATATAAACTCAAAGTTCTGGGCATTACCAAGTCAGGCTTGCGTCAACGCAAGCCTGGTCTGTGTGCCTGCTTACCTCGCTATCTCTGAAGAAACTAAGTCAGGCTTGTGTCAACGCAAGCCTGGTCTGTGTGCCTGCTTACCTCGCTATCTCTGAAAAACCAAGTCAGGCTTGCGTCAACGCAAGCCTGCGCTGATGCTTGTTCCGTGTACCATGCTTCTCTACTGAACTACACTATGCCAAATTGAAGTGTTTCAGATGGAAAGGCTATCATGGTTTCGTTGACACAACCATGGACAGTGTGCTCTCACACAGAGGCAGGGAGCAAATATTCACCTCTGAAGGGTGCTCGCCTTGGCCTGATGGTGCTGATCCATCCCTTTTGTTCCCCTTGTCCATCACCGCGACCTGCTCTCGTAGAGGCCGCAAGCGAGCGGAATTGTTAGACATGAAAAGAATACAATGCTCAGTGTACAAGTAAGTGGACAATGGTTTAGGGTTTTCTCACCTCGACTTGTATTGCTTCTTCTTGGGCCTCTTGCAGGGAATGGAGTTGAGAAATACTGAGGTCGCCCGGTCCTAACATAGATTGCGTTCCTGCATCTTCCATGTGCTCGTCTTCGGTTTGAGCCTCGGCATCATGCCCTACTCCCGTCCGTGTTCCTTTGTCTTCGCTCTGTTCCTCATTCTCGTCTGCAACAAGCGAAACAAACTCTCCCTCTTCCCGACCTTTTTCTCTACTAGATGCCGCAACCATCTTTTCAAACACTCGTCCTAACCTCTTGCCCTTCATTCTCTCATGTGCTTTCCTTCTCTCTCTCTCTCGGTTGTGAAATACAAAGACTGCCTCCTTCTGCAACGCTTGAACGCACTCCTATCTGTTCTAAACCCCTCCAGCTTGATAGGCACTCTGCACGGTCACTCTATCTGAAAGGACGGTGCTTTGCAGAGGGGTATTTCAAATGACGATTGAGGTTTGGGGATGAACGGAAAAGGTCCTGTCCGCAACTTTCGTTACATTGTCCACGTAGGGCTTTTTCATGATGTGTTATGTGCACTTCTTCATCCACCCTGGATGTCGGCGAATGCCATAACATGTGTCTAGCGGTGACAGGTTGGTTGTTGCTGAATTCGGCGCATGCAATGCATTGGATACCTTTTCCGATACGCCCTCAATGTAACGGTCAAACTCAACGTTGTGAACGCGCATAAATCAATGTTGTCCATTTAACCGTTGGGTCTTGTCCAATCACAGCTTATATAGGCACGGACGTGTGGTGGCCTAGACGTCCCTTTTGATAGTATGAAGCGTCGGTCAGTGCCGGACATCCTCATCCTTTGGCAGTACATTCCTGACATCATTTCAGCAGATATTACGTCTTTGAGGATTCGTACTAGCTGCTTTTGTACTCCTAAGTTCTTCAGTGCACGTACTCCGTCCTATGCACTACACTTTACCTGCACCCACCTGAGCAATGGATCCCTCAGCGGACATAGCAAAGTTCTACTGTGCGTCCCATTCAAGGCCCATTTGCAAAGGTCGCGGGTGGAGATGGTGTCGTTGTTGTGCAGGAGGACGTTCTCTGTAGAAGCTTGGAACTTGAAGTTGGAACTGTCCATGTTGAGAAAGAAGTGTACGATGATTCCGGTAGGGTTGACAGCATGTTGATACTGGAGCCAGATATGGTTGGGAGTCGTAGAGAATGGAGATTTCCGGCGGGCAACTACCGTGTTCACGGGGATCAAAGACGCCTGTCTGCAAGTTCCATCTTGACACCCATAACAGCTGCTTCGGTGGCTCCAGCCTTCATACCTGCTCCCATAAAAAAGGAAGAGACCAGCATTTCCACTACATTCGTGGAGCTCTCCGAAAGCTCGGATGAGGACATTTCGGAGATCCCTGCACCGCCAAACACGAGTGCTTATGTCGACGCAGATGTTCTGGAGATTACAAGTGTCATTCCCAAGCTGCAGTCTCTGAAAGGTTTGCCTAATTGCAGGAGTGATGTGCGTGGGATTGCATGGGGGACAATTCGAATTGAAAGAGCAAAATGTCTGCCTGCTGAATTTGATGGTGCTGTCCTCTTCGAGTTGCCGCCTCCAACCTCATGTGGAGGTTTGGCTGGTTTGATGTAGGGTATGGACAAGAAACATGATGGACACCCTTGGTGCCGGACGAAAACTTCCAACATACACAATCCTCATGGGTTGAAGTTTCGGAGATCAGTTTGCGTTGGGCACCTGCGATGTACAAATGCAAATTGCAGTGGCCTGGGGCCGACTGGTTCCGCAAACGAAACCGAGTGGGAGGGCTGTGCGGACAATCCATTTGCAGTGGGTTGTGCCACTCCAAGTAACACTACGTTCATCTGCAGGTTCTGCAAATTCGTCCCCACATGCATTGCCACCTGCAAAGCTCGCATGTGCTACGTTTTTCATCGTTGCCAGACCCTTACTCGGGCTTGTATACATCTCGGAAATCGTGATCACCCCGTGTGCAAAGGAGATTGCAGGGAAAGTATAGATACGGCACTGGGACTCCTGCAGCAAGAAGTTCACAACGCTCCGAATGCTACGTCGTCAGCCATTGCACTTGCGGCAATCAAGACGTTCTTTCTTGGAGAACCAGACGATATCTTAGCCAAGCTGGACTCCTCAAAGCTAGATGCTGTTATGGACCATTTTTCCACTTTAAGCTCGCCCAATGTCCGGAATCACATCAAAGCACTACGAACAGGCCCAGGGAACAGAGGTCCTCTTGATAGCATTCTGGACTTGAAGCGTAGAAGCAAATATGACTTTATTCAAGATAGTGGCTTTCCAGGCCAGGGATCGGCTGACAAGAAAAAAAGAGCGGACTCCAACCACATGAGGACTCCCTCAGATGTTGTGGTGCCTCGTCAATCCAAGCCCGCGGGAATCCACTATTCTTCTGCGAGACATTCAATGGTAAATTTCAAAACCATTTCTCCACTTTCGTTTGCAGTTTGTTTTGCGGTCCCAAACCAACTCCGTCGTTTTTAAACAGGCGAGGATGGAGCCGCATACCTTCTTGAATAGTCTACTCTAATCTTACTCTCATTTTTCATCTTCAAAACACAATAGCTTTGTTTGGAAACCAATTTTTGGGTGATCTCAAATTGAGTTGACAACAAAAATAAATTGCAACATCTAATTTAAAGTTCCTATGAAAAAAGATATAAATGAAAATAGACTAGTTTAGACTGGACAAAAATTTCGCAAAGTGAGCCACTGTAGCATGCTTCTGCCCAGCAAGATCTGAAAATTTGCTTTTGAGTCCACCATTTCTTGTCGTTCCTGGACAAAGTTCTTCACATCGTGCATTAAGAAAAGCCACACCTTGCGATTGCGCTTGTCCCACCATCGTGAGAGCTCATGCTGTGTACTCAAAATCTGTGAACGTCTCCATCTGCGAATCGCGATCGGCCTGCGAAACCCCTCCTGCGCTTCAAGAAGATAAAAAAAACGGGCAGTTTGGGTAGTCTCAAAACACTTTGTGCGACGAATTCTATTGGCGATTTTCGGACGAGCAGTCCGGGCAGATTGACGAAATTTGACGACGAAACGTGGCAACGAAACGTGGCGACGATGATGTGGCGACGATGACAGCTTAACTCTTTATAAACCCTGAATTTGACCCTGGATAAATGAATGGATAAATGAAGGGTATGTTTAACTGAACAATAGCCTGGTTTTATCCTTATCCTCAGGATAAATTATGGCATTGTCATGTATTTACATATAACTAAAAAAACACATCATGACGCATTTTATCCGGACCCGGAGGGTATGTTGAAATACAAAATTCTAGCGATGACTGAAGGTCGGAAGCTAGTTTAGCGTAGAGCAGGAATAGGGTGCCAAAATGCCACGTTTTCGTCGCCATTGTTGAAAGCTCTTGAAATGATATATGTGAATTTGGGATGTTTTGTTGGCTTGGTATGGTATCTGAATATGACACAAAGAAACCACTCATACATTCAGTGCCTCAGGAAAGAACAATACTATCATTCCTACGACATACAATGCCCTGAACATATGGGAACTCCTACATTCAGTGCCATGTACATATTTGGCGTCCTGCATTTGTCTTTGGCTCAGCTGCTTCCTAGAAATGTACTTGACATATTGATTTGTGTTAATGAGTACAACCAAACAGTCTCCATGCAACTACACACGGATCATCAGGCCAATTTTTGATGAGCAAAACCAACTGGTCCAGGTGTCACGGACATAGCCCAGAGGAACTTACCAGGAGTAAATACCAGAAGTTACCAAGTTATCATGTTATCGGAAGTTACCATAATTTACCATGATTTACCATGATTTACCATGATTTATCATTACTTACCAGGTTACCGGGAGTTTATCAAATTACCAAGAGTAACTTGGGAAACTGCTCAGGAAGCTTGCTTTGGAGGAAACTTCTCCATCAAGATACCTCTTTTATTTAAGGAAGCTTCTCCATTGAAAACTTCTCCAGCAAGAAACCTCCATAAGGGAAGCTTCTTAGGGAAGCTTCTTAGTAGCCAGTATATATAGGAGGCGAGGCTGGACACTCTTCAGTCTTGCCAACACTAGTTCAAGCTACTCTTGTTTCCAGTTCCCAGTACCCTAGCCCAGTTTCCAGTATCTGGTAATCCAGTCCAGTTTCCAGCATTCCAGTATTCAAGTCGTGTTCCAATATCTTGTATCATTGTTCATTGTTATAAAGATCGCCTTGATTGTTATTTACTCATCGTGCATACGGCCACGCCGACCTTGACTTTTTGCCGACCTCTAGTCTGATCTCTTGTTTGTGTTCAGTCATGTTCTCGTCCTTGACACCAGGTTGCGTGATCCGAGCCTACACCTCCAAAGCAAAGTAAACATACCTGCAATTGAAAATACACGTTCTATCTCAATTTGACTAGCTGAGATACCAAGAACCTGACGGGCTAAAAAGCAACTGTAGGGAACTGCTCTTCATGAGTTTTCCACCACTGCAAGGGGTTATCAGAAGACTTGGATAAAATCTGGAGATGGCGAGAACATGCAAGCTCACGTCGCATCTACAACACCCACGTCCAACAACCAACAATGATCACCATCATAGTCCTCATATGTTAAATGCTCGTATAAGTTCAGATTATACTAGGCATGAATCTATCGGATTTCAACATAATTAGTACTTCAATATTGCATAATACATCAACCGGTTGAAGTCATAACAAAACTAGGTTGGATTTATGTGGAACTTACATGTACAGACGTTGTGTCTTCCTTCAAAATTCAACGTCAAATACAGCATGGCTATCACCAAAAACAACATTGTCGATTTCTTGTGTCTCAACATCACATGCCTCTTCACAAAGTCCCATTTATCTTCTTGTAAATTGAAATCAGTAGAAGCAAAAGCAAGAGGGTGTCGTATTGACATGCAATGGAAGTTGCATTTGCCTTCCCAATAAAGCTACCAGCAAGAGATAGATCCTTAAATCGAGGATCTAACATAAGTACCAGCAAATTATTGCTCAGGTTGTACATCTCTGTAAATGACAAAAAAAAAAAGCTAATACCTTCACAACTTGCTCGCGTATACGAGATTGTAAAAAAATGAGTTTCACATTGAAGTCAAGGCGTGGGACAGTCTGAACCATTGCTTCCATTTGCAACCTTTTACTAGCCATTTTCATGCTCAATAAAAATGGGTAGATGCAGACTACATTGGCTTAGTTTGGACAACAATTTGCAGTTTTCGACTAACTGCTTGTCACATTATTTTCACCCTATACACATAAGTATATATTCATAGCAAATGGACTTAGAATGGGTTAGCCACTTACCATATGTACATGTGGGTACAATTATTTTGGAATTTGGATGAAATCTCATGAAGCTATGGACTTTTGCGAGGAATTCCAATGGACTGCCACAGTCCCTCTATTGTCCCAAATGCCATATGAAAAACCTATTTGTGCAAACCAATTCATTATATGGACTGTACAACTAGATACACAATGTTTGAATAGACACAAATATAAATTTGTGAACAATTCCATCCATCCATCAAGACACTATGGACTTTTTTGTACCAAAACAACCCCCAAAATGACGATTTGTCCATAGCATTTTGAAAACTTTCATATTTGGATGGAGATCTTTGCTAAGAATATATATATTGTTATTGTCTCTAAGAGCTTATTGTTATATGAATTTTTTCATAAACTACAAGATAATAATAAATAGTTATTATTTCTTTAAAAAATAAATAAAAAATAATTAAAAATATCTCAAATATATGGGATGAGACCATTTACTAAATATGATTAGTATGCCATTCCCTATGAAGATAAAAATATATTTGAACAAATATCTTTATTTTTATTTTATTTTTCATGGACTTTTAGTGGAGGACACATCTGCCGCTTTTGAGCCAGTGTAATCTGCACTTACCCAAATGGCCGTGGCCAATGCATCACTGAACAACCAGTAGCCACGACATTGATTGAGTAAACACAAAGATTAAACCATAGGTGACAAAGTCGAAGAAATGGCTTGTGCAACTGCCCAAGTAATCCCCAAAGGAATGCGACCCTGCAATGCTATTGTTTGACGACTGTAATAGAGATGGACGGCTTCACGAAACTGAAGTACCTGCCGGAACATGAAGACTTTAGAAGCAAAACGAGTTTTGACTGGCGTACTCAATTTTCGGGGATGTGTACCTCCATCTTGACATGCTTTTGACCATTCTTGTCGTCCTCTACGTGAGTTTTTGGGCCACGTAATGAAGACTGAATTGATGATTGGGCTGCCTTAATAGAAATGGGGCCAAGGCCTTTGCATATCTTCTCATCTATGGTTGAACGTTGGCATGCCTTGCTCGTGGCACAGCCATAGCAGGCCCCATCAAATGATTTTTGCTGCTCATCATTTTTCTTGTATGCAACAGTACTACCAAAATAAGTAGAGATGACACCGGGTGTCACCTTATGTTGTTTCTTAGAAGCCTCTCGGGGGGTTGTCGTGCTGGACAACACATCTCTCCTGATTTTTGTTCGATACTTCTCCATGCTCCTTTTCTATATGTTTCCTCATAGTGTTTGTGCCATGCAACTTGTTGTATGTTATAATACATTTTCTGCCTCTGGTCTTCAAGGCAAGACGATCAGCACCACATGCGTCGGTATAACATAGAATACAACAAAGCTCTTTGACTAGCGACACTGCCTCTCCATTATTGATTGTGAAAAATGCCCACGATGTCGGTTTTCGGCCATGTGGCACCCAAAAATTTGCCTGTTTCGTCATGAAGGCTGCAAGCTCTTTACACAATCTTGCCTCTTGTGCAACTAACTCCTCTGTCTCTACACGCTTGCAAGACGTGGACCGTTCACACATATTAGATGTATCAAAGGGCACTACAACATTGTTGAGTTTGGGGGCATTTGAAGGCCCAACATCACCGTGATCTATTTTAAGAGTTTGCTGCCATTCCACGTCATTCGGAAGGAGATGTCCCATTTGCTGCCTATGAATGGTGTTGTCAAAATATGAGCCCATGTCAAACTGGTGTGCATCCATATTCAAGATGTGCTCCCGATATCCAATTACATATCCACTTGAAATGCACAGTACACAACACTTTGAACTCTGAATTGGATGGATCCCTTACTATATTCTTTTCAACCACCCTCATGTACACTCCTAACTCACAACCAGTTTGCTCAGTTCACATCCTCACAAAGCAAATAATAAATTAGGAGGAGATGTGTTTATCTGCACAAACTACCAGCTACAAGCTTGTTACAAAGTCAAGATGGTGCTACGTCAACAAAACGGAATTTATGGAAGTCGACGCCAAACAAGTAGGTTCAATAATTATTCATACCTTGATCGTCATTTACCCTTGATTCTAAAGATATACCCTCGACTAGTTAGGGTATATTGTACCCCATTGATGCAGGTAAGTGCAAATCTAGGATATATCATAAAGATATATAACCTTATAAAAGGGTCTACATCGGATCCTAGAACCTGCCACATCAGGTTATATATTTGGATGTATACCCGGATATTCTGGGTAAATCACATACCCGCCCAACACTGGTGTAAACTCTCCGGGGTTACACTGGGTTATTGTTGGGTCCAGTGTAACTCCACTCGGGGTTACACAGGCCTAGATGACACCACTCTGGGGTTACACCAGTCTGGGGTGACATTACCCTTGGTTATTACCAAAGGATACAATAGCCTCCGATCAAGAATCGAACCCAAAATCTTGCAGCTTGCATATAATCACCTTACCAACACACTAACTCACCACTACTTGACACACTCTTGGATTCTTAACGGCTATGTGTTGCTCTGCACTACTGCTGACAACTTCTAGTTAAGAACAATGTTCCTTTCGATTGGAAATATGTTTTATGTAAAAAAATTAGGAACAATGTAAAAATATGTTATAACATAGGCATATGATGTAACGTTATATTTCGCTAGATTTAGGCGACGTGGGCTCTTCTGGTAGGTCCCCTATCAAATCTTCCGGAGCATGAATAGGGTACCATAGTGCCATATCATCGCCGTCATTTGCTTAAATCTGCACGGACTGTCCAAAAATTTAAGAGATGAAAATAGAACTGAATTAAGAAAATCGTTTTTTCCAAATCTGTCTATTAATATTTCTTTATTTATTTATTTTCTTCACATATTCAGTAAATATTTAGCACTTCCAAATATTATGATTTGGTGGCAAACACGTTTTAATTTACTAATATTCTATGATAATACATGTAAATAAGAGAATGATAATAGGCCTCTCATTGTTTAATAATAGGGTCATGAATGCACGGGCGGCCCCCGCCAGTACGACCCTTGGGGTGAGCTCATAAGCCCACCGCCCATTCACAGGGTCGGCGAGATTCTGAAATTTTTCTAAGTCCTTGTTAATCTACCGTGGCGGACCTTCTAGCGGACTGGGCAGACCCTCCAACAGACCGACTCCAACCTTCTAGTAGACCCTCCAGACCGACGAGCGGACGGGCACCTCTCCAGCAGACTTGGAAGACCCTCCAAGCAGACCCCCCATCAGCAGACCGGCAGACCCTTCGACAAAATATATAATTAATAACACACGTTACTGCCACGATACAATGTAAACAAGATTTAAACACCACACCTTGTGTTTATTATTCATTGCTCTTAATCACCACACTACCACCCGCTTTCCACAAATCCTTGCAATAACTAATGCTTTATGTGCATATTGTGGGCCCCAACAGACTAGCTCATGTGTTTTGTGGGCCTAGTAAACCCGCTTGCCGGGCAGACCCCGCAGCAGACCCCGCAACAGACTGGCGGGGTCCGGGTAAGGGCGCTCCCACCCTCTGCTACCCCCTCTGCCACACGCGGGCCCCGCTGCAGCCACATGTGCGGGCATTCATGACCCTATTATTGTTAAATGAGAAGCCGGTAATAGCCAATGAAATGTAAATACTCTTAGTATTGAATTTTTGTCTCTTGCTATATTTTAAACAGTTAAAAATGTAGACCTATTAGTAAATTATAATTACACATCAATAGAATAAAATAAATTCATATTAAAATGAAATGAATATCAACACCGTTCATACGTTCATACACCCAAAAACATTATTACTGCAAAAAGATAAAACAAAAAAAAGATAAGAACAACGCATAAACTAGAAAACACTAGGAACAATGTATGAACTTAATGCATACGTGTGGTCTCAAGACGTTACATTGGTTCTCTGGGATATTGAATCTTTTTCATTTAAAAAAAAAAAGTAAAGAAAGATAAACACATGGGAGCAACAGCTCACAAGGCATTTTACCCCCTTTAATTTTTTCTTTTCTTAAAAAGTTGTAGCCTAGTAGTAATGGGCACATTGCACATCAGCTCAGCTGGTAAGTGCACAGTGTGTCGCACTGGTGGTTCGGGGTTCAAACCCGCTGCCCTGCCTGGTGTATGGATTTGTCGTGACCGGTTGGTCTGGTGGTGACGTTTCCCACCTGTGTGCCTAAATGGCTTATCTGAAAGGGGGTTAATTTCCCCCCCCTCCTCAAGGGCCTGAATTGTGAGCAGTCACTCCCAGGTTTCCTTTAAAAAAATAAAAAATAGAAAAAAAATGGGCACATTCCGCACAGACTGTCTACGAGTGTTTTTAAATCTCGCAAAAAATCGCAAGATTTTGACCTGGAAAATGGGTCAGCTACTTTCACAAAGGAATTATGGGAGTAAAAATAAAAAAATTCGCCAGAAAGTGCCAACGGTTAAGTATCAGGAGCCAGATTTTTCCTACATAGACCTGTTCAAATGTGACATCTAACCCTGCCACCTCGTTATTATAGCCACATGCAGAATTTACATGTGGCCCTTGTGGCGATTTTGGAAAAATGAGAAAAAAAGCCACTGCTGTTTCACAATCCCACATAGACTGTCTCTGTGGGTCCACCATCCCACCGGTTGCCGTCTCAAAGGTGTCCACCTTCCCGTCCATCCCACTGATTGGTGTCCTGATACACCATAATATACGCCTCTTTTAGGGAGGCATAGTACTTCACTATACCTTATTTTTATTCTATTTTCCAAAGGGAAACACCCTTGATCATTCACAAATCAGGCCCATAGTGAGAGGAGATAATAACCAGTGTTGCGCGGATATTTGTTTCAGCCTCAAACCCCCAACCCGGATATATATATATATATATAGGCCGGAGGTAAAAAAAAATCAAATATCCACCTCCGTTAAGAACTGCCGGATATGAAGAGATGGCATAACCGGATCCGGTTGAGACCCGGTGGTTTTGTAATTTTCTTAAATTTGATGTGAACCGGAACTAGTGGTCCAAAAGAAGCAGGTTATGAACCCATACATTCGGCATTTAAACCGGAGGTGAAATATCCGTAACCGGCTGATATGAAAAAAATCAAATACCCACACAACACTGATAATAACCTCTTTCATAGTAACCTCACCATCAGAAGCACAAGGCTCATGGGACACTGCCCAAGGAAATGGGGTGAAGATCATACCACACCCCACAAGACAAGGTAGGCCCTGTAGGCTAATGGGTTAAGGGCTGAGTTGTGAGCAGTGGCTCTATGTATGCAGTAGACAAAGTACCCAAATCCATACAAGGATTACATACTGAATGGTGGACGGAGCACACTGAAGAAGAATGGGGTGGGGGAAAGAGGAAGGCAAGTGGGAGTTGTGCGCACCCTTTGCTACTAATGGAAATATTCTTGAATGTGCAGCGCCAGCGAAGATCATGTTCGCCCAAAATATCTAGTACTCAGCCCCGTGGATCTGCCATATAAAGTATTTAAAGTATCACGGCAAGTTCCTTGTACTTAGTGTGGCATTGCCCGGCAGTATCTATCACGAATGCCTCGAAACAGCAGTCACACGCGCATATACCACATCTTTCACCCTCGTGGTCCAGTTCCTCACTCTAAGTTACAAGCCACCCCATACCCCAAACTGGGCAGTTGGGTACTAGTCAAATCTACTAGTCAAATCTATGGAAGCAAGCTATTCATTACTCTCAACCCTCATGAACGAGGTGTTGGGCAGGAAAGCAAGTGAACCAAAAGAAATTAAATAAGTACCAATAGTTAAATAGATGGTATGTCAGTAGCCTGCTAAAGACGGTTGGACTGGGGGTTGCAAGTGGGTAGACAGGTGTTATGGAGGGGACGAAGTCGAAAATGGCAGCACCCATCTTCTTGGAAGGCTCGAGAGCCGCTAGGATCGAAAGTGCATATAAACGAGGGGGGGGGCGCTGTGTTAGAATAGGTAATGGGAAGGAGGGGTGAGATATAAGTTAGCGGTTATTATCCAGAGGCGCTCAGTGAGCTCAGAGACAGCAGCCACGTTTCTCAGTCTCGGCCGTCGGACGTTCGCCGACCTTCGACATTGCTGCTTTGTGAGTGTGGGGGTCTGTTTGTGTTTCATTTGGATATGTTTTGAGCTTGTGTGATCAGCAGAGCTGTTGGCATTCATTTCTCGCCCACCCATCTTCTCCAAATACTTTAATTGCTGATGGAAATGTCCGTGTGCCCATCATGCTATCTAAGAGTTTCGCCTAGTGCTGTTTCTCGTCTCACCTCTGCTCATAACTTGAGCTATGGCTTTCCCTCTCATGCGCCCTCGATCTGGTCGAATGTTCAATTGGGTAATGCAGGCTTATCTCAGAGTAGATTGACGAGTCGCACGACACTTCCCCGTGAATATCGAAGGAGGGGAGGAATGATGGGAGCAACGAGCGTGGTGGGTGCGCCTCCTGTTGAAGTGGGAAGAGAAATTGATGGAGGTCAGAAAGTCGGACAAACAGAGACTGTTGTGATAGTGGGCGCTGGGATCGCCGGCCTTGCCATAGCCCTCGGCTTGCACAGGTTTGATGATCTCCTTCTCTCCAATTTGGGTGAACATTCATTAATCTGGTCTGTCAATTTAGCTGTGGGGAAGCTCAGGGGATGATGTAGGCGCAAATCTTTTCTCGTTTGTAACAAGGAAAACATATACTAGCACAGGCAACGATGCAGAATTGCTGCATCTTATGGAGCCAAAAATCAACCAATTTGTGGACAAACTACTAAATCTGTATGGATGGTAGCACCTCGTACTGCTGGACCCTTTGGTCGCTTCCCGTACAAAAGTTTTATAAGTGCGAGATGAAACAGGGTAGGAGTGAAGTCGCTGGTGCTGGAACAGGCGAGCTCAATGCGGCAGGAAGGCACCTCTCTTGGTATCTTCCCAAACGGATGGCGTGCCCTTGATGCTCTGGGAGTGGCAGACCAGCTTCGACCTCAACACACTCTTATTACGGGGTACTTTTCTCATTGTACCTTCCGTATCTTTCTTAGCTTTCCAGTGATAAGCGATGCATGTGGCATTCCCATCAATGCTTAACTTTGTTATCAGACAATCCTATACAACACAATTTTTTTTGACTAAGGTTCATAGACATTGAGGAGAGAATGTGCTTGAATTTGGGGGTGCAGAGGTAGGTTCCGTGCTATGGACGGGAAAGTGTTGACCGAGTATGACTTCACGAATGAGCCAGGAGGGTGAGTATGTAAACTTTTCTGCTTGTGTTGAAGCTACAACTGTTGGCTCTGCTGTAAACAGACAGTGCATCCAGTGTCCAGTAATTTGTGCATTTTGTGAGGCATGCTAAATTTTCAGGAGGGTCACACTTCTGCACTAATACACTATGGCAGCCTGGTCTCATGAAAGGCTTAATCCTACTGTATTCAATGTTGTTGTTGTTTTTTGCTTCATGACAATCTCTATAGCCCTCAGTACGATAAGGTACCTAGTTGACCTGAAATGGGCTGATCACCAGGCCACATGAGTTGCGGGGGGTGATGCGGAGGGCATTGTTGGAGGCACTTGCTGAGCCATTACCACCTGGCACGATTCGATTCAATGCTCGTGTGAAAGGAATTCACAAACCAAGGGAGTTGCAGGGCCTGACTCAATTGGAGCTAGAGGATGGCACCACTATTGCAACTAAGGTGCTCACTGGCCTGCTACTGACTGTGTAGCAAAGAGAAGGGAGAGAGTTCAAAATCCAGTGCCATAATCTTCACTCTAATTTAAGTCCTTCTCTACCGAGCTCATGGTTAGCCATGATCATGGCTGATTCTGTTTATGATGTAGCTGCTTTGCTGACCTTTGGATGATATGTTATGCAGGTTCTGGTCGGTTGTGATGGAGTTCGCTCTGTGGTTGGCTCATGGCTAGGGCTCCGGGAGTCCAGTCCTGTTGGGCAGGTAGGGACGCGAGGAATGGCAGTCTATGAGGAGGGGCATGCATTTGAATCTACATTGGCTCATGGTCTAGGGCTACGGGGAGTCCAGTCTGTTGCCGGCAGGTAGGGACGCGAGGAATGGCAGTCTATGAGGAGGGGGCATGCATTTGAATCTACATTCCAACAGATTCTGGGCGCTGGTCATTTCTCCTCCTCTATGGACATGGATCTCTTCTTCTTTGCAGCCGCTTTTTGTGCACGTTTCCCCATTGCTCCTGGACTTGCTATCAAAATGATCACTAGAACTTCGGATCATCTACAGCCAAGTTTTACCAGAGGGTTTATGCTACAGATAGAATGTTTCCAAGCGCTTTCTATCCCTTAGGCAGTTCTCCATTAGTGTAGTACTTCAAATCCTTGATTGACATAGATGGTTGTGGCTAGTTCTCTGCACACCGTCACATCACGGCAATCATTGTCAGCACTGCCACAGCCACTTACAGGAGTGCCGCATCTGTAGGGGGTTACACAATAATGAGATGAAAGGAGGTGAAACTGACATGTAGGTGATACCCAGTTACCATGAAGTGGATACAACTTGTTGCAGAGAAACTGAGATTTCTTTGCACTGCAAATGGGCAATGGTTGGCAGCTCATAAATTTACAGACCCACAACTTATCAAGGAGGAGGCTTTGAAGCTTGTAGAAGGCTGGCACAGCGACATCCTAGACTGTATTCACAGGACCCCCTTGGCTGTCTTGAGTCGAAGTACGTTAGGTGATCGTTGGTCTCTTCCTCTTATAACGCCTCCAGCTGCGAAGGATGGGGTGACAGTGGCTGGTGATGCATTGCACCCAATGACGCCGAACATTGGGCAGGGTGGTAACCTTTGTCTGGAAGATGCTGTCATTCTTGTTCAAAAGCTCTCTCAAGCCCTCAATGTCCAGGCGGAAGCTCCCGCTGAGCTGAAAAATCTGGCAGCAGCCTTGTCCGCCTACCAAAAAGAACGGTGGTCTCGGAGTTTTTCACTGACTATGAAAGCACACATGGCTGGCAGCTTTCTAGGATCGAATCTAGCTCCCATCTGTTATATTCGTGACAAATTTGTTGTGCCGAAGCTTATTGGGGCTACAGCATTTTTAAGTCACACACGATTTGACTGTGGGAAGCTCCCTTCACCACCTTAAGTGAATAGTTGGTGTGCAAAGCTTGAGCTCTGGTTTTTCCATTGCTATGACATTTGGGATATTAGATATACTGATACACACACAGTCACATAGACCTGCATATGGACTTTAAAGGCAGAGTATTAGATCATATTTCACAATTCAACAGAAGTGGCTACGTTTCACAGCTTGTAGAATAGCCCATCATGTCCAGGAAATATCCTTCTCATCTAGTATATGAATACCCAAAGTTAAAGTGTAGTACAAAAAAAACATTTTCTTCTCTAAGTAATTGATGAGTACACATCTTGCCATTCTACAGGTAACAACATGAACATAAACTGCAAACATGAATATGCACAGAAATGACCATTGGTCACTAAATGGACTGGCCTAAGGCATATCAATCCTTGTTCCCAACTGTGTCAAGAGAAAAGTCGGAATATATTTGCCCTAGCTCCATATCTTAGCGTAATCAAAGGATATTAGACAAACCTAAATCTCTCAAACACCTAAACAAGGCCAAAGTTACAACGCCGTTTGTATCCTCTGGTTAAGCCCCCCACCACTGCCAACCAGAACAACCTGCACAATCCTCCAAACTTCCAACCTGTAGCCCCTCATTCAGCAAACCTTTAACCACACCGAGTCCATGAAAAATAGACATCCCTTCTGAGAGGCTCCTTGCAGTACTAACATCCAAGAGATTGTACTCATAAGAGTTTATGTGCGGTAGCCTTGGCCTTAGACGCCGCGCCCAATTTGGACAGAAACGTAGGGAATAGGCACTACCTTTGTGAGGGGCTCACTCCAGCTGTGTGACTTAACCTTGGTTCAGGCTTTTTAGATATCCTCTTCGCACAAGCATCAATCTGCTGTGTGTGAGCAGCCCAAAAGGTAGACATCGACATGGCCAGGGTTGTAGGCTCAGCCTCGAGATTTTGCATGTTGCTGAACAAAGGTATGTTCTCAATGTTTCTGAAGAGGGTCACTCTCTGGCAACAATGTATCAAAAAATGGATATTGTCTTCAGGTTGCCTGCACATTGGGCAATTACAATCTCCTTTTCTTCTTTGCATCTGTTTTTTGTTTGAAGGTAGGCTCCCTGCCCACAAGAGAGTCCAATAGGATGGTCCTTCAATACACACAAGGAATGGACAGTCTTAGGTCTACAATGAATTGATTCATGTAACTTACCATCATAGGAAAATCCTAGTGAAGGCTCTCCTGCACTGATGTGGAATTTCTGCATGCCTCCACTTGAACTCCATCCATCACCATAAGTATTCACCAGCATTTATTCGGGCTCCACAAACACCTGTGGATAAATCAGCCCGGTCGTTGGGTGGGCTAGTAAAAATATCAAATTTAAAAAGCAAATTTATTAGGAGCAGTAGAGATACCAAGGCAGACAACCATATATCATCAATGCTTTTTTCCATGTCAGGTTCTCGACCAGCCAAACAGTCATGTCCGGCCGATTTCCTCAAGGTTTGTTGGAAACACAACTACCGGTGGCAAAGCCATAAATGCAAGATCATCATCGATTTGATCTTTACCTCGGCGGCCGCAAGAGTGTCATAGGGTTTGCTGTCTCGCACGTCGATCACCCCAATGCCTGTGATTTTCTGTACCCCTATCGCTGTAGCCACTAGACTCTGCAGATCCCACATCTTTCACAGATAATGCTTATTGCTAAACTTTATACCTTCAACTTATTGATGGAAGAAGCCACTGTCAGATTTGTACCAACAGCATAAAAAAAATCCGTAAAGTGATTTGTATGGTTTTTTTCAGCAATTGAATGTTCAAAGGGCATGCCATATAGGTCCACACATCCTACTGACAGACTTCAATCAGCTGCATAGAGAAAGAAAGGAAGTAACCCACACCAGATTGAAGTCAGTTGAGGCAAATGGCTCCAATTGTGGCACTATCTGCATCAGCTCCTCTCAGCCCCAACTCCATGTTAGATGCTATGTTGACGTGAGAAGAAAAATGGGTCCAATAGCCTCCTATTAAAACCATAGACTTTCCAGGACCAAAACATGACACAAAAGGTTAGAAATACTACATCCAGGTCTCTTTGTGCTCACTCCCAGTTGAGTAAGGGTTACTTTATTTTTCATTTGGTAGAGCCACGGATGGAGAGCGATCAAAACAGTAACAAACAGAGATGAGGGGCCCTACATATGAAGAAAAGATGCCTTGTACTTGGACAGGTCAAAAGCATAAACAATGAAAACTAGAGTGTCAAGCATTGACAGTTTTGACTTTTAAGGTGTCACCTCCCATATGGAAGGCAGTAGTACATTGTGAAAGAAACAAAGCAAGCAAATTTTAATGTTATAAGAAGGGTGTACACACCATAGTCCATAGGCCATTCACAACTATGGCTCGTGGGACACCCTGGGCATCATCCTGTGACATGGAGATCTGGAGGGGTCCAATCGGGCGCTCAGTCTGGTTGGTAACACTTAATCGAACCTGCCAACCACTCAAAAACATCAGTAACTTCTTATGACCATGCCTATATCCAATCATAGGTCAAGAAACTCAACGAGTGGTGGAGGATTCTCGAATTATTACCATAATATGTTTTTGGAAGAATAATCCATGAAAAGAAAGTTACATAACCCAGCCTTATAAATGGATTAGCACCATAAGATGTTTCTATCTAGAGTCTCAGGGTTACTTTCAACTCCAACCATCTTCATTTTCACTCTACTACCATAATGCCAATAGAGCATGTAGGTTTTTGGAAAAATTACTCATGAAAGGAAAGTTACAAAACCCAGCCTTATAAATGTATTAGCCCAGTCATGAACCACAAGATGTTCCTATCTAGAGTCTCAGGGCTAGTTTCAACTCCAACCAATCTTTATTTTCACTCTAATCCAGCTGCAAGCTTTGAAGGTAGAAAGAGATTTTAACACAGGAAAATTCAACTTGCCTAAGGATCACACCAAGATAGCAGAACTCAATCAGCCTAGGTATCCAGCAGCTGATGTCCAGCAAGGGTTTATTTTGGTATTTCTTGAGAGCTATTAGCAGTTGGAGAGCACAGTTTGGTTTTGATTCCATGGTTTCCTGAGTGTTTGAGGAGCCAATATACCACCATTACCTCCCTCAACACATTACATGTGAAGCGCAAGGCAGCTGCAGGCTCGAGTCTTTCAACAGCTTGAAAAAAGATATGCACTGTGTCTCATTGTAAAAGCATCCTGACTGATTTATTTGGCCTGGGCAGAATGTTGAGTCCTGCTACTGCCATCTAACATACATGAACAACTTAATCCCATTGCAACGGTAGATTGGCCCATAGAAGGGATTTAACTAGCACACAGGCTACTAAACTAATTTGAATCAGATAACCAAAAAACCTGGTGTCAACTTTTGGATAGAACTTGCCAGGAAAGGTCGCTCAAGAAGTATACGAGAAGGCAATTCCACAATTCGCAGATTCACATCCTTGCGTGATACGGGCTGCATGTCAAGTGTCACCCCCGAGCCATCACCATACCCCAATTTCATCATTCTGTCTATTTATGAGGATGGCAAATTCTCAACCATACGAAGAGGCTGCAACAGACTTCTTTCCATACTAGTGTTGATCAGTACACACCACATCCCCGCAATCCTGATTCCATTCCCCTGCCCTTACTGAGATTAGAATGGTACACCTAAACCTTTGAGAATCTTACAGTCACACTCAAAAAAGCTTTTAAACGATATCAAGAAAGTTGACTTGATAAGTATCTGAAGCGTCTCCACTGGCAAGCATCCACAAATCTGCAAGCAGCGCAACCTAACTCACTGGCAGTTAAACGAGGGGACCTACTAGAGCTGTGACACATAGAAAGAATATGCTAGACACAAGTGATTGCTAGGGCTCACATTGCCAAGTATCTGTTGAGTCTGCAGGCGGCCAGGTTCCCCAAGGGTGGTACGCCACATAATCTCTAGCTTGCCAAGAGCATTACTGCCCTCTGCCTTTGCTGCCAAGGGCGATCCTGTTGGCCGACTCAGTTGGTAGAGAAAGTGCCTGGTTCCCCCATTTGCTCGAACTACCTTGATCTGCTTTAATAGCCCACTGCAGCTGACCAATCAGAAGTCAGTCCCCCATCGATTTAACAAAACGGGCCTATACCCAATCAATTTTAGAGCTGTCCCTGTATCTCTGCATGTGGGTTTTCATAACCACTAGGGTAGCATGTGCCGTTGGCCCAAGTGTCCAATGTCATCTAAGTCCAAGTGCAATCCCCTATGTATCCAAGTGCATCTCCTATGTCGAGGTCCATGTGTGAAGAATGGATATCAATATACTAAAATGAAGTTGGATGTTTGTTTAGTTACATGAATTTATTGAGTAGTAATATATCCAATCATTTTCCAGGAAAACCCACTTTGCTATTTTTCACGAATTTCCGGCGACCAAAAGTACTTGAAATTCCATATCCTCCCACACCGCAGGTCCAAAATTATGAGACCAAGTCGGTGTGCCCCTCCTCATGGAGGGCTTTCCAACGGTACCAAGCACCAGGGCTGGGGCCCCCGGTTTGGGAGATCTGAACGCTACAAACAAACAAACAAACTACCTTGCTTCATATATTGATGATCCTTCTTGGGGCTGAAATTTGTAATGCTTTTGTAAAGTACATTTTTAATGTAATCTGTTTTTTGAAACTGTACAGGCAGCATCTAAGAAGGAAGTTCAAAAGTCCTTCGGGATGAGTCCTGCAGCTGCAGGAACGGTTTGTTGCTCCCTACTCTTTTCTTCTTGTCTCTTGTATGCAATGCCAACCAAAGGCAGGACAAGGATAGCCAGACAACATCAACGGTCAATTTTTATGTGAGAAATGTCACCTCAAAGGCCCTTCAGCATCATTGTTGCTTTCACTCTCCACTTCCAGTGTAGATACCACCAATGGAGGTTGGGGGTCAAAGCGCACGTGGTCCAGGAATAGAAGTGATTTCGTGCTGTTCTCTATGCATGCCTCAAGATAAATAGTTTCCTGTAGTAGACACGGGTGTTTGAGGTTATGCTCAACTCTCAACCCCAAGCAAGGTGTATGTATGTATAGAATCTTACTCATATATTAGTATATAATGGAAAAGATATGCATGATATCATTTTCATCTTCCTTCCAGCATGCTGTTGGCAATGGGAGTATTATCAGGACGCAATGGCTGTCAATCTTAAGCCATCCAAGAGATTAATGAAGTATGCTAGAAAGTAGCTTAATATATGGCTAAATAGGTTGATATTTGTAGTACATCTCCTGCATAAAGTCCTCAGAAACAGGGTCATTTGCAAAAGAGATGAAAAGCTTTATGGCATAAGCAAGGAATGTGGCATACCTTCACAGTGCGCACCTACATGAGGACAGAAGTATATGACAGTCAGTCCACACCACACAAATACACCAAATACAGAAACAGAACAGACACCCCCTGATTTGTTTGCATTTTACTCTTGGGTTTCATGTCACAGCTACTGGGCCCCGACCTTAATTGGTGAGCGAGACAATCTTCGAATTATGGATGTGCCAGCAAGCAATGAACTTCAGGTCAAGTTAGTTGATAGTAAGCCAATAGCAATCACCTCATAGGTGTGCAGGATATATTCCACCTTTATAGCCCCATGCACTCAACATAGAAAAATGCTAGTTGCTTTGTTCCGGAACTGAACAAGACTTTTATTGAAGGCATAGCTGCCAGAACTCCAAATGGTTACAAAGAAACAGCGTCAAAACTGTCTGCGCTATCCTAAGAAAATCCCTACATCAGTTTCTTACACTATTGAAATTTAGGTGGGCCATACCTTGGTTCGGACTGAGAGAGGATTGGAGGCCATGAACTTGAAGTACTGTGGAAGGTATTTGCGCTCCCCATCTGAGTCAGTGTAGACAGCCATGCACACCAGCCTGCAAAAGCATGCAATCAGTTGCTCTCTCTGTCTCTTTGTGCTCTCCTCCTTTGAGTTCCGCACAAACTCCTTTGTGTTCTGCTCAAACTGAGCGCGGGGTCAATGGCCACAAGGCTACGGCAAACAACGTCTTATGAGTACATTCTTTGTGCTCTCCATTTCTCCCTCGTCTCCCAAAACCCCCCATTCCACACAAGCATTCCCGACTCTCAGCAGCTATGAGAAATGGACTCGGAGCACTACAAGATGCAAGGGAGGAAGAGCCCATCTTTGTGGTGAGTGCATAATCTGCTCCTGCATGTATGGCATATGGCATGTGCCTCCTGATTGCACCTACTGTCCACATGAAGCTGTTCACAAGGCAGTTTATGGCTGATTTTTGAACCAAAATAACTAAATTCTTTTCCAAAGGGATGCATTGACAAAGCCCCAATTCCAAGAGTATTATTGGAGGCCCAACTTAACTCGCTCATAAAAACACTGGGCATACCAATTTTTCAACCATGACCAACAATGCAAATAGCTTGTCCAGGATGTTACGTGTGAGGTCCAAGTTCTTTGATGTCATGCTCAATTATGAAGTCGTGGCGCCCACCAGCACGGATATAATCCATGGGCACCTTTGTACTGTCAGCCAACGTCACTCTTTGCCGTTCCGTCTGCAGTTCTGCCTGCACAACATAGTATAGTTTGATCTAATGCTTTCCTTCACCCCAAGCTTTTCTCTTTTCAAGTCTTCTATTCAAAGTGAGCAAGGAATAGGGCCATTAAAAGCAACAAGAAGGAACAATTTTACTCCATCGATCTAATGAAAACCCTTCATGAAACCCTGTCTTGCATTACATAAAATCAATATTTAGTCTAGGGACAGATCAGATCTGAGAGTTCCATCAAATTTGCTTACAGTGAGGATCACATAAATCTGAAATGACCAAGCAAAGCTTCCTCCTAAACCAGGAGATTGACCATCTATATCACTTGATTGCAACAATATTGTTAGAGGTCCCTTTCTCTGAGTTATCTAAATCCCTCATCACGCTTGTACAGGGAAGGACAATCGTCCTGCTCTCTATGCACCTGACTCCAGATCGTCACCCAACACATGGTAAATGTGGGGCTGGTAGCTTACTGCAATTTAACCTGTTGATTGTACGAAGACATTATTGAAGACACATTTGAAGCTCAGCTCTACTGTGTACCATTACTAGAGTGAGACTTGTAACTCATAATCTTGCTTCCTGCTTCACCTTTTTTGATTCCCTGTCCCTGTGTAGCTCAGGCTTGGCCAGGATAAGCTGCAGGTGCCCATGAACTGAATTACTGCATTGCACTCCTCAGCATTGATAAGACCAGTGCAGGAAGGAAATTGGGGGAGAGGGAGAGAGAGAGAGTGAGAGCTCTTCCTTTATTCCGACATCTCGGACATCATGAGTTGTATGGTTGCCGACACTGATGTAGCTGCAAAAGGACTCACCCAAGTAGATTGACCTGCCAAAATAAAACCCTGCCGAAATTCAATGTTCAGTTCAACCATGAAAAGCACCTATTGCCCTATGCCCTAGGTGTCATGGCAAAAGAGCTCCTGTCAAGCATTTCAAAGGAGGGCGAGGAAGGTGGCACACACCAAGTCTCTGCAAGAGCTCAAGGGGAAAGCAAAGAAGATGGCTGCCAGTCTGCTGATCAAATGCGTGCAATGATCAATTCTATGACAACTGACTGACATCAAAGACCAAAACCAAATAAACTGATGGTAAGACTGTACTATACTGTTGATTGGACATGGTACTAGATGTCTAAGTGCAGTGACACATGTAGGAGGGAGTTAAAATTAGGGACCTGATCTTAAGGGAAAGTTACACCTTTTTTGTACACTCTGGATAGCTAGCTTCTGCTGTGCAGAAGCCATTAATATTAGTGCACCCCACTGTAATGTAATTCTACAACGGTACTGAGACATGGTGGATACTTCATTGAGAAGTTATAACACAATCCTCCCTAACCCTTTTCTCACTGGAACTCAAGGCCTGCTTCCCTTTTCAACTACTAACCATCTTGCCCATGGCAAGGAGGGTGATAAAACTAAAGTACGCTCATCAGACTTATTTGTGTAGTACAAGTCATCACACCAATGTTTAAAAAACACGTCAATGTTAAGGATCCTTCACAAAACACATGATGTGAATTGGTTCAGCTTCGTCAGGCAATTTGCTGCAGTGCCTACAACGTTGTTATTTCTTCCACATCTCTCCTGACCAGCAATTGACTGACATTCAACTTAAATGTGTCATACGATCTAGCATTAGAAATATCATACTGCCAATATTGTTCCAAATCTATCTCGGACAAAAGCCTGGGATTAAGAATCTGGAACTCAACCACAATAATGCCAGATAAAAATTAGCTCAAAAGAGGCCTTTGGTCTCTCCAATTTCTTTGGATTTCCACTCGTGCCAGGGATCCGAGGCAAGTAAATAGAAGCAATAATTTAGCTCTCTCAAACTAATTTCAAATGAAGACTTGACCTGTCCAACTTCTTTGCTTGATACAACTAAGACGCAATTTCAACCCTCACCCAAAAGTCTGTGGGAGAACTAGAAGGCCAGAAACCCCGAGGGCATCAATCGGCTTCTCCAGTTCGCTCCGTCTCCAGTACGGGCCCTCCTTCTCTCGGGCTTCGTTAACTGAGGTAATCTCTGCTTCATCAAACGAGTCCTCCCCCAGACTGAGGTCCAGTGGATCAAACCGAAGTCCCAGGTCCACTTGCAACGAAGGCCGACACAGCCGCATTACCCTAAATGCCAGAGAGTGGCCTGACCCACCCGGCCCGGAACTCATGGCCGAAAGAGTTGGAAGGAAACACAATATCAGGCAGCAATGTTGCCCTTCGCCGTGTAAATTACCGTATCTATTATCTCCTGGCAGAAGAAATCAGGCTTGGTGATCAAGCCCTGAAGCTTAAACTTGACTGCCGTCCACGAACGCGTATGATTTGAATGCGACCGATCACACACGACATATGTTAGAGAACTCTCACAGGGAAACTTATTCAATACAGTGTTAGTGTTCTTGGAATGGATGCTCTCAGGAGGAGTAAGGACCCTACTATTGAGCAGGAGAGAAACTGAACATCAAGTCACACTATGTTATTTTGGGAAGGCCCCTGTCTTTCTTCTACTACTTCCAGGATGGCTTCTCCAAGCTGATCCCAGCAGTCAATGCTCGTGACAAAACAAAACGCACTCCGATCTTATATCACGAAATCAAAAACTTCACAGACCAAAATCAGTGCGGAAGCTGGGCTCGAGAAACAGGCTCTAGGTGGGAAGTGCTCTCGCGGGTCGGGTGAAGCGGGACCGATGTTTCACTGGGGCGAAGGGAATACATTCGAATGTAGATTTGAATATTCTGTTGACGATGCCAAAGGGCGCGGGGAAGGGTTGCGAGGAAGGGGTGCGAGATTGTTGCAACCACTGACGACCACCGAAGAGATGGTCTGAGTTTGGAGATTATCAGCGAGAGAGGGGGAGTTGAATGGAGGCCGAGGTCGACATTCAGCAGTTCTGCATTTCCATTTCTGTTGAGTAAGAGGCAAGACAATACCTGCGGGCAAGAAAGGCCGAGGAATGATGGTGTACAAGAGATACTAGAAAGCATATGGCAAACAAGTTCACACGCCTTTATAAGCGACTAGCTTTGCTCTGTGGGGACCACTAAGGAGAGGATTGAAGTCGCCAATATGGCGGCACCTGATGAAGGGTTCATGGCTAGACATGTTAGAGAGATGGTAGATGAAATTCGCGAGCGGTTGAAGGAAGGGAGGTTGATGTTTGCAGCGGCAATCTTCGCAACTTCAGTCGTCCTCATTCGTAACTTCGGTCATAGAGTGGCATGAAGGAGGGTACCGACAGCCTGGTGGGGAATTGTCTTTCCATGACTGAGAAGCATCTTTTTCTGAACCCACCTACCAGACCTAATTTCAACCAATTTTAAATTTTCACATCGACCATCATATGCCCAGTTGGTATGTGATTCGCAGCAACCCCTAATTTTGGCAGCTGGGTCAATCCAACAAGCCCAAATTGCTTCCGCTACAGCCAGCATGATTTTGCCCTTCCAGATGATAGCAAGGCTTTCTTTTTGGGGATGGTATACTTCTGTCTAGGATGTCTTCCCTCGATTGCAAATCCTCTTGGATTTGGTTGAAGATACACGTGAACTTACCTTGAGGGTCTATCTCATGGACAAGCAATGGTTCCTGCTTCGAGAAGCAACCATGTCATTTGATCATGGTTGATTGATCCAATTTGTGTATGATCTCCTATGAACAGAGGATTGAAAAGATAAGCACAGAAACCTGACAGAGGAGTTTGGATTCCCGATTGTCTGATGGGAGACGGCTTGAGGCTTCCAGACGGCCTGAGGTTTACAGGTTTTCGACAGAAGCCTAAAAAACCCGCTTTTAACACCAAGCTATGGCTATGGAGGTTACTCAACTCTAGCCTCTGGGTGTGGAGGGGTCTAAAATTTGTGGCTGCTGGAGCAACTTAAGAATGTATCTGAGATGTAGAAAAAGAGATAGGCCGCCTCGTCGGAATAGGCATGGCAAAGACATTGACTCCATCACATGTTAGAGGCAAGTCACTCGGGCTTTTTTCAACTGTCGATCGCATACATCGAAGTTACTTTTAGTACTTATGGTTGGGAGGTTGTTCGTCAGCTTTCATGGCTGATGAGTTCAGGCACTGATCAATAGCTCCCCACATGAAATGCTTTGGAGTCAAAGCTTTGAAGGAGCTTTGTCTATCACTCAACCTAGAACACGAGATCCCAAGTATGGAGACCATTCCACACTGAAAACTCCATGACAGCCACCCCATGAATGAAATGAGGAGCTTGAAGGACATGGCTAGAGAGGTAGCCATGAGACTATTTTAATTTCGTGCATATTACTCACATGGGTTTCTCATTGCTTGGGTCATTATTTTTAAATTGTCCAAAGAGCCGGCAAAGATGGGATGTGTGGCCGCCATTTGTCCCCAGCTTTTAGATCACCTCCCGAGTTCGTTGATTCTTGTAATAATGTAAGCATTTATAAGTGCTTTCACAGTGACCGCAAAACGATATATGAAACTAATCACTCCACCCTCCCTGAGAAAGAGAAAGAACTCTGGACTATTCCCATAGCGAGGGACATTGACACAAACCTTCAGTGAGTTACAAAAACTCTTTGATTTGTCAAAGATTGTGAGAGTCATAGCTGGAATTTCAGTCGAAAATTTATCCCACTTATTTCTTGGTGTCGTGATTTTAATTTGTGAGGCATATGTGATGTCAATTAGGATCATGTATGTGGTAGAACTGTAAGAGACAACTATGCCCATCTTTGGGTAATGCTATATTGTAAAATTGAGGGTTCTTCATTATCCGTGAGGGAAAGACACGTTCGTCCTTAAACAAATAAATAAATATTAAATATGGTGTCTCTTCACCACAAGGGCTATTGCCTTCCAAGCTGAAAGGTGGATACCTTCATGACACACCAGACCGTGGTTTGAACCCACAACCACATCCAACGTGGTATGTGCCCATTACCACTGGGCTACATTAGTCTTTACATCATAGGACTTAGTACAGTAATCATGTTAGAAATCAACTCCTTACCAAATTACTGTTAGTCAGAATTATTGTGATGACAAGTCAAACTACAATAATAGTAGTACTAACAACTTACAGTTAACAAGATAGTAGCCTCAGCTAGCTAAAGTTAGCTTCAATTATTAGCGACTAAGGTCTATGTACCAAAATAGCAGTTGGAGATAATTCAGGTGTTATGCTATAGTTATCTAAGCTATTCCTACATGAGGAATTTATGACAAGGTTTGAGCTAGATGGGAGGGGTAATTTCTAGGGTTCGGACTATAGTGCGTCGCATGCAGATTCTTGGGACGCCACCCAAAGATTTAAAATAGAACAAAAAACTTTTCACCAGATCTTGAGTATAAATAGGGAGAGTTCGGAGGGTGGACACACAACTTGTTGTGGTCATATGGTTGGGTGGAGAGTTCTCAGTAATCAATTCATCTTTTATCTCTATTCTCTGCCGAATTCCAACATGGTATCAGAGCGAGGTTTTGTCTAGGTGATAAAGGGAGATGAGTATTTGATGTACAACCTATAGGCTTAAGTGCTTGGTGTTAGATCTGAAAGTTTGAGGGTGTTTTGTACTTGGCAAAACATCAAACTATGATCATGTCATCTTGTGCTGATCATACCCAAGTAGAGAAATTAGATGGTCACAATTTTCATACATAGAAAAGATGAAGTTCATTCTTCATGAGAAAGATCTGTGGGAGATCACCTCAGGAGAAGCGGTTGCACCAGTTCAAGCGCCGCCTGAAGATAGAGAAATCATAGATTTTTGGTTGATAATGCTTCCCTTTGGAACGTCATATGTTGAGATGCTCGTGAATCAATGATTCACCACACATCCCTACAACTCAGAGAGATTGACAAAGCTACAACCAAAAAGTTCAGTTCTGTCAGCCATAATTGTCGCTGGAACTTCACTCTGTAACTTCTCCTTCTTCTCATCGTCTAGCTTTTTCTTGAGCATTCACATACATAATGACCTCTTATGGCACAAAAGAAACAGACTATGTGTTTCTTCTTCTTGAACTTAACTTCCTTCCTCCATGATCTTACGTAACGTCTCTTGGTTAAGATAGAGACGATTGACGATATGCTTTCTTTCAAAACTGACACATAGATTGGTCCATGCTTCTCTAGCAGTTTTAGCATGTGCAACATGATGAAGTATTGAATCAGTCACATTCAACAACATAGTTCATCAAGCTAACTTATCTTTCTTCTCAAAAAAGTCGTTGCTCAGGAGTGATCCCTGCGGCTATGATCTCTCCATCTTCAGGCTACGCTTGAACTGGTGCAACCGCTTCTCCCAATGTAATCTCCCACAGATCTTTCTCATGAAGAATGGACTCCATCTTAATTTTCCATAAATGAAAATTGTGACCATCTAACTTCTCCACTTGAGTATGATCAGTAGAAGATGTCATGATGATAGTTTGATGTTTTGCCAAGTACAAAACATCCTCAAACTTTCAGATCTAACACCAAGCACTCAAGCCTATAGGTTGTAAATCAAATACTCATCTTCCTTTATCTCTTAGACAAAAACCTCGCTCTGATACCATGGTCATATATGATGACAACCAAAGGTGTATTGCCCTCTCGAAGAATCTGACTTTACATGCTCGTACAAAACATATTGAGATTCATCATCATTTGGTACGAGAGAAGACTGAAGCAGGAGTTGTCAAACTGATATATTGCAACACCAACAACAATGCAGATATACTGACAAAAAAGACTTAATGATGAAAAACATGAACGCTTTTGAGGCTTGATGGGAGTAAGTTAAGTCTTTCACTTGGTAACTCGTTGAGTGGGGGTCTTGGAAATCAACTCCTTACCAAGTTATTGTTACTCAGAGTTACTGTGATGACAAGTCAGACTATAATAATAGTAGTGCTGATAAGTCATAGTTAACAAGAGATTAGCCTCAGTTAGCTAAAGTTAGCTTCAGTTATTATTGACTCAAGTCAGTATACGAAAATAGCAGGTGTTATGCTATAGTTATCTGAGCTATTCCTAAAAAAGACTTTGAGTATAAATATGGAGAGCTCGGAGGGTAGACGCAGCTTGTTGTGGTTATCTGAGCTATTCCTGGAAAAAACGTTGAGTATAAATAGGGAGACTCAACAGGAGAGCTGAGAGGGTAGACGCAGTCCTATGGTTGGGTGGAGAGTTCTCAATAATCAATTCATCTTTTATCTCTATTCTCTATCGAATTCCAACAAATCAAACCCTACACAAGATTTTTTTTTTATTAACCTTGGGTGACCATTCTATGATTGTGGGCTAAGAAATTGTAACCAACATTAACTTTCTATGGTTACCTCCATTCCAAGGCAAGGCAGTAAGGCTGGAACCAAAACTGTGGAGCTGTGCAATGAAACATAGCAATATATTTATTTAAAAAATGACGTCGAATTGTAGTTATATTGAATCTATTCCCCTCCTCTAAAACAAAATAAAATAAAAATGAAATAAAAACAAGCGGCTCCGCCACAAAAGGCTCTTTCCTTCGGTGATTTTGGGGTTGTTGTTTTATTATTTTTCCAGGGCTTCCTAAATCATGCCCATCAACCCTCCATAGACTAGGCTGAATGGATAAGCCATTCTCCCCCTAGGCAAGATGTCTCCACAATGCGGGTCCCATCAACCCTCCATACCCTAGGGCTTAATGGATAAGCCTAGTTCTCCGTTCTCCGCCTAGCTCCGCCTAGGCAAGAAGTCTCACAATGCCTCTATCCCTTGCGGGACAGAGCTTCTTGTTGAAAAATTATCAATGATGGGGAGTGAGCGGTAATCCAAGGAGATGGGTTTAGGGCTAGAGTATTCCTCAAAATCAAACAATCTCCAAGCTCTTGGATGAGAGTGCCTTCAAACTACTGCAGTCAACTACAGTCGAAAGTATTGCACTTCGTGTTGCAGACAATAGTCATATGCAACAATGTTAAGGTCCGGTCCACACCTGTTGGTACCAAAAAGCCCGTTGCTCGTCTGGTGGCTTCCAGTAAGGCAGAGATAGTATCTGGGTTCCTTCTATTCACTTAATGAGTGTGCCCAGATTGATACATGTTGTTACCACAAAGGTCAAACTGTTCTAAATGCAACAAATGATATCTATAGCTCCCCCAACCTGGCAGTGTCAGGCCTGCTCTGCTGTCTCTTACTAGTCTTACTTGTGTTCTTTAGCGTGGCATCTGATTGGTCAGATCCAAAGCAAGTACGCTGAAGGCAAGCTGAAGGATCTGACAGTCAATGAACTAAAGAACTTTCTTGGTGAGCGAAAGGTCAAATCAATTGCCAGAAGGAAGGATGAACTCATTAACGTGCGGTTCAGCTGCTTAAGTGACATGTCTGGGCATACTCTGCTCTAATTTAGGGTCCTAACAGGTAGCGGTCGGGTTGTGGAAAAGTATGCTCAAGTGAGGAACATGTACTCAGACAAGTGTGTATTGTGAAAACACTCCATCACCCACCCCACTGCGCAACACAACCAATTTTTTCCCTGTTGGGAAGAAACGGCTGAAGTTCTTTCATAAGAAAACACCACTATAGGAGATGTAATAGCCATCAGTCTCTGCTGACATCGCATCACAGTCTCCTCCAAGGACATGTTCTTTGCCTTGATCTGAAAGTAAATACCAGCTGACAAATGACATCCTCAAGTTATGGAGGACGAACTTTCAGCAACTCAATGTCAAATATGACAGTTCCAAGAGTAGAACCCTCTCCATTTGCCAAACGGGTCTGATTGAAGACTGTGGTGTAGAGTCTCTGTCTGTCGAAAAACTGCACAGCAAAGATCAAAGCCTCACTCAGCGTAGACCGGGTTTTCCATCGTCGTGACCCTGCACCCAAATTGGACAGTCTAGACAGGGTACAAGACTTCACAGGTATGTTTTCATACCCAGCAGCTTTTACTTTTGAAGGGTTGTTCAAGAATGACTGTATAAACCCAGAGAGACAAGACTTACAAGTAGTCCTTTCTGAAGCCAAGAGATAAAGGGGAAAACCCTGCTACCTTGTGAGTGAGGTTATTACAGACCTATATTCACAGGCTGTGATCTATTAATGAAAAAACCATGGCAAACCTTGAAATGTGCCCCCTGCTTGTTGGAGATTGAGAGAGGGAGGGGGGGGGGGTGATGTGGTCATTCACCATTCCCACGCAGTCTCTATGGAACGCTAACCCTTCAAGATCCAGTCATATGTTTCCATCTACCAGAGTACTCAGGGTAAAGGGTTGATTGACAGCTGAAATGAGGGTTTGCATTCACGTTTATTCCCGCATTGTTGATGTAACTGCCTACCTTGACACATGTGGATCTGGTTGCATTCAGTAGCCAGACGGATAACGAGCTGCACACACACTTGGTAGATGACATAGCAGGTTTTAGATTGATAACCGTACGTTTGGAGGAATGGGCCCCTGCGTGGTGTTTTGGTAACCTTGCAAGGGTGGGATGATTGCTCGCCGCACTCCTCCCTCCTTCATGCTCCGCACTGCAGCATCCAACCCTGCAATCACCTGCAAGATTCACTTTCAGTTCACAGTAAATCCCTCATTGAGTGTAGCAGCTTCTGCCCACTGACTAGGAAAGGTACAGAGATTGAGGCAGAATGGACTCTAGTCTCACTTGGCAAGTAGACAGCAGAAATCCTAGAAACTGAAACAGAACAAATTGAGAGGGAAGGTCTTACGGTGCCGGATCCCATGGTGAAAACATATGGCTCAGGATTCCCTGAACCATCCTTGTGATCATAGGTGGCATCAAACCGCCAGCCTTGCTTTGCTGCTAATCGCGCGTAGTAGTGAATTTCAACCTGCACGCACAGCTCCCGTCTGCTCAAACACAGACCTTTCTATGCTCGCGAATCAAATTGAGACCATGGCATGAACGGTGAACCCACCCTGTCTCCCGACTTCGGGACAGCGCCCATGCCTTCTCTGATGTCCAAAGCTTTCACCCCTCCCGAACCTTCCAGCTCAAAGAAGCTCCTCCTTCCCTCTTCTGCGACAGCTCCGCCAGCTAGCAGGAATCCTAGCGCTATACCCATTCCCCCGACTCCACGCACAGCCTGAACAGCTGCTTCCCTTCTGGACACAAGCTCTCCATCCGTTGTTTCCCGCCCCACTTCGCATTGTGATTGTGCACTTGCGCAGCTTCGGATTGAGTAACCGTAAGGGGCAGTCGAACTGGACACAGACCGAGGGTAGGCGAGAGTGGGAGGAAAGGAGGACGCTCGTGATATTGCGACAAGGGAAGCAGGCGGGAGAGTGACAGTGCACAGGATGACAGCCATAGCCAAAGCTTGCTCCTCCTTCCTTGCTGCATTGAAAGGCTTGAGGCATTCGTAAATACTATCTAACAGCTTCAGGTCGAAACTGGTTCGAACCCCACAACAGCCACATTTCTTATATTCTCTTTGACAAAATCGTCTCGACAACAATGCCCCTCACTTCTCTCTCTCTCTCTCTCGGGATTCACGGGCGTGCATGTATGCAGGCGCTACGGTTTGCTAGCCGCATTACGCATGCGGGAAAGGACTGCAGCAGAGATTCCGCGTGCACCCACTCGGCCTCCTCACCCATAGTCGAGCTCCCCACTCCAGACTTCTCTTCTCCATCAACCTGACCTCATCTTCGTCTTCTTTTTCTCTCCCCGAGAGGCTTCATGAATGGACATCTCCCTTACTACTGAAAATACGGTCGTCTGTCTCGCTCCTGTTCGATTATCACATATCTCTCTCGTTTTCTGGATACATTCAAACAATTATTCCGAAACTTGGATGCGCCTTAAAGTCTCTGGGGATTGTCATCGTCTCTCTGTAGTTTCTAGACCAAGTAAATTACTCCTCTTGAGTTGTGATTCCTTACATCGGAACCACAATCTACACAATTTGTGACTCGAGAGCGGTGGTGAGCTGCACACACTTTTGTTTCCCATTTGTTTTGCCAGAGCGAAATGCTTACAGTTCATTTCGGTAAGAGTACATACGGTACAATTGTGTTGCAAGCTCAGTTGTAGGCTAGTTGTTAGATTCTGAAGATTAAAAATCACTTAAAAGACAAGACTGAACCTCGGACTGAACGTGTGAACTTCGGCACTGTTCTAGGCTACATGAGTAGCTTTTCTGTCGCTATATATGGCATGTGTTACAACGTCTATGTGAACTAGAAGAAGAGGGCGCACATTAGAAAAGGCCCGGGAGTTTAATGCGAGCTCAAGGGTCCTGCCTGCGTGGCACCCCCCACGCCCCCAGACGCACCCACTTCGCAGCTCCTGCGCGGCTCGCGGTTCCCGCGGCCCGGGACACCCTCCCCCCCATCACCCCCGCCCCGCGCCACCCAGTCCCGCCCCCTCCACCCCCCGCCCCCGCCTGCCCCGCCCGCCAGCCGTCATCACAACACATGAATCATGTCAAACATACACCCATACATTGCAGATGTCACATGTGGTCATGATCCTAACATGATGACCATGAAGCCATCAGATGCATGGTTACACATGGCTACACATGTTCAAATTTGAAATTTGAAATTTGAAATCTAGTATTATTTTATGGACACGACTGTCAGGGATGAGGGGGATGAGGGGGGTCTTGGAAGTTTCCTGAAACTGATTCTCATTTGGTGCATGATGCAGGCTAGGTCCTCTTGTCTATTTTTTTGTACTAGAGACCTTGATGTTTTTGGCCATAGCTTCTTCCACGTTGTACTGTCAGGAAACGTAGGTTCATTCTCTCAACCATATGACTTCACCTACCTATCTCAGCAACAACGATAGATCTTACATATTGTTTAGCCACCATCTTCACAGTACTTTTTTTAACTGACAAATTTCAATAAGCAATCTTGAATTCCATAAGATCCAAAGAGATTGTGTGTCATTTTTGTGCTCAAACATTGTTGTAGACCCTCAAGCATGGAACCTAGCAAGGCATTTTCCAAGCTCACTCTCGCTTTAGAAATCAACGTGAACCTCTGGAAACTTGAACGTCTTCAGGCCTATAATTCTGGAAACAATAATCAAAATCTTTATCCATGTGCAGGTTTTGTGCGTGAGAGATGAAATCCACACTATGGAATATCTGCATACGCACTCGGGACCTTGCTACCCTGCCTGCCTTTCCTTTTGGTGTCCTCATGCATTGTGTACTTCCTCGTGGAGCTACATGCAGGATTTGGGCACTTCATGTATTTCGTTTGTGTTCTCTTCTTCAGTCTGCTGGTAGTTGAGAGCTTAATGATGGCGATGCAGCTATAGTTCGAAACTATTTTGTGGCCATGGTTGTCGGAACTGGATCTCAGGTATGCATCCTGCCAGTGTCTTCGCCATAGAACAAGCATTGAATTTCAATTACCAGATCTCAAGTGTTGCTTGCACATCTGTAGTAGGGGACATCATCGCTACAACATAAGCCACATGTTGAAAATTTTTGGCAGATCATTTTGTGCTCAGAACATGATCTGAACAAAAAGCTCACCACAAATAATATGTAAATTTGTGTGCGGTAGTCTTCAAGTTTTGGCATAACCTTTACAAATACCAACACAATTTCTAAATGGACATTGCAGAGCATATTTCTGCTAGTTGGGGGCTAGTTCCGACTTGCTCACGACATTCCAAGGCCTATTTGGACATATCCAGTGTCATACATCTCCTTCACACATATTCTATTCGGGTAACTATCAGCCCCATCTTATGCTCTGCTTTTCTAGATATATTATGAAGGGCTTAGCTCTATTCTGGTGGTCTGGGTTGTGTTTCATCCTTCATCATGCAATGCTTTTTGTAATTAGGAGTATGTTCATTGACTCCATCCCCAGTTTGGTTTGGGCAAAAAGAGGAAAAGAGGTGTGAGAATAGAAAGAACTGAATTTCAGGCATACCCCTATTGCAGAGAGAAACCCACAAACTTTTCACTATCCACATGGATGCCATTTTGGATTTGACAGGGCATGTTTGAGACCGAATTCAGGGGCTTAACGGATCTTGACAACAGTCTCCAACTTCCAGGCGCAATGTACAAATTGGAGCATCCTGGAAAGTGGAAAGACGTGGTTATTCTCTTATGCATGGTTGTATTCTACCATGTTGTGTTATATGCATTCATTTCTCTATACTGGTACACCCAACCCCTGCTGGATTCCTTCAAGCTTCAATGACAGCAAAGATGGAGACCCTGAAGCATGGTGATCTTTCCTGGCTCAAACGACTGTTGCTTTCTGGTGAGACTAGACCATTGGCAGTCAAGAATCTGTATGTTACTAAGAGTGTAGTCTCAGGTGCAAGAATATCTATAAGAACAAGTTGATCGTTTGAAAAAACACTCCAAGAACATTTCGAAGATCTTCACTTTGGTGATCACACAATCCATTTTGAGAAATAGTTGGGCTATGAAAGCTATGAAAGCTCCTTTAAAAGTATCAACCTTTGGGAATGTCTTCCATGCTGAGCTTGGCAGAGAGGCAACATTGTTATCCCTTCTCAAACCTCAAAAAAAGATAAAAAAAACACGTAGTAGAGAGAAATCATTGCACCGGATACAACATGTGGTCATTGTGGTCATTGTGGGCAATCCACATGGTCAATGTGTCAATGGATTGACCATGCACATTAACCTTTCAATGTGCATATTTTATTTTCTTGCCTCGTGAAAGTTTAGGCTTCCTCTGTCAACATAGAAGATGACTCTATTATGTAGCTGAGGGAGGGGAAAGATGTGACTACAACCAGGCCAAGCCCAATCTCAGTTTTCTTAATTGATTTTTATTCTTAAAAGGGAGCAATCCCTTGGAGAGAGCCTGGGTGAGATGATGCCAATGGGAGTTGATATAAATAAGAGCCCCTTCCCCTTGCACTGTTAAAGAGGAGGTTGTGTAAATTGAAGTCTAGTCTGATCTGTTCCAACTGGACACAAGACCTATGCCACAAGAATGTAAGCATGACCTAACCCACGCTCACACACAAAAAGGCATACATGAGGATGCATTAACATAGAATTCTAACCATACTTGATGTACACAACCTCTTCCCAAATTCATGTGCAGAATAGCAGCTATTAACTCTAAATACAGCTCTATTGTGTCAAGCGAAAACAAACTATGGACATGTATCTTTCTTGTGATTTGAGAGCTTAGGAAGTAAACAACATAGGCAGCAGACTGAGAAAAAAATACGGAAGACAAATATGGACCTAGACATGTATATGGTCAAGTGGTATTGTACGGGTAAAGAATATGGCAACACCTCACATAGAGATTGGGAGGGAAAATAGGGGATAGTCAACAAATGATACAAAACTGTCTTTACCTACAGGGTGGTGTAAATGATGGTAGAATCAGAAGCAAACAGAAGCCAGCTGCCAACTAGGACACATGTAATACATTGTTGTCATTTGACTGCACAGTTGTAGAGTAGGCAAAGGTCACCCTTCACAAAACACAACTCATCTAGCACTATGTTGGTATAGGCAATGTAAAATCCCTCTGAAGAGCTCAGTTCACCAACTTTCAAAATCTCGAGGCAGGCCTTCCTCAAGGCTGAGCCCTGGGTTTAATTGTTGGGTAGCTCTGGATGCAGTTTGTCATGTACCACAAAATTGTGGACCCGGTTGCCGATCTCCATGTAGCAGGAACCTGGTTGCTTTCGGACACCTCTGATTTTCATCATTGTCCTTACCTTTGCAGTATCATCCCACTGCCAGCTGCGGCATAGATATTTGATAGCAGCACATTAGTCGTAGCATCATGTCGACCCCATCTAAGAATAGATTTTGCCGCTCGTTCTGCCACCTCCACATTGCCATGAATTCTGCAGGTACCAAGCAAGGCTTTCCACACCACCACATTTGGTTGGACTGGCATTTCGTTAATGAAGTCCTCAGCCTCAGATTTAGGGGTTTTCATTGATTTCCAAACTTCGTGTTCATACTTTTGCCCACTATATCGGTGTAACTATAACTTGATTGTTACCAGAATGCTCTTATGTTCCATAGAATGTAGCCAGTGATGAACAATCTGACTACTAAGTAATACCAATGCCTTTAGCAACATGGGCCGCAAGGCTACAACAAACAATGTCTTCGAGTACGTTGCTTTCTCCTTTAGCAACATTAGCACCTCTACTTGAAGAGGAGTTTGATATCTCATTCTTGCTATTTTTGGGGGGCAACATTAGACCATCGTCTGCACTGCTGAGTATTAATTATAAAATTATGCCTAGATTATTCTTCACTATTCCACCCACAACAGGATCGTGCTCTAGGGAGAAATGAAGGCATGTTGTCTCAAAGCCTTACACCAACTCGGCCTGAGTACACCACAATCAATCCTCGTCCAACAATGGTTGTTTGCAGATGTTTGTAAAAATAAGGACCTGAAGATTCATAGAACATCAATACAGCTCCACAGGTATATCGACGTACAAAACCTCTATTTCTCTTGTTGCAACATGCATCTCATAGCTCACTTGAACCCTAATAGGCAAACCATACATTTACTATTGTACCTCATGTGGCACGAACATGAGGGTGTCCTCAAGTTTGAGTAGTGTATCAAGCTCATCTTTGACAGGTCCAATCAGTACTCGGTATAACTTCTCTCTTCCTGTCAGTTGGAAACAATTAGGGTAGAATATATAGCATTGTTTGACTCTGACCATCAGGCCAAGAATATCTCTGACAATACAGAACAGTTCAGAAACAATGAGGAAGAACTAGCCATCTCTGACATCAAGCTCTTGATTAACTTCAAATAAAAGTTACATCATCAATAATCTGGTGTCTTTTTTGCCTCTCCTGGGCTTCGACAACCAGTATTTTAATCTTTGCAACCAGACCAGGGATCCAAGGATTGTAGTAGTCCATCCTGGTTCCATAGGGATTTATTGCAGAAAGAAGCTTGTGCACTGCTGCCGCTTCCAATGTTTCAGCCCTGCACGGCCAAGAAGGTCCACCATGCAGCCGAAGTGCTCCACTATAAGATTGAGGCCATGATCTCGACTCAAAGAATCGAAGTAGTGTCTGCCTTCATCCACTAGGCCCCCATGGCTACATGCTTGTAGAACACTTAAAAAGGTGATACCATTTGGCTTGAAGCCTTCCTTTTGCATACCTTCAAATAGTTGTAGGGCTTCCCTACGACAACCATGTTGGGCATATCCTGCAATCATTGCACTCCATGAAACCACATTTCGTTCAGCCATTTTGTCAAACACTCCCTTTGCATCCTTGACACTCCTGCATTTAACATACATGTCCATAAGGACAGTGTCCAGAATGACACCTAGTACAATTCCAGCTTTCATGATGTCAGCATGGATTTCTTTGCCCTTTCTGAGAGCTGCCAGGCAGGCACAAGCATTGCAAGCAAAAACAAATGTGACCTGGTCAGGCTTCGCCTCTTCCCAAATCATTTGCTCATAGGTCCCCAAAGTCTCCATCCAGCACGCATGTTGGGCATATCATATGATCATCGCATTCCAGGACACCAAATTTTGTTCAGCCATAGTGTCATTTGAACACTCCCTTTGCATCTTCGATGCTCCCACATTTCACATACATAGCCACAAGGGTACGTATCTGATACAATTCCAATTCTCAAGATGTCAGCGTGGACCTCTTTGCCTTTTTCCAAGGCTACCAAGCTCGCACACACATTGCAAACGCAGACAAACGTGACATGGTTGGGCTTCACCCCTTTCCATATCATTCGGTCATAGGTCCCCAAAGCCTCCATCCCACACCCATGCTGGGCGTATCCTGTAATCATTGCACTCCATGATACCACATTTCGTTCAGCCATGTTGTCAAACACTCCCTTTGCATCCTAATGCTACCGCATTTGGCATACATGTCCACAAGGGCTGTGTCCAGAATGACACCTGGTAGAATTCCAGCTTTCATGATGTCAGCATGGACCTGTTTGCCTTTTTCTAGGGCTCCCAGGTTTGCACATGATTTGCAAATGCAACCAAACGTGACCTGGTTGGGCTTCACCCCTTCCTGCATCATCTGCTCATAGGTCTCCAAAGCCTCCATCCCAAACCCAGGTTGGACATATCCTGCGATCATCGCACTAAATGACACCACATTTTGTTCAGCCATTTTGTCAAAGACTCCCTTTGCATCTTTGATGGCAGCTCCCGCATTTGGCATACATGTCTACTAGAGTAGTATCCAGAATGACACCTGGTAGAAATCCAGCTTTCCTGATGTCAGCATGGACCTGTTTGCCTTTTTCCAAGGCTGCCAGGCTCGCACATGCATTGTAAACGCAATGAACGTGACCTGGTTGGGCTTCACCCCTTCCCACATAATTTGCTCATAGGTCTCCAAAGCCTCCATCCCACACCCATGCCGCGCATATCCTGCAATCCTAGCACTCCAGGACACACATTTTGTTCACTGTTGAACACTCCCTTTGCATCCTGGATGCTCCATTTAGCATACATGTTCATCAGGGCAGTGTTCAGAACGACATCTGGTACATTCCAGCTTTGATGATGTCACCATGGACCTCTTTGCCTTTTTCGAGGGCTGCAAGGCTTGCACATGCATTGCAAATGCAAACGAACGTGATATGGTTGGGCTTCACCCCTTCCTGCATCATTTGCTCATAAGTCTCCAACGCATTCCTACCACACCCATGCTTGGTAAATCCTGCAATCATTATGCTTGGTGTGCATCCATGATGCTCCCACACTTAACATACATGTTGCCCACGGTGTTGTGTATAATAACATTGGATAATGTGAGCGTGCACCTGCTTTCCAGCTTCCAGGCCTTTCATCTTGGTGCACTTATACAAGAGACAGACGTAATTACTGAATCTGCTGGAATTTGTCCTTGATATAAAGTCTGTAGAGCCTCTTTCAGTCGCCCAGCCTCACATAGCATCCTCACATGCCCAGAAGTGCCAGAAGAGGCCTCTTGGCCGTCTACCAGAAGCTATGGTCATAGTGGAGGTGCCTGGATTGATCAACTGTGCCGCTGCTTCTGCCTCCACTTGACCATCTATCCATGCAGGTTTCTTGTAGCTATCGATCCAAAGGGAATCATGAGTAATCTTGTGCTTGAAATCCTGCCCTCTTGGATGAATCTGGACCCACGCTCCATCCCTACTCCTTCAGCTATCCCTGCTTCTGCACCAGTAATTTATAGATCCTCGCCTTACTACTAGCAGCTGACAATGACATCCTGGTTTGTTCTAGCCAACACCCCAACCTTACTTATCACACATTAGTCCCTAGGCTGAATTGCTCCAAGACTTATAAAATGTGATGGGGAGAGATAGGGGATGGCAATTTCCAATAAAGCTTTGTGATACATCTTGTTGTCTGTTTCTCTCTGTAGTCTAACAGGTACTCACATTTTGCCGCGATTGTCCCACCATTGACTGGGGTCCAACAAATATTCATTCCAACACTTCTCTTCACCTCTGTTATCTGTTTTTGGATACTTTCATGTTGCCACATTTGCAGTACCTTGTCAAAATCACACCAAACCACCATAGATCCACCCAACAAACCATAACTCCCAGAATTCAACATAAAATATTAGGGATGTCTCTGATACCAGGGCACAACAAACTGAAATGTGTTTGAAGAGTTGCTCTCACGACATTGTTCTTGTCAAGTAAAGTTTACTAGTAGTGTGAAACTAGCCAATAAATAACTAGTTTTTATATATGACACTTGGGCTTGATCCAAGTGTCAACCCAGGGGTCAAGATATTTGTTGGCCCCTGGGCGTGGCTTATCTTCACGGCGAACATGCGGCGAGGCTCATCTCTCTCGAGTGAAAAGATGCACAAAACCAAACCAACATTTCACTCATAAAATAAGAATCAAGCCCACTGCACCCCCAAGGCTTAGGGGAATCAACAGTACACGCGCTATAGCCGACGCGGTAGCATCGCTGAGCCATCTATATGATGATCCGGATGTAGTCTAATGGCCAACTCACGCCGTGTCATGCCCCGAGCCTGCTTTGATCCTCCCAGAGATGTTTGTATCTGGAAATGACAAGGCTCCATATCCGCCTCCATGAGGCCCAAACCTGCAATAGCAGCTCTGCCCAACATCAGTGGCTGAGCTCCTGAGTCCAACAAGACCCGTAGTGGCCGGTACCTCTTGCCTGCCGGTCTACTCAAAGAGAAAATGCCATCCTGGTTGTCTAACAAGACAACTCCAGGTGTCACCATGGCGCGCTCAAAGGCTGGCCTAGCTGGCAGCTCCGTCAACCTGGCAATTGCAGCTTGCCATGGCAGTCTTGACCCTCAAATCCGAGGATCCCTCTGCCACTACACCTTCCACTAATTCCGCAGAAGATGAAGTGATCTCCCCACTCTCGCAGAGTGTTGCTGCTAGTCTGAACACTACAGCTGGTCTTACCCCCGGCGTCGCAATCATGGTTGCCAAGAACAGTGGGGCCTGACACACAGAGGTGGCCGCCCCCAACAACACACTGGCTGCACTAGCCTTGGTAGCAGGTGTCAGTGCTGCACGTGTAGCTCTCCCCAATGGCACAATAACATCCGCCTCGGTATCCATTGGGCGAGAACTAGGTGCCATGGATGGCGTCGACACTGTCTCCGCCAAGATGAATGATTGAGGCAACCTAGCCTGACGGCTTGCCTCCCCACGCTGTGGATCCAATTCCACCTCTGCACCTCGTGGCTCAGGAACTCGTGCTGCTCCTCAAGTGACGGCTGCAGCAGAATCCACCTGTATAAGTAGCCATTCAAGTGCTGCCCCGCACATAAATCCCATGCCTCCCATGTCTCCTTTGTCAAGATGACACTGCTGAGGAGGAACAGGAGGTGGACCCTCAGGTCTTGGAGCTGGTACCACCTGAGCTGTGGCCATGGCAGCAAGCCGTTGCTCTAGCTGCTGAAGCCGGCTGGCCATGCCTTGGGCTTTCATCAGCTGGGTATGGCAATGGGTTACAAAACTCAAGGTCACGCCTGTTTTGGGAGATGTTGAGGGTCCTGCGTTATTTACAGCTTCAGCAGACAGACTCTCCGACATATATCTTGGAGAATGTGCCATTGATGGGTGATTCTCATGCCAAGGTGATGGCCAGTGTACATCAAGTGCGGTCTTGGCTTGGGTCAGCAGTGTTGCTGGATGCAGCTGCAGTAGGGTCACGGGCTCATCGCCCACGACTATGGTGGACCAACTTGATGCCACATGCAATGCTCAAGTGTGCATTTGATGGGGTGCAGCGGCCACCAAACCTCACGGTTGATAGTATTTTGGACATAGGGAGGCAGTCTCAGCGTGTGAGACACGATGACCGATCACCTTTGGCAGTGGTCAATAAGGTGGGTCACCCATGAGCAGCATTGCCTACACTGCTCAGCTTTCCAGGATCTCATGCTTTCCGGGATGGTGGACCTGGCCTCTTGTGGGATAGCCAGTTGTAGCAATTAGTGGAGCCTAATGCTGACGAGCGCGAGTGGGCGATGGGTTTTACCACTGGTACCACGACGGTGCCATATTTTTCTGAGGGATCACGTCGTCAGGTGTTGGGGCAAACAATGGATCTCAATTCCTTGACCTGGATTATCAGCTTGGCTATGGCTGAGCAGCGCAGAGTATGGAGTACACTTCCCTTGATGGTCTTTCTGCCTACCGAGACGGTACAAGCAGCAAGTGGGGGCGAACAGGTGAGGACCACGAGGTGTAGGCTGCATCCATGGCATACGTGGGAGGTGCTCGAGGTTCAGAGGGAGTTGGCAGCCAAGGCGGCGGTGATGGATGAGGTTAGGGATTTTTCTCGGGTTGAGGGATGATGAGGCAGGATGAGACATTGTCACTGACAGAGCAGGTAGTGGTTACTACTCAAGAGATTGCAGCATAACAACCACGGGACGCGTCTTCTACCTCTAAGTCTGCTGGACTCAAAGTTGCAGTCACGGAGGACAACTAGGAGCCTGATGTTGGACCCATAGTCACCGGAGGAGAGAGACGACGTATATGGCAGTTCTTGAGGGCTTACAGGAACTGCTTTGCCTTCAGTTTGAAGGACTTGGGAGCACTGAAGGGTCAAGAGATTCGCATTGAATTAGCTACTGACACGCCAATCTTTCGGAGACCTTATAGATACAGTGACATGGAAAGGTCCTTGATTCAGATGAGGACTCAGGACCTCTGGGAGGCTGGTTTGGTGGAGCTATCTGGTGGAGATTATGCTTCAGCCACAGTGATGCCAACCAAGAAGGATGTCTATGGCAATTGGACGGAGAGACGTATGTGCGGTGATTACCGGCCTGTAAATCGTCAGACCAAGTCCGATAGGTATGCCATGCCAACACCAGAGGAGATCTTTGATGCCATTGGGCATGCCAAGGTCTTTAGCACTTTGGATTTACGATCCGGATATCACCAGTTGCCGATCAAGGAGGCGGATAAGCACAAGACGACATTCTGGGGGATCAATGAGCACGGGAATGATTGCCTATACCAGTGGCGGTTCTTACCATTTGGGCTTAAGAACGCTCCTGCAGAGTTTCAGAGAGTCATGGATAAGATTCTAGCAGGGGTGGAGTTTGCTCGGTGCTACATAGATGACATCATCATCTTTAGTGCTACGGTGGAGGAGCATGAGAGACACCTTCAGGTGGTATTTGAGCGCTTGAGGGTGCACGGATTGAAGTTACATCCGAGGAAGTGCAAGTTTTTCCACAACCAGATTGAGTATCTGGGTCACATGATATATCCTGGAGGATTGGGGGTACAACAGACTAAGGTAGAGGCCATTGCACAGATTCCACGCCCCACGGATGTGAGTCGAGTTCGAGCTTTTATGGGGTTGGCAAACTATTATAGACGGTTTGTCAAGGGATTTAGTGACATTGCAAAGGCTCTAACCAAGCTGACCAAGGTGGACCAGGAGTGGCAGTGGGAAGATGAGCAAGAACGAGCTTTCCAAGAGCTCAAGGCGAGGTTGACCTCGGCGCCCATCTTGAGACGACCTATTAGGGGGCGTCCTTTTCATCTGCATATAGATTGGAGCATGCTGGGGCTTGGAGCGGTGCTCACACAGGTGGATGATGAGGGAAGAGAGTTCGTAGTGGCTTATGCTAGCCACTCGAACAACGCTGCAGAGGCTAAGTATAGCTCATATGAGGGAGAGTGCTTAGCTGCAGTGTGGGCCGTGGCACACTTCAGGTGTTATCTATACAACAATCTCTTCACCCTTGTCACGGATCACCAGCCACTCAAGTGGTTGATGGAGTCAGACAAGCTTACGGGGAAGCTTGCATGGTGGGCACTCATACTTCAAGAGTATGACTTTCAGGTTGTGCATCGACCGGGTTTGGTCAATCGGGATGCGGATAGGTTGAGTCGCAATCCATGCACGAGCCAGCAGGATGCCACTAGAGCTTGGTGGCATGGTGAGACGGACGAGGAGATAGTGCCCGGATGGCATGCATCTGCATTTCTATGCATCTTGGCAGCGGAAGGCCAGGTTGGACCTACAACAGGGATGATTGTAGACCGAGTGTCTGAGGACCCTGAGGCCAGAAATGAGCAAGGTGGCGCCAAAGATATACATGAGGATTCAGCTGTGTTGGACTATTTCCGCACTAGGGGCACGACAACCACTGTGACTGCCAAGGAGAGGGATCGGATCCTACAACGAGCCAAGAGGTTCAAGTGGGAGGGGACACACCTGCTCCGAGTGTGGGAAGATGGTCGAGTGAGGATTGTGCCTCACCCAACCCAGCGGGCACGGTTAGTGCGGCATGCCCATGATGAGTTGGGGCATTTTGGGATGCGACGCACTCATAGTCTACTGCAGGGGCAGTATTGATGGCGTGGTATGCACACAGAGGTATAACAATTTGTGGCTAGGTGCATGGTGTGTGACAGGGTGCGTGCTTCATTCAACGCCCCTACGCCACAATTGCACCTCTTCCGATCATGGGATTGGGCTACAGGTGGAGTCTTGACTTCGCAGGGCCGTTGCCATTGACCATGTGCCACAACAAGTACGTGTTGGTGATGGTGGAACACTTTTCCAAGTGGATCGAGTTGGTTCCATTGTCTGATAAGGCTAGTGAGGGAGTTGCGTATGCATTCTTGGATTGTGTACTTAGCCGATTCGATGCTCCAGCTGAGGTACTCACGGACCAAGGGAGAGAGTTATTGGGGGGAGTTTCAGGCGTTGTGTGACAAGGCCTTGGTAGACCACCGCACCACTTCTCGGGATCATCCTGAGGCCGATGGCTTGGCAAAGAGGGTTGTTCAGATAGTGAAGAGGGGTTTGCGCAAGTATGGCTTGCAGAAGGGACACCTAGGAGATTGGGACCTTCAGTTACCCTGGTTAGCCATGGGCTACAGGTTCAGGAAGCAAGCATCACTTGCCTCCTTCTCACCATACTTTCTTCTCTTTGGCCGAGAGCCAGATTTGCCTTCATCCATTCGTAGAGAAGCTGCTACAGTTCTCAACCTTGACGATCCGGATGTGTGGGCATGTGCATGTGGTCAGCGCGCGGAGTTGTTCAAGAAAGTCATGCCCATGGCTTTCGAGAACCTTGCCATTGCACAACATCGTGCTACGTTGAGGTATGCTATCATACGTGGTGGGGGCTATCGTCCTGGGGTTCGGAGATTTCACCCTGGTGACTATGTTTATTTGCAGTAGACTGCTCCAATGACCCTGGATGTGACTGCATGACGTGTTATTTTGAGGGTTCGAGAGGTATTGCCCTCAGGCATCTTGATCTTGGAGGGTCGGGATGGCATGACTTGGAAGGACCATGTGCGTAATTGCGCGCCATGTCACCTTCCGAATATCGATGGCATGATTGACCCAAACTTGGCAGTGGTACCTACAAGTTTGAGGTGCATGTTGTGTGGGTCTGCTAGAGGGGCAGCCACCATGCTGGTGTGTGATCGATGCTCTAGAGGTTGGCATATAGGATGCTTGACTCCACCTCTTGAGATGGTTCCTGATGGGGATTGGTTATGTCCGCATTGCATTGGATAGTGGGAATGGATACAACCATGGAAGGCTAACAAGAAATGCAAGGTCAAGCTACTAGGAGACCAACACACTAGATCCTGGCTCAAGTTCACAGATTGCAAGACGGCGACTAACGATGGGGCTACTCTTGTACCCGGCCTCTTGGTCTATAGAGTTTGAGTACAATAGGGACAGTGATAAAGGACTTAGTACGGCTGTGGCTATTACATCTTGTAGCTATTTGGAGTTAGAGGGACCTAACCACCAGCTAGGGGGGCGATTGTGGCAGACTACTTTATTGTGCGTATATGTTGTGTGGTTTGGACAGCGATGTAGTTATGTAGCGAGGTGTATGCGCACGACAACTATCAAGTAAAGTTTACTAGTAGTGTGAAACTAGCCAATAAATAACTAGTTTTTATATATGACACTTGGGCTTGATCCAAGTGTCAACCCAGGGGTCAAGATATTTGTTGGCCCCTGGGCGTGGCTTATCTTCACGGCGAACGCGCGGCGAGGTTCATCTCTCTCGAGTTGAGCCTCCCGCGTCGGCTATGGCGCGTGTACTGTTGATTCCCCTAAGCCTTGGGGGTGCAGTGGGCTTGATTCTTATTTTATGAGTGAAATGTTGGTTTGGTTTTGTGCATCTTTTCATTGTGGCAGACTACTTTATTGTGCGTATATGTTGTGTGGTTTGGACAACGATGTAGTTGTGTAGCGAGGTATATGCGCACGACATCCTTGACCTTGTATCATGAAAGTAGCTAGCTTTTATTGAGGATTCAACCGACCATCAACCAAAATGACCTCTTGTGTGTGTTGCTCATGTCTGTAGTCAGGTTATCTCAGATTGGTCTATGAGACCATTATCTCAGATTGGTCTATGAGACCACCACGGTGCAGTTGGGTAGCCATAGTCTTAAACATGGCCTCCTAAGACCAAGCCGACCCTCACAAGTACCTCGTAAACACTAGGGAAACTACCTAATCATGACAATGACAGTAAGAGCCAACACTTGCAACACGGATAAAATTTAGAAAGCCACACCTTGCAATTGCGGTTGACCCACCGTAGTGAAGGCTCTCTAAAAACCTCATGCCAGCGATGCTCCATGCTCCGCAGTAAACCTTCATGCCCAAAACTTCCCAACATCAACATTTTCCCAAGTTCTTTATGGAGGAGTGCTAGTAAGCTTTCAGTAACATTCATACAAGTTCATTGGACTTTGCGGATCAAAGCGACATTCTAACCTCACTCAATAGAATTCAAACCACAAAAATATGAGCAGACCAAGTTCAATCAGACTCCTTCACATCCTACATGAAGAAAGCGCATCTTGTCGACGTCCCACCATTGTGAAGGATCTTGTGAACAGGCGAGGGGCCGCATTCGAATCGTCAGCTCCGCCATGTGCGTGCGGACAGGACGCGAAAAGCACGCAAGCATGATGATTGCAATCACCCTATGGCCATACATGACTATGTGTCACATCCTGGTATGTGAGGCCGGCCGTCACCATGGGATGATTGCAACACATGAATAAACGGATTTATGTGATACACGGCTGGGGGCCGGGCGGGCCCGAGGGGCGCTGGGGGTGGAGGGGGCGGGACGGGGTGGCGCGGGGAGGGGGGTGATGGGGGGAGGACCAGGGCCGCGGGGACCGCGCAGGAGCTGCGAAGTGGGCGCGTCTGGGGCGTGGGGGGGTGCCACGCAGGCAGGACCCTTGGGCTCGCATTAAACTCCCGGGCCTTTTCTAATGTGCGCCGAAGAAGAGGAACATGAAGACAGCCGGGGGGGGGGGGGGTGTTCCATCCTAGATGCAGGTCTCCCGTCCCCCTGGGATGATGCGATAGTGTCACTAACTGCAAATTGCCAGATTTTTTCATTTTTGCCATTTGGACTGAACTGCATATGATTGACGTGGGGAGTTCGATCCCTCGGCAGCAGGAGCAGCTCAGACACGGCATGTGACCGTATACCATTCACAATAAGAACTGACCAAAGTAAAATGCCACTGGCATTCAAGTGAAGTAGGCCCTTTCCCTAATGCTATTCCCTGCTAGTATGACAGTCGGTGATTGTCTGTTTGCCACATCAATTTAATTCAAATGTTTTGGTAGGACTTCCTGTCTAAGGAGAACGTAGCTGCCATTTGAAAGGAAGGAGATGCTTCCATGGTGGAACAGAAATCTGCTTTAGCGCCCACGGTTATGTCAAGTGCAGGGTCGTGTTCTTCAAGACAGGGCCAAGAACCTGAAACAACATTTTTAGAGGCCGATTCCTAAATAACCCGTGGCGAAAGGAGGCTTGAAAGCCTTGGATATTGGAAGCTCAATTGGCTCTACAATATGACCGAGTTCCTATTCTAGGAACATCTGCAAACAGTTGAGCAAAGGGTCGAGGCTTGCTTGGAATTAGGCTAGAAGCACTAGGCTTGGTGGGTTGATGGAGAGATGCTACACACCACACCCAGGGTTAATGCACAAGCATAAATTAGTGTTGACATAGTGTTGAGTACCACTTGTGATTCAGTGGCAGCACATCAAGGTACACCCAGTCACAGTATCGTTCTATGTACAACTTCTACAGATAAGTGTCTGACAGGTAACGCGGAGCAAGAATATATGATATGTTTTCAGGGACTCAATTTCTCGTGAACTCTCGAAGCAATCAGTTGCACATGACTCATAAAACAGCCGACACAGAGGAGCACGATATGAGGATGAAATCGTTCGAACTCAGATTCTATTGTTCATGAAGCCGTGCACATGGGAGGCATTACTCCTCCTTGGTGTTTCCCAACGATCCTAGCCCAAAAGCTTCTCGAAACTACTGTACAGACCTAACTCTTCTAAGGATCTTGACATTCTCTGAAACTCTGTACAGGTGGGGAGGAGGTGAGGGGTAGCACGATCAAACCCAGTCGTCATTTGCATTGTTAGAAGGGATATCCTCCGGCTTCTCTCTGTCTGGTTGAACCCAGCGCCCATCGATAGCCCTCATCAGGCCCTTGTTTTCTGCCTGCCACCAGGAAGTAGGTACAGATAAGCTTGCTTTCAAGAACCCAGAAGACTTGTTCACCAAAGAATGGTCCCTCCCCGTCGCAGAGGCGAAGGCCAATTTTTTCCCATGATAACCATCCACCAAGTGCAGATAGCCCTCCAAATCATGAAAGTCACTGTAGTCTACATCATTGGTGGCCTTCAAAAAAGGAGAAGCTTTATTGTCCACCTTCAGCTCCACACCAACATGACTGTACGTCCACGGGAGGCGATCAAGTAACGGGCTCACAAAGTTTCTCAAAGCGCCCAGCTTGTAGAACTTCTCGTTGACAAAAACACCAGGGACTTTTGGGACAATGTCGTGTACATTCACAACTCGAAGAACGCTCACTCCGAGCTCTTCCACTCTGTCCCTGAACGCGTTATTCCCTACTCGGGGACCCGCAAATGAGAATACTGACACAGGAATTGATCCCAATGACGAAGGATTCGTCATCTCGGAATCTACTTCTTGAAGTGGCTCCGATATTGTTGCTGACGGCGAAGAGAGTTTTCCTACGGAGGGTGTTTTGTTGAGTTGATCGTGACCTTGCCGTGGTTTGTGATTCTCAGGTCGCTCATTTAGCTTGGATTTAGCAATATCGTAGGCACTGAGAACGGCAAGAGCTGCCCCAAGGCTATGGCCAGTGACGGTAATACTGAGCTCTTCATCAGCATATAGACTGACAAGCCTGCGAATTTCCTCTTTCACCTACAGAACATGCGATTACCATATTGAGATGACCGGTCAGGCTTTGAATTCTACTTGTTGAAAAGTGAGCTGAAAATGTACTCAATCAATATCGACAACATCCTGCCTTGAACATAGCAATAGCGTATAAATGTAGGTCATGGGGAAGGGAGCTGTCTAAGGCACCTGAATTAAAGACTTGGAATGATCGAGAACAACTTGGGCCTCCCAGGGTATCCGTGATCTCAAACAAATTCCAACATGGTTCAAATGGTTCTCAAGACACAAGACAGCCATTCAACATACCTGTTCAGCTGCACTGTTCTTGTTATATCTCGTGGTACCATCTTTGCAGGTATATAGACTGAAGAATCCTTTCTCCACTTTCACGTTACTGCTCGCCTCCTCAGCGTTAAATTTGTCCGTGGATCTCGTGGGTATCAGATAATCCGTGAAATCATCCACCCACTCTAGAGGCATTCCAGTGCCTCTCCAGGAGATGATAATGTCTCGTCTGCCTAGCCTCGTGATCTCATCTTCGTTGGTTGCAACAGCAACGAACCCCATCCAATTGGAATCTAGGCTCCATGCATCAGGCTCTTTTGACCTGTGGAGAACCTTGGTTATGCGCAGGATATCGGACATGGCATATATGTATCTAGTCACCTCGTAGCCACTGTCGCCCAACCCTACTTTCCCAAGAAGTTTCTTCTTGCAAAACCTGCAGCAAGACATGTACATAATATTTAGTCAGCTGAAGTTACATTAATACACTAACACAGTCTGTCAAACCTCAGCGCTGATAGGAAATGTAATTCATCTGCACATGTGCTTGGCATGCTCACAACCTGTTCAGGAGTAGCGATGTGGTCGATCTAGATGATCTAAAAACAATATCCATACTCTCGATCTCTCGTAGTAAAGAGAAACTTGTACGACAGATGACTTGATAATGTTCACTGTTGCCCCCTGTATATTTGGATCATTGGAAGCTTGAGAAAAGAGAGGCTGTGGAGAATACAAAATATTATCAGGGTTCAGACGATTAGGGTCACGATTGAGATTATAGTACTGACCTACTGCTGCCGCAATACTTGGAAGTATTTTCATAATCAAATGCATCGTAGTTCGCTTGTGCGAATTCTCCGTACTTGATAATCTCCTCTTGCAGCACCGGATCCATGGGGTCAAGCAAACCCTGCCAGTCGCCGGCACCTTGGATATCCCTCCACCTTTTAGCTACAGCTCCCCGGGGCTTACGACCCCCCTTGGCGTTGAGCTCTTCACGTTGAGCTGTTCGCTGCTCCATATTCAATCTTGCTTGAACGTTTTCCAGGTTTCTCTTTTCATCTTCATCCTTGTTATGCAGAGCTGGATCATCTACCCTCTTTGAACACAATATAGAGTCTTCAGAGGTGGCAATAGACTGCGCAGATGTTGGGTCGGCCGTCCTTAACTGAATGTTAACGCTGTCTACTACTTCGTGCCACCTCAACACAATTTGCGAGCTAGGTTGCTTACGATGAGAGCTCATATAGTCTCCTGGAACTAGGCGGCTGACCATTATGCTATTTCGATCTGTACCCGTTCGGATGGTTCCCTCTTATAACTACTGGAGAGAGGCAGTGATCTGTACCGAAGTTTTGTGTCCACGTATGAGCTAGCAGAGCATTAAAAACTTACTTCTAAAGGGAGATGTATGTTTCTACGTTCGTGTCGGGCCCAAGTACAGCGACTGCAGAACCACAACAGCCAAAGTAGCACCAGTACGCAAAGAGAGTGAGAGTGAGAAAGAGTTTATAACGGTCAACGTAGGTCCAACAAGAGAGCTCTCATACTATCGGGAAAGATCCACGCAGAGCTCGGGTTGTCGTCGGTGTGAGAAGAGAAAGCTTGAGAGCGGCGTTGCAGACAGTGCAGTGATGGAACGAGGTTGCAGGAAACCAAGATGAGTCCAAATGTGTGCGATGATCAGAATATATATATATGCCGTCCACTTCTTAAGAACGCGTGCAAGAATATGTAGTCAACATTCCCGGCCGCTCTATCGTGGACTTGGTGTGCCTCAGTGAGGTAGGGCCAGTTTCCATGTACAGTCGACCCTGGATAAATGTTACCTGTTATGTCACCCTTGATGTTATGAAATTTCAGCTGATGTCACGTGCTTTTATTTTGTAAGGGGCCTGCTTGCAGAGCCCACCAAAAAGAGGCGTAATAAAATGGTACCCTTAGAGCATCTCCAAGGGGGGGGTCCCTAAATGCCCCTGCAACGGCAAGGAGCACCCGGCCCTGGTATCCGCGCCCCGGGGCCGTACTTTCGTGCAGGATAGCGGCCCGCCAGACTCGGCCGGTACCTGCTGGAGCGACTGAAAACACGACTGCCTGCATTTATGGCGCGAGGGTAAGGTGGCGTTCGTCCCTCCGGAGCAAGGCACGTCAGCCGAAAAGACATGTGGAGGGTAGTTTGATGGGGTTGCTGCTGGGGGAGGGGAGTGTTGGAGGCCGGATGAGGGTACCTGCACATGTAATTTTTTGATGACGTGCCTTGCTGCAGAGGGACCACTTGGCAGACACCGCCTTACCACCATGCCATAAATGCAGGCTGGTGTGATTTTTAGTCGATCCAGCAGGTACAGGCCAGGCTGACGAGGACCCCTATCCTGCACCAAAGTACGGCCCGGGGGTGTGGATACCAGGGCCGGGGACTGAGTACCATTACCTTGGCATTTAGGGACACCGGTGCGGATGCTCTTACCCTCCTTATTAGTATTTTCAGGCGGTGGTGGATGCTTATCGAAGGTGGCCCCATCCTCTATATAAAAAAGCCGTGTCTACCAATGTTGTGCGGTTCTTGCCATATTGAAGGAACCTCCGGTTCCGGTTCCTTGGTATATTTAAAGAGACGGATCCGGTTCTTTTTTATGAAGCAGTTCTGGTTCCAAAATTCATGAGCAGATTCCGGTATTTTTTGGGAAGGAACCGCCGGTTCCAGTTTCCGGTTCCGGTTCTCTATTTTCTGAATTTAAAATATATATGAAAGTTTTTATCGTTCTTTATAAATCTGAAAATGATTTGTGAATCCCCATTAGTTATATCAAATCTTTTGACCATGTTGAAAAGAAACAACACAACATTTATATACAAATTTATGAAATAATAATAATGCAATGTAAGCGATTATAAATTAATGTGTATAGAGTACACAAAGAAATCATTTTATCTCAAACAACTCGGCCTTTGCAATCAACTCCTCGTTGTCATCTAAGTGGACTTCCTCACTATTCAAAAACAGACGTGAGAGACGATACAAGGTGGAAAAATAAAATAAATAAATAAATTGCTGCCTACGATGCTACCTCCCTGCGCTGCTCCCTCCCTGTGTTGATGCTCGCGCTTCTGCACACCGCGCAGGTGGGAGGTGCGAGACTACAAAAACCAAGAAAACCAAAAAGAAAACGAACGCAGCTCCCTCCCTCACGCGCTGAGGTGCATTGCTCCTTCCTTCCCGTGCTGATATGCGCTGCTCCCTCCCCCGCACTGAAGTCGCGCTACTACAGCAGATCGCGCAGATTGGAGGTGAGAGACGACAGATCACGGAAAAAAAAACAAAAAAAAAACAAAAAAAAAAACCCTAGTGCGGAACCGGATCCGGAACCGCCACTGACCCCGGTTCCAGTTTCCAGCCGATTCTTGGAAAAACCTATACCCGCCGGGTCCGGTTCTGGAACCGGCCCGTCCCTGCTCCCCCGGTTCCGATTCCGGTTCCGGTTCCTGGGCACCGGTTTCGGTTTCAACCCGCCTAAGCGGGTACACGCACAACACTGGTGTCTACCTCCCATCGACCCATCGACCCGTGCTTCTACGCATACCCCCCTACTTCTATGCGTACAGGTGTGTGCAGCATGTGGAGCCATTTCCCTTCTCTCCAAGCCTCCCGTCGGCTGATTGGCTCTTCCCATAGTGTCGGGTTGCCTGACCTTCAACTCTCCCCCCAATTAATCGTGGGTACTATATAGATATTCAGCCCAGTTATAAAAGGCAGTCATCGTCGTCCGGTCAATTCGCCACTAATGTGTATGAGGACTTGAGAATTTGCTTTTGGACATCCATATTGCCTTGGTTACAAGTTACAACTAATAATACCCTACCCCAATAGTCGGTTAGATAATTATTAATTCAAATTCAAAGTGCCCAAAAACAAATGCCTAACACGTTTTGGGAATTTTTCAGATATTGTCCTAATTGGTTGGAAAGTATGGGACAAAAATACCGACAACCATGTTGCATTGGTTACAAGTAACAACTAATATCGGATCCATATATTCGGTTAGGCAATAACCAATTCAAATTCAAAGTCCAACGCCGCGTTTGGGGAATAAGTTTTCAAATTTATCCTAATTGCTTGGAAACTATGGGACAAAAATACCAATAACCATGTTGCATTGGTTACAAGTAACAACTAAACCAACAGTCAGTAGCTCAGTCGGTAAGTGCACTGAGCGTCACCCAGATGATTCTATGTCAAAACCTGTTACGGGTGTGGTGCATTCTTCTCCCCCTTCCCTGCTCCCCCTTCCCTGGGCAGTGTCCCATCGGAAAGCCTTCAGGGCGACGTTACTGTGAAAGAGGTTATTTTCTATTCTCATTATCAAGGGGCCTGATTTGTGAGCTGTCGCTCCAAGGTTTCCCTTTGCAAAACAAAAACAACTAATATCGTATCCAATATATAACCGGTTAGGCAATATTAATTCAAATTCAAAGTGTCTAACGCATTTGGGGACTTTTTCAAAGTTTGTCCTAATTGCTTAGAAACTATGTACCCCAATTCATTCTGGGAGTTTCAGAAGGTCAGAAAAACCGGACACTGTGGGAACAGCCAATCGCGTGCGAAATGCCGACAACCATGTTGCATTGGTTACGAGTTACAACTAATATCATATTTGGATAACCGGTTAGGCAATAATTAATTCCAATTCAAAGTGTCTAACGCGTTTTGGGAATTTTTCAAATTTTGTCCTAATTGCTTGGAAACTATTGGACAAAAGTGCCTATCTTCGAATTCGAGTTCAAACCAGTGTTGGATTGGTATCACAAAAACCCATATTTCCCAAAATTGGTATGGTTATGGTATTGGGGTAAGAGGCCGGGTAGGGTATAGGAGGGGTATCAATAACCTAAATTTGTGGATGTATAGCAGTAGGGTATCAATATTTGTTTTTTTCCACTCATATGGGGAATATTTGCCCGAGCAGGTATATGAAATATTCAATATATTCAGCAAAATATTCAATAACCTAAGAAAACATTGACCTTCACAGGATCACAATTACAACACAATGCACTCTTTTATCTTCTACTTTCACTCTTTCTCTTTTAGATGCATACCCCATAGTTCATAGATCACTCTTCAGTAGCCTCCTTGGCTGTTCACTGTTCGCCTCTTCCCTGGACTCACTCAGTGTCCAGGGTCATGTGTTGGGCAGATGCCCGTTTCTAGATTGTTCGCATTCTTGGTTCTTGTTCATCATTATGTTATAGTTTTCCGGGTTATCCGTCACCATCTGTCGTGAGTTTGGGCCTTATGGCGGTCTTTAGGCCTACAAGGGTTTTCATTTTTCCCCCTTCAATAATCTTAATAAAATTTCGCATGGGCTACCTCACCTTTTCGCAAAAAAGAAATAAAATGCACACACACTATACCAGAGTGGAGCTCACACACATTGCACATTAAGTATCAAAAATATACGTACAGGTCTACACTAGCTTCAGCTGGCATCATATATATATATATATATATAAGATGCCATAAATGTCATAAATGCCCATGATTTCCCTTGCCCTAACTCCACACATACGCCTACTATGCCGTTTAGAGGCTCACATACTAGTATCAATAGCGATCTTGTGCATCGCAATACCCGACAGGCATGGTATACACCGTAGTATGGAACGTTGAGGTATGTATTGCCCCTAGTATGGTATTGCCGGGGTATTGGCCACCCTACCTACCAGCCGGGTATAGTCTTACCTACCCGGTTGATATCAGTATTGATACCCGGGTTGGACCTATATACCGGTCCAACATTGGTTCAAACCTTTCCAATGTTGTTTGTAATAAGACGAAAATTTCATTGACATATGCAAGTGGAACAATCGTTCTACAAATCCCAATTTATCTACAAGAGTTTGATGTAACTTCCAAAAGGCCTTGCATGGACTCAATCCTCATCCCTAATCATCATGATCTCTCCATCTACCTCATCCATCATATTGAGATCAAGGATTTTCTCATCTTCTATGTGCATATTTCCAAGATGAGAGGAGAATCAGGCTGGTGTCATTTTTCGTTTTGGAGAAGTCCGCACCCTAACATTTTATCATTACAAATAGAGTGGCAAAGCTCAAGCTCAAAATATATTTAAACTAAGGATTGTGGGTAACTTGGATGCATCATTTAGATGGAGTGAGATCGGGCAATCACCGTCAAAGGGCTGTCCTCCTTTTCACCTGAAGAACCTTCACGTGTCTTGCTGCTCGAAGTCTTTTTCTTCCTACAATAATGTAAAACTGATTTCGCAACCACATATATATCTTTAGGCTGTCACCTATAGGTGATACTACCAAAGCTAAATGTCGCAAGGGTATCATGATTCAAGGAGACGTCGTGCACCTAAGCATCGTGCCACAACATACATCGTTGTCCATCACATATTCTAAGCATACAATCCTAGAAAGCTATGCCACAATGATAAGAGATGAGAAATGAGAGACACTTGAACTAAATCCAAGTGTTAAATACAAATAACTAGTTTTATTCTAGTTAGTTTCACACTATGTTTATTTAGCTTGACAGCTGTCGTGCGCATACATATCGCTACACAACTACATCGCTGTCCAAACCACACCATACATATATGCACAATAAAGTAGTCTGCCACAATCGCCCCCCTAGCTGGTGGATAGGTCCCTCTAACTCCAGATAGCTACAAGATGTAATAGCCACAGCCGTACTAAGTCCTCTATCACTGTCCCTGTTGTACTCAAACTCTGTAGACCAAGAGGCCGGGTACAAGAGTAGCCCCATCGTTAGTCGTCGTCTTGCAATCTGTGAACTTGAGCCAGAATCTCGTGTGTTCAAGGTCTCCTAGTAGCTTGGCCTTGCATTTATTGTTAGTCTCCCATGGTTGTATCCACTCCCACTATCCAATGCAATGTGGACATTGTTAGAAGTCAGCTCAGATTTAGTTAGCTAGGGTTCTGTTAGGGTTTTTTGACGGCTAGGGATAGTTCTACCAGAAGGTTCCAGCCACCAGAAGTTTCTAGAGAACTCATGTAGGATTTAAGAGAAAGGCTGAGGCAATGCCCAACACTTCTTCTAGCATTTTGGATGTGCTATCCTAGTAGATTGCAGAGAGAGGAGGAGGAGAAGTCCAGCATCTACTTTTGTAAGTTCTTTTCTTTTGCAGTAAGGAGCATTCTTGTTAGGACTGACACTTCTTGTTAGTACTAACTCTTTGGTTGGTTTAGGCTGTCAGTTTTTGTACTGCTGCTTGTGCTAGAAGCTATCTGTCAATATCACTAGGAGGTAGAGGACAGGTCTAGTTTCCAACAGGTTATGGGCCCACAAGACGTTACAACTACTTGGACAGTTGAGCCACTGGATGGCAACAACTATAAGAGTTGGATCTACACGATGCAGCTCCTACTCTCTTCAAAGAGCCTATGGTCAATAGTGGCTAAAAAGCCTTCAGAGGATAACCTGAAGGAGGAGAGATGGATCCAAAAGAATGAGCTTGCAATGGCAGCTCTAGTCACAAACATGAGATCAAAGCTGGTAGTTTTGGTAAGGAATCTTACAACTGCTCATGAGGTCTGGCAGACCTTAAGTGAGGTGTATGAGGCAGATGCGATGGGGAAAGCATATGTCCTATGGAAACAGCTCATGGACTTGAGAATGAGAGAAGGTGAGAGTGTAGCCATTCACATTGCCACTGTTAAAGCCATGTGTCTGGAGATAATTGATGCGGGAGAACCCATGACTGAATCACTTCAGATCATGACCTTGTTTGGCACCTTGCCAAAGAGTTATGACATGGTGGAAACCGCATTGGCTACTCATGGTAAGAGTAGACTGAGTTGGAAGTATGTCACTTCACAACTCATCATGGAAGAAAGCAAGCTGACTAGGGGTAGCTCAAGTATGGACAATGCCCTGACGGCTACTTCCATCAAGAAAGATGGAGCATGTTTCCGATGCGGCAAATTTGGGCATTTCCAGAAGGACTGCAAGGTGAAGATTGACAAGCCCAAGAAGGACAAGTGGAGACCAAGGAAAGGGAAGTCTGTACATGCACATGTCGCTGACATGGGCAACGACAGTGAAGTTCACCTGTTTATGGCAGATGCAGCTTACAGTCGTGATGAAGACTACCTGCTGACTACTGAAGGAGAACACTGTGGAGATGAGTGGTATTTGGACTCTGGAGCTACTAACCACATGTGTGGGAGGAAGGAGTTGTTTCACAACTTGAAACCCATTCAGCCTAGGAGCGTAAAGATGGGCAACAAGACGTTTTCTGTAAGTACGATGATGGGAGAAATCCCTGTCAACTTTATCAGAAAAGAGAGTAAGGTTACCCGTTGTACCCTTCAGAATGTCCTATATGTGCCAGACTTGGCAAAGAATCTGATCTCTGTTAGTACCTTGGATGAGCTTGGGTATGATGTCATTTTCAAAAACAATGCTTGCAGCATCCAGAAGGGCAACGAGGAACTCTGCTATGGAGTGAAGGAGCAGAGACTCTACAAGCTTTTGAGTACATCTGGAACTCAGGAGGAGGCCAATGTTGGGGACACAATGGACACTGCACCATTGTGGCATAGAAGGTTGGGTCACTTGGGGACACAAGCGATCAAGGATCTTCAAAAGTTGGCGTTGGGATTGAATGTGGACTGGTCACATGAGCTACAGTTCTGTGAAGGATGTGCTAAAGGGAAACAGCACAAGTCATCAATGCCCAAGGAATCTGCCACAAGAGCCAAGGAGAGGCTGGAGTTGATACACACAGATGTGTGTGGCCCATGAAGACAACATCACTGGGAGGATCTAGGTACTTTGTCACCTTCACTGATGACATGAGTAGAAAGACTTTCTTATATCCCTTGAGAGAGAAAGGTCAAGTGCTGCAGGTCTTTAAGCAATTTGTGCATGAAGTAGAAAACCAGCTGGACCTCAAAGTCAAGGTTCTGAGGAGCGATGGTGGGGGAGAATTCCTAAATCAGGAATTCAAAAACTATCTTGCTGAGAAAGGCATAAAGAGCCAAGTAACAGCGAGGGACAGTCCAGCCCAGAATGGAGTGGCAGAGAGATTAAACAGAACACTGGTTGAGAAGGCTAGATGTATGCTACAGACCTCAGGCCTTGGACCAGAGTTTTGGGGAGAGGCGATCAGCACTGCCACCTATCTGAAAAATTTGAGTCCCACGCGAGCTTTGAAAGACATGATTCCAGAGGAGGCGTGGAGTGGGAAGAAGCCAAACCTGAAGCATCTAAGAGTTTTTGGTTGTGCTGCTTATGCATTGATACCTGACGGGCAAAGGAGCAAGTTGGATGCCAAGTCAGAAAGATGTATCTTCATTGGGTATGATCTGGGATGCAAGGGGTACAAGGTCTACAATCCTAGAACCAAGAGGTCAATCAGGAGTAGAGATGTCCTGTTTGATGAGGATAATTTTGGGAAGGAGACAAAGCCCAAGGACCTGTCCGTTCCTGTGATAATCCCTGATGTGGGAGAAAAAAAAGAGGAACAACCAGTAGTAAAGGTTTACACTCGAAGGGAGAAGGTGGCGAAGAAACCAGAAGAGGATGAAGATTCTGAAGATCGGGATCCTATTGACAAGGATGGGGGGCCTAGAAGGTCAGGAAGGATCAGCAACCCCCCAGAAAGGTTTGGAGCTAATGTGGCAGAAGGACTGACTGGTCTGACTATGGATAACATAGGGCAGATGGAAAGTTGTTTCCATGCCCTTGATGATGCAGAGGAGCCAGCCACCCTCAATGACGCTTTGGCAAGGGATGATGCCAATGAGTGGGAGGGAGCTGTACTAGAGGAGATGAAATCTCTAAAAGAAAACCAGACTTGGGAGCTGGTAACACTGCCTGGTGGTAGAAAGGCGGTAGATTGCAAGTGGGTTTTCAAAGTGAAAAGAGGACCCAACAATGAGATAGTGAAGTACAAGGCCAGACTTGTGGCCAGAGGCTTCACACAGACTGCAGGGCTTGACTACAATGAAACTTTTGCCCCAGTGGCAAAGTTCACCTCCATCCGATGTTTACTGGCATTGGCAGCGAAGCATGACTGGGAGATAGAACACATGGACGTGAAGACTGCATTCTTGAATGGGGATCTCCAGGAGGAGATCTACATGAAACAACCAGAAGGCTTCCAAGAAGGTGATAAGGTGTGTCGGCTCAAGAAATCGTTATATGGACTCAAACAGGCATCGAGGACATGGTATGAGAAGATCAATAGCTACTTGACAGGCCAAGGTTTTGTAAGGAGTACAGCTGATCAGAGCATTTACTACATGACATCAGGTGTCATGATAATAGCACTCTATGTGGATGACCTGCTACTGATCAGCGACAACAAGGATACCATGCGCAGGCAGAAGCATGATTTGAGTGAAACCTTTGAGATGGTTGATCTTGGAGCCGTTAACTACCTACTTGGAATTCAGATTCTGAGGGACAGGAAGGCGAGAACTATAAAGTTGAGCCAAGAGAGGTATGTCAGGAATGTTGTTGCGAAGTTTGGTATGCAGGACTGCAAACCAGCACCAACACCATTGGAAACCGGCTGCAAGCTGAGTAAGGAAATGGAGCCAAAATCTCCAAGTGAGATTGAGGAAATGGCTAAGGTTCCATATCAGCAAGCCATATCTGCCTACTGCTTGGTAATGAGTGGAGGTGCTGTGAGCTGGAGCAGCAAAAGACAGCAGACCACTGCTCTATCCTCGACTGAGTCAGAGTATATGGCTCTGACTCATGCAGCTAAAGAAGCCATTTGGATTCGAAGGCTTCTTGGTGAACTTGGCTTCAGTCAAGAACAGCCAACGAAAGTGCATGCTGATAACAGGAGCAGCATTGAGCTGAGCAAGAATCCTGTTCATCACGCCCGGACCAAGCACATAGATATCAAACATCATTTCATTAGAGAAATGATTGGTTTGGAGATTGAGTTGGTTTACTGTAGGACTGAGGACATGGCAGCTGATGCACTCACAAAGGCTCTATCCAAAGAAAAGCATTCTAGATGCATGGAACTGATTGGGTTAAGCCTCAATCCTCGCTGAGTGGGAGTGTTAGAAGTCAGCTCAGATTTAGTTAGCTAGGGTTCTGTTAGGGTTTTTTGACGGCTAGGGATAGTTCTACCAGAAGGTTCCAGCCACCAGAAGTTTCTAGAGAACTCATGTAGGATTTAAGAGAAAGGCTGAGGCAATGCCCAGCACTTCTTCTAGCATTTTGGATGTGCTATCCTAGTAGATTGCAGAGAGAGGAGGAGGAGAAGTCCAGCATCTACTTTTGTAAGTTCTTTTCTTTTGCAGTAAGGAGCATTCTTGTTAGGACTGACACTTCTTGTTAGTACTAACTCTTTGGTTGGTTTAGGCTGTCAGTTTTTGTACTGCTGCTTGTGCTAGAAGCTATCTGTCAATATCACTAGGAGGTAGAGGACAGGTCTAGTTTCCAACAGACATAACCAATCATCCGGAACCATCTCAAGAAGTGGAGTCAAGCATCCCATATGCCAACCTCTAGAGCATCGATCACACACCAGCATGGTGGCTGCCCCTCTAGCAGACCCACACAACATGCACCTCAAACTTGCAGATACCACTGCCAGGTTTGGGTCAATCGTGCCATCGACATTCGGAAGGTGACATGGCGCACAATTACGCACATGGTCCTTCCAAGTTATGCCATCCCGACCCTCCAAGACCAAGACGCCTGAGGGTAAGACCTCTCGAACCCTCAAAATAACACGTCCTGCAGTCACATCCAAGGTCGTAGGAGCAGTTTGCTGCAGATAGACGTAGTCACTAGGGTTGAATCTCCGAGCCCCAGGACGATAGCCCCCACCACGTATGGTAGCATACCTCAACGTATCACGGTGTTGTGCAATGGCAAGGTTCTTGAAAGCCATGGGCATGACTTTCTTGAACAACTCTGCACGCTGCTCACATGCACGTCCCCACACGTCCGGATCGTCAAGATTAAGAACTGTAGCAGCTTCTCTGCGAATGGATGTAGGCAAATCCGGCTCTCGGCCAAAGAGAAGAAAGTATGGTGAGAAGGAGGCAAGTGATGCTTGCTTGCTGAACCTGTAGCCCATGGCTAACCAGGGTAACTGAAGGTCCCAATCTCCTAGGTGTCCATTCTGCAAGCCATACTTGCGCAAACCCCTCTTTACTGTCTGAACCACTCTCTCTGCGGAGCCATCGGCCTCAGGATGATCCCGAGAAGTGGTGCGGTGGTCTATCAAGGCCTTATCACACAAAGCCTGAAACTCCCCCAAGAACTCTCTCCCTTGGTCCGTGAGTACCTCAGCTGGAGCACCGAATTGGCTAAGCACACAATCCAAGAATGCATACGCAACTCCCTCACTAGCCTTATCAGGCAATGGAACCAACTCAATCCACTTGGAGAAGTGCTCGACCATCACCAACACGTACTTGTTGTGGCGCATGGTCAGTGGCAACGGCCCTGCGAAGTCAAGACTCCACCTGTAGCCCAATCCCATGATCGGAAGAGGGTGCAATTGTGGAGTAGGGGCATTGAATGAAGCACGCACCCTGTCACACACCATGCACCTAGCTACAAATTGTTGCACCTCTGTGTGCATACCACGCCACCAATACTGCCCCTGCAGTAGGCTATGAGTGCGTCGCACTCCAAAATGCCCCAACTCCTCGTGGGCATGCCGCACTAACCGTGCCCGCTGTGTTGGGTGAGGCACAATCCTCACTCGACCATCCTCCCACACTCGGAGTAGGTGTGTCCCCTCCCACTTGAACCTCTTGGCTCGTTGTAGGATCCGATCCCTCTCCTTGGCAGTCACAGTGGCTGCAGTGTCTCCAGTGCGGAGGTAGTCCAACACAACTGAATCCTCATGTATATCTTTGGCGCCACCTTGCTCATTGCTGGCCTCAGGGTCCTCAGACACTTGACCTACAGTCATCCCTGTTGCAGGTCCAACTTGGCCTTCCGCTGCCAAGATACACAGAAATGCAGATGCATGCCATCCGGGCACCATCTCCTCGTCCGTCTCACCATGCCACCGAGCTCCAGTGTCATCCTGTTGGCTCGTGCATGGATTGCGACTCAACCCATCTGCATTGCGATTGACCACACTCGGTCGATGCACAACATGAAAGTCATATTCTTGAAGGATGAGTGCCCACCGTGCAAGCTTCCCCGTAAGCTTGTCTGACTCCATCAACCACTTGAGTGGTTCGTGATCCGTGACAAGGGTGAAGAGATTGCCGTATAGATAGCACCTGAAGTGTGCCACGGCCCACACTGCAGCTAAGCATTCTCCCTCATATGAGCTATACTTAGACTCTGCAACGTTGTTTGAACGGCTAGCATAAGCCACTACAAACTCTCTTCCCTCATCATCCACCTGTGTGAGCACCGCTCCAAGCCCCAGCATGCTCCAATCTGTATGCAGCTGAAAAAGACGCCCCATAATAGGCCGTCTCAAGATGGGCGCCGAGGTCAACCTCGCCTTGAGCTCTTGAAAAGCTTGTTCTTGCTCATCTTCCCACTGCCACTCCTGGTCCACCTTGGTCAGCTTGGTTAGAGCCTTTGCAATGGCACTAAATCCCTTAACAAACCGTCTATAATAGTTTGCTAACCCCATGAAAGCTCGAACTCGGCTCACATCCGTGGGGCGTGGAACCTGTGCAATGGACTCTACCTTAGTCTGCTGTACCCCCAATCCTCCAGGATATATCATGTGACCCAGATACTCAATCTGGTTGTGGAAAAACTTGCACTTTCCCGGATGTAACTTCAATCCGTGCGCCCTCAAGCGCTCAAATACCCCCTGAAGGTGTCTCTCATGCTCCTCCACCGTAGCACTAAAGATGATGATGTCATCTATGTAGCACCGAGCAAACTCCACCCCTGCTAGAATCATGTCCATGACTCTTTGAAACTCAGCAGGAGCGTTTTTAAGCCCAAATGGTAAGAACCGCCACTGGTATAGGAAATCCTTCCCGTGCTCATTGATCCCCACAATGCCGTCTTTTGCTTATCCGCCTCCTTGATCGGCAACTGGTGATATCCGGATCGTAAATCCAACGTGCTAAAGACCTTGGCATGCCCAATGGCATTAAAGATCTCCTCTGGTGTCGGCATAGCATACCTATCGGACTTGGTCTGACGATTTACAGGCCGGTAATCACCGCACATACGTCTCTCCGTCCAATTGGCAAAGACATCCTTCTTGGCTGGCATCAATGTGGCTGAAGCATACTCTCCCCCAGATAGCTCCACCAAACCAGCCTCCCAAAGGTCATGAGTTCTCATCTGAATCAAGGACCTCTCCATGTCACTGTATCTATAGGGTCTCCGAAAGATTGGCGTGTCAGTAGCCAATTCAATGCGAATCTCTTGACCCTTCAGTGCTCCTAAGTCCTTCAAACTGAAGGCAAAGCAGTTCCTGTAAGCCCTCAAGAACCGCCGTATACGTCGTCTCTCTCCTCCGGTGACTATAGGTCCAACATCAGGCTCCCAGTTGTCCTCCGTGACTGCAACCTTGAGTCCAGCAGGCTTAGAGGTAGAAGACGCGTCTCGTGGTTGCTATGCTGCAACCTCTTGAGTAGTGACCACTGCCTCCTCTGTCTGTGACAATGTCTCACCCTGCCCCATCATCCCATCTTTGAGGACCTCCTCAACCCGAGAAAAATCCCCAACCTGATCCATCACCGCCGTCTTGGCTGCCAACTCCTTATGAACCTCGAGCACCTCCCACGTGTGCCATGGATGCGGCCTGCACCTCGTGGTCCCCACTTGCTCGCCCCCACTCGCTGCCTGTACCGTCTCGGTAGGCAGGGAGACCATGAAGGGAAGTGTACTTCGCACTCTGCGCTGCTCAGCCATAGCCAAGCTGATAATCCAGGTCAAGCAATTGAGATCCATTGCTTGCCCCAACACCTGACGACGTGATGCCTCAGAAAGAGATGGCACCGCCGTGGTACCAGTGGTAAAACCCATTGCCCGCTCGCGCTCGTTAGCATTGGGCTCCACTAATTGTTGCAACTGGCTATCCCACAAGAGGCCAGGTCCACCATCCCGAAAAGCATGGGATCCTGGGAAGCTGAGCAGTGTAGGTAATGTTGCTCGTGGTTGACCCACCCTGTTGACCACTGCCAAAGGCGAACGGTCATCGTGTCTCACACGTTGAGACTGCCTCCCTGTGTCCAAAATGCTATCCACTGTGAGGTGTGCTGGCCGCTGCACCCATCAAATGCACGCTTGAGCAGTGCGGGTGGCATCAAGTTAGTCCACCATAGCCGTGGACGATGAGCCCGTGACCCCACTGCAGCTGCATCCAGCAACACTGCTGACCCAAGCCACGACCGGACTTGATACACACAGGCCATCACCCTGGCCCGAGAATCGCCCATCAGTGGCACATTCTCCAAGATGTATGCTGGAGATACAGCTTGATGAAGCTGCAAGTGGCGCAAAACCCGCACCATCTCCCAAAACAGACCCGACCTTGAGTCTCGCAATCCATTGCCATGCCCGGCTGATGAATGCCCTTGGCAGGGCCAACCTGCCACTACCAGATCAATGGAGCCAACTTGCTCCAAATCCTGCGCCCCTAGCAACGAAATGTCTGCTGGCAAGGCTTGTTGGTATCCACAAACTGCAGACACTAGCAATAAATCAGGGTATTGCTGTACCAACTGAGCAACATGGCGCAGTGAGACGCATCGTGCAGTCTCATCCCTCTCCACATACAGGTAACGTCGAACTCGTATACCTGCTTGCAGCACTGCAACCAATCCAGTGCTGACAAGTCCAGAAGGCATATGCCTTCATCCGGGCACTGCCACACAAGAGGTGTAGTGTCCAATGGCGACAACTGAGGTGGTCCTGGTGCAATCACTGCACTCTCCTCCTCTCTTGATGGTACGAAAGCGTCCACCCAGGCTTGTTGCACCCGTCCATCAGCAGCCTGCTACAAATCTTTGCCCGTACCCCACAATGGAGTGTGAGCAACCATGGCAAGCAACTCCACCGTACCATGCATGTCATCCTGCTCTGCTGGAGGTGGCACATCCTTTGCATGGGCATTGCCTGCCAGCAACTCTCCAGGCCAACTAACTGCAGCCGTAAAGGCGGCTAGTGTTGGCATCTTGCCCCGCCGGGCAGCCGCAATACCCCCAATGAATGTCACAGGGAGCTGTGCACGACGACCATCCCTTGACTGCCAACCAGGCCTGTAGGATGCTGACTCCTCCCAAAAGTCCAGGGTGAAGCCCATGGGGTATAACACTGCCCCACCAATGAGGACATCGTAAGAGACCGCGTCTGTCACAATGGCCTTGGCTCGCATCACTGAGCCATCTGTAGGGTGATTCGGCTGTAGTCCAATGGCCAACTCACGCCGTGTCATGCCCCAAGCCTGCTCTGATCCTCCCAGAGATGTCTGTATCTGGAAAGGACAAGGCTCCATATCCGCCTCCATGAGGCCCAAACCTGCAATAGCAGCTCTGCCCAACATCAGTGGCTAAGCTCCCGAGTCCAACAAGACCCGCAGTGGCCGGTACTTCTTGCCTGCCGGTCCACTCAAAGTGAAAATGTCATCCTGGTTGTCTAACAAGACAACTCCAGGTGTCACCATGGCGCGCTCAAAGGCTGGCCTAGCTGGCAGCTCCGTCAACCTGGCAGCTGCAGCTTGCCATGGCGCAGCCGTGGCAGTCTTGACCCTCAAATCCGAGGATCCCCCTGACACTACACCTTCCACTAACTCTGCAGAAGATGAAGTGACCTCCCCACTCTCACAGAGTGTTGCTGCTAGTCTGAACACTGCAACTGGTCTTACCCCCGGCGTCGCAATCATGGTTGCCGAGAACAGTGGGGCTTGACACACAGAGGTGGCTGCCCCCAATAACACACCGGCTGCACTAGCCTTGGTAGCAGGTGTCAGTGCTGCACGTGTAGCTCTCCCCAATGGCATAGTAACCTCCACCTCGGTAACAGTCGGCGCGAGAACTAGGTGCCATGGATGGCGTCGACTCAGTCTCCGCCAATGTGAATGACTGAGGAAGCCTCGCCTGACGGCTTGCCTCCCCACGCTGTGGATCCAATTCCACCTCTGCACCTCGTGGCTCAGGAACTCGTGCTGCTCCTCGAGTCACGGCTGCATCAGACTCCACCTGCACTAGTGGTAGTGCTGCTCCGCACATGAATCCCATGCCTCCCATATCTCCTCCCTTAGGCGCAGGAGGTGGACCATCTCGTCTGGGAGCCGGTACCGCCTGAGCTGTAGCCATGGCAGCGAGCTTCTGCTCTAGCTGCTGAAGCCGGTTGGCCATGCCTTGGTCAACACCCTGACCTCCGCGTCCTTGGCCATGTTGCGCTTGCCCTTGGCCTGCGCCTCGTGCCCGGCCACCTCGTCCTCTTTGGGCTGGTCCACCTCGCCCCCGGCCACCATTGTTCCCTTGGAACTGGCCTGGGCGCAACTCAGGATGCAAGTCATAACACTGGGCATCTCCATGCCCATACTTGCCACAATGCCCACACTGCAACTGTGTAGGCTGTGCTTGTGCCAGCCTTTTGCCACTCTCTAGGCAATCTCTCTTGACATGGGGTCCTCCACATGTCCAACATATCACCCCTGGTTGCTGTTGGCCTGCAAAAGATGCCACGGGCCTCTGCACCTGAGGTCCCCTGTAAGCTCCATGGAACTTGGGTTGGGAAACCTTGCCCCCCTGACCACGCTGTTGGGTAGTCCCTTGTGCCTGTGGGCTGGCAGCTGCGCCTCGTGCAGGCATGTCTTTGCCAAATCCAATGGTAACAACTCGCTCCTCCACCATGTTGAGCTCAATCCGCTCAGCCAACAGAAACACATCTGCTAATGTGGGTTGGGCTACTTGTAACAGGGTTGCATCCCGCACCCTTCTCCTGAGCTCCTTGTACAAAATTCCATACCAGAACTGGATTGCCTGAGCTTCAGTAACCCCTTGGGTCACACTTATCAAGCGCCTCATACGAGTGTAGGCCTCTCGCAAGCTCTCACTGGGTTTGCGCTGGAAGTCTTGCAAACTTCGCAGCTTCTCTGTCCGTACACCTTGGTAGTTCCTCCGCTACTCCTGAAAAAACTCCACCACCGGGTTGAATCTAGGCACATGTGTTGCAGTCGTGGAAGGAGGAGTAGTAGCAGCTTTTGAACTGGTACCACCTGCAGAAGTACCGGCACTACTTGTTCCACTACTAGTGCTGGCAGTGGGAGATATTGGTACTGATGCAGCTACTGGTCGCGTCGTGCCTCGAGTAATGGAGACGTAGTCAGGTGACCAATACATCCTCCACTCCTCAATCTCTGCTTCATGTCCTCGCCTGAACTCGTGGTAATCGTCCATAGGCGGGCCTTCCAAATGCTGGAACAGTCCCTTCTACGCCATGAATGGGGTGAATAGCTGTGGATTACGCATCTGCTGCAAATCACACCAGCTGTCAAACTCCTGGATAAAGTCATCCAACTCGATTGTGCCCACAGCTCCAGAGTACCTACGAGGCCCCTTGGTAGCTCCATACATCTCCTCCATGTCGTCCCACAACAATGGCGAATGAAACTGCACACCTGTTGATGAAGCCTCCGAGTCTGTGTCTGACTCTGCACTAGTTGAGGGTGGAGGTGAAGGTGGTCTGAAACGAACACCTCGTCTGGTGAACCCACTCTCATTGCTACTGCCTGTAGTCATACTCCCCTCAGAACCCCTGGGTAACTCCGTGATGACACTCACAATGTGCACCTCCCCCACGTGACACTATAAGGCTCTAGTACTAATTCTAATAGTGACACGGGTGGGCACCTGTTGCAGTTTAAGAGTCATATCCCAATGACTCAGGGCACCTGCACCTGCATCCACCGCAAGAACTCCTATGGTTGGCTGGTCATCAACCCAGTCTCACCATAGAAGAAACACTGGTGGTCTTGCTAGTCATCACTCCAGCCTCACCACCGACAGCATACTCTAGGATTGACCGGTGATCAAATCCGGCCTAATCCCTATGAAAGCAAGCGCCCACACAAAACCAACATGGCGCACAGTCAAGCATGCAGGTGTTGGGGGGGATCCAAACACAAGAAATCAAAACATCAACACCCCCACACCAAAATCCATCTGCAATGCAGATCCTGTAGAATATCCCAGCCCAAAACCCCGGACTGACTGGCCTCCACCAAGAGAGGCTTTGGCAACTACAAGTACAAAGTAATGAAAATAGTAAAGAGATGGAGGGGAAGAATAGAAGCCCGACCAAGCAAGATCTAATCCTGATCTATGCTATCAACTGCCAGACTTCTCTCAAAGTGCCTCGCTCTGCATGATGGTAAGGTGTAGGCGGTATATCTATGTCCAGAAACCTGCCACTAACCTTGTCCCAAGCTACAGTAGCTCGCTCTAACCAACCCTCCTCCTCTTTCTGCCATGTAGAGACAAAGCAATACTCCCCTATCTCCCGCTCACTGAACACTAAAGAAAATAAAGATAGGGTGTGACAGTCTCTCAACTCGAAAGCTTTGAGACGGTTGCGGGTGTCCTCATTGCGAATGACTGCATCTCCTTCAAGCAAAACAAACTTGTCATTGCCAATGAACCCCCGCTCGTGGTTGCCTTGTGCAGAGCGTGTCCCGCTGCAACCATGTCTGATTGCACAAACTTGTGTAGCTCCTGCTCCTCTGCTCCAGTACACCACGGCCTTGTGGCTGAACACCTTGGTCCCCGGGGCTGTCTTTGGCTGTGTTCCAAGCCTAGCTTTCACCCACTTTGGTATTTCACCTACAGCTGTAGAACTGTTGGATCCAGCAGAGTTCTGACTATCCAAAGCGATATTGAGGCCCTCAACGCCAACTACAGCAGTTTGTTGTCTACTGCTAATGCCTGACTCCCAGTATGCAATCAACTCGTCCAACTGTTCTCCACTCAAATCAGTCTGAGTTCCTTGGGAAACATAAATCTTGTCCCCTTATGTGCACAGGCTAAGAGAAGAGACCTGCCCTTCAATGACGTCCTCATTTCCCCCAGCCATACAAGGAGTACATCCCCAGATTTATCTCTCATGTAGACCAGAACAGGTTCTAAAAATAGAATTGTGGATCTTTCATCACTCACACTCTAAAAATTCCATAGATTTTTAGCAGAGTCCCAAAAACAAAAACCAGATAGGTAGATTTCCCCTTTCTGTAGGTCCTTGCGCAAGTTTTGGGTCAAACGGCCTTGGTAGGCCAAAGTTATGGCCAAACAGGCTCTATCTAATTTAAATTAGATCAAAGAACGAATTTCTTTTAATTTTTCACACCCAAAACGTTCTCTCCATTAAAAACTGTTCCCACGTTTTTTTTTTTTTTTCACTGCAAGTTCCCTAAGAATTCCTTGGACTCATAAACCGCAAGAACAATTGGTCCTGAAAGAAATGGCCTCACATTAATCACAAACTCAGTATGCTCAGGAGAGAGAGGAAGGAGGCCACAGAGCGCACAGACAGGAAGAAGAAGGGAGAGATGGCGACCGTAGCTGCCAGGGCCTTGGTGACTCTCGCTGCAAGAGTGGATGTTGTGCGGCAGCAGAGGTTGCTGAGTGGTCGGGCCTTGCGAGTGTCGTCCGTGCCCTCCGTCTCTTACCGGGGTCCTTCTCTGGCAGTGCGAGCATCTTCTGACAAGGATGTGAAGAGCGAGCAGTCTGTAGCAGAAACAGCTGGAAAGATGGCAGCGGCTTTGGCCCTGGCCGCCATTGTTGGCACCGCCCTTTTTTGCTGATAACGCACCGACACTTGCTATCAATGCCACTATTGAGAAGACCAAGAGACGGTTTGCCTTCTACGGCAACGAGGGATTGTTGTGTGGAATTGACGGTCTTCCTCACTTGATTGTCGATGGCGACCAAAAGCATTTGGGAGAGTTTGTATACCCAGGAATCGTGTTCTTGTACATCGCAGGATGGATTGGATGGGTTGGCAGGAGCTACCTGATTGCAGTCAGGAGCGGCAAGAAGCCCACCGCGAAGGAGATCATCATCGATGTCCCCCTTGCTGTGAGTCTTCTGTGGACGGGATTCACATGGCCCCTGGCTGCAGTGAGTTCCAAGGGCAATATAGAGAACAGATGACGGAGGATGGCTGTTTAACCATTCTAAGCACCTTGCCAGCTACAAGGGAAAAAACCCCAAATTTCCTCCTTGCACAAGTGCCGCCTGACCAGATCAGCTGTCACGGCGGCGCTCCATCACCACCCCCAGCCTGTATTAAATCACTATATGGCGTTCCCCTGCAATGGAGTCCCCCACAAAGGCCACAGTTTTTCCTCTCATTGACTCCAGGAAGGCTCTGCCATCAAGCCGAGGCAGTTCACAATCATTTGGCTTCCATTTCCAGTGCAAATACCCACTGTCAGGCCGTCCATTCTTCATGCAGTTTTGATCATCTCCAATTTACCGGCACGTTTCATTCGTGTACAGAGGGGGTTGGGGATCAGGCACCCAGGTCCCTATGGACAGGTCACATGCTCCTGTGCCAGCCAGAACAGTGATATTCGATCCCTTCATCTTCAGGGACAAGCTGGTGGCTTCCTTGATGTCGTCAGGTTCTGTGGTGCTTGGACCTTGAACTGCAACCGCCAAATCGGTGAGATTGGATACATTAGAATATGGACACAAGCTGCCAGCTTCCTTCGTGTCATGACGGACAAATGGCCTCGTATGGAACACGAACGCACGGATCACTGCAACCGGAAGTAGGGCAGCAAGCACACGCGCGTAAACCAAGCTTTTAAATCGGATTACACTTCGTGGCTCGAAAACGGGCTGGACCCGTTGTTGGGAAGAGAGGGTGCTAAAGTCTTGCGAATCGCCTGCCTCTCCTTGTTGGGTTTCGAATTGCAGCTCTGCGAGGGGGCCATGGCACCCAGCCGATTGCACCTGCCTTGTCTTTGTCAGAAAATGAGCAAGCCAAAGAATTCGCTCAAGGAGACCAAAAAGTCCAGCATTGTTGACAGTCCAGGCGTACTGACTCGACACCACACCTGAGCTGCAAATACAACGGACCACACAAGTTGGGCACGACTGGCCTACTGGGTGCTCAGCCTGTCCCAGCGCTTAGGCAGCAGGGCTGCCAGGGCCCCCTGCGCGCACCCGCCACCACAAACAGGGATCACTACACCCTGATCACCACTAACGCCAATGTGTAAACAACAAGCGCATACCCATGGCAACAGCAAGGCCAGATGGACTCCTGCCCCAAGATATATATTATAATAGTGCTAAAACAAACTCACCTCTGGCACTCACAGATGCAAGCATCATCTCTCTCGAGTGATAAGAAAGCTAAGAACACACTGTTCACACAAGAAACAACATGAATCCAGCAGCATCACTCTTTAAGATAATAGTCGAGCCAGGGGCACCCCAAGCTATGGGGACTCCACCCCACAACAACCTATACTCCCTACATAAGCACACTCAGATTCTAAAGTGTGAAGGAGCTCGGTCGCGCAGGCTCAACTCGAGAGAGATGAGCTGCGCGACTGAGGCTCTCGTGAAGATAAGATGGTTCAGGTGTCAAGCTCAAACTTGACACCTGACTTAACACTTGAACTAAATCCAAGTGTTAAATACAAATAACTAGTTTTATTCTAGTTAGTTTCACACTATGTTTATTTAACTTGACAAAGCCCTCAACACACTCTCTTTCAATAACTAGTGTTATGGAGGTGAGAGAGGCTTATGGAGGCTCAACTACAAGAAGATGAGCCCTCCTCAACCCTCACAAGGGGAAAACCCATCCCCATGTCCCAAGTGAGGTTTGATACCTCACTTGGCATATGAGACCAAATGAAGTCCCAACACACAAAATATAAATATAAATATCTAAAATGTCCTAGTTAACTAGAAGTAGGTAATTCTAGTTAACCATGACTAAAATCATGACAGCTGTCGTGCACCTAAGTATCGTGCCACAACATACATCGTTGTCCATCACACATTCTAAGCATACAGTCCTAGAAAGTTATGCCACAATCGCCCCCCTAGCTGGTGATTAGGTCCCTCTAACACTGGATAGCCGACAAGTATCTATCCCAATAAGATCATCGCTTAGTCTTCAATCGCACAAGTCCCAGCATCTAAAGTCGATAGATCAAGAGGCCGGGTGCAAAAGTAGCCCCATCATTAGTCGCCTTGGACTGCAATCCATGATCTTCAGTTGAGTATCCATGGCATTGAAGCCCCACTAGCTAGACCTTGGATCACTTGTTAGCCTCACCATTGCCATGCCCACTACCTCTGTCCAAGGCATCGTGAACACAACCACTCTCCGCTAGGAACCTCCTCAAGTGGCGGTGTCAAACATCCCATTTGCCACCCCCTTGAGCATTTATCACACACCAACATGGTTGCGGCACCACCAGCATGCCCACATAGCATGCAACGCAACCCTGCAGATACCACTGCAAGGTTGGGATCTATCCTCCCATCCACATGTAGGATGTGACATGGCTCACAATTGCGCACATGATCATTCCATATCATCCATCTTGACCTTCTAGAATCAACATTCCTGAAAGCAACACCTCCCTGACCCTTAGAATCACATGTCTTGTTGTGACATCCAAGGTCGTAGATACTGTCTGCTGCAGGTATACATAGTCCCCAGGGTTGAATCTCCGAACACCCGGTCGATATCCGCCTCCACGTATGGTGGCATACCTCAATGTGTCTCGGTGTTGGGCAATAGCAAGGTTCTCAAAAGCCATAGGCATGACTCTCTTCAACAACTTTGCCCGCTAGTCATATGCTCGTGTCCACACATCCGGATCATCAAGGTCAAGGACTACTGCAGCCTCCCTACAAATAGATGCAGGCAAATCTGGTTCTCGGCCGAAGAGAAGAAGGTAAGGTGAGAATGAGGCAAGTGATGTTTGCTTGCTAAACTTGTAGCCCATAGCCAACCAAGGTAGCTGAAGGTCCCAATCCCCTAAGTGTCCCTTCTACAAGCCATATTTGCGCAAGCCTCTCTTGACTATCTGAACAACTCTCTCTCCGCCAAGCCATCAGCCTCGGGATGATCCCAAGAAGTAGTGCGGTGGTCTATCAAGGCTTGCTCACACAAAGCCTGAAACTCCCCCAAGAACTCTCTCCCCTGGTCCGTGAGTACCTCGGGTGGAGCACCGAATCGGCTAAGAACTCGATCTAAGAATGCATACGCAGCCCCCTTACTTGCCTTGTCAGGCAATGCCACCAGTTCAATCCATTTGGAGAAGTGTTCAACCATCACCAGCACATACTTATTATGGCAAATCGTTAGTGGCAATGGGCCTGCAAAGTCAAGGCTCCAATGATAGCCCAAACCCATAATGGGTAAAGGCTGCAATTGTGGAGTAGGGGCGTCGAAAGAAGCCCACACTCTATCACACACCATGCATCTTGTCACTAACTGTTGCATATCCGTGTGCATGCCCCGTCACCAGTACTGCCCTTGCAACAAACTATGAGTGCGCCGCACCCCAAAATGTCCCAACTCCTCATGGGCATGGTGTACCAATCGCGTTCGTTGTGTTGGATGAGGCACAATCCTCACTCGTCCATCCGCCCATACACGGAGTAGGTGAGTCCCCTTCCACTTGAACCTCTTGGCTCGTTGTAGGATCCGATCTCTCTTCTTCGCAGTCACACTGGCCAGCTAAGAAGGATATTTATGGCAATTGGACAGAAAGAAGGATGTGTGGGGACTATCGTCGTGTGAACCATCAGACTAAGTCCGATAGATATGTCATGTCAACTTCAGAGGAAATCTTTGATGCCATTGGGCATGCGAAGGTGTTTAGCATATTGGACTTACGATTGGGTTTGATCACCAGTTGCCAATCAAAGAGGCTGACAAGCAAAACACGACATTCCGGGGGATTGACCAGCATAGGAATAATTGTTTGTACCAATGGCGGTTCCTTCCGTTTGGGTTGAAGAATGCTCCTACAGAGTTTCAGAGGGTCATGGATAGGTGTCGCGCACCTCACTTCGGTAAACTCCCCTTCAAGTCATAGTTACTCGCTTTGATGCGCGCGCCTGACTCCCAACCTGGCCGCCGGGCCAACTTGGAGCTTCGGCTGCTCACCGGGACATAACGGTCCCCCTTCGCTCCCCCACTAAACCCTCCACCTATTTGGGCCTAGTGGAATTCCTTTTGGTAGATGGCAGTCCGGAACAGCTCCCCACTCTTTGGTCGCTTTCCGGCTCGCTCGCTCACTCACTAGTTTTTGGTCACCAACGGGCTTGCACCGTTCTCGGGGTTACTACTCCCTATATATACTTCTGTAGCTGTCCGCGGGGGTTTCACAACCAGCCATGCCATTTTATGGCGAACCACCACGAAAACCCTCGACTCCCGGTGATGAGTCGCGGTGAGTCTTGGCCCACTCATCACGGCCCCTATGGACCGTGATGAGTCCCAAGACTCCCCCCGACTCCCACCGCGAGGTCCCCGCCCCCAGGGTGAGTCCTATGCCACCCCCACTAAGTCCCGCTAAGCTACCACCACCCCTTGTGGAGCCACCCCCACCGCAACCCGGTGTGCGGGGCTCCACCTAGTGAGCGCCTCCGCCTCCTTGAGTGCCTTGGGCACTCAAGGGTGCTTCAGCCCCCCCATCCTATCGCTGCCGCTGCCCCCACCACAGGGGCAGCCCCTCACGTGTCCCGACCCCCCCCCTCAAGGCAAAGGGCCCGACACACACCCCTACCAACAGGGAGTCGATGTCCTCATCGACTTGTCCATTTTGTAGAAACGAACATCCAAGTTGTGGCGTCCCACATCAAGGAGTTTGTTTCCGTACCATGGCGTCCCATGGCAAAGAACCAAACCCCACACTTGACTCTACTCTCCACTAGCTAGTTCGGCCGACTTCCTCCAAGTCCCGGCCAAGGGTGGAGCCTCTCAAGCTCCTCCCAGTGCACTCTTCTTGGCCTACTTCAAGGCCAAGGAACGATCCTCCCCGAGGATCGAATCGCCTTACTGCAACAACATTGCTTGCGACCGCTCATGATGCCGCTTTTGGCATCACCTTGAGCAAGGGTTCACCTGGAACCCTCTTTGACTAGGAAGATAACCTTGAACCAACCGTGCGCCCCAATCACTACAATTAGGTCCGCCTTGGAATGTTGGCCTGAGGTACGGGAACACGCCGAAGCCGCACTACGACTTCGTGGCTACACGATTATAGTACGTGAACGGAAGCACGTAGCTTCCGCGTTAGCCCGCACTACAAGGCAACCCTCTCGGTAGCGCAGTTATAGTACGCGCACGCGCCAGGTGCGCACTAGCACGTGAACTCCCAAAGAAGGCACAAGTTTCCTTGCCCCTTGGATGGGGGTCACCCGATTTTGGCACTACGCAAACACACGGTTAACCCAATTTACCTCTCCCACTTTTATAAGCTAGCATGCATTCTACACACTAGCCAACCATACCATGCATCACCATTCCAAACAAAATAGGACGCACAACATTTGGAAGCCATTTCATTTATAGCACGTTTTGTACAATACAAGTTTTTGCAATCGGATTCCTAAGCTAGCTAAGCCGGGCTAAGCATGCATTTCCTCCCCCACGCTCCAAGGTTGATGTCCCCATCAACGCTTCTTCCGCTTTTGAGGTCGCCCTTCGAAAACTGCAACCGCCTCGGATGCGTTTCCCATTTCTGAGGCACGCACCCAAGATGCCTCCACCTGATGATAGCCCTTCCATTTGACGAGATACTCCGTTTCTCGGTTCTTGAACCTCCTCGACTTAAGTATTGCCTCCATCTCGTACTCAGGTTCATTTTCATGATCCAACAGCATAGGTGGCGGACGCAACACTTGATGCCGATTCGGACGCGCTTCATCTTTGAAGTAAGGCTTCAAAAGGGAGACATGGAATACTGGGTGCACCTTGCTGTTTGCCGGCAGTTCCAATTCATACACATCCTCATTCATGACCTTTCGAATGCGAAAGGGTCCCGCATACGGAGGTACGAACTTCGAACTGACTTCCGGAGGTAGTCGGAAATTCTTGATGTTCAACCAGACCTCTGTGCCTGCCTCAAACTTCACTTCCCTCCGCTTCCGATTCGTCTGCCTTTCATACCGTTTCCTAGCTTTGGCAATGTTGTACTTTGCGAGCTTCAACAAACGCTCGCGTTCTTCCAGTACTGCCGCTACTGCCGGTTCCTCAACGTCCTGGGCGGCCCAACTTGTCGGCACCAGAGGTTCCATAGACCAATACAAAAGGGGAAACTCCCGTTGCGGAGTGTTCTGTGTTATTATAACAGAACTCTGCTGCGTCTAAGTGTTCCACTCAGTCTGTTAGGTCTGCCGACACGTAATTCCGCAAGATTTGCTTCACTATGGAATTCACTCTTTCTGTTTGGCCGTCGGTCGTAGGTCGGAAGGCGGTGCTCATCTTCAGCCTCGTCCCCATCTTCTTCCAAAGTGCCCTCCAAAATTTACTCGTAAACTTTGGATCGCGGTCCGAGACAATATCCTTCGAGACTCCATGATGCTTTAAGACGTGGGCGAAGTAAAGTCGCCCTGTCTCCTGCGCCGTTGCCGTCTCCTTGGTGGGGATGAAATGACCCATTTTACTGAACCTATCCACCACCACCATGATTGCATCGAATCCTTTTGACAGCGGCATAGCAGTCATGAAATCCATCGAGACGCTTTCCCAAGTCCCCTCTGGAATCGGCAAAGGTTGTAACAGCCCCGCTTGCTTTTTGTACTCGCTCCGGTTTTGTTGGCATGTGGTGCATGTCTTGACATACTCCTCTGCCTCCTCCCTCAGTTTGGGCCAAAAACACTCTTTCTTCAAGAGTGCTGCAGTGCGCTTGGCTCCGCCGTGGCCCGCAAGCGGGCTATCATGGCATTATCTCAAGAGGCTATCTCTGATCCCTCCCTTCGGCACGTAGAGACGCTTTTGCTTATACTGGAGCAGTCCATTTTGCAAGTGGAACTGCGATTTAATCCCCATCCTCAAGTCCTGCATCACGGACTTCGCCAGCTCATCCTTCCGACAAGCCTTCCGGATCTTCCTTTGGAGCGCCGTCTCGCTCTTGTACACCAACAAGAGCTGATGCTTTCTACTTAAAGCATCGGCCACCACGTTGTCTCGCCCCGGTTTGTACTGGATATCCACGTCGAACACCGCCAAAGTATCTTGCCACCTAAGTTGTTTTGGGGACAACTTGGGCTGTGTGGTAAAATACTTCACCGTGACATTATCCGTGAACACCTTCATTGGGTTGGAACCAACATAGTGGCGCCAAAGCTCAAGACAGTGCACCACCGCCTTCATCTCTTTCTCGTGCGTCGGCCACCGTTGCTCCACTTCATTCAGTTTCTTACTTTCGTAAGCCACTGGACGTCCATCTTGCATCAGTACACCCCCAATCGCGAAGTCCGACGCATCTGTATGTATCTCGAACGGACGATCGAACTCCGGGATTTTCAAGACTGGAGCTTCCGCCATCCGCTGCTTCAATTCAGCAAAAGCTTGGCCACAAAAGGTGTTCCATGCCCAGACTTTAGATTTACACAGAAGGTCTGACAACAGCCCCGCGATCTTGGCGAAATTTCTCACATACTTCCGGTAATAGGAGGCGAGTCCAAGGAAGGATCGCACTCCCGGGACCGAAGTCGGAGGCTCCCAGTCCAAGATCGCCCTCACCTTTCTGTCATCCATTTTGATCCCATCCTGTGTAATCACATGCCCCAGGAACTCCACTTTTGTGACCCCGAATTCGCACTTTGAAGCTTTGGCATACAGCTTCTCTTCCCGCAATTTCTGGAACACCCTTTTGAGGTGCTCCAGGTGCTCCTCCTTTGTTTTCGAATACACCAAGATGTCGTCGATGTACACGATCACAAAGTCATCCAACCACTCCTGGAAAAGGCTGTTCATCAGCGTGCTAAATGTCCTACCTTGCTAACTCATACCTTGTCCTGCACGCGGTCTTCTCCTCATCTCCTTTTGCCACTTGAATTTGATGATAGCCGGAGCGCAGATCGATCCGGCTGAAATACTTTGCTCCTGCCAACCGATCGAAAAGGTCGTTGATCCTTGGCAAAGGGTACCGGTTTTTGATAGTCACCTTATTCAGAGCCCTGTAATCGACACACATCCGCAGCGTCCCATCCTTTTTATCTGCAAATAGCACCGGGGCTCCGTAAGGTGATTTACTCGGCCGGATGTACCTCTTTGACATTAGATCTTTGAGCTGAGTCTTCAGCTCGACCAACTCTCTGTGGCTCAACCGGTAGGGCGCCTTGGCAGGCGGTTCCGATCCCGGTATCACCTCAATCTTGTGGTCAACTCCTCTTCGCGGTGGCAAGCCGCTTGGCAAATCCTCCGGCATCACATCATGGTATTTCTCCAAAATCCCCTTGATCCAATCTGGGATCGGCTCTCCATCGCCTTCTTCCTTCACTTCTCTAATGTAGAGCAAAAACTGGGGCTCGTGTGCCTCCTCCACGGCCCACTCCCTTGCTGATAGAAGGTTTATTCGCCCTCCCACGGGATTGGGCGTTTCCGAAACTCGTAAGATCTCGCCACCATTCCAACATGGCAGCGTGACTACCCTCTTGCGGCCATCTATGACCGCTCCGGATTTGCTCAAAAAGGTCATCCCCAAAATGAGATCCACTCCATCGATCTCGCAGACGGTGAAGTTCTCACATCCCTCCCAACTCCCCAGTTGAAGAGGAACATCGAACGCCAACCTCGTCGCCAATTGCGGTTCTCCTTTGGCAGAACGCACCTCAATAGAGGCCCCTACGTTAGTTGTCGGGAGTCCCAGCTTTTGTGCCGTTGCCGGTGTCATGAAGGAGTGCGACGCTCCTGTGTCCACCAACAATGACACGTTAGTTCCGGATATTATCCCATCCACGAATAATAAGTGACTCCCTTTACGCAATGCGCCAGTTTCCTGATACAACTCACAAGAATATTTGCCTACCTTGCAAGTCCTGGCGACCACCGCTTCTACCAAGCGACTGATGGTATCTTCCGACAGTTCTGTGGTCGCGCGAGTCATGTTCAATTGCCGGGGCTTCGTGCACTTCTTGGCCATGTGCCCGGGCTCCCCACAATTGAAACACACTCCATCAAAGGTTGCCTTCTATCCGCCATAGGCCGCTCCACCCGCTTTTCCTTTCGAAGCACCGGGTGCCGCCTTGACTTGTGATGGCCCTCCCTTCGATTTCCACATGCTGTTGTCGCCGCGTGGCCTATCCCACTTCTTTTCCGGTCGGACGGAGTCACCTTCCCGCCGGGTCTTCTTGTGGTTCAGCTCCGTACGGCCTTGTCTTTCACCCCTAGGGACATCTAAAAAACATTCAGCCCTCTCAATTGCCTCGTTCAAAGTCTTAGGTGGCTTCTCCTCCAACTTCCGCCTGGCCCATGGGGCCAACCCCGCCACAAAGTTGAAGACCATTTCTGGTTCCGCCATATCCGCGACTTCGAGCAACAGCACATTGAAAGCCTGGACATATCCCCGAATGTCATCTGTTTGCTTCAAATTCCTCATCCTGTCTCGGGCAAGCCAGGACGCATTGAGGGGCACAAACTGTCTCTTCATCAATTCCTTGAACCCACTCCAGTTCAAGGTTTCCGGACTTGGACCTCGGTCGTGAAGGCGTTTCTGCCACCATTGTTGAGCATAGCCCCTCAAATAGGTGGGAGCCACTTCCACCCGATCCTCGTCACTCAACTTGGCCGCCCGGAAGTACTGCTCTAGCTCCAGGAGCCAGGTGTTGAGTGCCTTCCGATTTCGGACGCCCTCAAAGGTGCCGGGTTCCTTAGGCTTCACCTTAAACTTTGCCTTAGTGGAAGTGGCATTAGCCGCCTTCAACACGTCTTTCAACGTCCCGCCAAACTGCGCCAACAACCCTTCCCAAAAAGCTGTCGGCATGGGAGGCATCTCTTGGTTTGTCGGAGCTCTCAAGGATTCCTTGGGCTCCGACTCCTCGGATTCCTCCCACTCTTGAGCGGCCTCGTTTTCGGAAACATGCATCGCTTCCTCAAACGGCCGCCTCGGTGACACGTCGCCCCCATCGGGCTCACCAGGATCATCATCTTTTGGGCCGTTCCACTTTCGCTTTGGCTTGCCCGACCCCATGATGAGGCCAATCCCAAGGACGATCGCGTACTGAACTCTAAGCTCTGATACCAAGTGTCGCGCACCTCACTTCGGTAAACTCCCCTTCAAGTCATAGTTACTCGCTTTGATGCGCGCGCCTAACTCCCAACTTGGCCGCCGGGCCAACTTGGAGCTTCGGCTGCTCACCGGGACATAACGGTCCCCCTTCGCTCCCCCACTAAACCCTCCACCTATTTGGGCCTAGTGGAATTCCCTTTGGTAGATGGCAGTCCGGAACAGCTCCCCACTCTTTGGTCGCTTTCCGGCTCGCTCGCTCACTCACTAGTTTTTGGTCACCAACGGGCTTGCACCATTCTCGGGGTTACTACTCCCTATATATACTTCTGTAGCTGTCCACGGGGGTTTCACAACCAGCCATGCCATTTTATGGCGAACCACCACGAAAACCCTCGACTCCCGGTGATGAGTCGCGGTGAGTCTTGGCCCACTCATCACGGCCCCTATGGACCGTGATGAGTCCCAAGACTCCCCCCGACTCCCACCACGAGGTCTCCGCCCCCATGGTGAGTCCTATGCCACCCCCACTAAGTCCCGCTAAGCTACCACCACCCCTTGTGGAGCCACCCCCACCGCAACCCGGTGTGCGGGGCTCCACCTAGTGAGCGCCTCCGCCTCCTTGAGTGCCTTGGGCACTCAAGGGTGCTTCAGCCCCCCATCCTATCGCTGCCGCTGCCCCCACCACAGGGGCAGCCCCTCACGTGTCCCGACCCCCCCCCTGTCCTCAAGGCAAAGGTCCGCGACAATAGGATTCTTGAGGGGCTAGACTTCGCCCGGTGCTACATTGATGACATCATCATCTTTAGTGCTATGATTGAGTAGCACGAGAGACACCTTCGGATGGTGTTTGAGCGCTTGAGGGCGCATGGGTTGAAATTGCACCCTGAGAAGTGCAAGTTCTTTCACAGCCAGATTGAATATCTGGGCCACATGATATACCCTAGAGGATTGGGTGTTCAAAAAACGAAGGTGGAGGCCATTGCACGCATTCCATGCCCCATAAATGTTAGCAGAGTTCGTGCTTTCATGGGGTTGACAAACTACTATCGACGGTTTGTCAAGGGATTTAGCAGCATTGCAAAGGCTCTTACCAAGTTGACCAAAGTGGGTCAGGAGTGGCAGTAGGAGGACGAGCAGGAGGAAGCCTTTGAGAAACTCAAGGCTCGATTGATTTCAGCACATATTTTGAGGCGGCCTTTCCAGCTACATACGGATTGAAGTATGTTGGGGATTGGAGCAGTGCTCACACATGTGGATGATGAGGGAAGAGAGTTCATAGTTCTTTTACTGCCCTCTTTACTATGAGATCCAGGGGAGATTCCACGGTCTGTTCCGTGCGATCTCTCATCGAGGTCTTCAATTATGAGGATCAGAAATGTTTGCAGCTTATAATTTTCCCACCAAACTCAGCCTCATCATCCGAAGCTTCAAGGATAGTCTGGCGCACACTTACAAGGTCTGTTGGTTGAAGCTTCACAGGTTTCCAGGGATTGACATGTGAGGCATTCTGACATTTCAGGAAATGTCCATCCAAACATGAAGCGCAAAAGCAAGACAAGTCTCTTGTCTTTATGTTAGTAGGATTGATGAGATCACTTGCATAAACACTATGCATGCTCTGACTTCCCTTGACAGTGCTGCAGTCCCACCGCTTTTCCCGCTCAACAGTTGAACAACAACCCACAAGGGAGCGAAGTTGGATTTTCATGGTGGTCTTGTTGCTCAAGCTGTGCCATAGAATAGGTATCTCGGTGAATGTTTTCATGTGAACATGCTAGATTTGTGGTTGTGAATGAGATGAGTTACATAGATGGCAAAAAGGAGCACAAGCAAAGCAGTCCCTCAACCATTGGGTGGTCAAGATGTTTTTGGAGGGAGTATTGGACCAAAGCGCCAGACTAAGGTAGTTTGGTGTATGTTGCATGTTGATCATTTTAATGTAGGGCATTGTATTTATTGAGAGGTCATCAAAATTCTGATTTCATCCTCATGTTTTGATATCCATGTGTTTGGGCTGTTTGGGCAGAAATTTAAACTCGTTCATAATTTGAAGGCTGAGCCTTTGGACAAAGCAGTTGCACGGGAAGGGTGTGTGGTGATGGGTTCCCCAACTTCAGCATGTGCATAGCGATTTGTCTTGAAGGAATCGGGGTTGTCATGTATGGAAATCTGAAAGAGTACATGAGGGCTGAAAACAAAGTCAATACGAATATCCCATTTCGCAAAATCAACAATTTGTCTCAGCCGGATGAGCAGATTACTCTTGTGGCAGAGTACATTTTGTCAAAGAAAAATATGATATAAGAAATTTGGAGACTTGTAGGAGGTTAAATACCATGTGAGTCCAAGAGCAATATAAGTGTGTGCTTGAGCATTGCAACGGAGGGGAAAGAACAAGTCACTTTTTGACATTTAACAACATGGTTTTTTGTCAAATTATCAAAACAATCTCCTTTTTGAATAATAGTAAAAATAACCCATTTTTCCAAGTGATAAAGGAAAATGTAAACAAAAATTTGTATAGTTTTTTTTTTTTTTTTTTTTTTTTCAAACTTACTCTTTTTTCTAGTTGAATCATGAACCTAAAATTCTTCCTAATGAAACAAAATTTGATAAACACTAGGTAAAATGCTTTCATTTTGCTTAATGTGTGATCATATTCTGGTTGCTGCTTTGTTTGATGTATCGTATTTCTTGATTAGTACAAAGCATCTAGTAAAGTGCATAGAAATTTAGAGCTAATTGCCGCGTAGTAAGCCAAAATAATCTCATTGTGATTTTTCTTCACTAATCATTTATTTGTGTTACATGTGCTTCAATTTTGGTGTCTTGTGCATTTTTTCCCCCTGGCTCTTTTGTGTGGCTTGTTTAGATTTTCAAATCAATTAACGCTTGCTATTTGCACTGAATACAAACGTGTACTTAATTTAGATTAGAACCAGTGCTGGGTGGGTAAGATTTTGAATGAATGGGGACATAAGAGTGTTTCCAATGTGGTGCCATAAATAGGACAGACAAGGTATGAATCAGTGTTGGTCTGGTATCATGTTTTGGAGATACCAGGAGGGTCCCGGTAGTATAAAAATTTAGAGATTCCCAAACAAGGGTATGCAATATTAAAGAAAAACCCAGATTTTGGTACGTGTAGGGTATCAATAATGTCAGCATTTCACATTTGCAGACCAAGCGTGTTGGTATGAAAACCTTGATACCTGCTGATATCAACTTCAGGTAAAGTATTAAAAAATTTCATTCCAGAAAGAAGCATACACTCATTGTAGCATGCAAATTCACATGCTTACTATATAATGACGTACAACATTATGTACTAGGTAGCGCCCCGCAAGGGCGCTGCTACTGGATGTAGCCGAGTTTCTACCTACGGGTCGAGGGTAGGGGTCGAGGGTAGGTAGAAACTCGGCTACATCTAGTACAACGCCCTTGTGGGGTAGCTACCGTGCATAGCGAATTGGTTCAGTCTTAAGCCAGGAGGTACTTGCTACCCGGGCACTCAGTTTTTGATTTTGAGATTTTAGTTTTAGGCGCTGGCGCTATTGCACAACGAGCTCCAAGCTCGAACTGTGAACTGGGAGCTGCGTGCATGCTACTTCAATAACGTACGATATTTATACACTGGAATGCCTAGTTTTCAAATCCTCTCGTGTGTTTTGCAAAATCCATTCTGCTGTGCGATTCATCATTTCTTGATTTCAGAATTGTAGTTGTGGTTGGTGGCGATGGATACTTTGAAAGCGACCAGGACTCTGCTAGGAAGAGGGACATAGTAGCTTCTTTGAATAAGATTTATGAGCTTCTTCTGCTGTTGTGGTTCATGATGGTGGTGGCATACCTACTTTTGATTTCGGTATCGATTTCAGTTCTTGCAGGAAGCGACACTTGTGCCGTGGTCGGCCACCAGTTCCTGTAATTCTAACAACAGCAGATACACCTATGCTTCTCGTCGAGCAATTTGGGGCTTCCAATTCTGTAGACAGACGAGATCTATGTTTAACGATAATGAATATGCATTGTGAGGTTGCAGACAAAATCAGTTCGTATGTGTCAGTGGAACCTGTCGTTGATTTTTGTATTGCAGCTCTTGTTGCAATGGAAATGGATTCAGATTCAGTGCCTACTAATGTATCTGTGCCTCTAATCCCATCTGAGATGGTAGAGGCTACAATGCAGGTTCTTGATTGTGAAGGAATTGTAGATGAGTCTATAGGGAGTACACCGAATGAATTACCTTTTCCCCATGCAACTCCAGCAGTCAATGCAGCTACTGCTGTCGACGCAACTCCAACAGTCCAGTCAGCTCCTGCTTGCAACGCAATAGTTGCTGTAGTTGCACATAGAGCAAAGAATGTCAAGAAAGTGAGGAAACCAAGTCTGTTTGTCGTTCGTGAGCCATCTGCAGGGTTTATAGGGTTTGACCAAGAAACTTTCAAAAAGTTGATGGCGGACACAAGCGTTGCTAGCATTCGTAATGAGCAGTGGTGTCGTAATCGCTTCAATGAATGGAGGGCGATGATGAAGATCGATAACAACATTCTTCTGGAGGACATTCCTCATAAGGAACTGGGGCCAATGTTATGCAAATTTTTCCTAATGGTTGTGAAGAAAGACGGGTCAAGGTATCCTGCCGATAGTCTAATGAACTTATACTCATCAATCAATCGCATGCTCATCAGGAGTAAAGAGAGGCACATCTTGGAGACTGGACAAATAGATGAGCGATTTAGTATTAGGACGAATCCATATTTCATCGGGACTAACAAATCCATAGTCGAGACACAGTCCCGGAACTGTGGGGCAAGCAGAGATCGTCGAAATGTCGATGGCATTTTAGCTGATGAAGAACGCCACATTCTGGCGCATTTTGACACATCCTTTGCACCATATTACATCAGCGCATGGCTTGCAAAAGCGGTTTGTTTGATACTGTTTGTCAGTGTTCCTCATACGTGGAGGGAACAAGCTTTATAAGCTCCGTCTATCTGATTTTGTTCTTGGCCGCGATCAGGGGCAGATTTATCTCAAGTAATTTTCTCTCACTATAGTACTACTATGATTCTATGCTATTATGATGCTATGACAGATCTTTCTATATATCAAGATTCTTATCCATTTTTTGGATTGTTGCAGGTACGATGAACGCCTGTCGAAGACATACAAGCTTTCGACCAAAAAATTCCAGCAAGAATACTTTCGGCCTACTGTGTTCTCCTTCGATATGGACGTGATCGAAACTTACATGACCCTAATGCTATATATGCCTCATCATCTTGAAGATGGAGCTCATATTTTCTTGTCCCCGATTGCTCACCCTACAGATACTATGTGGTACAAGCGTAGTATCAACATTGGGAAGAATGTAATTCAGATATGTCGGCAGTTTCTGGTGTGGAGGGAGATATCACAAATAAGAGTGCTAGAGTGACAACGATTTCTCGCATGGCCGCTGCTCGTGTGCCACACGATGTTATGATGAGTGTGACTGGACACCGCAACTCCAAAACGCTTAACCGATATGACAAGTCTCAGCTCATGAAGCAGAAAGCTGCTCAGAACCTCAACAGAAATCCTTATGATCCTCTTACGGGCTCCTCTGTCGTTCGATTACTACTACCAGATCGAGCTAGAGGCCTATCATGCTAGTGAGATTGTCAAAAACTATCCACTGATCCAATTATAGATTCGGATATTGTGCATTGCATTGCGGAGCTATTTGAGGAAGAAGAGTCTCATGCTCCGTTCACTCATGTGCAGTGTTGGATGAAGTGACAAATGTTGTTCCTCTTGATAGTCGTCATCTACCTAATCTTGCGGCCACGCATATTCTACCTCCATTGCTAAGGACTGCTGCTAGTATTCCTACGAGAACGAACTATCCTGTTCCAATTACTCTACTACGTTCTACTCCAACAAACACTTATCCACCATACAGATCTTGGAATTTGAACCAAGGTAATGTTCCATGCACTCCAGGCGCTGCAATTGACACTACCAGATTTAATCCTCTAGGGAAGCGTGTAGATTCCTCTCCTTCTTCTAGTTTCACTTATGGTGCAGGTAGCAGTTCAAACCAACCAGTTCATGCAGCTAGTGTCAAAGATGACAATTTCTGGGATACATTTGATTGGGAGAACTTTTTCCTAGAGGGCATCTTTCCAGCTTCTGCTAAGCCATTGCCAACACCACTTCTTGCATCTGAAGTGCCAGTGTCAGCTACTGTGCCAACTGCTGTTAGACTGCCAGTTCCTATGTCAGTTCCAGCTCCTGTTCCGATTACAGTTTCACTGCCAGTTCCCATTGTGAGTGAGGTGCTTACATCTGGTTAGATTTCAAAAGTGGATGTGCCCCAGGCCCCTATCAATAACGTGGCTGCTTCTCCTATAGTGCCAGAGGAGGGCAAATCTATTGTGGATGTTCCTTGTTCTGCAATAGTTGCTTCTGGAGTTGATCCTGAGTTGGTTGCCCGCGATGCACCTGAGGTTCTGGCTACAAGTCAGAGTCCTGTAGCTACAAATGCTCGATTGCACCATTCTTCCATGCAAGGCAACGTGATGTCGCCCTCGACATTTAATTTCACCTTCGTTATGGACCCTGCAACAATGTCATCTTTGGTTGGAGGTAGTCCGGACAGTATAAACTGTGCATACATGTAGTAGCAGAAGCATGAGCTTTCTTTGAGCTCGATATTATAGTATAAAAAGAAAAAATGCTATATAGAATGAGCATTGCTCTATAGTACACAGGCTGCAGGCTAGTTAAGCCATTAGAAGATTGGAGAATCATTCCACGTACAGACTTTTGGTTTTGTAAACAACAATTCATTTGCAACAAAATTGTTGTTGAAGTCCATTTTTCTCAATGTACAACCTCAAAAATATGATAGATCAATGCTGCAGCTCATCAATTTTCAACATACAATTTTGTCTACAATGTCACGTTTGTGTTATTGCATTGGCGTTCAAGTTTTTGAAAAGAGATCCTTTAAAGCGAAAAAAATCAAGAAAGTGTTTTCGGTAGTAGAAATAGCGACTCACTTAGTCGTCCGCTATGGCCAATAGCCGGCTGACCTCTGCATGAATGGGAAACTGCCACGTGGTCAAGAGACGAGGAACACCAAATACCTTCAGTACTTTAGAAAAGACCACTCTACCGTGATCTCTCGTTGTCGGCTGCAATCCAAGGAATATAGGCATCTCTACGCTACGACGCATTGATACCTGAACGGCGATTTCCAGCAACAAAACAAGTAACAACGTCAACAACTGAGAGCCGAGACCAGTAGGCTAGGGTATCGCCGTCCCCAAAACCCTGATCATACCCCCGGGTGCATAACCGGGTTGATACCTGGGTTTTTGTACATACCAGACCAACACTGGTATGAATATGCCGGGTATCAAATCAGGTGTGTATAAGAACCCGCATCTGTAGAGAGCTGCTGGATACATCAGGAGAGTAGAGATCTGGGCTGCAGGTTCTTAGACATTCAATACCCATTTGAAACAGGTATTCCATGTTGGGGGCATTTGAAGGTTGGGGTCGTTCTGATATCTACTGCCACATTTACAATATTAACAGTCAACTCAATGTACTCCTATGTACTGCAGAGTTAGAAAGTCCAAAGTGATATGTTTTGGCCTTGATAATCATTATGAGACAGCAGCTTTATCATTGTTCGGAACCCGGAGTTTGCGATGCTGCTTCAGTTGCGTTTCTTCATGCTAGAGAATTATGCTGGTTTAACTTACTAATTATATGCTAGGATTGTTCTGCTGCACAGAAACTCGGCGTTGGTATTGCACATTAGCTGACTGGAGACAGTGCTGCAGCAGCTGCCTCTGCACACAAAATGGTATCTTCACAGTCCGGCATCGTTGATGTTTCTCTGTCCCAGACACTGTAGTTGGCTGCTATCCCCTGTAGAGATACATGATTCACAGATGTGCATAGAATTTGCTACTTTTTTTTTGTCGACAAGAATTATTTTCTGGTAAGAAATGACTGTATTGACATTCATGCCATGATATCACATGCTTCCAGAACATAAGCTCAGAATAGTCCAAGAATTGAGGGGAATGGACACACACCAGTGTTATCAATGACGCACCTGCATTGGCTGCTGCAGATGGTATTGCAATCGGGGTGGCTGGGTCAGCTGTTGCAATGGAAACAGCTGATGTAGCTTTAATGACAAACGGTCTTCGGAAGTTGGCATTAGGAATATTGCAGCTGGGCAGAAGCTGCCGCTGGAAAATTGGGCAGAATTGGACCCTTTCCTTGGTCACGAAGGTTGTACTTATTGTTCTTGCAGCAGTAGGATATGCATCTCTTTGGGCAGCCGTGCACTGGCAGATGTTGGGACTTGTGTGGTGGTCATCTCAACAGCATGCTGTTGCTCAAGAAGTGTACTCACAAGTGTTGCTCAATGCAGAAGACTCTTTCCAATTTTGCAGTCAGACATGAGCAGCTAAAACCGAAGGATAATCTGGAGTGAATATGAAATGTTCACATAGTGAGTTGGTTGATTTGTGTGAAGATGACCTCTCTGCGGGTGGATGTAAAGTAAGCACTGAAGATGAAAAGCAGCCAAGTTAACTAGTCCATAGACACCATCGCCAAACCGGTTTCTGTTCGTCCGATGAAAAGCAAGTCGACAGATTCAAGTATACGAGATTTCCTCCTTGCTTGCCCTCTTTCCATCTTGGGTTTGGATTTCTGTGTGCTTGTTCAGTAGTGGTTCTGATTTCGAGGAGCACGGCAGGTTAGCAAAGGCTTTTTGCTGTGACCACCATGCCCATCTCCAATCTGGTAAGCCCCTCACTGTTTTTCATGTCGATTATGAGCGAGTGGAAGTAATTTGAGAAACAAAACGATGTCAACAGTCATCTCCTTAATTGGAATTATTTAGTTATAGAAATCGTGTAAAGTGGCCCGAATCCATTCTACTGCGTATGGACTGCAGCTTTCAAACTGAAGGATAAACGTTAGCGAATTATCTGTTGAATACGGCATACGGAAGTTCTCTCCAGTGGCCTCATGTGGTCCAGTCCAGATTATGTCGACATAGAATCTGGAACTTCCTATCAGCGATGCACCAATTTGTTTTGCAGAGTTTCCTATGAAAGCCTATTCGTCGCAGAATTCTGGCTATAGGTTAAATCAATGGAAGCTCAAACCACCACATTCGCCAAATCGCACCAGGTTACAATGCTACCTTTAGACCTAAATGTGGTTTCAGCCAGCTCGAATTCTCGAGTGGAAAATTTCCTCAATTGTGAGAAGTAGCAGATGCGACCACATTCTCCTGGAATTGATGCGATTTTTGGCTCTGCTGTGCTCCTGGCTGTGGACATTGAGCAATTCATGCAACTTCTTGTGTGCAATGGTCCCCATCCAGGGGGACTCACAAAAATCTCAGCGCCAAATCTGATCCTTTTTGAACGGCAGTCACACAAACATTTCGTAGGTCAGGGTGCTAATGCAAGCAGCACTCCCTCTGAAAAGCTTTGTTTCCTGTATCCTGTTGCTTTGTATTTTTTAATTTGGTGAACCACCATCAGGATTCTCTATTAATATGTAATGTGATCTCAGTGGACGGGGTTTCTAAGGGTTGCTGCATCCAACGTTTGCTCACATGGCTGAAACCAATGGACGCTTTGGCATGCTAGATTAAAGTGGGGAACTGGCTACGTGGCCCTGGGGTCTTAAGCACCAATGCCCGCAACATGTGGAGGGGCCTCTCAGGTGAGTGTTGAATTGAGTTTGTGTCCGCTTATCTTAGTATAGTCACATGCAATGTCTGTGAATAAGCACTCACCACATTTCCTTTCCTCCGAGAGCTCTGAGAGGTGCACTTACCATGCGCAGCAGGATCTGTGACAGCATTTGAACAACTGAGAAAGATTGGGGGCATTCTGGAAGGATACAGGAACAAGCAAGCAAACTATGCATCCATGGTGGCCAAACAGTTTGGTTGGGTGGCACTCCAGCAGGACAGGCTTGGCCTGTCAAGTCATCTCTCTCCCGATTGCAGGAAATGGAGTGCATGCACACTCAAGTTGGAGATCTGCAGGTTCTATGAGTGGAAAAGAAAAAGTATTGCCACACCAAAATATACAAGTTCCCGAGGCCCCACCTCCATCTCCACATGATCTCTGTCTCCTTCAGGAGTTTGTGGAAGACAGGTGCTCTCTCTCGCCCTCTGAAGTAGATGGAACCCATTTAGGTCTTCAACCCCTCTTCAGAATTGACATCAGAACTCTTGAACTCTCCATTTATCAACTCACCTTTGGTGGCTTGTATTGATTGGAGGGTGGTGGAAAGGCAGCCAAAGACTGGTGGTACTGACTGGAGCAGGTGCAAGCACAGAGTGTGGTATCCCAGACTATAGAAGGTGTCCTCTGTCTTTCCTCCCCATGTCTTTCATTTTGCACATGTGTCTGTGTGCGTGTATTAGTGTGGAAATATGAGGTACTGTGGCCATAGAGTCTTGAGAGTTCAGATTTAGTCTGAAAGTCCAAAGGAGAGCAATGGGAAATGTGGTTTAAGTATTTGGAAAGATGTGGATTGGCCTAAAGTGGGATGTGCATTTCGGGTGCAAGGGGACAACCAGTCCACAAGGAGCTTACAGCAGTGGCTTCAAGCCAATGACCCACCAGGTGCAAAAAAATTGCCTTCCATCCCTGGATCCTGAAACAGTTAGGTGCCTTACCTGTCATTCTAAAGTCAAAGTTTCGCGTCAAGGCAACAGGATGCCTTGTATAATTTAGTGAGAGCCAGCTGTTTGCTACAATCTTAACTTCAAAATAATTAATGGTCAGCCTCAATGCCAAGTTCCCCAAGGAGAGACAAGACCACTAGAATATAATTAAAGAGTCCACCGTTGGTGAAGTGACATGTTACAAGTGGTGGTCAGAGTCATCTTTGATAATCCCTATACAGGAATTTGTTGATTCAGAGGGAAGCCGGTGCCGATACTGGGCTCGCAGTTATGCTGGTTGGCGCCGGTTCATTTCTGCACAGCCTGGGCCAACATACATATCTCTTGCACAGCTTGAGGCTAGGGGGCGTGTGGGAGGCATGATCACTCAAAATGTGGACAGGTATGTTTCTCTGTTTACTATGAGTCACAGCAGTGTCCACAATCCATGAAGTGCCGACTTTCAAGCTTTGACATCAACCATTCACATGGAAAGTCCTACCTGAGTGGACACTGCAGTTTGCCGATCCTTTGCACAATGTCATGGTTTTCCTCCGTAACAAGGAATCTATACTACTTTGGACCACACATAAGGCATCACAATTATTAGTTGTTGGTTAGTTGTGTGCCATGCCTTTGGGCCAGCTATTGACACTGTCAGTGATCAAGCAAGGGTGACTCTGAATCACATGCAAATGATCCAACATCTTAAACAGGTCCAAGCTTAACTAATGAGATGTCTTGTTCATTGGATGACCAGGCCAAGCCTGTGCCGAGGGACTTACGTTAATGAGGAACAATATTGTGCAGGCTACATCATAAAGCTGGTAGTGATCCTGTTGAACTTCATGGGACTACCCATCAAGTTATTTGCTTGAGCTGTGGGTACATGGTTGACCGCCACCTCTTCCAACAGAGAGTGAAAGACCTCAACCCCGAGGTGCTAGTCCCTGCCCTTGCCATTGGTGTTTGAGCTGGTCAGGGTATGACTGCTTCTGAACAAATAACTGCTCTACAAGTCTGTAGTTTCTTTCCTTTACTTTCTCCATTTCTTCCCTTCAGTTGTAACTTTACATCCATTTGCCACTCTACCTCGAACATGTCTTAGTTGTTCCTACGTTGCTCTTGGCTTGCACTCATATGGCAACTTTCCTGAAGTGCCCACAAGACTTCCAAGAGCTCTGGTCAAGCACCTTAAGCCCACAACATTGGATTTTGTAGAATTTGTCAGTAAACATGGAGTTCACCCAATGTGAGAAGGGGCCTCCCTTGGCAGCCATTGGGCTGAGTAGGATTGTCACAGTCTGGAGGAACCTTTGATGTGGGGGTGAGAGGTATTTGGCTGGCAACCACAGGGGTTACTTCAAGGACTGCAAGTTCCATATTATGTCAATCAACTTTCAGTTTAAAAGACGGTCATGGGTGCGTCAAAATCAAGCTCTTCACGCTTCTATCGTCTTTGTGTAGTTCTTCAGCTCAAATCTCTCTTGTTGGGTGTGCCAGTGGGCATGTGCTGTTGAATCTATAGAGAGGGGAGAAGCGGGCTCCGATGCAAGCTTTGGCATGCAGCAACGACCGGATGGTGACTTGGAAATCAATGACAAGTTTTTACAGAAAGAAAATTTCCATATCCCTGTTTGTGAGAAATGCGGTGGCATCTTGAAGCCGAATGTAATCTCTGCTCACTGGATGATTTTTATTTTCTCTGTAAATATGGCTAAGATGTTAGGTTGCAACACCACAAAGTCAGATATCTTTGCTATGGATGCAAAACCCAGTCTCGACTGATTGCTCTATATCTGTTTGGTGTGGCATACTTTGAGCACCTTCTCTGCATGTCGAAAGGCTATGTGAAATTTGTGAGAGATGTCATATGACTGGAAAGACTATCTTTGAGGACATTGCAAAAGTTGTAGGAGTAAGTTGTGAAAGGATTTCGTGTAAGGCGAAAAAGATTCCCCCATGTTTTCTTCCTCCCCAAGTAATTTGTTTGGTTCGTTGGTGTACCCCTGAAATTCCTGGAGTGGTTCAGCTCTATCGTATTTGTTGTGGTGCTGGGTCCCATGTGGCAGGTTGTCTTTTTTGGGGATAATGTACCAAAAGCAAGAGTGGAGACATCGATGGCAATGATGCGGAGTGCTGATGCTTTGTTGGTTGTTGGTTCATCGCTCATGGTTTGGTCAGCTTTTCGGCTTGTCAGGTATCGACTGCAATCTCCTTTCTGGTAACTTTGTGTTTGTAACTTTGTATGGCTAACATTAACTGCAGTAGTGCACAATCCCTTCACTTATACTCACTGTAGGTAACTTTGTGCCTATGTAACGTCGAGCACTCTCTACTAGTTTGAATGAAGGCTGTGTAGTTTGCATGAAGTGATTCTAAAAAGAAGGTCACTTGTTAAGGCTGTATATGCAGGCAATGCCCCTCTATTCGACCCTCAAATTTGCAGAGCTCCAATGGATGTGCATCTCTTTAACCAGCTGAACTGTCATGCACATGCCAGGGCTGCACTGGAGGAGGGAGCACCAGTTGCCATAGTAAACATAGGACCTACCCGGGCCGATGACATTGCGTCATTAAAAATCGAAGCGCGGTCTGGAGAGGTATGTTTGGACCCAGACATACCAATCCCCAGGAGAGCTGATTTCATACTATTTTGCATGTTGCACCTTAAGTGCCACTAGCTCCTCCTGTGCTGTTCAGATGAAATTAGGGGTTTCCTGGTTTAGCATTATATTTCATTTTACTTTAGTCATCTGTAAAGGTCTACTGTTGGCAGTCGGGAAAGTATAAGGCATATGGGGATGGCAACACTTCTTTGGTCCTCTGGTCCTCTGGTCAGTTCTCCTTATAGTCTATCTCAGTGACATCAGAACTGTGCGGGGGGATTTTTGCAGGTATTGCCACGGCTACTTGCCATGGGTTCCTTGAGTGTTCCCTCCTTGTAGCGTGGCGCTTTCTCTCTCTTGCAATGAATGTGTGGTGTAGATTAAGAATGGTGAATGTAACATGGAGGCAAAATGCTGTTCTCAATCTGGGCTGGCACTTGCTCCGAAAACATTCCAACTAAAGGAAAAAAAATGGAGACCCTTGTCCCTGACAAGAATTTCCCAAAACACTCTGGTGCTTGTTAGATCAAATCACGTCATCCTTGCTCTTTCTTTTGATAGCAGGCTAGGTTGTGAATGCAAAACTTGCTCCACCCGCACTTCAAGGGACAGACAAACACCCTCAAACACACTATCTAGTACAAAAGCCATTTCTCCCTCCACCTTCCCACCCTCTGTTTCCCATTCCTTGGAGACTCACCCTGATTTTGTCAACACAAGCTGGGAAATCTTTGTAGAAAACCGACCTGATGATGTGCCCAATGCAACATCAGTGCTATAAAGTGCCATACATAGTACCCACTCTGAGGCTAGAGCCTGATGTAGCCAGGCGAGCATATCCCCAACATAGCGCAGTGGATCGTGTGCATGCACTTAAATAGGCCTTGGCATTCCTCTAGGTCAACCCCGTGTACTTATAAATCTCCTGAACAAGGTATTCTGCCTTAGGTTCGCTACCTCTTCAGTGCAGTATCTGAAGAGCACAGGTCTATCTTTCCTGCATACCTGTAATCTTGTGCTTAAAATCGGCCCCTCTCAGATGATTCCAGATCCACACTCCCCCCTTGCATCATCCGCAATCCCTCCATTGGCACCAACAATGCATACATCCTCCCCTTGCTGCTAGCAGCTCATAATGGCATCTTAATTATTTTTTCCTCCAACCCTACCGAGCTAACTTGGAGAACTCCACATGCAAAATCAGGGACTAGTCTGATAAGAGGATGACATGTGCTGAAGAAGGAAGTGCCTAAGTTTACCAAGTCTGCTGCTGCTGGTTCTTCCAGTTGCCCATCCACCCATGCAGATCTTGCAGGTATCACACCGGGATTCATAGGCAATTTTGTTCTTGAAATCTGGCCCTTTTGGATGATTCTGGACCCACACTCCACCCTTGCAGCATCAGCTATCCCTCTGTCTGCACCAACAATGCAAGTACATCCTCCCCTTGCAGCACCTCATAATGGCAACCTAGTTTTCTTTTCCTCCAACACTAAGTCTTGGAGAGGGTGCAGGTTTAGCTACAATTGTGAAGGTCGGGGAGGAGACATTCTTACTCATGGCAGACTAGAGTGCGGAGGTTTTCCATCACTGCAGCCTTCTCTGCAAGCTGTGGCTGCAGCTACACAAACTTCACGAATAGAGAGGCAATGGCTAAAAAAAAAGATTCAGCCTGAAACCCTCCAGGCCCCCATGGCACGGGCGGGGATTGAACCCAAAATTTTTGCCCACCGCAGCCGCAAACAAACCACCCCCCTCCCCACCCACCCCCCCGGGCACCCCCCACCTCCATCCTGCCCCATCCCTGTCAGTACCTCGTCTTTCTCTCTCTCTCTAAACTGTTCTCATGCACCAAGTACACCCGTCCCTTCCTGCACATGCACAATGCAATTGCCGAATGCCATGTGTGGCTAGAAGACTGATACTGGCTGCAAATGTATTGCAGCCCACTATTCTGTGACTTCTCCACCTCCAATTTCTACACTTTCAGGCGCAATAACAATCCTGCGAGACCGCGGGTCTTTTGGCAAGACAACCTTCCATCCCGGCAGGTTATTGTCATCAAGGAAAAACACCTGCTCTACCTGTGAGGGACAAATGAATGGCTGATCACTATGAACTATGATGGTAGCAATGTGAACAGGGTAAGTCTAATGTCCATTGATAGGTGTTAAGAGAGTTATATTGTCAAGTACTTAAGTATCGTCCAATGGTGGAGGTGACTAGTCCAAGACAGTGCCTGAAAGGCCTCCATCATCAACATCACTAACGAGAAAGCGGTTACCTAAACAATTCAACTACCGATTGCTGCAAAAATTCAACTTTCCAGGCACAACTTTCCAGGCATACCTAGCAATGTACACAATCTGGCCTAGTGGCCCTTTATGTTAAAAGTCTGGACCAACAAAAGGTAGCAATCAATCATCTACTTTTGAATGGTATAAAAATGACAGTCAGTGATAGTTACATCATGTGTAGCATAAACCCTATCAGAACACCAACACATTCCTATTACCCTCATCATCAATGAGGGACAGATATTGAATGACTAAAGGACCTACTGCACATGTAAAACCAAATGTACTGGTGACAGAGATAGGCAAAGCTACCTTACTCTCTCTGTATTTCCCGCTCAAACTGGGCACGGGGTCAATGGCCACAAGGCTACGGCAAACAACGTCTTATGAGTACAATCTGTATTCCTGTGAAATATGCAGATATGGCCATTGCCATTGCCATTGCCTAGGGAAGCACCAGCTTTCGCCTCTGCAAACGTCATGAACTGTCTTGGTTCTGCGCTGTTGTGGCCGTGGCCGTTGGAGGTACCACCTTCCACTGCTGCAGACTTGATGGACATCTCAGTTCAGCAGATGGTTTTGGCCAACTGGCTTCATATTTTTGCACCAGTTGGTCAATGCGACGAAATTGCCATGGCCACCGTGACCGGTACAAAAATTGTCTGAGGTCAAAGCGGTTGTCCTCAGTTGAATAATTCTGGTGGTTCAAAGTATCCAAAGTCAGTACGAGGGTTACCGCAAAAATCAAATCACTCCCTAGCGGGCCTGGGAAGCGCACAAGGTTTCAGCCTACTAAAACTCAGGAGAAGATGCTTTATTAGGTGAACATACCTCAGCATGGTACGAAGGTGTTAGAGTGGTCATTTTGTGTCGATTAATGGAGTAATACTTGAAAAAGTCTTTCACTTTCATCGCCACTTCTCCCGGTCTAAGACATCCATGCCAGCTTGCGCAAAGTTTCTGTTGAAATCCTCACCCAGAGAGTTGCCCGCAGGAGAGGTTACATTACAAAATGGCACTGACAGGACAACATGAAAACAACTGGATGCTAACAAGTATAGCAGCTATATTACCTTCAAACTCTTAAGAGAAACCTACAGCACTGAATATATCTACTTCAGTATTACATTGCTCCACATGCACAAAGCAACAGAGATAAGGGGGCTATTCAAGAACCTCGAACATAGAGACGGGACCACACATTTTCATCTTCCTCAATCGCCCATAGATGCCAAGCTCCTCGTATGTCATGCCCATGTCAATTTCATCAGTCTGTGAAAGCAAGTTACAAGATTGATGAGAAAGTCTACAATTTTGCAACATGGTTGATCAAGGTCATAAGTATATACACAATTCCGAACACCACATTTACTGAACAAACTCCAGACAATATCTGCAGTCGTTACCCAAATCGACAATCAGCATCCTTAATGCTGTTCCAATGCTGGTTCAATTGATGGAATTAGTGCTTGAAGGATCCTTTCTCTCATCAGCTTGCTAACACCAGCTGCCTGTGACTACGTTAAGACTCATAGCCAAAGCATTGTACTTCAGCCAATTGGCTAAAAAAAGGGTGTACCTGTGTATAGTCCTCAGTGATTGGCTCCAGCTCTGCTGTTGGCGGCGCAACTTCAACTTCTGCTAATGTTTTGAACCCAAGGTTGTGAGCACCCCACCGTAAGAATGCTCGAATGTCTTGTTTACTAAACCCTCCGATTGGATTTATGTCAGATGAACTGCAGTCATACTGCACGACCAAATCTTAAAACTCAGTGATGTACAATGTTGATATCTATAACATTTCTTTGAGATGGACAAGATTAACTAGTTGGCAGAGGTTTGAACTGACAATTTGCAAAGTTTGTCTTCAGATGTGGCCATAAAGCCAATACTCAAGAGATAATGAAACTCTGAAACTGAAACCGTGGCCTAGATGATGAGATCATGACCTTGGTGAAATAGCCCCGAAGACCTTCATCAACATTTGCACTTCCGAGCACAAAGGCCTACTCCACACCCATGGCATTAGAGTAGCCAGCATGTAAGCAAAAACCATGCGTATTTGTGCTTGTATGTTCTGCAAAGCAAGATTCTCTGTTTGCGTTCCTCCACGCACCTGATTTTTAGTTCAGTGTCATCCATGTCAGAGCTGCAATTCTGAAATGTGACGCACATCAAAGTAGCAAGATAGTCGACTTTGCTTATTCAATCAAAACTTGAGATGGAGCAGATAATTTTTAAGAAGCCATTGCTGTGTCTAGAGAGTACATGTATATTCTAGTTGCAATAGCTACACATCCGATGTCAGAGGAGAGCAACCTGATAAGAAACATAAAAATCAAGAAACACTCAATGGAAGTAATCGAGGGTACAGGGAAACTATTACACTGCATCTGAAAGGGCCTGTAATGATTTGAGCCCGAATTAAGACGGGGATATTACTTCTGAATACTCAGGCGAGGAGTCGGCAAGTATCATACCTTGTAATTCAGTTTCTTGCCCGGAAATATACTTTCAAATAGTGATACCAAGGCTTTAACAACAACATCAATATTGACGTTAAGATGTTTGGCGCCAATCTCTGCTGCCAATTGCTTAGCCCGGTCTCGAGTGCCTTCCGAGCTGTACTCAATAAGAAAAGTGAATGATCTCTGCTGTAAGCTAATATGGACACAGAAGATATCCCAACTTAAAATTCCTTGAACTTCCTCCACACTTCAGTTAAATAATCAAAGAAAACAAGAATTAAAAGAAGGCATTCATATTCCCACAAAAAAATCAAGGTTGATTATACAGACCTATTCTCAGTGCCCATATACACTGTTAGTAGAAGTCTTTGGGCAAGTTCTTCAGCAGTTTCTGGAATTTCATCCATCTGATAATTGCCAATGCGAATGGCATCTGCAAGAACCTGCTTGTCACCCTCCTTCACCGCTGCATCCAAGTCCCAAAAGAATATTGTGAGATTCATATGAAGTACTTTATCAGATATCTCCAACTGAAATCAATATGCCCACATTCTGTCACGACATTGCCGCAAGAGTGTACAGTCAGTAGATATGAACCTTTGATAACAAGCTGGCACATACAGCCAACAATGGCAGCTACTGAGGAGCTGTCCGCACCCCCAGAAAGTGGCAACAAGAATCCTGTAGCGCTGCTACGACGTAGGTAATCCCAGAGCCAGCAAGCCGGACCAAGAGCCATCTCTTCCTCTTGGTCATGATACCGCACCTGCCACAGCATCCACAACCTAATAGTGTAGCCCTGCTTTGAAAATTTGGGCATCAACGGCTCAAAGATGAATCTGGCAAAGAAATTGTGGATAGTTATAACAGAGGGAGATGAAATCATACTGGTATGGGATTGTCGTGGATGTGGTTGACGATGTCTATGGATCGTGAGAGTTTGAACTTCACTGGAACTGATGGAATGCGGGGCTCTTGACTGGCTTGTTCTCTGAGACTGCTTATTGAAGCCCTGTAATCTGCAACCTTCAATCCCAATGGGCTGTCAGAGCCATGAGGACATTCCTCTGGTCTTCTGTACAGTCAAATCAAGAGCAGATACTGGTAGCATTGTGTTCCATTCTGTGATTAGGAAGCTTATGAAGATGAAATTAGCTTCTTTCAACAGGAGTGCTCTTTGTAAGTAAGACTTTGAGGACTCCAGAAACCTGGCATTTTACATTGAACTTGGGAATTCAATGGAAAATAAAGCTGAATTTGCCAGTAAAGTACTTACAGAGGTCAAGTCCACGACTGCTACCACAACTTCAACGTCCATCATGGAGAACTGTGAGCCTTGTGCAACAACATCTCCATTCACCACTACGCAGGCACATCCATCTGCAAGCATCATTCCATCCATTAATTTATCAACCCTAATTTAAGCTACGCAGCATCTGTGGTGCACAATAAGCTAAAGAGAGTCAACTCACATATTCGAGGAATATGTAGAAACCAGGGAGCAAAGAGATAGAATAAGCATATGGGAACTCCAAAACAACAACTCAGACATAGAAGAAGCCAGAAGGTTAATTGAAAAGCACATGAGCTTTACACGCTAGGAGCAGGCAAAGAAAGTGCCATAGTAAAGACGACCTCTATCGCAGCCCTGCTGATTAGCATAAAGGTACACACCACCAGCTTTGCGAGTTGCACTTTGCATCAACTCCAGCCTTGTGTGGAGCTTCCGCAGCTGGTGGTGGCTACCGCTTCCATTTGCAATGATCTCAACTCCATTCAAATACAAGCCCACGTGGGGCGCTAACGGTGTAAAAAGCTCCTCGCAGGTCTCAGAGGCCACATTCCTGTTGTGCGTTTAGCCATGCTTAATCAAAGAAAATGGGTTAAGACCAACGTGCCGTCTGTCACCCTGCCACCCCTTCCCGCCCCCCAAGAAAAGAGGAAGTTAGGGGTGTAACTTACGTGTCCTCGAAGGCAAGGTATCCATCACCAAAAGGAACGGTTGCTTGTCCATTAATTTCCTTGATGCACTCTGGGGTCTCAAGCTGTCGGAGACGTTTCCAGGCAGAAAACCATCGAAGCTCGCGGTAATTTCCATCATTGGCTAGGTGAAGTTTAGGTCGAATGAGCAGAATTTGACTATTGAGACAGTAAACTCTGCAATTATACCGAACTCCACGTTGTTCCACTGGTAAGCCGATGTCGCAGACCATTCCATTGGTGAGGTCCGAAGCTAAGATTTCTGCCAGGCACTCCCATCTAGCAGTGCCATTGTTTTAGATGTAAGCTGCGAGTTCCATCGTGACTACATAGAATGAAGTGCACTGTACTCTCAAAGATGTCCAACTGGTGGATGATTACTCCAAACATACAACAGGCTATTGCCTAATGACGTGAATTCTCATGCTTATCCAAGACACACCCCTGTTTTTCATGAAAATCACTAACAACAATCTCATGGACATCGGAAATTGAACATGTGATGAATCCGACGTGACTGTGGTCTAGCATACTCTACCGAGTCGCACATGATCAGCACATAGGCCTTGGAGAAGACACATATATAGGTCGGCGATTAATCCTTTCAGGTTAGTATTACAAAGAAAAAACGACAATGCATGAAGGACGGGTTGGAAAGATCATCGTACGAGTGCATCAGAGTGTCAGACTCCAGAAAATGATCTTCACAGCCATATCCTGTGAGCTCAGGTCCAACACGAAACACAGCTCCAGCTTCACGAGCCTCACGTAGGGATTGCATAGTGCGTAACAGATTTCCTTCGAAATCCATGGCCCACTGATTCAGATTGCATGTCGCTACAGTTATCACCTTCCGACCCATGATTACTTACAACGCTTGAAATATCAATTCCACATCTCCGACGTCGTTCATTTACAGCATCATCGATCAGGCTCGTTCATGTGGGCCAAAATTAGAAAATATAAGTGGCTGCAGTCTGCAGTTAGAGATTATTTTAGCTTAGAAGCAATTATAGTGAATGTAGGCCTTTTGTAGCTACGAGCAAGTACCAGTGAAACCAAGATTCTGCAACGGAGATTGTGTTGTCCAAGCCAACTTGCAGCATCAACACTACACAATATACAAAGATTAGGTTGCATTCAGTGCTGCTTACAAGTAGAACCCGAAGATCTACAAATGCAGAGCAAACTCTGATATCACTTTCCAGGGCACGGTGCCATGGAACCCGTAATTCCCTCCTTTTGCCGTGCTTCCCCTCCTCTCAATTTAGGATTTAATTCATCTCCGCATTCATGAACAAGATCGGATGAGAAGTGCTTGTAAGTCTTGCGAAAGTGCCTTGAAGTACAATCACAAAAAACAGCAAGTATGAATGGGGTGGCGTAGGAGTCCTTATACTTATTTCGTGCACGTGACCTCGGAGACGGCACCAGCTGTGTGGACGCGCAGACTGCGTTCGTAGGGGAAGTGGGACGACAAAGAATCTCGAGGAGTTTCCCTCTTCACACCAACAAGCGTTCAAGTACTTCTTCGGATTTAAACCCCGCAGTCTACAGATCAAGCAGACTGTATATATAAACATGAGGAACTAGTGGCTCTCTGTTAACCTGTTAGATCCACATCTTGGTTTCCCCTTGGTTTGATGCTTGAGGGATGCTTGACATATGTGCTCTTTCCAATGTCTTAACATGCATTGCTGATTTTGTGGACCTTGGCAGGAGGAGAAGCATATGCTTCCTGTCACCTTCAATACCCTTATGTACTAGAGAACGGGCCGTGTTTGGCCGATTCTGCCTTGTAAGCGGCCTTTGGGCGAGCCCGTCAGGGCGAGCCCTATGGCCACGCACAGGGCAGAATCGGTCAAACACGGCCCGTTCTCTAGTACGTTAAAAGCAGGTGTGGCAGATTCTGCCACTTTTTCGAGAAGGTGGACAATCGTGAGCTCACCGGTAGCCGACGTTGACACTAGCGAAATTTGTAACAGGAGTTTCTTGTGTATGTATTTCTTAGTTTCTCAGGATTGTTTGCAAATTTGGCTTGTTTTCAAGCCCTACATCACCTAGTCTACCGACACCTTGCCGAGCCACCCCATCTCCCGCCACGTGCCGATGCCCCCACCGTCGATCCCCACCTCTTCGAAACGCCCGATCCCCCCTACATCGATCCCCGCTAGCAGGGACTGCTTCCCCGATCACTCCCACATGGCGCTCCCCACTCCGTCGATCCCCCCTACGTGCCAACATTCACCGAGACCTGATCGCCGAGACCGTATGTGGCGGCCCCCGGCCGTCGATCTCCCCTCCCATCTACGGGTTGATCCCCTGCGCCTCCGCTCCCCCCTACGTCGATCCCCCCTCCCATACAGGGACTGATCCCCCAGCCCAGGGGATTCCACCACGTGCTCCCTGCGCCGTCCACATCCCCTCCGTTGATACTCCCTGCAATGGGGATGGATGAGGGTAGGAGGAACGGCAGATGACACCAAAGGGCCACGTGGCGGTCACCTCACCGTTGATCCCCCACTCCCATCAACGGCGCGATGCCCCTCCCTCCGCTCCACCTTCAATCCGCCGCAACGTGGTGGTCCCTCGAACCCTCTATCCCCTGCACATCCATTGAACCTTAATAAAATGGGTGATGTGGGTCATCCCCCTCCATCCTCCTGCGCAGGGGATGGATGATAGTCCGATGAAGGGCGGATGACACTGCAGGGCCACGTGGCGATCTCCTCACCGTCGATCCCCACTCCCATCAATTGCGCGATCCCCGTGCCTCCGATCCCCCCTCAGTTGACCCCCTCCAATTCGGGGAGTGATCCTCCTCCCGTCATCTGCCGCCACATGGTGGACCCACCAACCGTCAATCCCCTGCACATCCATCAAACCTTTACAAAATGGATGACGTGGATCATCCGCCCCTCATCCCTTGTCATCCTCCCGCGCCGGGGATAGATAACGGTCCAATGAAGGGCAGATGACACTGCAAGACCACGTGGCGGTCCTCTCGCCGTCGAGCCCCCCACCCCTTCCCATGAACGGCGCGATCCCCTGCGCGTTCCCCCTCGATTGATCCCCTCCAATTCAGGGATTGATCCCCCTCCCATCATTTGGCCGCCGCCATGTGGTGGTCCCCTCCCTATCCACAAAAGCTTTAAATGCGCTATACACCTCACCGCGCTTCGTTCTCTCGCATCTATTATTACCAATAAGCGACAACTTGAATCTAATCCCTCTTCGATACCCTAGCCGGTACCTGGGTACCGCTACCCCCTGGTTATAGGGCCCACCCTCGAAAGGGGGCAGTAGCCGGGAGGCGAAGTGGCTCTTAATTATGCCGGTCTCGGCCGGAGTCTTCTCTCTGTTTACAGGGGATTTGGAGACATTGGCAAACCTTGTTAGAACTAGAAAGATGGAGACCTTACTTGGCTCAATCTACAAGTTCCTTACTACTTTGGGGACTGAATCATCTGCAATGCAAGTGGGATTGGATTATCCTAAAACAGCCGACATTATTTTTTGCGAGCTTCCAGACGGATAGATTGTTGATCTTGTTGATCCAGCATTATGCTCCGACCTCAGTCATGCCCCTGTGTGGAATGAGTATTTGCAATTAATTTGGGATTTTTTTATTTTGTTTCCTCTTCCTTCTAAGCTTAATCTTCTCATATGTACCTGCACAGGACGTAATTCTTTGACTCCCATTGTTTGGTGCTCAAAACTTGTACATATTGAAATCCAGTGACCAGGATGGGCTAAAGTAATTAAAAAAAATGCTTTATCCAAGAATCCGGATAATTTTTCTTGCTAATATGTTGCAACATTTTCTACCTGCATCTGAGATGACAATGTCACCAAATGGTGATCATTATAGAGAATGCAAGGAGAAATCCCCCGCATTCTACCAGACAATATTCATGGAGCTATATTCTGCTAAGGGGGCCAAGGTTCTAGATTTGACTGCTTCGAGAGGTAATATTGCTTCATTCTTTATGCTTGCCTCTTTGTAATTATACTATTAAGGAGGCCAAGGTTCTGCATATGTCTGTTTCAACAGGTAGTATATATTACTTCATTCCCTATGCTTGTCTCTTTTGTTGTTAGACTACTCTTAACGTGGAAACGGTTCATCTTACGATTGCTATATATTATTGGCCGTCTTCCTTGCTCTTGTAGGGAACTTGGTGAAAGCCGCAATTATATCCGGCAGACACATCATTGGAATGGAGAAAAACTTTGAGATGTTCGATGACGTTTTGAGGCCTATGATGGACGACCTACTGGGCCACCCCCTAGAAAGTCTGTAGTGAAGTATGTGGACACATCAGATGGCAAGGGTGATGCGTGAGTGAGTCATCTCACTAACCTTCTATGAATTGGTCTGTTTATTGTTTCCCTTGATCTCTTTAATATGAGTGTGACCGTATGACCACATTTGTGTAGGCACGAGGCAAAGGAACGAAGGACCTTTGGGTACCTACGCTGCTGACATACCCCATGACCCCACAGCTGTTTTCGATCTCCCAATCTACGTAGAGGCTGAGGTCCAAAGACATGCATCATCAATACAAGACAATGAGTGGGATGACCAGATGATCTAGACACAGAATGTGAATGGATGTTTGGGAATGATAGTTTTGTCTATGTCTTGGACAAGGCTACTGAGGCATGTGAACTGTCAGTAGTAATATGACGCTAGCCTGGTCGATGATCTATCAAAATGTGTAATAGATTTGAGATCTGAGGACACTACTCATAACAGATTTGTCAGATAGGGAAGGGGCTTAGTAGTACATGTCTTCCTGTCGGATGTTGTGTCTGAGCACAATGGCCTTGGTGGAACTGAATATAAGTGAAGCTTGATTGAGATGAACGTTCGAGGTTGGATTTTACATTCAAGGTGGCATTCATCATGGCTGATCAATCTAGTAATCCCTGAATATGATGTTGGCAATTTGGAGACCTCATATATTATCGCTTTGAACATTAACAATGATAGTGGACTGTCAAGAAGCACGTTTGTTTTCTGTATTTGAAACATTCAATTTAGACATGCTTCCCCTAACAATGTAAATGCATACTCTATTCATTGTCATGATATAATTTTTGGATTTTGTCTCTTTTCATTCTTTTGTACAAGGCGTCGAGTTAACATTGCTTGCGTAGGTGTGCACTGATCTCAACCTAGAGCATCCGGTGGTCTGTCCTTTAATAAGATTAGTCGGGTAAAAACCATCGCCTGAAGTTGGACAAAGGTAGATGCTATGATTTCAGGTTTAATGTTTTCTGGATTGAGGTTCGACCATGACCTATGGTGAACGAAGGTGTCCCTTTCTATGGGTAGTTGGGACATTCCAACATTCGGACCTAAGTTGAACGAAGGTGGCTGCTTCTCTCCTGATATAAGCACCTATTACGTTTATGGAATGTGATCTTGCATTCAATTACAAACTGTAAAATGTGCTTTTTCTTGGGCAGGTTCGTTGGATAAATTCAAATGTTCTTGTCGACCTTTGCCACTGATGGAATTCATGTGTTGTTAATTGACAGAATATGAGCTCAAGGCAACATGGTTGTTGGCATTTTTGTCCCATAGTTTCTAAGCAAATAGGCCAAAATCTGGAAAAAATCCCAAAATGCGCTGCTCATAAAGCACGGAGAGTAGTTAATCAGATTCGTGGTCGTTCATATGAACAAGCACTTACGATACCGGAATTCATGCCTTATCGAGCATGCTACTCAGAGTTTTTTTTTTAAATTCGGAAAATAGCACAAGTGGCTACAGAGTTTTGCAAAACTAAGGCATATATTCTGTTCATCCATTCAAATTAGGACAGAATCATCCACATCCATAATTTCATCCATTCATATCATCCACATTTGGCGAATTCATCCATATATATATATATATTTTTGAGAAATTTGGCGATTTCATCCATGAAAAAACATGGAATTTCTACGGAATATTCTTTTCTATTTTTTGAGGTCGCCATTTGGCGAAAATTAGTCAAAAAAAAAAAACGCTGGTCCCACTGATCCGACGATGACGACTCCCTTTTATAAGTGGGTTGACTATAATGGGTGACATACAACATCCATCCAGCTATGAAGCTTCCAACCAACGCCCTTAGAGTCACTTTCCATGTCACTTTCACATTCGCTGATATCATTCAAGATGGCTTTGACGAAGGGTTCTTGTATCCATTGACTCTTTGGATGGACCTTCGGGCCTCCATGCGCATCCCCTTTGCCGTGTGCACCCGCTGAACTATACCATAGCGAGAATGTGACGTGTAATTTGACCAAGACCTCTTGATGAGTAAGCACACCGAAGCTACTTGTACATGACATCAGCGGCACCGAAGCGGATCTACATGGAAACTGGCCCTACCTCACTGAGGCACACCAAGTCCACGATAGAGCGGCCGGGAATGTTGACTACATATTCTTGCACGCGTTCTTAAGAAGTATACCGCATATATATATCCTGATCATCGCACACATTTGGACTCATCTTGGTTTCCTGCAACCTAGTCCCATCACTGCACTGCTGCAACGCCGCTCTCAAGCTCTCTCTCCTCACACCGAACCCGAGCTCCGTGTGGATCTTCCCCAGTAATATAAGAGCTCTCTTGTTGGACCTACGCTTTCTCACTCTCACTCTCTTTGCGTACTGGTGCTACTTTGGCTGTTGTGGTTCTGCAGTCGCTGTACTTGGGCCTGAAACGAACGTAGAATTATACATCTCCCTTTACAAGTAAGTTTTTAATTCTCCCTAGCTTATATACACGAAACTTCGGTACAGATCACTGCCTCTCTCAGCAGTAGAGAGAGAACTATCCAGGCTGTGGGTACAGATCAAATTAGCATAATGTTCAGCCTAGTTCCAGGAGATATGAGCTCTCAACGTAAGCAACCCAGCTCGCAAATTGTGTTGAGGTGGCACGAGGTAGTGGAGAGCGTTAAAATTCAGTTAATGACGGCCGACCCAACATCTGCGCAGTCTATTGCCACCTCTGAAGACTCAATATCGTGTTCAAAGAGGGTAGATGATCCAGCTCTTAACGATGAAGATAAAAAGAGAAACTTGGAAAATATTCAAGCAAGATTGAATATGGAGCAGCGAAAAGATCAACGTGAAGGTGCCAAGTGGGGTAGTAAGCCCCGGGGAGCTGTAGCTAAACGGTGGAGGGATATCCAAGGTGCCGGCGATTGGCAGGGTTTGCTTGACCCCATGGATCCCGTGCTGCAAGAGGAGATTATCAAGTACGGAGAATTCGCACAAGCGACCTACGATGCATTTGATTATGAAACTACATCCAAGTATTGCGGCAGCAATAGGTCAGTACTGTAATCTGAATCGTGATTGTAATCGTCTCAACCCTGATATAGTATTCCCCATGACAGCCTCTCTTTTCTCAAGCTTCCCATGATCCAAAATTACAGGGGGAAACAGAGGCCGGTCACCCGTCGTACTTGTCTTTACTACGAGAGATCGAGAGTATGGATTTTTTTTTAGATAATCTAGATCGACCATATCGCTAGTCCTGAACAGGTTGTGAGCATGCCACTTGAGCACATGTGCAGATGAATTAGTCAGCCCTGAGGTTTGACAGACTGTGTTAGTGTATTAATGTAACTTCAGCTGACTAAATATTATGTACATGTCTTGCTGCAGGTTTAGCAAGAAGAAACTTCTTGGGAAAGTAGGGTTGGGCGACAGTGGCTACGAGGTGACTAGATACATATATGCCATGTCCGATATCCACATACCCAACGTTCTCCACAGGTCACAACAGCCTGATCCATGGAGCCGAGATTCCAATTGGATGGGGTTCGTTGCTGTTGCAACCAACGAAGATGAGATCACGAGGCTAGGCAGACGAGACATTATCATCTCCTGGAGAGGCACTGGAATGGCTCTAGAGTGGGTGGATGATTTCACGGATTATCTGATACCCGCGAGATCCACGAACAAATTTAACGCTGAGGAGGCGAGCAGTAACGTGAAAGTGGAGAAAGGATTCTTCAGTCTTTATACCTCCAAAGATGGAAACACGAGATACAACAAGAACAGTGCAGCTGAACAGGTATGTTGAATGGCTGTCTTCTGTCAAGATTTAGAAACATGATTTGAACCATGTTTGAATTTGTTTGAGATCAGGGATAGCCTGGGAGGCCTAAGTTGTGCTCGATCATTCCTTCTTTCATTCAGGTGTCTTGGACAGCTCCCTTCCCCATGACCTACATTTATACGCTATTGCTATGTACAATGCAGGATGTTGTCGATATTGATTGAGTACATTTTCAGCTCACTTTTCACCAAGTATAATGCAAAGCCTTGACCGGTCATCTCATGGTATATCGCATGTTCTGCAGGTGAAAGAGGAAATTCGCAGGCTTGTCAGTCTATATGCTGATGAAGAGCTCAGTATCACCGCCACTGGCCATAGCCTTGGGGCAGCTCTTGCTGTTCTCAGTGCCTACGATATTGCTAAATCCAAGCTAAACGAGCGACCTAAGAATCACAAACCACGGCAAGGTCGCGATCAACTCAACAAAACGCCCTCCGTAGAAAAACTCTCTTCGCCTTCAGCAACAATGTCGGAGCCACTTCAAGAAGTAGATTCCAATATGAGGAATCCCACTCCATTGGGATCAATTGCTGTGTCAGTATTCTCATTTGCGGGTCCCCGAGTAGGGAATAACGCTTTCAGGGACACAGTGGAAGAGCTCGGAGTGAGCGTTCTTCGAGTTGTGTGTGTACACGACATTGTCCCAAAAGTCCCTGGTGTTTTTGTCAATGAGAAGTTCTACGGCCGCAAGCTGGGCGCTTTGAGAAACATAGTGAGCCCGTTACTTGATCGCCTCCCGTGGACGTACAGTCATGTTGGTGTGGAGCTGAAGGTGGACAATGCAGCTTCTCCTTTTTTGAAGGCCACCAATGATGTAGACTACAGTGACTTTCATAATTTGGAGGGCTATCTGCACTTGGTGGATGGTTATCATGGGAAAAAGTTGGCCTTCGCCTCTGCGACGGGGAGGGACCATTCTTTGGTGAACAAGTCTTCTGGGTTCTTGAAAGCAAGCTTACTGGTACCTACTTCCTGGTGGCAGGTGGAAAACAAGGGCCTGATGAGGACTATCGATGGGCGCTGGGTTCAACCAGACAGACAGAAGCCGGAGGATAGACCTTCTAACAACGCAAATGACGACTGGGTTTGATCGTGCTACTCCTCACCTCCTCCCCACCTGTACCTGTAGAGTTTCAGACAATCTCTTAGAAGAGTTAGGTCTGTACAGTAGTTTCGAGAAGCTTTTGGTAGGATCGTTGGGAAACACCAAGGAGGAGTAATGCCTCCCATTTGTAATTAAAAACGAATGCTTCATGAACAATAGAATCTGAGTTCGAACGATTTCATTCGGGTTTACCTGTTCGCCAGCTATTCACTCTAGAACATTATGGATTGTATTGTTTCCTTACTATGTGGGTCGAGTTAAAAGGCATATGACATGTCACCTCGGCTTGATCTAAAGGTCATGCTCGTCTTGGAATTGGGCCAAGCACTGCATGAAATCAAATTCAAATATTCTTGGGTGGAAAATAAAGAGTGGATCGAGTTGCAAGTCTTTACAGAAAATCATAAGTTATAGCTTCGCTTGATTTTCGGTCGTGGTCGAGCATGGTCCAGAGAGTACACAAACAGTGAGGCCGATGCAGCACATGCTGCCCGTCCTAAAATCAGTTTTCCTGGAAACCATTTGGAGCACCAGAACCATCCGTGTCTCTCCCAAGTAGTACGGAAAGGCTTAAGAAAGTCTTCAAAGAAGAGGATTGATGCCTTTTCGACTCTTCGAAGTGAGAGCAGCTTCACGCTCTCAGTAGGAGCTGCTATGTAAGTAAAGGCAAGGAATGTAGCCGGAGTTTAGTTCAAATGTCAGTTTTTTGAGATATAACATGTGACGGGGATACATTTAGTTCCAAAGTATGTACAGAGAGCACGCTCACGAAACTCAATCAAGAAGATACTATGCGATGAAATTCATATATATGTTTGGAAGTGGGAAAGGTCACGTCCATTCTGTGGCCTAACGGACGGCAATTAAAACTATGCAAAACTTATTCAAGCAATCAAGACTGTTTACAAGAGTTTTCAAAATTATTTTGCCCACTTCTGATTCTGCAGAAAGTTAGGAAGGTGAAGCTGGAGCCAGGGACCACTTCAATGCTTCGTTAACGTGTCTCGTCCTTGTACATACTCGCGAGTTAAGTTACTGCCCTTCACCTTGAAGGCACTCCACTGTTTTGGGTCTGGCGAGCATCAAGTGCAGTACACGATCATCGCATCAGCTCTTGTAGCTGTCAAGAAACGAGCCCTTGTCCAATTCAGCACGTTATAAACAAGGAGATAACGTCCGAAAGCATTGGATCTTTTGGCTTCTACAGTGGATGCTGTGGCTCCAAGTGCTGACAAGATCAATCAGCTTGTCATAATCTAGTTAGCAAGACCTGTACTACATCTGCCGCTCTATTTGAGGAGGTGCTGAATAAGGCCGAGGGGGGGGGGTTCGAACTTGGTGAAGCTGGTTTTCAGGGATGAAAGTTTAAAACAAGAAGAGGACTTGACTGTTGTGATCAGTGAGGTGATTTTTCAAACGCTGGGAACATTCGCTCAGGGTAAACTGTCCACCACCAAAGAATTAGGAGCTCCCTAGTCCAAAAATCAACCCTCCCCATAAACAAAGAGTGTTGTGCAAGACTTTATGCTCTTTACATATATAGCCAACATGAAACCTCCAGTGAATTATTTTTTGGCTAAACTGCATGAGCAAAAGCCCCCATATCTACAAATTCTTTGTTAAAACTGATGTCAATAGCCATAATGTACTGAAAATGGGCACCCAGCTTAATGGACTATTAGAGCCTTGACCATAATGCCTCCATGAAACTCACCTCAGAAGTCCAATAACTTCTCTAGCAATCAACTGAATCCAGCCACAAGGAAACCTTCCTTCTTTGTGTACATTTCTGCTGGCCAACTTGAGGGAAAGGTGCCATATTTTACAATTCAAAATCCAGAGATAAGCACTCCATTCTGTTGCTGTTAAGTTCCATGAACCTTGTGACATGGCTCACACAACCCGGGCGGATCAGTAACCCGTCTCACATCCTGCGAAGATTGTCCAAGCGAGCTTGAAGATCGCTGTCAATCCCTGAGTCATCCCCACCAACCCCTGCTCCTGTGGGTTGTGCTACCTTTGAGGGAGTCGCTTGTGCTGGTGCCGCTGCTATATTTGCAGGAGCATGCACTAGCTGCAAATCCACACAGATGATCATTACTACACTTGGATGCCGACATCAAAGAGAGAGAGAGAGACGGAAGACTCTAGTCATGAATTAGCAGCATAAGCAGCAAGGGAGAAAATGTAGGTGTATTCATCAGAGTCTGCTGGCTCTACGTAACCTGCATGCGGTTAGGACAGAGCACTAGACATGAGAGAGAAGACTAGAGAAAGCCAGGCTTCTCTACACTCAGCCTTGTGATGTCATTTGAGAAAAACCCCATCTCATATGGTTCATAAGTAGCTAAGACTAGGCACCTTGCTGAACATATTGATCTCTGGGCCCTTGGGAGATCCTCAATATGAACAAGATAAAGCAGGTTTTTCAGTCCCATATGTGCAGGGGTAAAATAAGTGCAAGTGAGTGGGCTCTCCATTAACCCTCAACTCTTGACCTTTGTCAATGCAAGAAAGAAGTGCATTGCACCCACAGCGCCCGTGGGACACAGTAGAACAACACAACAGAAGCAGACAAAACAATTAAACCCCACAGGTCGGAGTGCATCATGCAGGTAAACTAAGCACTTTCAGTCCCCATAGCTAAGGATGCGGAATGTCTACAAAGACAGAAGTATCTGTCCTGCGTATCTGTAGCCTTGTGGCCATTGACCCTGCGCCCAGATTGAGCGGAACGCAAAGGGACAGAAACTACCTTCGACGCTATGACTTACCTTGGAACAGACAATTGATCAGAGCTTTCCAGATATCCTCTAGAACTCCCTTAATCAAGCATCAATCTGCTGTGTGTGATTTACCCAATAAGTAGGTCCCAAAAGGGCCTGGGTTGTTGGCTCAGCCTCAAGATTTTCAAAGTTGGCAAAGTGAAAAAGAGAGAGAGAGAGAGAGAGGAAGAGCAATCTAATATAACCACTGGCAGCCAAGAAAGCCCATCAGACAGTTGAACCAGTTGACAGAGAAAGAGAGTTGTGCAGCAATGGGTTGGGATTCTAGAACACACCTGAGAATCAAGGTCAACACCAATTTCATCAAGCACTTGACTAACAAGCTCATCGGTCTCCTCTTCCTCCTCATCTCCTTCCAAAGCGTCATCAATAGCATCCCCCATAACCTCTGTTGTCATTTCCATTCTCTCATTCTGCCTCTCAAACTCCTGCATGATTTTTTGCAATGCTGGCAGGTTGAGTTGCTTGTTCATCTGCCCCATGGCTTTTGTAACCCCCTTCATGGCTTCTGCCATCGCCTGTGTTGATTTAAGTGTCTGCCAAACCATACCAGCACATCAGTTAAGACAATCAACAATATGCTAAAGTCATTGGAGGATGATTGAAATAAGAAAAGAAAAAGAGTAGAGAATGATCAGAGTGAACACATCCGGCAAGTAGAAAAAGAGTTGGGAAACACTCTATCAGGTAAATGGAAACATGGACAATGTGTAACCTCTAATACCATTACGGCATCAACAACTGACCTGTTGGAATGCCTCCTTTGGCGTCTGCCACTTCTAATAGGACAAATGTAACTAAGGTCATGTGACACAGCCACCAAATCATCAAATTATGCAGAGGGAGGTAAAGCCATGTCCTGACTTTAACAAAACCATGCGCAGTCCACCTTAGGCTTTACACCCAAGACACTATCTGATGGGCTGCACAAGCCTACAGTTTGGAGGACTCGACAAAACCCTCAGAAAGAAGGAATATAAAAAAGCACTGACCTGAATGCGCAGAGAGATCCCTTGAAGCTGCGATTTGAGACCATAGAACTTGGTAATTTGATGTCGTGTCCGTATTAGATCCTTTGCCATCACCCTGACAGCGCCCTGCAATGTTCAGAGTCGTATGTCAGATAGGGAGGAGCAAGATGGAGAACAGGCTTGAAATTGCTGGCAGAAGCCTTGGGGTCATAGACCCTGCTCACAGAAGACGGGTGTGAATCAGAGTCTTAAGAGTGTGATAGTCTGACAGTGTCTTGTGGGAATGAAATCGGATGCAGCAGAAGAATAGAGGACCTTGGGGCAATTGGTTGAGGAGACACAGAGGATGGAGTGTGAACCACCGAAGGCTGTTAAATCTGCTACATCATTGTTTATCCCATGATCACTCTTGCAAATTCTGAGCCTTGATAGAAAAACTGCCTATTGTATGACCTAAGAAATTTTGAAACTTTCATTGCAATCTGTCATTCAGTCCACAACCTAGACAGCATTCTGCACTACAGTGTCTGCAAGTGGTTTCTAAGTTGAAGGACTGGATGCTTGTTAAACTTAGGGAGATTTTAAAGCATGCTTGCCTAGGGTTGCATTATGTGGAATTGTGGGCAATTCCAACATTGGATTTCAAGAATGTCAATGACTAAGAAAGCCCCCGTGGTCTTGTGATAGATTTGTCACCCAAACAAGAGGGGTAAGGCGCCGCGATAGAATATGGACCATAAGGTTATGGGGGTAATGGAAAACTATTGAACTTCTTACTGACTACAAACTCCGAACTATCAGCGAAAAATAAAGATGGAGGTATCGATTAGACGAGTAGGAACCCTTTCACACAAATCCCTGATTGACGTTGTCCATGATAAGACAAGAGGGAATTAGGAATCTACCATTTGGCCTTGCTTTGCAGTCTTTTTTATTTCAGCAATCAGCTTCTTCTCCTGAGACTGCAGATTCTGCCTCTCTCGCTCGATTTCTCGAATGGATTTATCAAGCATGCGTTTGTTCTCCCGCAAAAGCTCTGTTAAGATAAAAAACAGTCACACATGTGATTTACAAAGCATCCTAAATGGAACCTCCCTACAATTGAACTGAACCACCGGTAACTGATATCATTATGGCTTTGGCTTAACTCACGATTACTTACAGAGATCAGAGCATTACAAGCCCAATTCTTCCCCTTTGACTTCTACGAAGAACGCACCGACCGCTAATAAGTGAAGAGTTCTAACCTAGTACAACTCCACAATCTTCTGATGTGCCTACAACGTATTTAAGGACTAGATTTGGAGAGCCAAAGAACGAGGATTCGCGGGGAAGTTGGATAGAGCGCACCTGCGGGAGTCTTCTTCTTTCCAAATAGGAAACTCATCGTGTAGATTGCCAAAACCCTACGCAGAGAGCTGGGGGAGCAGAGAGCTCAATTTCCAGGCAGAGCCACCAATACCCACCGAAATCTTCCTTTCTCCTTGAGTAACCCAAAATTCAGATCCAATCTCACCCAATTTCCACAGTATGAAGCAAACAACAAGACAATCCAAGAGTTTCAGACGAACATAGCCCAACCCACAAACTGGAATGCACACTCCCGTTCCTCCAAAGCCGTCGAGAACTTCAATTTGCAGCGCTTTCACGCCTGATGGCTTCTTTGCTTTCGCTGGATCTGACTCAACCGTCCTTGCATCTTCTCAACCGTGTGCAAGACGACCTGCTTTGCTTTCCAGGAAGGAGGTGTGGCTTCTCTCTCCCTCGCTTTTTTACCCCTTGAGCAACAGGGTTACTAGTCAACAGACTCTGAACTATGATCGTTAAATATGTACCTCCAAAAAGGAAAGCAAGCGCACAAACTTTACTGGATGGTGTCAACAGTGGGATTCGAACCCACGCCCTTTCGGACCAGTACCTGAAACTGGCGCCTTAGACCAACTCGGCCATATTGACACATGCTACGTGACACATAAATATGTTGGTTTTGTATGGTATAGTAAGCGTGAAGGTTGCTCTTGTCTACCCAAGGGACTGTGTTCCCCCTGTGGTGAAGGGGCGGGAGGTCTCGCATCCCGCCGAAGGTACAGCATTGGGTCTGAAGTGGGTGATGCGAAGCCCGAGACCCGTTCAAGACATGGCGACATCGCTTCCCCACCCTGCACTGCAATCGAAGCCAGGTACTCAAATTATCTCTTTGCATAATTTTTTGTTGGGTCTGTGAAGCGATGCAGGCTCTTCACCACCCCAGCAGAAGCTGATTCATCTTCGTTGAAAAGGTTCACATGGTGTTCCAGGCAGTGTTATCCTTAGAGGAATTTGCATGGGTTGGCTGTTATGCAATTTCAAATGTGGTGCAGGCAATTTTCAGCTCCTTTCTTGGTGTAGAGGGCTAGTGGCTACAGATTGATGTGGCCTCTGCAGAAAAGTGCAATGCCACATTCCCAGTCACAATGAGGGATGGATAAATGGAAAAAAGATTACTCATCGACCGACGCTGCACGCTTTGGCGAACCTGTGTGGGCATAGAATCGCTGGGCCATTCCTAGTTTATGTACCCACCAGGATTTAGGAATTGAGCCATAATACCCAGACTAATCGACCGTAGTTAACGCTGGTCCTGCAACAGGAATTGATTGTTGTTACATAGGCTGGTACAGACATCTTCTAGAAAACACCGTGTTGAATCTAGCACTACTGCTCTAGACCCAATCTGACGTAAGATGTGATAAATGTGGCAGTGGCTGTCAAATTGATGTTTTACTGGTGTGTGCATACAGGACAAGCAATGAAGATAGAACAGCGTTGGCAGGAGTTCTTCTCAGATCCTCCACAGTGCTGGGACAAAAGACTTGAGAAGGTGCCAGTACTTCCATGGTGTATGTGAAAGAGTCTGTCAAACGGTGCTTGTGACTGAAGCAGCATGATGATATTATGTGGACTACATTAATGACAATTTTGGAAAGCAGCAGCATTGAGTCTTGGTATTGCTGTCAGTGGGTGGTTGCCAGACCTACTTGGCCTTTCGTGGTTGTAGCCTCAACCATACAAGGCAGCGTTCAAAGCTACAGCTGCTCATGAGCTGCCGGTTCGTGGTTTCTTCAGGAAAGTCCAAGCTCACCAGACTTCACACATAAGCGAACAAAAGAGGTCCTGTGGATTGAGAGATGGTCACATCGCCCTGGGGTGAAAGAAGAGCTGGTAGATGGTCAAGCACAATCCAGTACTGGTCCTAATGTCAATATACAACATGGAACTCCAAGCAGAGCATACAGCGGGTATTGTTTTGCCAATGATGGATCAAGGCTTCCAACTCTAACAATTAGATTTGGTACATTTTATTCTCCAGTTCGTTGACTGCAGTGAATTTTGAAACGTAGTAAGAAGCCTCCTCATGGAGAGATCGTGGATAAGGAGCTTTAAGAATTTATGTGATTTGGTTTGCCTCTAAGAGTTTTGAGTAATGCAGGCTGGCAGCGTTGAATCAAGCAGAGTTATTTGTTGGGGATCAGACTGACTGCAGGGGTAGCACATCCACCATAACCACTGCTTTTGAAAGAGCTCCAAGAGAGGCAGTCAAACAGAAACCTTCTGGAACTTGTGGGAAAGAGGCAATGCACATTTTCAACCAACCGGGCATTCAGGCAGACTTGAATACTTATGTCTGTCTCTTGCAGGAGAGTATCAACATGAAAGACATGGCAAAGGGAAAGCAGGTGCACGCTCACATTATCAAAAGTGGATTCAAGCCAACCACATTTCTACTGAATACCCTTGTTGACATGTATGCTAAATGTGGGAGCATGAAGAATGCTCGTCAAGTGTTCGATAATATGACTCAGCGAAATGTGGTCTCATGGAACTTGATGATCGCAGGATATGCCAAGCACAGGCTTGGTAGGGAGGCTCTCATGATCTATGAGCAAATGCAACGGGAAGGGGTGACTCCCAACAGGGTCACGTTCATTTGTGTCCTCAATGCATGTGCTGGCCTAGGGGCCTTGGAAAAGGGCAAAGAGGTCCATGCTGCTATCGTGAATACTGGAATTGAGTCATACATGAATTTGGAAACTGCCCTTGCTGGCATGTATGCAAAATGTGGGAGCATGAAGGATGCACATCAAGTATTTGACAACATGGCTAAACGAGATGTGGTCACATGGAATGCCATGATCGCAGGATATGCGCAGCATGGGTCTGCTACGAATACTTTCGAGATCTATGAGCAAATGCAACAGGAAGGGGTGACACCCAATAGAGTCACATTCATTTGCATTCTTAAAGCATGTTCCAATCTGGGACTCTTGGAAAAGGGCAGACAGGTCCATGCTGACATCATCAAAGCCAGAATTGCATCATATATTCATCTAGAAAATACCCTTGTCGACATGTATGCGAAATGTGGAAGCATGAGAGACGCTCGTCAAGTGTTTGACAATATGGGTCAACAAGATGTGGTCTCATGGAACACCATGCTCACAGGATATGCTCAGCATGGATGTGGTAGGGAGGCTTTGGAAATCTATGAGCAAATGCAACAGGAAGGGGTGACGCCTGATAGGGTAACATTCATTTGTGTTCTCAATGCGTGTGCCAGCCTAGGAGCCCTGAAAATGGGCAAAGAGGTGCATGCTGACATCATCAAAGCTGGAATTCCTTCATATATAAATTTGGAGACCGCACTCGTTGATATGTATGCCAAATGTGGGAGCATGCAGGATGCATGTTGGGTGTTCAACAAAATGGCTGAACGAAATGTGGTCTCATGGAATGCTATGATTGCAGGATATGCTCAGCATGGGTGTGGTGGGGAGGCTTTTGAGATATACGAACAAATGCAACAGGAAGAGGTAACACCTGACAGTGTCACATTCACTTCCCTTCTGAATCTGTGTGCCAGCCTAGAAGCCTTGGAAAAGGGCAAGCAGGTCCATGCTAACATCCACAAAAGTGGAATTGTGCCAGATATTATTTTGGAGAATACCCTTGTTGACATGTATGCCAAATGTCACAGCATGAAGGATGCGCATCACGTGTTCGACAACATGGTTCAACGAGATGTGATCTCGTGGAATGCTATGCTTGCAGGATATGCTCAGCATGGATGTGGCAGGGAGGCTTTTGGGATCTATGAACAAATGCAAGAGGAAGGGGTGATGCCTGACAAAGTCACATTCATTTCTGCTCTCAATGCATGTGCCAGCCTGGAAAAGGGCAAAGAGGTCCATGCTGACATCATCAAAGCTGGTGTTGCATCATATGTTAATTTGGACACTGCCCTTGTTGACATGTATGCTAAATGCGGGAGCATGCAGGATGCACACAGAGTGTTCAACAATATGGGTCAACGAAATGTGATCTCATGGAACGCAATGATATCTGGATATGCTCAGCATGGGTGTGGTTGGGAGGCTTTGGAGGTCTATGAGAAAATGCAGCAGGAAGAGGTGACGCCTGACAAGGTGACATTCACTTGTGTTCTGAATGCGTGTGCAAGCCTAGGAGCTTTGGAAAGAGGCAAGCAGTTCCATGCTGACATCAGCAAAATAAAAAATGCGCCAGATATTATTCTGGAGAATACCCTTGTTGACATGTATGCAAAATGTGGGAGCCTGAAGGGTGCTCATCAAGTATTTGACAATATGTCTCAACGAAATGTGGTCTCCTGGAGTGCAATGATCGCAGGGTGTGCTCAGCATGGGCTTGGTAGGGAGGCCCTGGATCTATTTGAACAAATGCAACAGGAAGGCGTGAAGCCAGACGGTATCACCTTTACATCACTTCTCTCAGCGTGTAGCCATGCAGGCTTAGTGCATGAAGGCCGTCACTACTTTGATTCCTTGAGTCGAGATCATGGCCTCACTCCGACAGCGGAGCATTTTGGCTGTATTGTGGACCTTCTTGGCCGTGCAGGGCGATTGGATGAGGCTGAGGACTTCATTAACAAAATGGCAATCAAACCAGATGCGTTGGTGTGGAGGCCTTTGCTAGGTGCGTGTAGAGTTCATGGCAATGTGGACGTTGCAGAACGTGCGGCAAAAAGCATCTTGAAGACTGATCCACAGCACCCGGCAGCTTATGTGCTGCTATCAAACATTTATGCTGCAGCTGGCAGGTGGGATGATAAAGCAAAGGTCAGAAAAATTATGCATGATAGAGGTGTCAGAAAGGAGCCAGGGCACAGTTGCATTGAGGTTGACAAGCTGGTGCATACATTTGTTGTAGAAGACGATTCACATCAGCAAATCAAGGAAATTCATGCCAAGCTGAGGAGATTGCATGGGCAGATGAAGGAGGCTGGTTATATGCCTGACACTTGCTTTGTATTGCATGACTTAGAGGAAGAGCAGAAGGAGCTTTCTCTTTGGCACCACAGTGAGAGGCTGGCCATTGCTTTTGGACTCATCAGTACACCCCCTGGGGCACCTATCCTCGTCATCAAGAACCTCAGGATATGTGGTGACTGCCACACCACCACCAAGTTCATCTCAAAGATTGATGGGCGAGTCATTGTTATACGAGATGCCAATCGCTTTCACCACTTTCAGGATGGCGTTTGTTCTTGTGGAGATTACTGGTGAATCAAGCAACATGCATGAAAGAAAGTCTGCTGCTCTTATTGTTCTTGAAGCAAATATCAGGAATAATATCGTTGATTGTGACAAACAGTACTGCACTTTTCAGTACGCTCCCATGACAACTCCTCTTTGTAATTATAACCAGCAGCGGTGAAGTCACAAAAAATTCTATGGCCCAAATTCTCGGCACAATTCGGTAACCTGTCGGCCTGAAAAACATGTTCAAGCAATGGGGGAAGTCTTGCTCGAGAAAAGGTTGGACAATGGAAACATTGCATTGTGGAATCTGAATGACATCACAGGACCTTGGGAAGTTAGACCAAAAGAGAGACGACACAGAACTCGGTAGGCACTTGTGACATTTGGGCCAGACTCCTATACAAATGTATGTCTGTGTCGACCATTCTTCACTCTAAGCCAGACTATCCAGGGAAGGAAAAAAGAAAGAAAGCCCACTTTTCCTGGATGTCAAAAGGCTGAAGACACTGGCGCTACGGGCTGTGGCTTTGGCTTGTGTCTTCTGGGGTCAGGGGAAAGATGTGGAGGGTGGTCTACAACCTGTATGTGAACACCAAAAGCTGTGTTACGGTCAATGGACATAAGTCTAACTTCTTTGATATTGACCAAGGTGTAGCTCGTGGTTAACACTTATTGGAGTTGAGCCAAACATCTCTCTACTTTCTTGATATGTTCCATGGTACCCCTTCTTTGGTTCCTGCGGAATGCATGGCGATGTATCAGCAGATGTACAGAAAGAGACATTCTCAACATTAGCTCCTGCTACTATCAAAGCTCCACACGACAGCTGGCAGATGGGAAAGCATGGGAAAGCGAAGGTCAGAAGAGTGTTGGGGGCCAGATGTGTGAGGCGCAAGTGCATTGTGATCGATGTACTGGGTGCTTGCAATTGCATTCACATAAAACGAAATCCCATCTTGAGCTCAATAGATATGAGTGGGTGGCTGGGTGTGTGCTGATGCGTGCTTTATAGTGTCACACCATTTGGACAGCATAATGCATTTCTCTTTGGCACCAGTGGGCAACTCACTCCAGCTTCTGGAATCATTGGCACACCCCAGAGACACCTATCCACACCTTCCATGGGATGTTTGTCCCTATGGGCCAAAACAAACTTGCCCTTGGTGAGATGAAGTTGGAAGGGCAAAATGATATAGGCCAGTGTGTGGTGCCTTGGGATTTACTGGGGCCTCTCCATAACACTAAGGCATTCTTGCTGCAGCTTACACATTAAATATGATCACGGTGCCGGATCACTCGGCTAACCTGCAAACAGAGGTGGAAACTTAATGGCTCTTATGATATTGGTTTCGCCAACAACTTCCAAGCCCGTCAAATGGTCATTATCATATGCAACAGGCGCTACAAGATAATGTTTTGATATTCCCATTTGAATAATAATGGAGTTGTGTGCATGGAATGTGTGAATGTGTCGGACTTAGATTTTCGTGTGGATGGATATGGCATATGTGATATTTTCTTCAGAAATCTGGAAACTGGCGGTAGGATTAGCACTCATGGATTTTTCTTGGCAAGTTTACAAGGTCCACAAGTAGAAGATGTCACAATCAAACTTCGTAGGATTGCTTTTAGGTTGTACCCTAGGATCAACTGGGTACTAAATGTACAAGTACTAGGGACTTTCGAGTCATTGGGGGAGGGTTGCCCCGGTTATGGCCCTTAGAAGATGGCCCTTCCAAACGTAAAGCAGTAGCCCTTCAGGGTGGTGTTCTCTCTCTATCTCTCTTTCCTTTGAACAGTAAACAGAAGCAGAGAGGAAAGGGAGAGTGCAATTGCCCGTTGTGTGGGCAACCCGAAGACAATATTCGTTTTCTGATTCACTGTCCGGGGTACTCTCACCAGAGAGAAGCTCTCCTCCAATCTATCAAGAGAGTTGTGCCTGTACCTCTGTTTGCCAACTTTGAAAGTCTCGAGGCTGAGCCAAAAGCCCAGGCCCTTCTGAGGCCTAGTTTTTGGGCAAATCACACACAGCAGATTGATGCTTGTGTGAAGGGATTTCTAGAGGATATCTGGAAAACCCGAATTAATTCTATTTATAAAGGTAAGTCTTACTACCAATGTCAGCCCCTGACGGAGGTAGGTTCTGTCCCTTTGGTTTCCGCTCAAACTGGGCGCGGGGTCAATGGCCACAAGGCTACGGCAAACAACGTCTTATGAGTACATTCTCTATCTCTCTCTGTCGCTTTTGTCTTTTGTCTTACTACCGACGTCAGCCCCTGACAGAGGTAGGTTCTGTCCCTTGGTGTTCCGCTCAAACTGGGCGCGGGGTCAATGGCCACAAGGCTACGGCAAACAACGTCTTATGAGTACATTCTTTTGTCTGATGAAAATGAGTTAGGCAGAAAACTATCCTAAACTTGTTTCCTGTCTGTGACATGGGCAAGGCCATCAAGTATGACCTCAAGGGTTCACCCACTCTAAGCACTTGACTGAAATTTAAACCCAGGGCGAGAAGCCTACCTTAGAACAGCAAACAGACGTGCATCCTTCATGCTCCCACATTTGGCATACATGTCCACAAGAGCTGTCTCCAGAATCACATCTAGCAGGATTCGGGCGTTGATGAAGTCTGCATGGACCTCTTTGCCTTTTCCAGGGCTCCCAGGCAAGCACATGCATTGAGAACGCTAGTGAATGAGACTTTGCTGGGTGCCACTCTTTCCTCTTGCATTTGCTTATATATGTCAAGAGCTTCCCTACTACACCCAGAGAGAAAAAGGGGATTGCAAATGCCCGTCATGTGGGCAACCTGCAGACAATATCCACTTTCTGATTCATTATCCTGGAGACTCTCACCAGAGAGACACCCTCTTCAATTCCATCAAGGGAATTGTTCCTGAACCTCTGTTTACCAACTTTGATAATCTCGAGGCTGAGCCAAAAGCCGGGGCCCTTTCCACATCTTGTTGAACCATGGAGGCACCCCCTTCCTTGTCATTTGGTTATAGAGCTGGAAAGCCTCCCTATCACACCCATGCTGAGCATATCCTACAAATCATCACATGGAATGATACCACATCTTGATGAGCCATATTGTCAAATACTCGATGTGCCTCGGTCATGCTCCCACATCTGGCATACATGTTAGCGAGCACAGTTTCCAGGATCAAATTTGGTGCAGTTCCAACTCTTATGATGTTAGCATGGACATCTTTGCCCTTCTCTAAGGCACCTAGGCTGGCACACACATTCAGAACACATAGGAATGTGACCCTGTTGGGTGCCATCCCTTCCTATTGCATTTTCTCATAGATCTCAAAAGCCTCTCTTCTGCACCCATGTTGAGCATATCCTGCAATCATTACATTCCATGAGACAATCTGTCGCTTAGCCATACTGTCAAACCCTGCTATCATTATATTCCACGTAACCATATCTCGTTCAGGCATTTTGTCAAACACTTGGAGTGCATTCACCACACTCCCACATTTGGAATACAAATCGACAAGGGTGTTCAACAGAAAGATGCTTGGCTTAAATCCACTTCTAAGACTATGGATGTGCACCTGCTTTCCCACTGCTAGGTCTTTGAGTTTGATCCACTTCTGCAAGAGAGAGATTTAAGTAGTGGACTCTGCCCAAATGCCTTGTTGATTCAGAATGTGCAGCACCTCTTTCAGTTGTCCTGCCTTACATAGCGTCCTCACATTCGCATTAGTGTCAGAAGAGTCCTCGTTGACTACCTCTCTTGCTGCTCTTTCAAAACCAGTGGTGATGGCGGAGGTAGTACTACCACAGCCCCCAGTCCGAAGTCAAAGCTGTGCCTCATTTACCTCAGCCATCCTGCATGACTGCAAACTCTTCCTTACACAATCTCTTTGCCTCACGCACAAGAGAAACATAAAAAAACTAGAAAACCTTACGGATATTACCAAGGAGCTTGTGGGGCTCAAGGCTACCCTTCAAGCAAGGCTGATGGTGCATGCTACTCATGCTCCTCCAAAGCCATATGGCAACACTTTGTCCTTTAAACAAATGCCATACCACCCGGGTCTTGACTCCTGCAGCTCCAGTGCGCACACCAGAATTAGAGCCATACTCGGGCACCCATCCACCATTAATCCCTTGTACTCAACCTTGTATAGTCCAACAAACTCTGAATCCGAGAACCTCCTTTTTGCACTCATATCTGATGTCTTGCGACCTTGGAATTGTTTGTGAAAACCAGGAGTATGCAGCTGAGCAGCCATCGCTTCAACCACAGCCTCATACAGACCAGGCCACAACTTCTCACAAACATAGTGGTGGTGATCCACACCAACTTATCTCACAAAAAAGAAGCAGTACAACACTGGGGTGGACAACAAAGATCTTAATCAAAATTACAGCAACTGAAGTAGCCCAGTGGTTAAGGCATAATACCATTTCATTGGTGGTTGTGCGTTCAAAACCACATATAGTATAATGAGAATTTTCTGTCTTCACTCATTCAAAGGGTTGAGGGTAAGCTGCTGAAAGGCAGGAGGGAGGATGCAGGCAAGTGGCAGCAACCCGCAGCATCCCAATAGACTGGCCTCAATGGCTTTACACATGGCCATGTTGGGCTCCACAATTAATGACTCAACTTGACCCAAGACAAGCCCAAGAATGGCACATATTGGGTTGCAAAATTCTCGGGTTGTTCCCTAATGTAAAGAGGACCTTAATAGAATTGCAATGTAATACACAGTCGTTTCACTGGTACAGTCACAGTAAACAGTAACAATCACTGTGACCACCACCAGTTTTGAATATGTCCTTGACCAACAGCCCAGCACACACTCGATTGTCAACATGGTTCTCCCCTGACAAGTAATAGCTGGCCAATAATATTCAGATCCTACAGCTTGTGCATCCTTATTCAATATTGAGAATATTGTGCCCTGAATTTGAAAGGGCATATACAATAGTGCACAATATTGATGCATAATTCCACAAGAGCGTTCTTTGCTTCCTTCCAGGCCCCAAAATCAATGACCAAAACAGAATTAAACATGCTCTATCATCACAACCTGCAGATATCGAAGAATGATGTCACCAACCACCCAGCACAAACATGCCCATGCCCTACCAAAGAGATCTCGACCCCTAGAGAAGTTTGAATAAAATCAAAACCAGAATTACAATCACAACCATCAGCAAGCACATGGTCATGAGGGACCATCCCTGGCCCGACCCTTTGTTTATTATCCCAAGTCGCTTCTGTGCAGCCTGCATTCAGAGACAAAATTGCCAACATGAATACTAAAAGTTCATACGCAGTATGAGGTAGATCTGTTGTCCTGGTAGTAGTTCTAGAGAAATCCACAGACATAGTAGGCTCTACAGGCTCTTTAGCAGGCTTCTGATTCCACTTCGTTCCTGGCTCCTGAAGCAGGGGCCTGAACTCGTATCCTCCACACTAGATTGGGGCTTTATCGGCAAAAAGCGGAGGGCGAGACATTATTCAATAGATGGGGGTGCCACCATCTTGTGGTTTCTGTTATTGGGGTATTGGTCAATGACCAATCAGACATTTCAGCTAGGCAATCATCCTCCCTCTTTAACAGAGAGAATATGTACTCATAGGCCGTTGTTTGCTGTAGCCTTGTGGCCATTGACCCCACGCTCAGTTTGAGCGGAACACAAAGGGACAGAAACTACCTTTGTCAGGTGCTGACACCGGTAGTATGACTTGCCTTGGAACAGACAATTGATCCGAGTTTTCCAGATAGCCTCCAGAAATCCCTTTACACTGTTTAACAGAGAGATTGTACTCATAAGACGTTGTTTGCCGTAGCCTTGTGGCCATTGACCCCGCGCCCAGTTTGAGCGGGAACAAAAGGGACAGAACCTACCTCTGTCAGGGGCTGACGTTGGTAGTAAGACTTACCTCCATATAAAGAATTAATCCGGGTTTTCCAGATATCCTCTAGAAATCCCTTCACACAAGCATCAATCTGCTGTGTGTGATTTGCCCAAAAACTAGGCCTCAGGAGGGCCTGGGCTTTTGGCTCAGCCTCGAGACTTTCAAAGTTGGTTGTTTAACAGAGAGAGAATAGTCCAAAGGCAGTTCATGCCAGAGTCTTACATCAAGTCAATTGGGCATGCGTTTGAACCAATCTGGACATCAAACTGGGCGCTCGTGCACAGCACACATTGAACCTGGGGCTCCAGACATGATACTAAAAACATGATAGTACAAAATGTTCAGCCAAAATGAGAAAGACTACTTAGCACTACATCAAGGGTTTGAATCCTGCTGAAAAAAGTCACCCACCTTAAGCCTCAAGTTTGTTGAGTCGGCATCACGATCCATATCATCCTACACATACCCAAGCAATAGTGTTATACTCCATTGAGGGTAAGCTAAAATCAAGACTGCATAGGTTGAGTGGGCTTTGCAAATTACTGCAAGCATGTCAAATCTGAAAATGAGTAATTTTGATCCAGATTCGAGGACATGCTCTTTGACACAAAATCCTTAGCACCCTCAATAGCTTAGAGCTACTTTAGCTGCTGAATTGATAATTGCCACTTGGGCACTAGTTACCCACATTTTACCTTGCTAGGTAACCCTATATAACGTTGCTATGATACAATTAGCAGGTGTTCCACATGCACTAGTGCTTAAGGGAGGAAGCTTGAAACTCAAGCCACTCACCCGCCTTCTCAATTGTGAAGGCAATCAGCCTCAAAGGATCAGCATTGTCTAGAGGCTGACTCCCAAACTGGTGTGGTGAAAAAAGACTGATGTGAGAAGAGATCCCTCAAGTGGTATACCGTGTACATTCTAGGAGTGCTTCAGCATTTAAGAGAGGTGCAAATGTTCCCTCACAAACTATACGGGCAAACTGAAGAGGATCAGAAGGTATTGAGCAATTACACACCAGCAGGTGTGTATGGAGATCCAACTCTTCATTTACAGCAAGTGCAATATGCTTGGTACTCAACACTGTATGTTCAAGCCCCTCCAAATCCTGATCTTGCTCTGCTCACCTCAAAATACCACAATTTCCATTTAGTGTGGGTTACATATCACACAAAGACAGTTGAACATTTGACCTCAACTACAGAGCAATCGACAACACCCACGAAGCCAGCTCTAACCAGTTCAAAGCAGTTGGTCAAATCCTTATATTGGGAGTGTGAAATACCACAAAGAAATTGCAATTAAACTTCCTCAAAACCATATGAGAGTGTCACAGAGACATGCCTTTCATGATTTGCCTCTGAAAGCCAATGAGTCCCCTGTTGTCCACGCCTGCCGTTCGACTTGTCTCCACTGGAGGAGGTCCTCCTTCAAGCAAGTTTTCCCTGAGAAAATTGGAATAATTGTCATCACTCCAAAAGGGCTGTTGCAAATTTTGAAAAATTAAGTTCCAAAAGCTTGAATACTAAAGGAGTCTCAATTGGTGAATGCGTGCAACTTAACAGGTACAGATCTCTAGTCTGATATCATTGTGATGAGTGCCAATCAAAGAATATGTATGAAAAGAAAAGAAAAAATAAACACCGCAAAAAGGGCAAAAGGGGCAAAAAGGGCAAGGTAGGGACACCTATTCGCGGCTTGTGCATTAGAGAAAAACGTAGTCATTTGCTTGGTTTTCAACCGGATTGACAGAAGCATCTCTTGTCGTCTGTACAACTCCTTCTCGTGACTGCAAATTTTCGATAAAACGACACATATCAATTACTATTCACTGCAAATCACTTTTGATTCAGGTCACATGCACATCAGCCATGGCAAATCCTTCAGGCAAAGCACGATTCCGACAGTGAGAATTTGAAGCCAGCAACTCCTTAAGCACAACCTCCAATTACCACAGACATCGCGAGCATCGTTTTAGCACGGATACCCTACCATCACAAACAGCGAGTGGCACTATTTGAGACAACAAGGCAGAGAGAAAAGGGAATACATACAGGCTACTTTTCATAGGAGGGTTCTGCAATACGGATTCCAGACGGTCAATCTTGATGACCAGCGTGTTGAGCTTGCGACGCGCGGTTGACACCAAGCGCGTCCCTTCACTCGAAGTGGGCGGGAGCGCACTCCCTTCCTGAATTCTTCCTTCTATGTCATCCGCCAGACGGAGTGCTTCCTCAAACTCCTTCAGCCATGCATCCGCTGCTTGCGCCATGTCTGTCTAGGTGCCTGCCCCTTTTACTTCCCACTCCTTCGAAATGTAAGCAGAATTTTGCTCGTATCGTGCTAGGGTTAGTTCTCTCTAATCCCTTCACGTCTGTCCAAAATTCCAACGGCCTCCAAGTATGCCGTCCAATGAATCCCGCTAGGACTCGATCTCTGCCTCAACCATCCCCCCAGCCTCTTCACAGCTCTCAACCAAGCAATTCTACTCTTTCCCTGAAGAAATTCTTAACGCAATCCCTCCGAAACCGCACAGCAATCGCTCACCAAGCTTTTCCACACTCTTTCTCCGCGATCTTGAGAGCTGCCACCTCTCTTCTCCGCAGCCACGCTGCCACGCCTGCCTGCTCTCTCTCTCTCTCTCCTTGCATCATCCTCCCCATGACCTTCTAGGGTCAATGTGATCACCTGGGAAGGCCCCGAGTTTTGAGCACTACACCTCTTGTATATCAAGCAAGCAAACATCCGGGAAATACTTCATCCGCCTATTCCTCTGTTGCTTGTAAGTGATGGCAAGTGTGGAGTATTACGCAATCGAGAGAAAACGAGCAGACAGATTCGAACACCAGACTGATAACTAGAACAGATGAACAAAGTAATACCATCATCCGGCCAGTGTCAAAGCCCGAAGGGTATTTAGAAGGTTTGAACACAAAACCTCTTGTAGAGTATTAATAAACTAGTAATGATCATATGAGCCGAGGGTTTTAGTAAGCCCGTATATGATGGATGAACACAGGAATACATCCTGACCTATCTTCTCATCCGTCCAGTGTTGGTATTAGGTTTGAACTTTGAAGTTCTCAGAGGAATCCGGAGCTGAAGAAATCGATGCTCGGATCGCCATCTCTGTCGTTGTTGCAATCCAGATCTACACGAGAAAATCTTCGCTAGAGGTTGGGGTGTTTGCATCTGGTTTCCTATGAGCAAGCTCATTCAATCGCGTAGAATTTTGTCATCTTGTGTGCCGCTGATCACTCGCATCCATGCTGGTCAGAAATCCACGCAGTTGATTCGACAATATTCAGATGCTTTGCTGCACCAGGATAGATTGGGACAAGAGGCTACAAGAAGATGGAGTTGTGTGACATTTTCGAGGTCTAAGTTCGCAAGTGGATACTCAGCGCTATCTCCCAAGTCCTTGGATTCCATCATGAAGCTGGATAGTGTGAGACATGCCTCCCCTGAAGAACTCACCCAGATTTGGAACGAGGTGTGGTACATCTTCGTCCCGATTTCTCTTCAGTCGTCTTGTGATTTATAATTGTTCCATGTCTGATTTGGTTCACAAATTGGGCGTGAAAGTCTGCGGAGTTGAAGCAACTTACTCCAGACTGAACCATTCGGATATTGGTCAACTATACCACTTGTCGCCCAAACGAGTGAGAGCAGTCTCCCGCGGCTCTAACTGCGGCCAAGCTACTCGATCTGGTGTGAGGGCAAATGTAGGTACATTATGTTACTCTAACTTGTGGTCCTATGGTCCATAACCTGGGCAGCCAGGGTAGAGAAACTGCGTAGTGTATCCTTACGCTCTCTCTGTGTTTGTTGTTTCTCTGGGGTACTTCAGTTTCACGCAGGAAGGGGCTATGTCAGTGCTGTCATGGGGGCTGATCTTTACAAACTCTTGGAGCAGCGTGCCAAAGCCTGGTATGTAGTAGGCAGTAGCTAGTGCCTGCGAAGTTGCACTGGATTGAGCCTCTAGTAATTGTGCTTGCCCCATTCTCTTTAGTTGAGACAGGGGTGTGACATATAAAGACACGGCCAGTTTGATGAGTTTGTTGGTTTTTGGAACTGGGGCACTTTTTGAAGTGTACGTGTCTGTGCAGTCCGCTTTTTGTATTCCCTCTCCGAAAGGGAAATGGCTATGTCTCCATCTTTCTGCAAGGTATAACCTTGGCTGGCACTTACTCTTGTTTCTGAGGACTTTAAATTAAAGAGTAGGAAAGGTGAATGGGTGCTTAGTGATCTGTTTCATTGCCACTTGAGCACTGTGAGTAAACATGCCTTTAGGGACCATCGGCCCAGTAGTGCCAAGACCCATTTGGTTTAGTCCCAGGCTTAAACGATGTAAATCTACACATCAGGATAGTAGGTTGAAATGATGTTGGTATTTAAGTGAGAAGACTGATGTTGCTTTTTGAATTCCTGTACTTCCGATGGTTAAGCTGATCCCTCACTCTTGATGAGTGAACTTTGTTTTCAACAACCTTAAATAGAGTTGGAACGGTTGTGCAGCACAGATGCCGCACATGCTTTTCACAGCACTGGATGACTATAAGGCTCGGGGTTCAAAAGCGTCCCCATACATGACTGTAACCCATTACAATGATTTGGCTGATAGCAAGGGGTTGGCGTTAGTGCGTGGTGACATCGTCTTCAATAGCAGACTTAGTGATGATGAGGTACTCTTTGAAACCTTTTGCTTGCAAGACATTAGGACCATTCACAAGGAGCCTCTTAGTCTTTGCGACATGTCCATGCATCCATGAGGGGAGAGGAGTCCTTAGAGTGAGAGAGAGATCGCCATGTCACTACTGATCTTGGCTGGTTTATAGAGATCATGTCAAGGTTTATTCTCAGATCATCTGCCTGTAGTATATAATCCCAACTATTTATATCAAACCATTGCAAATGAGGAGGGCTGGCGGGAAGTAGAAACCACCAAAATAGGTTTCAAACTTCAAAATCACTTATCTACAGCATAGATACTCTCTGTATTATTTACCTTGCTAAGAGTCACGTGACAGAAGAGAGTAGAAACCCTACCTTGATGGACCAGCACAAATGATGGATAATGAGCCATAAACACAATCAGCAACGAACTTCAAGGTAATATGAACCCTCATGCCAGTGTCACTGTAGTATTCAACTCTATGCTAGTCTAAATTCAAACTTCTTGCAACAGACTAACAATCCAACTTCTAAATTTTTTAGGTGACGGTGAACCTCATCTATTCCCATTGCATGTTAGCCACAAACACAATTTGGTCATGAGTAGATGGATATTGGCATCAATCTGCTGTACGTGATCTGCCCAGCACAGAGAGAATGTACTCATTAGATGTTGTTTGCCGTAGCCTTGTGGCCATAGACCCCCTCCCAGTTTGGGCAAAATGCAGAGGGAGAGAGAATGTACTCATAAGACATTATTTGCAGTAGCCTTGTGGCCATAGACCCTGCGCCCAGTTGGGGCAGAACAAAGGAAACATACACTACCTTCGTGAGGGGCTCACTCCGGTCGTGGGACTTACCTTGGTATAAACAATTAGTTTGGGATTTCAGAATATCCATTAGGAAGCCCTTCCCAGAAGCATCAATCTGCTGTACATGAGCTGTCCAGCAATAAGACCCCAACAGGGCCAGGGCTTTAGGCTCAGCCTAAAGATTTTGAAGGTATAGATGCAGGAACAATGTTCTTGATGTTCCTGAAGAGGGTCAATCTCTTTTGAGAATACCCTGGACAATGTATCAGCAATGGATATTGTTTTCAGGCTGACCGCACGTTGGGCAACTACAATTGTTCATTGTTCAAAGGTAGGCTTCCCGCCCTAAGTTTAAATTCTAGTCTAGTGCAGAGGGAGAGAGAGAAAGATGATGTTTCTATTTAATGCTACTTTTATAGCCAGCTAGAGAATGTAGAAGCATTCAAGACTTAAGTATACTCACCTTCACAGCTCCCATATTAGCCTGCAGCTGTTAGTTGGTGGATTGGCTTTTATCTAGCTGTTACAGAGATTGTACTCATAAGACGTTGTTTGCCGTAGCCTTGTGGCCATTGACCCCTTGCCCAGTTTGAGCGGGAACAAAAGGGACAGAACCTACCTCTGTCAGGGGCTGACATTGGTAGTAAGACTTACCTCCATATATACAATTAATCCGGGTTTTCCAGATATCCTCTAGAAATCCCTTCACACAAGCATCAATCTGCTGTGTGTGATTTGCCCAAAAACTAGGCCTCAGGAGGGCCTGGGCTTTTGGCTCAGCCTCCAGACTTTCAAAGTTGGTAAACAGGGGTACAGGCACAATTCCCTTAATAGATTTGAAGAGAGCGTCTCTTTGGTGAGGGAACCCCGGACAGTGTATCAGAAAATGAATACTGTCTTCAGATTGCCCACACAACGGGCAATTGCACTCTCCCTTTCCTCTCTGCTTCTGTTTGCTGTTCAAAGGTAGGCTTCCTGCCCTGAGTTAAAATTTCAGTCTAGTGCCGAGAGTGGGTAGACCCTTGAGGTCATCCAAGATGTCCTCCCCCATGTCACAGACTGGAAACAAGTTCAGGGAAGTTTTCTGCCTAACTGCATTTTCATCAGACAATCTCATGGCAACAGACATGGCTGAGGACATTACAGCCTCTAAGTCAGATTTATCCAGCAGGGTCAAGACTTGCGGATCCAGGTCCAGGTCCTTGAGGATCTCTTCTACTCTCTTCTGCCAGGACTTAGCCTGTTTGACAGGGCGGTCCTGTTTCCAAGATATAGAGTCGATTAACTTAGGATATCTGGTGTTGGGCATATGTTGCAGCTGACCCCACCATCTGACCTTGAATTCATCTCGTTGGGAGCTTAAGGACGGAATGCCAAACTCACCCCGAACAGCCACATTGGCTGTCATGGAGCATGCTGACATACACTCCTTAAGCACCCCCACTTGAATGGATTCTAGAGACTTAGCCTGGTTGGAGTTATCAACCCATATAGCAGATCCATACTCCAAGGCAGGTCTAATAACGTGACAAAGCATGGTTTTCTTAACCCCAGAGTTGACCCCTCTGCAGTGGAAAAATTGAGTGAGCCCCAGAGCTTTGCCCTTGCCAGTTTGAACAACTTTCCGGATATGTGCATCCCAATTACAATTGGAGAACTCAACGCCCAGGTAAGTGTAGGAAGGGAGGACCGGGATCTCTTGGCTACCCCACTGCCACTTAAGATCACTTCCTCCCTCTCCTCTGTCGTTGAATGCTACCACTGCACATTTGCTGACATTAGCCTCTAGCCCCCAAAGATCAAAGTATCTCTTTGCGCAATCAATCAACTCCTGGAGATTGGTTGGAGTCTCCCCTATGCCTGCGAAGTCATCCGCAAACATAAGGGCTGGTATGGTGGTATCACCCACCCTTAACCCAAATCCCTCACTTTCCACATCCTCGAGGAGTTGATTGATGAAAACATTGAAGAGCAGAGGGGAGAGAGTACATCCTTGAGCTACACCTTGGTCTATGTCAAAGAAGTTGGACTTCTGTCTATCTAGCTGTTACAGAGAGAACGTGAAAATGACTCTGGATGGAGTTTTACTCTTGGAGCTTTACATTTACCAGCACCCCAACCCCTAAATAGTGACAATTGGAATGCAGGCAAACAATTTGTTGAAGACAGCACACTCCTTTTACTTGGATGACTCCAGATATAGAAAGGTGCAACAGTTCAACAAGGAAAGCAGCGATTTCGATTACAAAGAAGTGCTTCAAGAACTGGGAGTTTCCTCTGGGCCTTGAGGTGCCCCTTTTCCTGAGGGTTGTAATCAGAAAAGCATTAGATTGTGATCATTTTGGTTCCCGACCTGGTCTCCAAAAAATTTATTGTAAAGCCAAATACACAGCTTCCATTTGGTTGTAGCTGGGTGGTTTTATGAGTATTGAGTTTATCTTTTGACCTCATCATTTCAATGCAGTCAATAGATAGATGTTTGCAGCTCTTGGAACCACTGTTGAGGACTCAAAAAGTATTGAATGGAGGGTGGTTTAAGCAGCTCTCTGCAACTTGGGAACACTTTTACACTGCAAACTACAGTCTCACCCACAAGTTTCGCGTTTTTCATTACCTTCTGCCAATAAGTGTTGGGGCTGAAATTCTTTGTATCTGAAATCATATTAGTACATGACAGACTGAGCTGCTGATCTATATATGTGGAGGTGGGATTTGTAAAAGCTCTTAACTAAACCTGCAGTCACGATATTATTTTAAAATTCCACCAGAGGGTATCTAAGTAGTAGGCTAGAAGTCACAGGATTGGGCATTTGCACAAGCTTGATTTGATTGGTGCAATATTTAGGAACAATCATCCAAATGACATCAACTATCTTCATATGGAGTTTTTCATGGTACAAATCTTGAAAAATCTCATGAGGCTCGAAGGAGGTATGACTAACTCATTCAGTTGAAGTCAATGGAAATGCATAACCTCTTGCGGAAAAAACTCATTGAAGAGGCAATGACACCAATGTTACCATGTGCTACAGATAGAGTTACAAAAAGACTCTCACACATTCAAACTTTGTTTCACCTCAGCATATATCCATGGAAGGATTGCAGTAGACTATCTCCTTCCTCCAGATGCTGCTTTTGCAGATCTTGAAGAGGAGAGGTCTTTAGTAAAGCTATGCAATCACCTCTCAAGTGGATGGAAAGGTAATGTACACGAGTATTCCTGTGTTTAGGCATCCCACACCTCACTGGCTCTGGAACTTGTGTAAGTGACTCTGATTTGAACAACTTCCTATGACTGACTTGTTCTGTATCTCAGTGTGAAGCCTTGTTTTGTAGGAGAACAAGTCTTTTGATGGTTGAAGCCGGTGTCTGATGACTACAGAGTTATAGGGCAGTTCTTTGACCATGTTCCCCACTCTAAAGCCTGCAGATACATTATACTTTGATCCGACTCCAGCCATCTCTTCTGGACAATGATCAATCCTCAACCTGGAGATCGTCTCTGCTTTGTTCAGTTTGGCTGCAACACAAAAGAGAGTACAAGTTCTCAATACTTCAACGCCTGTCCATGTAACACAATCTCTTGATCAAATTTGCCTTTCAACATGCGATCAGTAGCTCCTCATGCATCTGTGCATCTTTCTTGTATCGACAGACATGTTTATGTGGGCTACAGAAAGACATCAGGCATGACTAAAACACAACACCTTTTACACACATCTGCAGAGATGGGGCAGTAATAACAGTCTAGCCAGATATTGGAAAATCAGGGGCTGACCTTGGAGAAACGGAAGTCTGGTGGTGGGAGAGTGTAGTCAACATGGTACAGCAATTTGGGTCCTGCCACTACCTTCCTTCGTCGCCGTCTAGTAAACCTGAAGAGAATGCGCTTGAGAGCCTTACACACTGACATCTACATCCCACATTGTTCCGATCCCACAAGTCAATAAGGCAAATTGGCAACATGAATGCTGAAAGACAACTTACACTAACAGTCATGGCTTCCATCCTCATTCGTGCCTTTTAGCAAGACTTTCCTGTGAATAGAGAAGCTGCTCATCATCTGCATACTCATACAATATATGAGAACAAGCTCCATTCATACCAATGTCAAAGAGAGCAAGAGAGCAAAGAGAGCAAGAGAAGTACTGTGGCAGTTTACCAACCTCATCACATTCCCAATACCATTTAAATTCTGTAATCTTTCTCCTTCTCTGAAACCGGAGCTTTACACTGGGGAAATGCGATAAGGTACTTACAATGAAGCGAGCTCTTCTCCGTAGTCTTTGGACTGGCCACCCACAGCTGCGTGACATGGTCTTCGCTGGTCCCCTTTTCTTCTTGGACTTGAGTTCTCTGGCAGGAGACAATAACTCTAGGGTGGCTGTGTAGGCTGGTGATCGAAAGCCTTCCTCGGCATAATTGGCCGGACCAGTAGCTACGGACTGACTACCCACCCGGCCCAGAGTGCTCGAGCCAGAGTGATTGTCGCCCCTTGAGATGTATCTTGCGGGAGAGAACCTGCTGCCTAGACGTGCAGAAAAATCAGGATTCGGAGCCTTGAAGTCATTTGTTGCTGCCAATTCTTGTTCAAGGACGGAGGGCATCGTGTAAGGCAGTCTGGGAGATTCGACGGGACTCGCTTTGAGACTGCCTGACTGTGAGCCAACCTTTTCGGTAGGGAGAACTCCATGGCTTCCATCCTGTCCGCTCGTTGTCACTGTTTCATCGAGTTCCATACAGTGGAAATAGGTAGCAAGAGTGGGAGCCCAAACCTCGGGGCTTGAAATTGTTGCCACTTTCTGCTGGTTTCTTGACTTTCCCCACAGTCCTGTCCCATTCTTGCACATTTTGATGAGAGCTTTCATGCCCTCGGAGGCTACCTGAATAGAATCCTTCCCCAAAGAGTCTGCATCACCTCGACCCGGATCCCTGTTTGTGGAGCTCAGTGCGTCCGAACGGGGTGCCAGATCAAATGGTGGGGGAAGACTGTAAGTAGGGCTGGCAGGTTCCTCCAAATATTGCTCAAGAGACTCATACGATGCGGTGGAGATTGATTTCGAATCCGAGACAGAGTGAGGTCTAGCTGGGCCCACCCGTATGTCAAGATCGGAGCTGGAAGGATTTGAGACTGACGCAGGGCCACTAAGGATGCTTGTCGGCGATCGTCGATTGCTAGATACACAACCTTCATTGACATCGTGCATCCAGGGATGGGACACTATAAGCTCTGAGCTGTGAAGCCTTCGAAGTGGATTAACGGGAGGTGTGCGGGTTATTGGTCCAGAAAATGCCCCAGACTTGCTGGTCAAGGACGAGTTGGTGACAGCTTGATTTTTGATCGAGCATTCCAGCAGGAGTCTAGGGCTGCCGCTAGCTACGGAAGCCTGCCTTGAATTTCTCGTCTGGAAGACTCGATGATCCTCTGCTGGGCTTACGATTGTAGTTGGAGCCTTGGGAGGTAAGTGTTTGGCAAATACATTGATCTTCGAAGAATCTGTGTTTGTCAAAGAGGGAGTTGGCTGCCGAGCTGGGGAGGAGACAAATCTAGATGGAGGGAAAAATCCAGCTAAAGGGGCGCTCATAGAGTGATTGATGTAGTGAGTTCGAAGCTCCTCCGATATTGAACCTTGCTTTGGAGGAGGTGCTGCAAGCCTGGGGGGCAGCTGGAGAGCGTGAGGTTTAGATGCCACCGCATCTGCCTTGGGCTTCCCCGGAGCTTCCTCCCACTTGAAAGGGACAGCTGCTGGATTTTTCTTCGGGGTGGGGGAAGGAGAGACGGAGGTCTCTACCAAAAACCTGGCTGCAGCTGGGGCCACCAGATCAATATGGCACCCTATCTCCAATTGGGAACCAAATCGTCGACTGGACCTAGCCCCAAAGCTTCTGTCCTTGCAGTTCGCGCTTCGGTAGAACCTTTGGCTGCTTTTGCAACTGCGGTCCCCATCTCCAGCTGCCAGGCTTCCTCGAGGCGTCTCAAACTCGCTGAACATGCTCTCATCCATTGACCAAGACTTCTTTAAGGACATGCTTCTATCGATGGAAGTGTTTCTCTCCACCCCGGCTCCTGAAAGCTTTCTTGCCACTGCTCTTTGTGCAGCCGCTGCAATTGTCTTGGGTTTTCCAGGGACATCCTCCCATTGGAATGGAATTGCAGCAGCTGCCCGCAATGGGGTGAGCTCCGGTGACTTGTCCAGGCACTCCGAGGCCGGGACGTCCGAAGGCTTATGAGTACTTTCTTCAGAATTTTCTGTCATGGGGCGGGCACCCTTCAGTCCCTCTGTATCTTTCTCCGGACTCCTCTCCTCAACACACAACTCCAAACCAGAAGAATTTGATATGCACAGAGGCGATATACCAAGCTCACCACTCACCCATTGGCGGGACATTCTTGAAGTTCTGACTGGACTGTACATGGACCTCAAGTCCCCACTGATGCATCTTCTGGAAGGGCTTTGCCAAGGCTTGACAGCATCCAGCGGAACACCATTTGGCCTCTCTCCAGGAGTTATGAAATCCCTCCAGGGGGATCTGGACCCCTGTTTGTGGCAGACCAGAACACCCTCATTATTAGTCTCGACAATGCGAGTTGGAGAGTTCCTCCAAGGGGAACGACTCCCGTGTTTTGTACTCACTTTCCCATGAGAATGACCATCGCTCGTCTTGGCACCAAGACCAAAATCCCTCCAAGGTGATCGGATTCCCTGTCTGTTACCAACACCACCGTGAGCCAGATTTTTCTTTTTCTTCTTACCATGAATGACGGAGTCACCCCAAGGAGATTGAGACCAATGTTTGCTATCCCGCCTTGCAGGATGTTCATCCTCTTCCCACAGCGCAAGGCTCTCCCGATCTCGACTGTCCTCCGACCGAAAGCTACTGCATGCTGACTTCCCTCCACTCTCACGACGCTTGTGCGCAGGTTCACTCCTCTCAGGGAGGGGTAGTCGGTTAGGTGAAGCTTCATACAGAGGGCTTCGTCGAGGGCTGGGGTAGAAGAGCGGCAGCTCCCCATTTCGTGAGTGATTGCTGATGGTACTGGTGGGGAAGAACTCCAGATCAGGAACGTCAAGCGCTATGCTCTTCATACTCTTGTTCATACTGGAGTCATGGGAGTATCTCTGGATAGTCTTTTGAAATTCTCTGCGGTAGGGTCTGTCGCTTGTTTTGAATAGACCATCCAAACGCTTTGGCGTGACTCCGAGCCCATTCACCCCGTCTCCCCTTACCACCTTGTCCACAAAGAACCATCGGGCCTTTCCCAAGTCAATGGGGGAACCAGTTCCATTCTATATCTTCAATATCCTGCCTCTCTCTCTCCCTCCTCGAGTATAAGCTACCTCTTCTTTTATCTTGATGAGAAAAGCTATATCCTCTGCCTTTATCTCAAATTTCTCCCGCCACTGTAGATCAAGAGATATGGTTTAAAATTTAGCCTGAGATCTAGCGTGTCTACAACGAACCGGACCTGAGTAACAAACGATTAAGCTCTCCAGGCCTGCGAGGAGGAAGTGAACTATCTACAACCAATAGTTTGCTTAGCAGGAGTGGAAAAAGCGAACTAACGAGGAATAGATGCTCTCTTCTGCAGAGAAGAAGCTGAGGCAATTTCGAAAATCCGGATCCGAAGTTACCCGGTTGCTAAATTCAAGGTTGAGGCCTTCAAAAGTTGAACTAGATGAGATGCCGAAACAACTCTAGAGACTAAAAGATGAAGTCTGCGCAACACTGGACACTTGACATATACACTACTATCTGAGCAGCTAACAAAGCACGAGCGATTGAGGTAAACACTGAACTAGCGAACACCCAGTTGCCAAGACAACACACTGATCGAGATTACCCAGTTGACAAGACACTAACTTCAAAGTCAGTGAGACGACACTGAACGGACTTAAAAGTGTTCAGGCATGCGATCAGCACACAGCCAGGAAAAGAAAGATATTGGGAAGTGGCGAAGCGGCTGCAGAGAGGCGGCGAGAAGCGAGGGCGAGCGAATTGTGGCATTCATGAGGCTTTTGAGGCTACTCTGACCACCCTGGGTCAAGTATTCATGAGCGGCCATGGCTGTCGCCAGCAGGCTACGTCCACGTTCTCGCATTCACAATACTTCAGATGCCTTCAAAGCTTGGGTCACTAATAAAAGAGCAAGGACTTGATGCTGGACGATGTACATAATTATTGATTAACTTAGAGAATCTCATCTAGCTTACTGCCTAATAAATTGTGTTAAGCAAAAAATTTGAAACCTCTATTGGGTTTGTCGCCTCACTGATGATTCTGTCTCTGAAAGGTGGGCGGCCATTGCTCTTGAATTTGGAGGCTGGCATTGTAGCTACGGACCCACATGAAATCGTGTGTGGGTTTGATAGTGAACACCTATATCGGGTTGCAACGTGCATTCACTCAGCCGTCTTTCCGAGGATTTGGACTGATTTTGGCGTTTCTTGTGTCTGCTTCGGACTCTGATGTGCTAAAGTTGGAAGTGGATGGCAGGCCTTTAAGACATTGGTACGTGTACTCGGGCTCGAAAGAGATTACTGTAGGTACTTGTAGGAGATGAGTGACAGCTTTGTCTCTTCTTCTGGAGGTTTTTTAGCACCGTTATGGATTGTAGCCGAAAACTGTAAGGCTTTGTGCAAGCTTATGATTAACACAATTATGATAATCTGGCATGCAAAGCTGATCACTGTATTTTTAGGACTGCACAGCGCAGCTACCAAACAATAAATCCCAACTGGCTAATTGAGTACATGCTCATTAAAACCCTCTCCAGAGGGATCCATCTATCAAATCTCTGTGACACTCATGAGGCAACTATTACGACTACGTTTGTGCTTTCCTTCATGTGTATTGTGCATTCCTTTTCCGCAAAGGGCTTTGGAGGATGACCAACTGTGACTCCCACAGGCGGTTGTCTCAACTTTCAAACTTTACGCAGTGAATGTTGTTATAATGATCTCTAAATATTTATAGAACCGAGGAGTGAATAGAATAGTACCAACTTCCGAGCATTGAAAACAGTCAGTCAGTCTTGTTGAAGATTAATGTGTCAGGGCCCTGCTGAATCGTTTTTAGGCAAATGCTCGTCAAGAAAAGCAAATGGAACCTAGAGAGGGTATCCGAAATTTCTTGGATACGTTATGACGTTATCCCCTTTACATGTTTAGAAGAGTGATGAATGGGAGTCGGGGTTATACTAAGAAAGGCAGATGCCTCACAGCGATGGAATGTTTCGAACTGGGGAGCTACTCAGATCCCAAGGGAATCCAAGTCTGGTGGGGGATTCCACCTCCAAAACCTCGTCTGGTAACTCATCTATCCAAGTACTTCTGGCATTCCGCACTGCAGAAAGTCGTGGTCCAAGCGTGCTGATCTACTCGATTCCATAATGTAGACCGTCTGTCAGAGAGAAGGGCCTGTTTGCTTAGTCGTTAAATTTTTGTCTGCCTACTACTGGAGACGGAGAGAGGAGTGTGAGAAATATACCCAGAGAGTGGCTTAATTTGTGTGCACAAAGGCACTGATATAGGCTAAGGCATCGGCTGTGAGTGCAGCGCGGATCAATTCCTACCTACTTACCAAAGACAGCAACAACACATGCTTCCTGGTCATGCTTACGTCGAGAGGCACTGGTGAAAAAAAATGACCTTGTTCAGACGAATATTGTCAGTGGGTTCTGTCGTGCAATGGCCCTCGCGACTCAGGAGTCAAAGTGATTCCAACGGACATCTGACTTCAACATGAAGTACAATCTCCACCGTGCACTATGAAAATATAATACCATTCACACATTCATAACCCTTCCAAGTGAGTCGTAGTTCATATACTCTCTCGCCGGATGTTTTTAACCATAGCTTTCGTGAAAGAGTCACGAGGAGCACGCGGCCATCTCAGGGCAGCGTACCCGTGTCTGCAGGAGGACAATCCCCCTACAGTCTGTCCCACAGATCCATCAAGCTGTGTACCTCGCTGAACAAACAGAACAAAAGAAAACTTTCCCATGCAGAGCCTGCTCATATGCCCCAATTCGCGAGCTTCCAGTAAAATTCTTTCCACTTTCGTCTCCTCCAAGGCAATCATCTCTGATATTCAATCCCGTCTCTGCTCCACAAACATGCAGTGATCTTTTCTGCCAACGACTTCAGAGCCTGCATCGCCAGCGCGGTCTGCAAGGAATGTGACCAGAAGAAACAAAACCCAGCTATCGCAGGCTGCACATCAACACAGCCCTCCATAGCCCGCAGCTCCATCCTCCTCCAAAGCCGACCTCAAAACATTAAAATGGAATATTCTGTCGCAAATTCCCTGTTTTTTCATGGATGAAATCGCCAAACTTCTACAAGGAAAAAAAAAAAAAAGATAGATGAATTCGCCAAATGTGGATGATATAAATGGATGAAAGTACATATGAGGATGATTCTATCCAAATTTTCAATGGATGAACAGAATATATAGCTATTTCTTGTAGAACTTAATAGCCACTAGTGGTATTTTTAAAATTTTAAGAAACAATTTGACTGCTTTTGAAGCTCTTGTCACGCATTCACTGCACGCTCGTCTCTCTCGCTCTGGCAATCACGTGAGATTCACACCGCAGACAGAACACTGCGCACTCTTGATGACCGTGGTTCCCGGTTCAATTCCACACAAGCCTATTTTCATACATAATACACTGCACAACACTAGGTGACCGTCCCCTCCTCATCAAGAGCACTAACTGATTAATAAAATTAGACTGACCCCATTATACCATGTGCAGCAGACAGCGTACACTTCAAATTGGAGCTATGGTGGACGAACAAAGCATATGTAGATTTGAACCCTGCACCATCTGCTCAGCTTACAAAAATAGGAAGAAAAAGAAGATGAGGATGAAGATGAAGGAGAAGGAGAGAAGCTGGAGTCTGTCGCAAAAAGTTGACCAGAGACTGGACAGTGGAGAGTGGGATGATGAAGGCAGGGGTCCATGGAGATGAGTGGTAATAGTAATAACGTCGCGGCAATGGAGCATTGAAGGCTGGAGGTGTGCTGGTGAACGACTTGGGCTCACACAATTGCATGTTTTGCTTGGAGCTGCAAGGTGCGTTCCTCTATGCAGCGCTTTTATGGCAATCGGGAGTCAAACTGGTCACTGGAGGCTCGTCCGAGGGCGTGGGGGTACTGGGAATGGTCTTGTCCCTGACAAGATCCTGTACAGTGTGGATCAATCTGCAAATCCGCCACCGCCACTGTTTTCCCTTGTGATATGTGGGAGGAGGTGGGATGATAAATTAAAGGCTCGAAAGTGGAGGTTACACTGTTCAACTAATCAGGAATGCGGGCCCTGTCTTCATCATAACGAACTTGTGGGTTTTACCTGGGGCTGTCGATCCTCTGGGAATGAGGACAGCCACTAACTGTGCAAGCAGGATGTTACCGTTTTTCTCGGTGGGGGGGGGTAAGGCTACAGCTACGGCAAAGTATAATAAGTCCTTCCTTTTTGGGCCCAAGCACAATGCAAGATAAGACAGTAAAAGGGTCAATAAAAAGGCGAGTGCTTATCTCGGATTTGAAAATGGCAAGTTGCAGCAGTCTCACGGTACAATGTGATAAGTCAGGGTTCCGTTTTCGAAGTGCTTTTATTAGTCTATGAACGAATTATTGATATAGCTTCGTTTGGTGACTAGTGAAAATTGTTGTCCCCTTTATGATTTCAAAGTTTATTGCTATCGACAAATAGCTGCGCTTGAACTGTTGAAGCTAAACTGAAGTCCAAATGACAATTCGGAACGCTGGTCTGTTGGAGAGTCTCCAGTCTCAGCGGGCTATGATATGTACAGTGCTGTTGATACCTATGCGACAAAATTGTACTAATGGCCGGGTAGAGACTAGAGAGAGCCTGTTTGGGACACCCATCAAGGCATCATCTAGGAGATCAGTTGCTCATATTCTCTCAACAGGAACGTGGGCTTCTCTTGCTGGAGATATGCTTTTAGCTGTGACTCGTAGCTGAGTCTCCAGGGCTCTCAAGCCCTTGAAGGGCAGGTAATATTCTTGTTTCCTGGGTTCACCGTCGGGTGGGTAGGCCCAATTCTTCCAGCTTGACAATTCATTCATTGCAACAAACACACGAAGTCTCTTTGACCACATTCAAAAACCCAATTTGGCGTAACTTGGTCTGCTGTGTGAGTTTGTGGCAATCAGTTGGGAGGCATTGGAACCGAACGGAGAGACAGGGTTGTCAAAGAGAGATGGCATGGCCATAATGGCCACAAATCCGTAGGGCTCGGGAAGAGCAAGGCGGCAACTTCGAACTGACACAAGGCGTAAATGAGGCTATAGAGCTTGTAGAAAGCCCTGGTTGCCGTTACCACGCCGCCCTAAAGGGCCTTCAATTATCCCTTTATGAAGCTCAGCCATTGAGGGAGAGTACAGTGGAAGAAAGTACCCATGATGATTATACTGGTTATTATGGCATCATGGGAGACCATAGATTTGCTGCAGAGGCCAGTGCAAGCACGCTTGCTTTCCAACTGTATGGAACCTGGCCTGTTGAGCAAGAAACAAGTGGAAGACAAAATCCAACAACCTCATCATTGTTGTTTTCTTCACTTGAGGGGGTTCCAACATCTTCCCAATGATTTGGAAGCTGTTTGTTCTTGTAATGGATGTATGATTGTGATTTAACATACAAAGAACATCTTTGATCAGTTTTGTTATAACATACAAATATATAGCCTAGCATATTCACTTCCACTCGCTGAAAATCTGGTGCAGGTGCATATGAGTGTTGTGAGGATATTTGATTCAGCGGCGGATCCCAACATATATATATGGGAGGTTGGGTAGCGAGTGAGCATGCTCACATGAGCACAAGGGCATATTCCCCGTATTCCCAAGAAATTTCTGGAAAAATTTCACCGCGAAATGAAACTGACGAAATTAACAACTATGCGAAACTAACACATAAAGAACAAGTAGCCCCTATACCTGATGAACATGTTACCCTACATGCGTGGCTTTTTCTCCATAAGAGGCGGGAGAGTGGGTGGTGAAGCTTCCCCTCGAAAAAAAAAAAAAAAAAAATCTCTCATGGGTAATTTTGCACTGCGAAATTCCGCCTATGAAGCAATCACATTGTGGCTAAAAAGATGAATAGGTCACTTTGCAAGCCCCCACCCATTCTTTTTGGATGTAGGATTTTTGGGTGATGGGATTTCTCAATGCAAAACCCACCACTTGCTTAGTTTGTGCCCATATCACCAAGTTTTCTCACTGTGAAATTCACCGCTGCTTAGTTTGTGCCCATATCACCAAGTATTTCCAAGAAAACAAAAATTCTCTATGCGAAATTCACTCCCGCCACTACAGGTTTAGGGTTTTTGGCTACACTACTGAAGGTTTCACCTCGCTGTATTGGCGCAAATGTACTACAAATGCACCGGTCCTCTATACCCGCTTATGGTTTAATTCCGTTTTGAAAACATATAACTCCTATGACCGAGGTTAAAAAACATAACACTCCGTGGGTTGTGCTCACACAAGCATGAGCGTGCTCACGGGAGCATGCACACGCTCTGCTCACAAGATACCAACCCCCATATATGTGGATCTGCCGGAGGTCAAAAAATCAAATATCCGCCTCCGATAAGAACCGCCGGATATGAAGAGATGGAATAACTGGATACGGTTGAGAACCCGTAGTTTTTTTTTTTTTTTTTTTTTTGGATTTGAATTGGAACTATTGGTCCAAAAGAAGCAGGTTATATGAACCCATATATCCGGCATTTAAAACCGGAGGTTATAATAGCCGGTTATTCCGTTCACTCGAGATAAACGAGGTGGGGTGTAGTCATGAGCTGGCCCTATCTTCAATTCAATTCTACTCATCACGTTGTGAAGGGCGGCGTTGGATTTATGATAAGGCGGCGTTTGTGGATATTCTATGTTCTACCCTAATAATTATAACTATTTTTTCAGTAGTGTTTTTAATATATTAGATTTTTAATTTTTGGGTTATTTTAGTTTATTAAAATAAACTGATTTGTTTGATAACCGGAGGCCATCCGCATAGGGGTAATTTTTGTATTTGTTGCCAACCGGCAGGATATCAAAAACGGGACAGCTCCAAAACCCCGGAAACCAGAGGTATGAACATAAAGTTAAAGTTAAACATCTGTAACCGGGTGGCATAAATTAAATAACCGCACAACACTAGTGCATATCGCGTCCAACTGTTTCAGTGCAGCAGACTTATATGCACATTACCTAAAGTATCAAAAAATAAGAGTCGCAAATAGATACGTTGAGTTGCATAGGTCCATAGCGCAATGGAATACAATCATGCTGGTTGACGATAGCAACTGCAAATGCACTAGTATTCAACGTTAAGATCAAACATGCCACTCTCTGCTGGTGGACTGAAATAGCGGTATGTAGATGTTGGTCGTCGATAAGAACCGGAATATCAACATGTTCACTTCACCTCTTCGATTCATGTATCCTTTGGAAATAGCATAAAGCGCCACAAGACAGACGTGATTCTTCAACTATGCACTACCGTATAAAGCATATTGTTATTTTCCTCTTTCATTTCTTTCGTAGTCACATTTTCGCAGAAGAATTGAAAATGAGGTTGATCAAAATCTTTCGAACAATAACCTAACATCCCTTTCCAAGTGTGCAAGTGATCTTGTTTGAGTTTTTTACATGTGTGGCTAGGTGGCGGACATTTTTTGCGATTGAAAGAGGTGGAGCAAAGCGTTATACAGACAAACAAACTGATCCAATCCTACTTGGGTTGAGACAAAAACCTTGTCATGCATTTGTCTTGAACTTCTGCAAATGTTCGAACATACCGAATTCGACATATTGTCCACCAACTCCAATCATGCAAGATAGCTCAAATATAATTTGCCCTTCCTTGTTTGCTCCACGTTCCTTCTTTGGATGACCCCTACGCTTCTCCTCACACCCCTACCTGAATCGCCCCTAGGATTAACGAGGCGTTACTAGCCTAGATAGAATATTCTATAGGGGCACCCCCACATAATGGCACCTTGCTAAGGGGCGCAAAAAAGAAGTCCCTTCACAAGGGGCGCCCCTAACTAACACCTTTGTCTTTTCCTATAGTGAGGCCCATAGCCTTACACAATGCTATTGATTTCCATCCAAACTAAGTTAGATTTTACGAAATGGAATGATGTTGGACATCTTCATCTAAAACTCATATTAATTATCATTTACTATGTCATGGGCCCACATGGCAATTGGAGCCAAGACTTTAGAGGGGTGAATGGAAAGGTGTCCATGAAACCACCTTTTCTCATTTTTAAGGGGTGATTCTCTTTTGGGGGCGGTTGGTTGGGGGCGGTTGGGAGTGCCCATGGAACCAGGAACTTAATCGACCCTCCCTCTCTTCCCGCGCTCCATGTTTGGCTATAGCCAGGCCAAGCGCTTGTTCATATGGCATTCTCTCCTCATTAACGCTTCACCCTCCTCTAGTCTTGCGCTCACTCTTTGGCTATAGCTTAGCCAAATGAGCTCACCACACCTCTACAATGGCCTCTTTCCATTCTAGAACTTTTGTAGCCAACTTTTTACATGCATTTCATGTGGGCTCCATATGCAATTGTCACATTAATAGGGGATGCAATTGCCATATGGAGCCGCATGCAATAGCCATACTCCTTGAAACAACCTCTTCGATGTCCGGCCCTGCTTAGGTGATTTTGAAGGACTTGGGTACATATTTGATCAGTTGTTTGGAAACAATTAAAAAACTATACTGAGACATTGTTTTGATAGTATCAAATTACAAGGGCCTAATTTTGTGAGCAAACGCTTCAGGATGATTATCTTTCTAAAATCTAAAAAATAAAATTATAACATGTGCGGGTCACACAAAAGTTATTAGGGCTTGACCAGCAAAGCCTCACGAAACAGACGCAGAACCGTGAACTAGGTGGGTCTTTTGCTGAGGCAATAATACCAGCAAGCAGGCAACTTGTCACTTAACGGAGGCACACCAACTGGCGTGGTTATCAGTAGCAGCTTCACTTCCACCATAGCCTAGAAACGCCATGTGCACTCTTCCCCAGGCAGAGTCGAGGAGGGACTACCAGTCCATCAGACAATCTGATCGTTGGCCAACCAAATTTGACGATATATCGAAGGTGCGATTATCGGGGTCAATAAATGGGCAGTAGATGTCGTGGGAGAGAGGATGAATTTAAGCGGGGACGAGGCCTTGAAGAGCCTCATGGTGCTGCTAGGGACGCAGTAAGGCAGCCGAAAAAATAGCACGCGTCATTTTGAAATTGGCGCCCTTCTTTTTGGCACTGTTAGGCATGCTCTTAGATGACCATACATTCTTCCAATTTAAGTGAGTTCTGTTTTCTGAAGTAATTGGGATGTTTGCATAATCTTTCATTGTTTTCTTTCATTTGTTTTCATTCAAAGTGTTGATTATTTTTAATAATATGATGTAAATTAAATTTGTTAGCTCAATTTATCTTTTAGCAAATCTTCTGAAATTAGAGTGAATTTGCATCTCATTTTTCCTTGGAAACCCATTTGGAAACCTAGATACACATGTCATATCACGTCACGTCGAGTTAGAACTGACAGTGACACGACCTACATCATGTCTGTTTTTTTATAATAAAAATAAATATATATGAAAGATTTAAAAAAATGTCACATCAATAACCACATCACATTGACTGACACAATGACATCTTACACCCTAAAAGACGATGCGACCCGTGTCAAGTCGCATTGTTTTTTTACTTAGCTGTAACATGGGTAGGATGGAATCTGATGGAGGTGGCCCCCGAAGCAAAATTGTAGCTTACATTATCAGCTATTGAATGTACCAAATCCCCTGCCATTTGGATTACTATAGCGCCGATGAGGATTTTGGACATGAGTGAAAAATGTAGATTTTGTGTGGTATTCAAGTTTTGAGGTTGTTGACTTCGTGACGTGGGGTAATGAGCGCGTGGGCCAGACACGTGGACAATTCACTCTATGCTACATCCCTTGAGCCAAACTTGGAAATTCCAAGTGTGAATTGGTGCATCTCTTTGTATTCTTATGGCTTCTATTCACCGTTGAATTTTCTTTTTCCTACAAAATTTATGTTGCTCACTGCATTCCAAGCAAAAGTCTTGTTCTTTTTCCCAACGTAACCCCTAAGCAGTTACATACAAAGGGGCATTAATGAAAATAGGTCATTACATGCTGAAATTTGGACACAATGTTCTGCATTTGGTAGGCAACAATTGATCAAAAGTTGGAGGGGAACCCACAACTAGAACATAGAGAAAATTGGTGGTCAAACCAAGTTTTTCCATGAATTTTTGTATGAGCCTAGAAATTGGGGGGTCACTCCCACATTATTATCTGCTCATTCCAACGGTGGAATGACATATGAATTTTTAACCACCTATATGATGTAGTTACTGACAACATTGTACGGTTCATCCGCATGGATGAACTTTGACAACACTCTTGTCAGGTCATGTCAGGTTTTTCTAAAAAATCGCCAAAAAAAACTCTCGTCCTTTAGAGGTTAACAACGCCACAATTAATTAAAAAATTAAAAAATAATTGCGACTGCCATATATTCAAAGTTGCATCTAATTAAATTTTAAAAAAATAGATGTGACCGCCTGTATTGGCAGTCGCGTAATGTTTTAAGAAAAATATGTACGAGCGTTAAAATTTGACAGTCCCACAAAAATTTTAAGAAAAATATGTGCGACCGATGAAATTTGACAGTCGCATGCTATTTCTTTTATTTGATATATGGGACTGCCAAAATCCGGCAATCATAATTTATTTATTTTTTAGTACGTGTAACTACCACAACTCGGCGGGCAACATATAATTTGTTTTGAAAAAAATATGTGCGATCTGCAAATTCAGCGGTCACATGTAAATTATTTTTGAAAAATAAGTACGACCGCCAAAAATTCAGAGGTCACTTATAATTTAAGTTTTCAAAAATTAGTGCGACCGCCAATTCTAGCGATCGCACATATTATTTTTTATTATTTTAAAAAAAACTACATGCTACCGCCAGCCTTGTTGGTCGAACCAATTTTTAAAGAAATAGAACTTTTCTTTTCTTTTCCGAAAATGGGTACGATCACCAATTATGGCGGTCGTACCTCTTCATAGAATAAAACATTACATGCATCCGCCAATCTTGGCGGTCGTACCAGCTTATGAGAAAAAAATGGTTTTTATTATTGAAAGTGGATGCGACGACCGATTACGGCGGTCGCATCTATTAAGAAAATAAAAACTTATATGCAACTTCCAGCATTGGCAGTCACACTCACTTTTAGAAAAAATAAAAATAAAAATATTGTTTTCCATATTTTGCTCGACTACCAGTATCTGTCATAAACACCCAAAAAATCAAATCGGCGAAAGGCCAGCGGACGCTTAAGCGGGTGTCCGAATAGAAGTAGCAGCCTCCATTCTAGGCCAAGTTGTAAATGGCATGGGCCCCACTTGGGTGCCACATGCCGCAATGTGGGCACATAGCTTTGGAAACTTCTAAAGTCCAGAACGTTCTATAGGGGGTCCCCTAAAACGTATCCGCCTAGCCGCTTACCATTTTAGCGTGAGCTGGAGAGGGCCAGGTTGTACGAGGAGGACTGTACCAGAGCATATGGGAGGTTGTAACAGAGACACGGAGTGTAGTAGAGCCAGAGGCAGGGGACCGTGACCATGGAGGCAATGAAAGCAAAAGCCCTTATTATCCGCGTTGGGGTAGAGGTTGGCTGCAGCAGGCGGTAGTAGGGCTGGTTCCGTATCAAATTAGTTATCATTTCATTGGTAGTAAGTTCTTGGTGTGCTTGGTGACAAGGCTTGGACACAAAAATGAAAGTTATTATATTCATTGCAGCAAGTCGTGACAATAGATGGGTATGGCGGTCAAAATTATTTTCTTGAAAAAACATTACCTACGACCGCTAGCCTTGGCAGTCGCACCAAAAAAAAAAAAAAAAAAAAAAAAAAAAAAAACTTCCCAATTATGGCAGTCTCACAAATTAAGAAAATAAAAGTACAGGCCACTGCCATAATTGGCTGTTGCACTTATTTAAGAAAATAAAAAATTATATGCGACAGGCAATTATGGCGATAGTATAAATTTTTAAAAAAAATACATGCGATCACTATAATTGGACGTCACACCTATGAAAACATAAAAAATATAAATTATTGCAGCACATCCAAAATATTGGAATTCAAGCAACCACAAATATTTGGCGGCCTCATACAATTAAGAAAATTTTAATAGTTGTGACTGCCAAATTTCGGCGATCGTAGCTAATTACAAATATAAATTTTTTGAAGCGACTACTAAACTTCAGCCCTCGTAAATAATTTTATATTTAAAGATATCATTAAAATGCCTTTAGTGCTAGTTAGATCCACGTGTGCAGCCCATGGTCCACCTCGATATCTAGGATAAAAACATACTAATAAAAGTTAAATATAAAATAATTTTCAAGAGATAATTTCTATTTTGGACGTGACGCGACGTACGTTTGGACGTGACTTCCGATGTTACGCTTACGTACTAGCGCCACATCACGTCCATTGTGCAACCCTGTCTGAAAAGACATTTGGAGGAAAGATTAGTCTTCCAATATCAGGGCCTTCATGGAAGACTGTCAATCATATCATCAATGTCTTTACAAGTGACCCTCTTTGCCCTATATGAAAAATTTGGAACAATGTCTCTGGCTATTTGTCTGACGCGGCTTGGAGGCTTGTCGTGAAATTCTATGCCAAATGGAAGGTAAGGTGGCTATTGAAAAAAACATCGGGGTTATTCTTCTTAATATGCATAGTCAAATCCCTTGGCACTCTATTGCGCTTCATTTCGTGCCTAAACTGTCTAGAATAGTTTGTCTAGGCATAGTTTGTCTTCTATGCATGCGGCATGAATTTGCAAAAATATGTTTCCTCTTCTGTGGCACCACCTCTCTTTACTCGCTTACATCTTTTCCTTAGTGCACTCTTGCAAGAGCTTCCGTTTATGTATACAAAGCCGTAGGGAGACATTTATTTGGGATGGAGGGGAATACAAAGTTTTTAAAAAGTGTACTTGTTCCATTCGAGGCAGGATCCTTGTTTGGCACATCCCCAACTAGAACACAACCCCGGGCTATTAATCATGGGTCACCATAGCTGGTTGATATTTATGATTTTACCTATAAATAAGTTGTCATAACCATGGTACTTTTGTATGTAAGACTTTGTAGACAATATTATATTGTTTTTTGATGCATGTCTCATCCCAATATCTGACGTGTGTTTTTGTTTTTTTCTTCTATAAGACACTACTTTTTGACATCGGAAGGAGGGTCATTTCTTCTGGATTTTTAGGATTTTTCCTAGTTCCCCGTGATAATTCCATCTTACCTTTCCACATGAGCTACACTGACCTCTCGATAATCCTATCAACTATTTCTTCTAGAACCTTTGCTAGATATGCACATATGGAGGCTACAGTGTGTTTGGACGATATAGTCAGTGTTTCTAACTAACGATAGTGTGACGGATAGCTTCTCTTGAATAATGTGCATTCACTTCGTTTTGAGACCGGCCTCATGTATTCCTCATTTCAGACTTCAATTTCTTTTGTTTGTCCACAACACTTTTTAAGGTTCCTGTGTGGATGGCAATATTCAAATTATTATGTTCAAGTATGTTAAACATCGCATTATTGAACAACGCATCCATTTCAAGTCACATTAAAATTTTTCCTTGGAGTTGGTTTAGTTCTTGTCGGTTTGCATGGATAGTTAATCTTCCCGGAAATATGACTGCTTACTAATTGAACCTCCGTATATGTGGGTCTCATATCTGCGGGTATAGGTCTACAGTTGTCATCTTTCCGTGCCCTGAACCCGAATCCAACACAACTCTATACGACTGAGAATGCTCAAATCTGCTTACATTAGCATGCCCATTTATTAGCATTCCACAGGTTTGCAGCTTGCTCGCTTAGTGTGCTCTACATGGTTTTAGCATCCACATCTGTGATGCATTTAGGCCTCTCTGAGGTTATATTTCCTTGGAATATACTTTAGGTCGTCGTCGTTGAAAATTTAAAATAAAATAAAAAATAAAAATATGCATGCAGGTAAAATGGGCTGATCCTTTGTCAATATAGAGAGATCTATCCAACATTTAACCCAGTGATACCTCACTAGTGTTGTGGGGTTCAAACTACATATTGGATGATATAAAAGATGTGCATTTTCCACCGGAAGTTTATATCTAGACTTAAGGGTCAACTGACACCATAATTTACGTTTGCTTTGGCAACAAGTCCACATTTTGTTTTTCAATCCATAATAGAAAAACCCGTAAAATGACATCAGTCACATTTTTCTATTTTTTTTTTTTTCCTTGGTTACATTTATCCCATGGTTTTGTTGTAACCAAAGATGTGTTATTTGGGTAAGATACAACATAATCAAAATAGTTGTGGCACTCCTCCTCGGGGATGAGCCAATAAAATAATAAAGTATAGAATAGTTAATTGTAATCTAGATTCTTGGACATTCAAATAATTTTGAACTTATTAGTATCTTTTAATCATTAAATATTTACTTTCATTGAACAATAGTTTTGTCGTGCACCTAAGCATAGTGCCACAACATACATCGTTGTCTACCACACAATCTAAGCACACAATCCTAGAAAGCTATACCACCTATCCCCATGTCCCAAGTGAGGCTCGACACCTCACTTGGCATGTGAGACCCAATGAAGTCCCAACACACAAAATATAAATATAAATATCTAAAATGTCCTAGTTAACTAGAAGTAGGTAATTCTAAATAACCATGACTAAAACCATGACAGCTGTCGTACACCTAAGCATCGTGCCACAATATACATCGCTATCCACCACACAATCTAAGCACACAATCCTAGAAAGCTATACCACAATCGTCCCCCTAGCTGGTGATTAGATCCTTCTAACACCAGATAGCTGACAAGTATCCATCCCAATAATATCATCGCTTGGTCATCAATCGCCCAAGTCCCAGTATCTGAAGTCAATAGATCAAGAGGCGCAAAAGTAGCCCCATCGTTACTTGCCTTCCTGCAATCCATGGCTTCAATTGGGTGTCCATGGCATTGAACTCCCGTTAGCTAGACCTTGGATCACTTGTCAACCTTGCCACTGTCATGCCCCACTACCTCTGTCCAAAGCATCGTGGACACAACCATTCTCCATTAGGAACCTCCTCAAGTGGCGGTATCAAGCATCCCATGTGTCACCCCCTTGAGCATTTGTCACACACCAACATGGTCGCGGCACTACCAGCATGTCCACATAACATGCAATGCAACCCTACAAGTACCACTGCAAGGTTGGGATCCATCCTCCCATCCACATGTGGAAGGTGACATGACGCACAATTGCGCACATGGTCCTTCCATACCATGCCATCTCGACCCTCCAGAATCAATACTCCTGAAGGCAACACTTCCCAGACCCTTAGAATCACACGACCTGCTGTGATATCCAAGGTCGTAGGCGTTGTCTGCTGCAGATACACAAAGTCCTCAGGATGGAAACGCCGAACACCTGGCCGATATCCTCCTCCATGTATAGTGGCGTACCTCAATGTGTCTCGGTGTTGGGCAATAGCAAGATTCTCAAAAGCCTTAGGCATGACTCTATTGAACAACTCTGTCCGTTGGGCATATGCTTGTGTCCACACATCCGGATCATCAAGGTTGAGGACTACTGCAGTCTCCCTGTGAATAGATGCAGGCAAATCTGGCTCTCGGCCAAAGAAAAGGAAATAAGGCGAGAACGAGGCAAGTGATGCTTGCTTGTTAAACCTGTAACCCATGGCCAACCAAGGTAGCTGAAGGTCCCAATCTCCCAAGTGTCCCTTCTGCAAGTCATACTTGCGCAAGCCTCGTTTGACTGTTTGCACAACCTTCTCGGCCAAGCCATCAGCCTCGGGATGATCCCGAGAAGTAGTGCGGTGATCTATCAAGGCTTGGTCATACAAAGCTTGAAATTCCACCAAGAACTCTCTCCCCTGGTCAGTGAGTACCTCGGCTGGAGCACCAAATTGGCTAAGCACTCGATCTAAGAATGCATACGCAGCCCCCTCACTTGCCTTGTCAGGCAATGCCACCAGTTCAATCCATTTGAAGAAATGTTCTACCATCACCAGCACATACTTGTTATGGCGAATTGTTAGTTGCAATGGGCCTACGAAGTCAAGACTCCAACGATAGCCCAAACCCATAATGGGTAAATGATGCAATTGTGGAGTAGGTGCATTGAAAGAAGCCTGCACTCTATCACACAACATGCACCTTGCCACTAACTGTTGCACATCCGTGTGCGTGCCCCACCACCAATATTATCCTTGCAGCAAACTATAAGTGCGCCGCACCCCAAAATATCCCAACTCCTCATGGGCATGGCATACCAATCGCGCTCGTTGTGTTAGATGAGGCACAATCCTCACTCGTCCATCCTCCCATACTCGGAGTAGGTGAGTCCCCTCCCACTTGAATCTCTTGGCTCGTTGTAGGATCCGATCTCTCTCATTAGCAGTCACACTGGCTGCTATCTCTCTAGTACCAAGGTAGGCCAACACTGCTGCATCTTCATGCATATCCTTAGCACCACCAAGCTCCTCATTGATCTCTGGATCGTCATGCACACTATCTCCATGACCAATCACATGGGATGGACCAGCTTGAGCTCCCATTGCTAGAATGCACAAAAAGGCAGATGCATGTCATCCTGGCACCATCTCCTCATCTGTCTCATCATGCCACCGAGCTCCAGTATCATCATGTTCGCTCGTGCATGGATTACGATTCAACCCATCTGCATCCCGATTGACTACACCGGCTCGATGTACCACCTAGAAGTTGTACTCTTGAAGCATAAGTGCCCACCGTGCAAGCTTCCCTGTAAGCTTGTCTGACTCCATCAACCACTTCAATGGTTGGTGATCCGTGACAAGGGTGAAGAGATTGTCATAGAGGTAGCATCTAAAATGTGTCACTGCCCATACTGCAGCTAGACACTCCCCTTCATAGGAATTATATTTCGCCTCGGCATCATTGTTCGAGTGGCTAGCATATGCCACTACGAACTCTCTTCCATCATATTCCACCTGTGTGAGCACTGCTCCAATCCCCAGCATACTCCAATCCATATGTAGCTAGAAAGACCGCCCCCAAATAGGCCGCATCAGAATAGGCGCAGAAGTCAATCGAGCCTTGAGTTCCTCAAAGGCTTTCTCCTGCTCCTTCTCCCACTGTCACTCCTGATCCACATTGGTCAACTTGGCAAGAGCCTTTGCAATGCTGCTAAATCCCTTGACAAACCGTCGATAGTAGTTTGCCAACCCCATGAAAGCACGAACTCTGCTAACATCGATGGGGCGTGGAATGCGTGCAATGGCCTCCACCTTCGTCTTTTGAACACCCAATCCTCCAGGGTATATCATGTGGCCTAGATACTCAATCTGGTTATGGAAAAACTTGCACTTCCCAGGGTGCAATTTCAACCCATGCGCTCTCAAGCGCTCAAACACCATCTGAAGGTGTCTCTCGTGCTACTCAATCGTAGCACTAAAGATGATGATGTCATCAATGTAGCACCGAACGAAGTCTAGCCCCGCAAGAATCCTATCCATGACCCTCTGAAACTCTGCAGGAGCAATCTTCAACCCAAACAGTAGGAACCGCCATTGGTACAAGCAATCCTTCCCATGTTGGTCAATCCCCCAGAATATCGTCTTTTGCTTGTCAACCTCTTTGATTAGCAACTGGTGGTAACCGGATTACAAGTCCAATGTGCTAAACACATTTGCATGCCCAATGGCATCAAAGTTCTCCTCAGGAGTTGACATGGTATATCTATCGGACTTAGTCTGACGGTTCACAGGACGGTAGTCCCCACATATGCTCCTTTCTGTCCAATCGCCATAGATATCTTTCTTAGCTGGCATCACAGTTGCCGAGGCGTACTCCCCGCCTGACAACTCCACCAATCCAGATTCAAACAACTTCATAGTCTGTGACTGGATCAAAGACCTCTCCATATCACTATACTTGTAGGGCCTTCGAAAAATTGGCACGTCACTTGCCAAATCAATACGAATCTCCTGGCCCTTCAAACTCCCCAAATCCTTCAAGCCGAAGGCAAAGCAATTTCTATAAGCCCTTATAAATCGCTAGATCCTCCGCCTCTCTCCTCCGGTGACTGTAGGTCCAACATCTGATTCCCAGTTGTCTTCAGTGACTGCAACCTTGGGTACACCAGGTTTGGAAATAGGAGACGCATCCTTTGGTTGCTAGATAGCAACCTCTTGGGCTTTATCCGCCCACCCTGACCGTGGCGTAGCCTCCACTTGCTCCGCCATAGCCACCTTGAGAACATCCTCTGGGGGAAGAAACATTCTCAACCTCTTCAAAAACATTGGTCACCTTGGCCTCCAACTGATCCTCAGTGTATGGCTCTCCCCACTCCTCATACTATTGCTTGAGAGATCCAATGAGACTCTCTTTGTGCACCTCATCCCACATTTGCCATGGGTGTTTGTACCCCATGATCCTATGCTCGCCCCCACTCACTGCCTCCACCGTCCCGGTTGGCAGAGATGGTGTAATATCCAATGGAAGTACAGAAGTAGCCACCAATGCTTGCAATCTCCGTTGCTCAGCCATGCACAAGCCAATGACTCATGTCAAACAATCGAGATCCATGGCCTGCCCCAACACCTGACGTCGTGATGCCTCTGACAGAGCTGGAAGAGTACTGCCTGTAGAAAATCCCATTGCCCGTTCTCGCTCATCCACATTGGGCTCCACTAATTGCTGTAGCACACCGTCCCAAATCAACCCAGGACCATTGTCTCGAAAAACATGAGACGAGGGAAAGCTTATGAGCGTAGGCAAGGCTGCATGTGGTTGCCCCACTCGATTTACTACTGCTAGAGGTGGACGGTCATCATGTTGCACCCTCTGTGGTTGCCTCCCTTGGTCCAAAATGCCCTCAACTATGAGATTGGGTGGCCGTTGAATGGAATCGTATGCTCTCTTGAGCAGCTCTGGTGGTGCAAGATTGGTCCACCACAATCGAGGTTAATGCGCTCGTGATCCCACCGCTGCTGCATCCAATAGCACCGCCGATCCAATCCAAAACCGCACCTGATGCTTACTGGCTATAACCCTGGCCCGAGAGTCCCCTATAAGAGGAACATTCTCCAAGATATAGGCTAGCACTTGCTTCGTCTACAAATCACGCAACACTTTCAACATCTCCCAAAACAAATGCAATCGCGCATCATGCAAGCCATTCCCATGACCTATGGGATAGTGTCCTTGACAAGACCATCCAGCTATCACCAAGTCAATGGCACCATGCTGGTCCAAATCATCCGCCCCCAGCAAGGTAATGTCTGCTAGCCAAGCCTTTTTGATACCCTTGAATTGCTCAGAGAGGCAACAACTCAGGATACCGGTGTGTGAGCAAGACGATGTGGCACATAGAAATACACCGAGCTATCTCATCCTTCTCCACATACAAGTACTTGCGTACTTTAAACCCTGCTTGCAACACTCTTGCAAGCCCAGTGCTCATGCCTTCAAACATGTCTAGCAAACAAATCCTCGAGTCAAGTGGTTGCCAGATAATGAGCATTGTGTCCAAAATGGAGGTGAGAGAGGCTCATGGAGGCTCAACTACAAGAAGATGAGCCTCCTCCATCCTCACAAAGGGAAAACCTATCCCCATGTCCCAAGTGAGGCTCAACACCTCATTTGGCATGTGAGACCCAATGAAGTCCCAACACACAAAATATAAATATAACTATCTAAAATGTCCTAGTTAACTAGAAGTAGGTAATTCTAGATAACCATGACTAAAACCCTGATAGTTTGGAAGGGAAAACATTCAATGTATATATAGAGGATTTAAGAAAGGCTATAACAAGAAAACACATATCATAGTGAGAGACAAATAAATAAATAAATAAAGGCCCAAATCACAAAAAACAACTTATTGGTAATAACTAGTCATCTTACTAGTAAGTCCAACTAGGAGAAGTTCACCAAGTTATAGCTGCATTTTTTTTTCTTTCAAACCCTAAACATATCCTCTCATTCCCATACATGCTCCAAGCAAGCTAAAAAACAGCTCTAATATAGGATACACAACCACAAGAACATGAACAACGTTTTTTTTTTTGCGAATTTTTGCCAAAATGCTCCATTTGTTTTGGCTCCTACCTCACTTTAGTCTTAGAGGAAATGAAGGCATTTTTTTTCTAGGCACTACAGGAAAAAAAGGGGGGGTTTCCGACGCCGGGGCCACGTCGCGGCGTCGTAAAACAGCCCTTTTCGGGCGGGGTGGGAAAGAACCAAATTTGCGTCGTCCAGGCGTCGCAAGCCCGTCGCCAAAAAAACGTTGCAAATTTGCGACCAATGGGGGTCACAAATGGGATCGTGATTTGCAACGCCCGGGCATCGCAGGGGATAAATAAATTTTATAAATAATAATTAAAAAAAAAACCTACTCTGCATTGTAGAATTAGCACTGTCCGGGGGTCGCAAAGTGCGACGCCCGGACGTCGCAATTTAAGGGGGTACATTTGAGTTTGGGCGGAAAAATTTAAATTTAAACTTGTTGACCATTGACTCCGGTTCTATCTAATGGCGATATGTTCATTATTCTACATATATCATGCAATGCATACTTGAACCTAAGACCTCCACGTTATAACATTTCTAAGACACTGCAGATTAACCAACATACCTACGTCTCATCTATGTATCACCAAAACAATCTTATATATATACATATGAAGATTTCCTTCAAGTTCCCTCTAAGGGGGTCCCTCTTGTGACGCCTGTGAGTTGCAACCTCCACAACCTTAGTGCCCAGCCCCAACCCCAGCCCCAACCCCAGCCGTAGTTGCACCCCCCCACCGCTACGCCCCAAGCGACGCCCTTGTGATGACCTAAGCTAACTACAACACCATTGCGACCCTCTGGCGTCGCAGCATTGGTCGTCCCAGCGCGGGGCACAACCAGCGACGCTTTGGTGAAGTTGAGGGCCGTAAAGCAAAAAAAAAAACAAAAAAAAAAACGAACTCTCATTGTGGTGATGCAGAAGCGTTGGGGCGCCCTCAGTGACGCTTTTGCAACGTCGGGGCGTCGCAAGAAAAAAATCCGTCGCAGCGAGGGCCTTATTTCATCCTTCATGCCACCTTGCAACGGCTGGGCATCGCAATGGTGTCGCAAAAAAACACCGCGGCTCGGCATAGCAGGCTCAGCACCACGCGGGGCGTGGGAGCGCGGCTGACATCGCAAACCCCCCCATTTGTTGTAGTGAGGTTTTCACCAAAATCGGAGAGATGAACAAGAGGTTGTCGCAAAAAAAATCTGTATGATTGCCATCATGGACCTGTTAAAATGTGCCACGTGTTATCTAATGACCTTGGTGAGGTTCTAGCTCATGTGTGTCGCCACCTATGACACTAGATAGAATGCAAATGTGGCTGCTAGCACTACTTTCGAACAATGAAAAAAAAAATGTTGGACACGAGTGCATAGAACATAGTCAACCGGCTACCATTCGTAAAAAATTTACACAGAGCTTCTTAACAAATCATTCAGTTTAAAAAAATTCAATTAATTTAAAATATATATATATGTATAGTTTTTTTAGTTTTTTTTTTTTTTCCCAGGCCGCTGATTTTCTTTCCGTGCCTCAAGGTGGAGGGTGAAAGCGGCCGGGGTGCAGCCAAATCTTTCTTTTTCAGCCCTCCAGCTACATCCCTAGTAAGGCTTCATCATACGAGCGGAGCTCTTCCCCCCTCCATTCCCTTCACTTTTTTTTCACTTATCCTTTCTATTTTTGGTCCTCCCAAAGTTACCAAGGGGCGAAGCTAGACTCAGAAGAAGAGAGAACATGGACGGGTATTTGGATAATATACCATTAGATATTATTAGGTATCCAGTAACGACATGTCTTTTCTAGTGCCGGCAACATTTCGTATTAGGGAACGTTACCAATCTGGTGTCAAAGCAGTCTTTGAAAACTATATCCTGAGGCGCATTTGGGGGATTTCTCGCGGATATGTCCGGACCCAAAGAACGGATCCTATTTGAGACTATATGGGTTAAACCCGGTTTCTCTATATTCACCTCAAGGTGGAGGTCATCTTTAGGGAATTGTGTCACGTGTTTGATCACATGCTTCGCTAAAGATTTGGGTCCACACAATAAGACAATGAAGTCATCCGCATAGCGTACATAATGAAGGCGTACATAGTTCGGATCCTTCTGGTCCACAGAGATTATTCCTTGTTTCACAATTAGCTTGAGATGTTGTCTATTCTCTTTCTCCAAAACGATCGAGTTACCTCCCAGCTCCTACGTTCTCGTTTGCCTCACTATCGGACTTGAACCGATAACCCATATGAACAGATTTTAAGTTTGTTGTGTTTACCATTTACACCAAGTGAGCTTAAATGGCGACTAAATCTAAAGTTGGAGGAATGGATCATTTATGGCTTTTGAAGGGTGGGAAACCAAGGAAAGACCCATGTCAACTTACAATAGTGCCTTTATTTGGTTCACAAATGAATTGATGTATGAAATCGTTGTTTTGCAGATTTCATCACGACCTTCTTTCTCCGTGACTTTTTCAGAAAGTCAAAATTCCGAAATAGATATGACTTCTCAAACTCTGAAGATGCCAATCAAATTATAAATTACAAATTACAAATGACAAGTATGGCGCAACATGAGAAATCAAGGGTTCTTACTTACGGAGTTTACACTTCTTTCCATTTTAATTTATAATTTATTATGATAAGGTTGTGTGAAAGGTCAAAAATTTGTTAACCTGTCATGTGAAAGGCAATTTCTCAAATTTGTCTATCACAGTAAAAGTAAAAAGATTAATCTATCACAAAAAAGGTAGGCCGACATGTCAAAAAACACCACTGCTTGGAAGCTTGATTGAAAAAACTCTCAATGTGCCTTATAATATATTTATGAATTGGAATGTACTGAATTGAAGCTTATGGTAATTTCGCCGAAAAACTCTAATTAGGCCCTCTAAAATAATCACGCACATAAGGGGCACTGCCCGCGCTAGCTCGTTCTAGGGTACGTTTTCAGCCGCCCCCAGGAGTGGGTTGGAGCATTTTGGTTGTAGCCATTTTTTTTGCATTTATTAAAAAAAAAACTTTTGGTCCATGGTTCAACCTGAACTGACTATGGAGAAATGTTTCACAGAAGTACTTTTTGAGATTCCATGTGATTGAGGGCAGTTTCAATCCCCCGAAAACACCTACAAGCAGCTCCAGGCCAAACATGGTCTTTTTCCTTCATTTGAAACACCTAGCAAAAATCGAACAACCCTCCAAATTTGGTTGGTCAAAGCAAAAACTATATGTTCCAAAATACCCAAATAAAACAAATCCCCACTAAGACAATATATTTTAGGGTGAAATGGGCTCAACTTGAGTTAGTGGATGCAAGTGCAAGGTAGGCAGCAATGCGTACGGCTCATTTTTGAGGCTGAATACGGGTAAGGTGAATAGCCTCAACTTCCTGGACAAGGTGATAACTTTCAGGTGTCAAAAAGGAACTATGTAAGCATGAAAGGTCCATTCTGGTACCCACTCTAAGAAGAGAAATTATCAGTTATGTAGCTGGGAATTTTCTATCATTCGACAGCACAGTATGCTGTCACAATTCGGATGGACAAATTGGAGGATGAATGGGACGTGTATTTCATCCCAAATCAACAATCCGTGTTGTGAACATGATGCTTCAATTAGGTAGAGTACACCGTGTATCTTGTATCTTCCAGCTTTGATCTGCAAGTAAAGCAAATTTGTTTTTTCCCATTCCTTTTCAAGAAGTGGCTAGGCTAGTCAGATGTGGCTCCTCCTTGTGAATAGTGGAATCTACTTTAATCCATAATAATCTTAAGAAATTTCATCTATTTATTTTTCTTTTGCTAAAAAATAGAGATGTTACACATCTTTGACTTAGGGCCGTACCATACTAGCGGCACACCAACGACACTGACGTGGATGTTGCAGGCTAGGGATTGTTGGATGATATAGGTGCATGTCACCAAGTGGCAATGAATCGGCTACCAAACTCAGCGACAAAAAATCGGTAGGAGAGACCATCGCACAACGGGGTTGGAGACAAAGGCTTCGCGCTGGCGGGAGAATCGCGTCACAACAAAATGTCTTCCTAAAATTGTGGATTTCCAGGCGACACTAACTGGAAATCCATATTTCACGGTAATGTGACATGTAGGCGCTAGGTGGGAGCCTCTCTGCCGGCAGCCGGCACACTGCCCTCCCTTAAACCAATAGGAGGGTCCAAAATTGAGTGCAACTGCCCCTCTTGCCCATAGTGTGGTACAGCCCTTAGTTCAAGGGAGAGGAGGTGGCACCTGGGAAAGGCGCAATAGGGGCTTAGTAATTTTTGACACTATGTGTAGTCTCCTCTTTAGAACAAGCCTAAAACGACGATGGACTTGCTTTGGCAAAACATAAGAGGAAGGTGAGAGTAAGGGGCGTGACTCAGCACAACACACCAATCGGAGCCTCGACACGGTGTAAACATTTTCTCCCTCGACTTGAACATGTTGCTGCATACATAGCCTCTCTCTTCAAGAGAGCCATTAAAGAGGGCAGCCAATAAAATTAAACTGGTCCTAAATTATTTAAGGAAAATAATGAATCCTTTATTGGTTCATGAATGCCGATTCTAACCAATATAATGTGCCAATAAAAATAAGCACTCTATTTTGGATATTTAGTTCATTTCTGTCTTTTGTGCTCAAGTTTGATTCTTAGTACTAAATCCAGCATTGATGCCCCATACTGAGTTGATTTATCAGGGTTCAACAATAATACATGTTATGCCCCCCAAGTCTGCCACGCACTTGTTTCAGTCAACTGTCAAATGGAGGGCCTGCATTATTTTTAAATTAGTGAAACTTTGGAACTACCTCCACTTCCCAAGCGTTATATTACTCCAACCGTTCAATTAATGCCATATATAATACTGCAAACACCATAAATCGTCTTATTACGCAGGGTCCCACCAATTAGAAATTGTAACGCATCCTATCCATGCTCTGTACTCTCTCTCTATACATATATAGAGGAGTAGTAAATAGCTGCCCACTGGATTTAACATGGGGTAATAATTATGATGCGGCCGCAACATATAACCACTTGGACGAGTTAATGCGGATCAAATTCGAACCTGCGACCCCATCTCCCACATAGTTCGCCTTTAGTTCGTTGGATGAATTTAATGTTAGGATGGTTGGATGATCAAAGCATCGTTCATTCACCCGCGTCATTCGGATGGATGATATATGTTTTTACATTTGCTGTCTTCATTCGTTCCGTTTGCATCCATTTTCAGTAGTTGACGAAAATTGCGGACATTTCTGAGTGCGGGGCGTGATGACCGGAGGATGAACTAACAATAAGTTATATAATACTGTAAATGAAGATATTATTATTAATTCAAACAATATTGAAGTTATCGTTGACACGCACTATATTCAAACTGAACCAAGTGTAGGCGTACTACGAACGTTAATCCACTTATTCATCCGGAAGACGACGATTTGCCGGCCAAGTACGAACGAAAAGGCTTTCACATTCATCTTACTGGAGAGGATGACCTAACCGGGGCTAGTCGTTAGGGGGGGAGGAAAGTTTGAAGAAGGAAGCCGTTACGGTTTCCCCCGCGATGGCGCGGAGCTGGGGCCCGCCCCGCCGCCATGGCTGCCTGCGTGTGCATGCAGCAGCGCGCTTCGCTCGCTGCTGCTCGTCGGCCTCGTCTTGGCGCATTCGGGACGCACTGCCAGAGCTTTCAAGACATTTCACGACATTGATGATTGAAATTTGAGGGGATTGGGAGGTTTGATCCGCATTTAATGTTTGTCTGCAACAGTAGTGCGCGTGTGGCTGCGGAGCTCGGCTTTGCTCGGAATTGTGTAAATGCGAGGCCCGTGCCCGTGTGATCCAATTTGCCGTTTTGGAGAAGGTAGATAGGTGGATTTAGCTTGACTGTGTGCTTATATGTATGCGCTCTCCTTTTAAACTACTTACTCAACTCCAGGCGTGAGTGCAATGCTGAGCTTGAAATTGGCTTAACATTTATTGATCTGCCTGTGATGGTGTGCGTGTGTGTGTGTGCCAGAGCATTGCCCTTCCGCCTTGTCCCTTGCTATCTATATTTTGCTTGCTGATCCGCTCTCCGGTGATCTCGATGAATCTCTCCGATTCTTTCTCCAGTGAGGCGTTGTAGTTGCAGGCTCTTTCCAAGCGAGATCGTAGCTGTGCTTAGGTATTGTTTCTTGTGTTCATTGAGATGTTCTCGTCTCTCCCTCTGTGTAGCTGTCATGATCTAAAATTTGGACAATTTCGGTGCTAGTACTGTGCCTTCATTGTTGTCCGGAAGCAATTCTCTGAATGCAGCATGCGAGGAGGTGACTGGATCTACGTTTTACTGAAAACTTATTTTATCCAGCTACTGTCAAGTGCATGCTGATTTCTGTCACGAATTCTGGCTCGATCCTCGAGCTTGTCCATCGGTAGATAGGCGAGTGCAGCCGATAACTTTACCTCCAAGCCTGTCGGATCGTCCATCACATCCGAAGGAGATCCGGACTCAAGATAGAATACGCGTCTTCATGGAGTACTCCATGACCGCGACCATCGATATAGGAGGCAGGGGACGAAGCCAGGGTGAAGGAGTTGTCCATGTACGTTGTTTCTGAACCCACATTGTCTCAAATGTGTGAATGAGGAGAATGACAGAGTATAATTGTGCTGGGACATCCTATTTTGGAGTTGGCTGCGATGTGTGGGGGGGAACAAAGGAGGGATTCCTGAATTCTGGGGCGCTTAGAGTGTCTAAGCAAAGACCTACATCGCTTGTTTGCTGATCGCTGTACTCTATAGCATACATGTCAGGTACATGACGGTTTTCTGTGTGCCTAGAGGTCGGCCTGCAGACCACTTGCCAGCGGTAGTGCCTGTGCTGTGGATTATCACAATTTCAGAGTTCAATTTGCACGCAAGAATGTGATGTGTCGGTTGATGTATTACTAGTCTTTCTTCTGGAGTGGAGGCTTTCAAGGGATGTTTATGAGAAATGAACCCTAACCCGGTAGTAGGCAGATTTCCCCTCTTGTGAGGCGGGTGTGATGGTCTCTAACCATCCTGTTTGCAGCTTTTAGTCGGATAACAAAAGAAGTGCCTTAACTGCTGTTCACTGACTGCAGACTCAGCAGTTTCGTAGTGCGTCTGCATAATCTTCTCTATGATTCCTCCGTGGTGAATGGACTTTCTGCTGCCAGCTGAAGGAGTCAGCTGCGGGGATATCTCACCATTCTCAATTCCTATGAAGACATGTCAAGAGAAGGATGGCTTATTGGGATGCTTTTGGCAGAATCATGTTGTTGTGAACCTAATTGAGTATGTCAAGTGCTCATTATCAATGGAGAGTGACAGAGGAAGGGGTTAGGGATTGCTTGATAATGGGAAATTGTATAGGAAATGGTGACAGCTATGAACGACACGAATGGGTCAGAAAATGCAGCCAGCATTTGGCCAGGGGTTTGCTGGACAACAACAATACCAATATGCTTGTCTTCAATAGAAAGGACCAAGTTTCTGCAACAATTCAGAGCTCAACTAAGTCCTACAGTGGGGTATTCAGTCCATGTTCTCCTTCGTCAAAGCACCAAGAGCTGAGTGATTCAAGACTTGTAGAATCTATAAAGGAGGTGACAACTAGAGATGACTGCAGCAATGCTTCTGATTTCAAGAAAGAACAACACACTGGAGATAACACTGCAAGTGAGGCTGAGACGAAGGACCCATCAGGAGTTGATTTGAGGGAGACATCAGCATCAGAGGCACATGAAGACTCTAAGAAATTTGCATCTGACCTTCATTTTTATGTCGTGACCTGGAATATGAATGGCAAGGTGAGTCATTTCATTATAGTAGAAATGGAGAAATGAAAGGGAGTTGTGGCAGTTACAACAGAGACAGAAAGAGACCAGAAGAATTGGAGATCAATGATCTGGGACTCTGTCCTAATGCTAAATTACTATGAATTGACAGAGATGATTGTACCGAATGTCTCTGAAGCAGTTGATACTGGACGTCAAACTTCTCTCAGGCTTCTCTCTCGTGCTTATGAGGATGGTGGCTTGCTGCAGGCACCTCTTGATAATATCTCCAAGCTCCTTGATGTGACAGATGAATGTTATGACTTCTATGTCATTGGCCTCCAAGAAGCCCCCAGCTTGCCTGTTGAAGCTGACATTGCTGACGCTCTGGGTCACACCTACTGGTTTTTGTCAATCCCCTCTTGCTGTTTGGTGCCCTTCCAATATCTGTACACTTGAGATACAACCTAATTTGACCTCGTTGCTTCTTGTTTACCTACTATTGCAGTAGCAATCTGTGCTTCTAAAGTGCAGTCTGTTCACTAAAGACCTTGTGTTGACATGGCCATGCAGTCTTGTTGGAGCAGCAGTTATGATGTCCCTCCAACTCTTTGTGTTTGCTAAGATATCTCTCCAAGTACATATCTCAGGTATTTATCTTTATGCTGTGAGCAGGTCTATTAGGGAATCTGTTGTATCTATCATGTTTCTGGATCAAGGCCAAGCTTCTGATGGAAAATCCATCCATATTCAGTGGACAGCATGGATTTTGAAGTCAGGTTAATGTGCTGAGTGCTAGTGGAAATCTGTTGATATTGGAACTATTAAGCACCCCTGCAGGTAATCTGTGTTGCTCTCCTGGACCCAAGGGAGTGTTGGTTTGGAATGGTCATGGGTATCAAGCATCACGATGATGGGACCCAGAGGCACAGTAAGGCAGAATGAAAAGGATGGCTGCAATGACAGTTGTCAGTTACAGACTATCATTCCAGTAAAGAATTGACTAGTGTCCTGCCTGTGGGAAGCAGGTCTAAAGGTAGATAAAGTGGGAGTAGGAGGCTTTGGGACTGTGGTTGGCCGCCAGAAAGGTGCTGCAGCAGTCATGTTGAACTTCAAGGAGGTTTCTCTCCTCTTCATTACTGCTCATCTTACTCGTGAGTCACATTTCCTTCCCTTCATGGTATGTACTGTCTCTTTCATATGATATTAGTATGTATCCTTTCTCTAGAGCCCTGCCTATGATAGGCTGAAGGCCCTAGAAATAAGTGGGAGCCACTTTTCATAGCTTGAAAAGTTATGTTTAGAGGGCTGTGTGGAAAGGCTTCCAAAGGCTCACTATTTTGCTTGTTCTCCAGTGCAGCTCATGAAAGCAATGTTGAGGCACGCAATGCCCAGTACCTTCGCATCTCCCAAAATGTGTTTGCCAGATCGACATCAGGCATTTGTTCCTGTATTCCATCATCAGCTGTTGCTGATGAGCCCCATTGCAAGGTCCCAGGGATGACCTCCAATTTTGTGGAAGAATCGGATTTCGTAGTATGGCTTGGCGATCTCAACTACCGTGTAGAAATGCCCCGCAGCTCTGTGGGATTTTTAATCAACCACAACCTGGAGGAGGTAAAATTGTTTGCTTTTGGACTTGGATTTGCCTTTGTCTTCTCTCACTCACATCTCTTCTCAGGAACATTTATTGGGTCTTGGTTAAGATGGATGATGGTGGTATGGCAGGTGTTGTGGGCCAAGGACCAGCTGTCAAGAGCAGTGCAGAGCGGCCAAGTCTTCAAGGGTTTTGAGGAAGGGCCTCTCTTGTTCCCACCCACATACAAGTACGATATTGGCACTGACAACTATGACACGAGCTCTAAGGTATGGTCGGTTACTCAATCTTGACTGTACAACATTCCCTGCAAGTAGTGCCTATGACATAGTTCTTGCAGGATACAAACCTTCATGGAGCCAAGATGTTGGGTTTTGGGCTTTAACCTGCCAGGTTGAAAAGTCACCCCAGAATTACAAGTGCCCAACATTTGCTAACAAGGTGAAATAAGGAAGCAGATACATCCTGGTTGCACTACTATTGTTTGTCATACTGGCCATGCTTGTAAATTATCGTCAAAAAGCCATAAGCTAACCCAGTATGGATCAAGTCTTTCTAAGTACACAATGTCATTCTCTTACTCCTGTCTTCTGTGGGTGTGGATTCAGGAAAGAGTACCATCATGGACAGATAGGATTCTCTATAAAGTGAGCCACTCAAGCTCCATCAAGGTTGAATTGCAGGGCTACACGTCGATAGGTTGTGTGAAAAGTTCAGATCATCGGCCAGTGAAAGCATATCTTGCATTGAAGAATCTCAAGGAGAGCAGCTCATGATTGGGCTTTTCATCCATTGGTGTCGCAATGAACCAATTATTTATTTTTGCTGCTCCTAAATAATGCAGTAACATGACAAAGAGCTTGCTTTGCATGACTGCTTGGTTTCCAGTTCGAACAGTACAGAAAACATGACCGAGTGAGCTTTTTTTCCAACCTGATTTGCAATCAGACTCAATTTCACTTAAACAGAGAGCTGCCTAATACTGCTGAGGGCAACATCTTAACCGTTCCAAGAGGAATGTAGCAAGAATGTTATTCAAAATGGAAACAATCAACCACAAATTCATCTTTTGTTGGATCCATTCATCACATCTCTTTTGATGGCCATGCTCTATTCTGTCGTTCTCAAGCTCTTCAATCTGGGCTTGGATTTTATTAGGCCTCCTTGCTCTTTGATTCTCTGAAGGTTTACAGTACATGCGCCTGAACAGCTGATATGCATGGCAAACTGAGCGAAGGGACCACCTAGAGGATCGACCATGCCCAAAAGTGACATGAAAAGGAGGTCTCCACCTTCAATATTGTGTACATATACAGTAGCATTCACATTGGTAACATGTAAAGAGGTAGCGATTAGGGCACAAATTGAATGTTTGGTTTCGTGTTCAAACTACAGCAACAAGATTGATTTAATTGTTAGGCCAGTTTTTTTCTGTAGATGTGCAATACTATTTGCCTCAACTGAACGTGATCGTGCAGAAGCTAGCATAACTTGTGTTGTCATTTGACACAAAGGATTAGTCTGGTGCCTGGGGTGGGAATGTAAAGGTTGGTAGAATGTGACCACACCTATGTGGGAAGGTGGAGGTTGGTAGAATGAGACAGAGGTCCCGGCCCCGCAGTCAAGGTTAGGGCACTCCTTGCGCAGGCGCTGCACCTTGCCGGAGTCGTCCACCTTGTAGAACTTTCTTCTTTTTGTGTTTTAGCTTCTTGGGCTTGGTGTAGGTGAACTAAATCAACGATTTCGGACCGTTCTGTTTTTAGGTTTTGGCCGAGTTGAACATTCTCGCACACGTTTTCCTTTGCTCTCTCGCAGTTGTCTTCTCTCCGCAGGTACACGCGTTCCGTCTCTTGCCTGTGTTGGTTTTTGGACTACGAGGATTGCACTCGGTTTGGGGACTCTCGCAGATCCAAGGAGGCAGACCGGGCCTACAAACCCTGTGATCCCTCGCGCCTTCTTTGAACCACCCGAAGATGTTTGAATTTGGAAAGGGCAACGCTCCAAATCCGCCTCAGTGAGGCCCAAGCCTGCAACTGTTGCTCTCCCCAACATCAATGGTTGTGCTCCCAAATCCAACAAGACTCGCAGTGGCCTATACCTCCTCCCGACTGGGCCACTCAACTGAAATATTCCATCCTGATTGTCCACCAGAACTACTCCAAGAGTCATCATGCTGCGCTCAATGGTTAGCCTAGCTGGCAACTCCTGCAACCTTGCAGCTGCCGCTTGCCATGGCGCAGCCGTGGCTGACTTCACCCTCGAATCCAAGGCATCCATAGACTGCACCTTATCTGCTATCCCCGCAGATAGTGCCGATGCATCGCCACTATCACAAAGTCTAGTTGCTAGTCTGAACACAGCAGCTGGCCGTATCCCCGGCATTGCAATGGTCATTGCAGAAAACTATGGAGGTTGGCAAACAACCGTAGTCGCCCCCAACAATGTACTAGCTACATCTTGCTTTGCAGCACCACCTACTGGCATTTCCCGAGCCACACCTACTCTCCCCAATGATACTCGTGGCTCTACCTATGACACACTTGGGCGAGCGGGTACCATCGATGGCGTAGTTGGTACTGTCTCAGCCAATGTAAAGGACTGTGGAAGCCTTGTCTGATGACTTGCTTCCCCCCTTTGTGGATCAAAATCCACATTCGCTCCTCTTGGCTCAGGAGCAACCGTTGTTGTTCAAGTAACAGCAGCAACAGAGTCCAATATATGCAATGACCATGCAAGTGTGGCTCCACACATGAAGCTCGTACCAATCTGGTCTTCCCTAGGCATATGAGGTTGTGCAGGTGGGGCTTGAACCTCATGCCTTGGAGCTGGCGCAACATGAGTAGTGGCCATGACAGCAAGATGTTGCTCTAGCTGGGCAAGTCTATCCACCATGCCTTGGTCATGACCTTGACCTGTGCTCCTTGGTTTTGGTTACGACCTCCACCACGACCTCTACCTCCTCTACCTCTCTGGACTACATTGCCTCGTCCTCGGCCATCATTGTTCCCTTGGAACTGGCCTGGCCGTAGCTCCGGATGCAAGTCATAACAATGGGCCTCCTCATGTCCATACTTTTCACAATGCCCACGCTGTAGTTGTGTAGGTTGTGCCTGTGCCGGCCCTTTGTCTCTCTCTGGGCAATCCTTCTTGACATGGGGTCCTCCTTCTCCTCAGCTCCTTGTCCAGGATCCCATACCAGAACTGGGCTGTCTGAGCTTCTGTAAGCCTTTGGGTTACGTTTATCAAGCGCCTCATGCGAGTGTAAACCTCCCTCAAACTCTCGGTAGGTCTTCGTTCGAACTCTTGCAAGCTCCGTAACTTCTCTGTCATTATCCCTTGGTAGTTTGTCTTTAACTCCTCGAAGAACTCCACAACTGGGTTAAAGGCAGGCATAGGTGCTGGTGCTGCAGCAGGAGCTTGAATGGATTTCCCAGCTCCTGTACCACTTGTCCCACTACTAGTGCTTACAGTTGGAGATGTTGGTGTAGCTGCTGGTGTCGCCGCTGCCCTTGTGCCTCTAGTCATGGAGACATAGTCAGGTGACCAATACTCTCGCCACTCCTCAATCTCCATCTCATGTTCCCGCCTGAACTCATGGTAATCGTCCATTGGGCGGGCCCTCAAGGTGCTGAAACAACCCCTTCCACGCCATAAAATGCGTAAACAGTTGTGGATTGCACATCTGCTGCAAATCCCACCAACTATCAAACTCTTGTATGAAATCATCAAGCTCGATGGTGCCCACAGCTCCAGAGTACCGACGTGGCCCCTTGGTAGCTCCATACATTTCCTCCATCGTGTCCCACAACAATGGCAAAAATATAACCACCAACCGACGAGGTTTTATGGTGACTTGTATTATTATTATGTCATGCTCTCCGTATTGAAGGCTAAATTTTCTGCTCGAAAATATATCTCCAACGCACTTGGCTGTATTCCATTATGAAATATGTCATAGTGAGAACCAGACGAGGACGCCAGAGAAAACATAATGACGTAGTTGGACATGGTGCCACCCACGGATTCACAAGGTTTGGCCCTTCACTTGTCAAGGGAGTTTGCCACATTGCACCATGTGGCGAGCTTTCGTTTTGGCTATCGTAGCTCTAATAGCGACATCTGGGGTTTGTAGCCTCGGTAATACTCCCCCATTCCCATTCCAATTACGTTCGATAATGGCCACCGGTTGACCCTGCTCGCGGCCCAATTTTATCCAAGTTTCGCAGGCCAACCAACCCCGCCGCTTGCCGGGTCCGCCCGGTGGCCATTATCTAGTACATAATCTGATACTAAACAAAAGAGAAAAAAAAACCAGGTTTGGCCTGCCAAACTTGGATAAAATTGGGCCTGACAATACACAAAAAACACAAAAAAAACAACTTGGGTAATTTTGGCCCTATCCGTCATACGTAACAGAAAAAAAACTGCTCCCAGGTGTTTCCCTTTCAATTGAAAAAGAAAAAGAAAAAAAGAAACATAAAAGGCAATTAAGAACAAAAAAAACCAGAGAAAAAACAAACCAGGTTTTGTCGAAAATTGAATAGATGGCTTGCGCTGATCAGTTTCGCAACTTGTCTGTAGTCTAATTTCGTCAAAGCATCTTCAAAGAATCTTCTAGAGATATATAATATTATCTTGCAGAGTACAATCCAAATCCATCAAAGCATCTTCTAAGGAATTCTAAGAATATATCAGGGATTCTCTTATCCTGGCATGAACCTTTGCCGCATGCTACCCAAACCTGGAAGGTGGACACTGGACCCCTTTAGGCCGTCCCACATCTCCTTGCAACCCACACCCACCACCCGGCAGCTTGTGCCCTTCCAACTCGGCTACATGTTGCTTGTGATTAGTTTGTGGATTAGTTTGTGGATTGGGTAAGTCGATCTTTTCCATCACCGCCTCCAGTGCTGCCCACATTGATGCAAAGATCAGCTCAAGTTAGCTGCTGCTGGGTGTCTTCAGCCCTAGCCCGCCAGCCCCCTTGGGCATTACCTCTATGATCTATCTTATGTCCATTTTTCACGCATCTCTCTGTGGCTCGACAGGGAGTAGTTGAAGGAAACAAAACTGTTGTACACATTTTGAGCAGCCATATACAACAGCAACACGAGCAATGTAGCTAGTCACACACTACGCAATCCGAGCGCCAGCTCAAGTCAAACTTGAGAAGTGCTTAGTCACCTCTCGAAACTCTGGAGATATCCCCTTTGAAATGGGACAACTTTATTATCAAGCATCATTTTCCTCCGTATATTGTTTCGGTATCCGTCCCTATTTCCATCATTCCATCCCACCCTTCTAGTACGAACCCAACCACCTTCCTGCATTTGCATATATGGAAGATAAATCTTATGACGCTGATTACTTTCATCATCAAAAGACTGGCTTAGTGGGGTATCAGAGCAGGACCTAACACTCAAAACTTCCGCGGTACTCACACACGCACACACACAGTAGCTGCAGGCCAAAACTGGCCACTGCCTCTTGAGAGTTTTCATCACTGAAATGACCAGATGTAGAAAAAATAGCCTGAGAGAAAAGGCCTACAACTGACCCCAGTCAGCAATAGAAAAATAAGCCTGAGAGAAAAGGCCTACAACTGACCACAGTCAGCAATAGTAACCTTTTGCCTGGTCGATCCACTTTGAGAACCAACCTTCTCAATGTCTTTCACCACATTCATGCCCTCCACAACTTGTCCAAACACCACGGCTGCCATAAAGCCATGGGGTGGCCACAGTGCACAGGAAAAACTGAGACCCATTGGTGTTTTTCCCTGCGTTGGCCATGGACAAAATTCCAGCGCCCGTGTGCTTCTTGGTGAAGTTCTCATCTGCAAACTTTTCACCATAGATCGACTCCCCGCCAGTGCCGTTACCCTTGGTGAAGTCACCTCCCTGGCACATGAACTCAGGGATCACGCGGTGAAACGAGGAGCCCTTGAAGTGGAGGGGCTTCCCTGAAGCACCCTTCCCCTTCTCCCCAGTGCAGAGGGCACGGAAGTTCTCGGCAGTCTTCGGGACTGTGTCAGCATACAACTCCATGATAATTTTCCCAGATGGCTTGCCGCCAATGTGGATGTCAAAAAATACACGGGGATTTGAAGCCATCGTGCTGCACATTGAAACAGTTGTGTCAGATAACCTTTCATCACATTTCCAATACGTCCGGTTTGGGAGAAATAGGGTTAAAATGAAGGCTAGAATCCCCACACAACTAGGACAATTCTAACTTTCAGATCCTGTGCAGCCCAATGCCCTTTCCTATCCATCTAGAATAGCCAATCGCATCAGCTAACTAACACCTCCTCCGAAGCATCAAGCGCCTTCCCAAGAAAATGAGCACCTTACTCTTCAATATTCACATTAACACAACCAGACTAGCGACTTCCCACCGTCCAGAACAAAAGAAACACTCGTAACAGACATCTAGAGCTAAGCAAAATCCGAAAAGGGCACAGATTGGCGCACAAGTTCGCAGACAGATACCTGAATCGTAGAGGCTGCGAACAGGAATCCGATCGCTGAAGAAATCACAAAGACAAGCCCGACGTCGTAAAGGATTGCGGCTTCAGACCAAGGGAGAGATGGAGGCAGGCTGCCTTCTTTTCAGCAGCGGTCGGGAGGTCGCACTTGCCAACCTTCGGCTTAGACCTGACCGTCGATCTCCATCCACCGCTGCGATCGTCTAGGGTTTTGTAGCTGACCCTACAGAGCGTATTTCAACGTATGCTTATCGTATATTCTTTAGTAGGTACCAGCCAGATGTAGGTGGCACACAGGTATGTATGTAGGTGGGTAGGTACCAGAATACGTGTTTTTTTGGTATACATAAGAAGACCTCTCCATTTGTTTGATTTATTTTCATTCATTCTCATTACATCCACTCCTGAGCAAATATTTATTTATTTATTTTATTCTATTTTTAAAAAAGGGAAAACATTGGGAGCGACAGCTCACAAATCAGGCCCCTTAATAGTGAGAGGAGAAAATAATAAAAAATTAAAAAAACCTCTTTCAAGTAACTGCTCCTTGAATGCGTAGAAATTGGACATCGCCCAAGGGAAGGGGGAGAAGAATATACCACTCCCATCAAGTAGCAGGATTTGACCTAGAATCGTCTGGGTGGCCCCGAGTGCACTAACCAACTCTATGAGCGGGTAGCATTCCCAATTCGTCATTGGGCCAGGGCCCCAGCCACGTGAGAACACCTAGAGTCACCACACTCGTGGTTTTCAGCCCATTTGGGCAGCTAACCTGCCCTCCATTCTAAGTGGTCAACTAGGGCCAGGTTAGGGCGAGAAAATTCCGGCACCCCCATCTTGCGCATGGTGGCGCTCGTCTCCCAACACCCCCCTCCTAGGGAATAGCAAAAAGGCTGTGTTAAGCGGGACGCCATAAAAATGAGAGTTTTGGGCTGGCCTGGGCCGCTGCCCGGGGTCTAGACCATGGAACCAAGCCAGAGTCTGGGCCTGTGAGGACTGGACGTCCTGCGCCACCCCATCCATACAGGAACTCATGGCGAACAAATTTCGGCTGATGCCCGTCCTTTCCTGCTATCTCGGGGTTGCAGTGGCCCGGGCTTAGAAAGCCCGGGAAAGATTTGCTAGCCCTGGGTAAATATTCCGTGGACCCGGGAAAGATCTCTTTACCCTGGGATATGAAGACACCCAGAAATATTGCAGACGAATATTCCTTGACGCCCTTTAACCCTGGGTTACATAAGGCCAGTTTTCATCTGTCGACCATGTATTCTACATCACGAATTTTCTAGGTTGTCTCGCGTACGAGAGCACTGCCTCTACGCCAAACAACAAAGGCGTCGTTTTTACTGAGCACACATCCGTTTTCCTTCCTGTTTGTTGGATCTCGTGTATCGTTAAATGTCTCTGCGAAACGAGGACAGACTCTCTTGAGGACTCCAAAGATACTTGAAAAATACCCCCAAGCAGTTCGGCAGAGGTTAAGGATTTCCCCTTGAAAGCACAGAACCATATCCCAACGTAGAAATACTGGAAGAGAAGGTTTAAAAACTCGCAGACCTGGGGCCTTGGGAAAACATACTTGTTGGTGGTCAACACCCATGGCCGATGAGCCCTCGGGTTGGGCTGAATGAGTACGCGTAGGAATAGAGTGGCACAGGATCCCGTTCAGGTCTAGAACAATTAGTTTTGACTTTTCAATGAAAGGAGCTTTTGAAGGGGTGTCACGGGGTCTCACCTCAGTGGGTTGGGAGACAACAGTCACCCCGGAGGGCAAAGTTTCGGTCCATCTGCAGCCTGGATCAGGCAAACTACCACCCTCTCCCCTACAGCTTCCCCTTTTCCCCCATCATCAGCAATGACCCCCCCATCGTCCATGTAATCCCCACCAACTTGCTGGACCTCTCCCTCTTCAACGAGTGGACCCTGCCCCCCACTGTGAATATCATCAACAACAGGCTGGACCTCGGTCACATCCCTACCCACTACAATTACTTCCTCCTTGTCAGGTACAATGGTCGCAGCAGGGGGTCTTCTATAATGCCACCCATCACACCCCCTTTTTGCCCCATCATGAGTTCCACTATCTTCTTCAGTTGTGCTTCTATTCCCATCTCCCGCTCCGCAGAGAGAGCCGCAAGCCTCTCCAGGGCCCCGATGCGGGCTGCCATTGAGTTCCCCGCCCCTCCCTACGCATACAAACACCCACCCGTACTGTTAAAAACCAGAAGAAGAGGCCGAATGTGCAGGATTTCAAGCATTCGGAGATGGCTGGGTTTGGCATAACACCCCTCGTGTACCATGCGTGGGGGCCCCATATACCCACCAAATCTTAGTACAACAACAGATTCATGAATGGAAACCGGACTTCAAAACATACCTGGCTCAAAACAGACTCTGATGGGGTGCCAGTCGCAGCGTTCTTTTGCTCCGCCCCGAGCTCGACAGTGGCGGGCTCCGCGCTTTGCGTCTTTTCTGTATTTGCCCATCCACACACTGTCAGTACAAAATGCCAGGAGCATATGGACAAAGCACTGCCCTGCATATCACATAAACAACTAATTATGCACAAGGAATAAAACCCACTCGTGGGTGTCTCTTCCATCACAACATGCCACAACGTAAGAGCAATGAGAAGGGGGTGTGGGAGATTACCAAACGGGCTGCTTGGCCTGCAACTCCTGCCCGGCCCCAACGCGAGGGGTTCGTGACACAAGCATGCGCTTGCTTCATCCCTTCGGCCTTTGCAAGTCCACGAGGGGACTCCCAGTAGGCAACAAGCTTATCCCAATAGGCGGGTTCAGTGTTCATTGGCCTCACACCAGTCTTCGCCCATTTATCTTTCAGTTTTGCTCTTTCTCCTTCATTATCTTCCCACATTGCTTGACTATAAAATCACGATTGGCAGGGATAGGTGTGTACTCGTACATTCCATTTATGCCCTCTATTACTGTTGACATGGCACTCTGGGACTGCTGGTCAATGTCTTGTACGCTTGAGTCAAGGTAACGCAATGCCAGGCCATGCAAATCACGCTGCCAGTGTTCCTTACCTTCGCAGCCAACATTGATGACTCCATTTCCATGCACCTCCACCTTGTGGCGCTTTAGCCCTGCAGCCACCCTTCCCTCTCCATCTCCTTCCCATTGTTTCATGGCATGGCGTCGTTCCTTCCTCAGCTCCGATGACCGTTTCCTGCCCCCATGCTCTGGAGCAGCGCCGTCATATGTTGTGGGGGGTGACTGATGTGTGCCGGAGGGGGGAGGGCCGTATGGAGATGTGGGAGGCCCCCATTGTGACGTACCAGCATCAGGTAGCCAGCGCCACGACCCCGAAGCAGGGGGGGCTCCCCATGGTGCACTCTGTTGTGGAGACCATCCGGAAGGGTGGGTGCCAAGGTTGGTGTTGGTTGGCATTGTATGGTGGCTGTGAGTGCTTTGCTGCAGCTTCACTCCCCTTCCGCTGCCAAAAACATCCCACACACAAGGTGCATCAGCTGTAGTCCTACTGAACACAACGTCACCAGAGCACAAACCATCCCACAACCACAACCATAAACAGCAGACCTCAAACCCACTCCCCTGCAGCGCAAATGCCAAAAAATGAAAAGGAGAGGGACAGAATGTCCTCATAACATGTAAGGCCATTAATTGGTGAAGAAGCAGAATGTGGGCGGGTTCACATCAGTACCACATGAAACTTACCAGGAAACAGAACATCCATCCGGGTTTTCCACATATCCAGTGGACATCTATTCACACAATCATGTGCTGGCTGTATGTGCTTGCCCAGCAACGGAGCCCCAAAAGGCCTAAAGACTCTCAATGTTGGTAAACACAGGTGCAGACACAATTCAATTGATAGCTTGGATATCCGGTGGTTTGTCTGGTGATATCACCCCGGGCAGTGAATCAGACAAATGAATATTGTGTTTGTGGAGCCCACAGAACGGGCAATAGCACTCTCTCATCCCTCTCAGCTTCTGTTTGTTGTCCAAAGGTATGCTTCCTCACCAAATCCACAATTTCAGTCTGGTGCACACAGTGGGTAGACCCTTCAGATCATCCAGCACAATCTAGAAACAGGTTCATGGATGTTTTATGCCTAACTTCTTTGTCATTACACAATTTTGTGGCAGCACACTTGGCTTTGGACACTACAGTCTCTAAGTCACATAGTTCCAGCAAGGTCAAGACTTGACGGTCCACATTCAGATCCTTGAGAGTCTCATCTAGTCTCTTCTGGCAGGACTTGGCCTGTTTGGCTGGGCGGTCCTATTTCCAAGATAGCAAATGCGTACTCCAAGGCAAGTCCAATGACGCGACAAAGCAAGGTTTTCTTGACCTCATAGTTAATCCCTCTGTACGAGAACAATTTAGTGAGACTCGGCACTTTGCCCTTCCTGTTTGAACAACTTTATGGATATGTGCATCCCAGTTTTAGTTTGAGGAGAACTCAACGCCCAGAAAACATGAACACAAGTAGGGGTAGAACTCACCTCATGCGCAGCGGGCTTGTGCCGTTTGCGCACCTTTTGGAGAGACTCTGCAGATGGAGGTGCAATTTCCGCCAAACTGTCCTCCACGTCATTGTCGTCGCCCATGCTATACTCGCTTGTGTCAGAATCCGAACTCGAAGACCGCCCACCGTGCCGCCTTCCCTCTCGCACCGAGGCCATCTTTTGCGGATTCAGTCGAGCCAGGCGGGGGCTCCTTCGTACCGCGGGGCTGGAATGTGCAGAAGTGGGAGGAGGTGATGCTCCCTCGGCGGTCGAGCGCTTCTTACTAGGCATGGACATAGACCATGACAAAGATGAAGACGAGCGAGGACATAGACCATGACCAAGACAAAGACGAGCGAGGAAGACCAAGACATGCAAGGAGGAAAGAAGGACAAGGAGGGGAGTGTGATCACACACCCCCCCGATCTGTAGTGAAGATCCGGCCGTTGTTGATTTCAAATAGGAACACGTGTCATGCATCCGACACTATGGCTTTTTCGACTTTGAGACGTTTCAAAATAACCACTTACAATCCTCCAGACAACTAGATATAGTGATTCACACAACTGACATGGATCCGTTCACTTTATTTCGTTCAAATTAGGCGAAGGAAATACACTGCAATGATGTCGTGTATGGCTCCGCTTTACATGCATTCTTGGAGAAAATGCGCATGATGTGTGAGAAGTGAACACAGTGCTCTGCCAAATGATTCAGCAAAAACAAACTCAACTGTAGTGGTTCTCCCATCGCAAAGAAGGGTCCATTCGACACCCATCGCACCATGCCAGGTTGAGGTCCTCACACACACACCTGCGCACCGAGAATTTGCGAACCCACATCAGCTGGGAGAACATGGAAATTACCCTGTGGATCACATGCAAGCGTGAATGAGAAATGGAAGGAGAATTGCATGGGAGATTTTGGTGTACCTGCGTGACATGCAATTCTGTCTACATACTCCATAAGTCACTGTCCCAAGACCCAAGTGGACAAGGGAGGCCAGTGAGAATCTGGACCTAGGGGAGAATGCAGACCATGAGGGTCTGAGGGAACCACAAAATCTACCAGATACGGCCGAACCAGTCTCTTTGGAAGGAGCAGTTACCTTTAATGAGGAAGACATTCCAGGGTTGGTAATTACCGCAAGGCAAATTGCAGATGTGGGCAGTGAAGGGGAAGATTCTTTGGATACGGATAGTGAGCCCAGCTGAATCTCAGTGTCCATTAAGCTGGCAACTCGTAGACGAGAGCTGTGCTAATGACTCTTACTGTCCTTAGAACCCATTTTGTACAGTCCTGCAAACGCGCAAGGGCGAGACAGTTAATAGTATCGATAATGTCCCGGAATGTGGTCCGTACTGTCTTGTGAACAAACCTATATTTACAGTATGATTTTAGTTCAGAACCAAAGGGCATATCCTTCAGCCTTGACGTCTTTGCGATCTTCTTCTGTGACGCCTTCTTCATAACTTGAGAAATGGAAAAGCAGCTACATCTCAAATTATTGCAAGGCCACTCAATGGCACTAAGAATGTTGCGTGGATACTTGGGAATTGATACCAGAAGGGCATGCCCGTATGCGCGCTCCATCGTGCCTCCATCCAGCACATTCTGTAAATCTTGAATGACCAAGACCCCGATGTTACACCCTTCTGAGAAGCCACTACGCGCGCTCACTGTATACGAAGGCCTTGCCGTGTCAGGATTCACATTCCCACGTCCCGCCATGTCCGACGAAGCACTTGCATCCCTGTCTCTGCCAGGTGGAGGCAACACGTATTAAAATATCTATTCCCCCAAGGCCACATTTGGTTTACCTCTTTTTGTGAAAGTCACATCAGCAAATGTGCTCCCGAATCATGGGTGCAATGAATGCGCAGTGGTTCATGGAGTCGTTGAGTCGACTACATATTCACTTTAATGAATAAATATTTTTATTCCATTAATCGAATTAGGAAAGGAAATTTGTAGTCGCATGTGCAGTAATTACAACCACTTGTAATTTTGGCTTTTTCAAATTTTATGTATTTACGCAATTCGTAAAATAGCCCGGAATTCTGCTACGACTCCGGAGTCGTTGACCCCACTTCTGTCCGCCGTCTGAAATGCCCCCGTGGGCCCACATTGTCTGTTTCGACTCTCCAGTAGTCCAGTTTACTACCAAGTGGTTCCCGGAGTGGTCGCGGACATACAGTCGATTCGGAAAAGACACGAATGCTTCTAGTGAGAGATGGGTGCGTACAACATACAACTTATTAGCACCCAGTCTTCAAGTAATCACTGAATTGCAGTGCCATGGTCCTACCCCGTCTCACAGTGGGTTTTAGGGCCACCACTTTCTGCAACTATTCCATCAGCACAACATCGAATAGCTGCACCTTTGCCATGCAAATACTCTCTATAGCACATCCAAAATGTGATTATGAGGAGAAAACATTCTTCCCTTTGTTCAGCTTGTCCGATTTTGGCAAGACATCCCCCATCTAGCCACAGTCTCTGAAGTTTATGTCCAATCACCACTATACTACACGTCACTGTGCAATATGTACACCTTCCAAACTCACAGCATCATGAACAGAGGATCTGCAGTGATGGTCAGTAGCCCTTGTTTCCTCGAATTTGCTTCGTCATATCCACCTGTCCCACAATCGCCTTGAAAATTCTCTGAGAAAGATTCTGCTTATAACACCTTCAGTTGTTGGTCTCTGATGAGAGGTGAAATGAGTTCTCTTTCAGTTTTGTCGAGGAATTCAATGCAATGCAACTCGTAGCAGCAATTATGTTAACCAAATACTCCTCGTTTCATAAGAGACAATTTACGAGATCCAACAAACAGGAAGGAAAACGGATGCTCAGTAAAAACGACGCCTTTGTTGTTTGGCGAGAGAGGCAGTGCTCTCGTACGCGAGACACCTAGAAAATACGCGATGTAGAATACATGGTCGACGGATGAAAACTGCCTTATGTAAACCCAGGGTTAAAGGGGTCAAGGAATATCCGTCTGGAATATTTCTTGGGTGTCTTCATTTCTCAGGGTAAAGAATCTTTCCCTAGGGCTAGCGAATCTTTCTCGGGGTTTCTAAGCCCGGACCACTACAACCCCGGGACAGCATGAAAGGACGGGCAGCAGCCGAAATTTGTTCCCAATGAGTTCCCTGTATGGACTGGGGTGCAGGACGTCCAGTCCCAGGCCCGGACCTGGCTTGGTCCATGGTCTAGACCCCGGGCAGCGCCCCAGGCCAGCCCAAAACTCTCACTTTTATGGCGTCCCGCAACACGGCCTTTTTGCTATTCCCTACCCCTCCACCCTAAAGCGCCCTCCATCGTCGGGCAAAGGCAAAGGCACCCCCCCAAAACCCACATACCTTAGGGCTGCCTGCCAAAACGTATAGGCAAACATAGATGCACATAGATGCACATGGAGAAGTCATGGGCAGGGGAAAAAATCATATGAAGGGAAGCTCTGATTGGCGCAAAAGTTTTTTTGTGCTTACACAAACCTGCCCACTACAGTACAACTGGAGCGATTAACAATTCAACGGTTCAGATCTTTTCACCAAATTTTCTAATACGGTTTTGTGCTTGCCAATTGAAATTGGGAAATTTGACCCCCCAAATTGGCCATACAAAGCAGCCCACATGAGAACATGTCAGAAAAAGCTGAAATTTTCAGAGCAGATGTCTTACCTGGCAGGGTACAAGATTCTGGTTTGTGTCATGTCAAACAGTTTCACAGCTGATTCGATAAGAAAAGCTGTGTTTTTTACCCCATTGTAAATAGGAAATTTGTTTTTGGCCCAACTTTCAACATTATAATCTTGCAATCCGGCGGTTTGATTTAGACCAGACTTTGTTTGGTCATAGCTGGGGTAAGTAGGAACATATTACAACGGTCAGTTTTACAGGGCCTGAGGAAATCTCAAGATATAAATTATTTAGTGGGGGAGGGTCAAGTTTTTGGGGGTGGACACAAAAATTGGGGTTAGTCCTTTAGGGGTTAAAGTCTCTAAGCGCACCCCTTTTTATTTTTTTTCTTAAAGGCATGGGCCTGTTAGTTTCATACAATGGAGAAAAAAAAAGTGCGGAGGAGGCCATAAGGCAGATTACAGTGAGGGACCAGCCAACGCAAAGCAAGAGAGAAACAGCACAGTAGCCTAGACCCAGAAATAGCAACCCCATTGTTAATTTCAAAATTTACACCCTGATAAATAGTAAACAATAAGAACCTATAATAACATGTGATGTATATGGAAAATCCCACAAGGGGAAGAGGCTCTTATTTACGCTAGCTCCGGTTGGCATCCTATATATATATATATATGGAAATAAATAAATAAACTTCAGGATCCGGAAGATATCCGTGATGACAATTTGCTTCCGGGGCTTTCCACTCTTGGAGCCAACAGCCTCCATCGCCTTCACAACTGCGAAACTGTCGTGTACTTGTCCAAATACAACATGTTTGTTGTCAAGCCAGGGGGTTGGAACGGTACACAAGAAGAATTGTGATCCGTTCGTATCAGGGCCTGAGTTGGCCATGGACAGAACTCCGGGGCCCAAATGCTTGCGGATGAAGCTCTCATCCGCAAATTTGTTTCCATATATAGATTCCCCAGCACCCGTGTCCCCTCCCTGGCACATAAACTCGGGAATGACCCGGTGGAAAGTTGTGTTCTTGTAGAGGGTTGTTCTCGACTTGCCCATGCCCATTTCCCCGGTACACAAGGCACGGAAGTTCTCGGCCGTCTTGGGGGTGGTATCTTTGTACAGCTCCATCACAATTCTGCCTTGGGATTTTCCGCCAATGCTGATGTCCAAAAACACTTGAGGGTTTGCCGGGTTCGGTATCTTGCTGCATATTCCTGACAAATTAGACCACACAATACCAACACAAAATCATGGAATGCATATGAAATGTCAAATCTTTCCCAAGAATATGTGTTTGTAATTGCAAGGCCTGAATTATGGTGAGCGGTCACTCCCAGGTACTTGCCGTTGTTCCGATGCAGCATCCTGCTGTTGTTGCGATATTTCATCGCTATAAAATCTAATTCTACAATTGCCAAGTCCTATCACTGTGTGGACCTACCGGATAAGAGAAGAAGGGGAACAGACAGATCGCAACCCGTCTTCAACAATCGCCATAGTACGGTTTGAACAGTTTCAAGTTGCCGCTACTTGTACCGAATTGGTAGCCTAACATGATGTCTATGCAGCTTCCTACGGTCATATGGACGTCAGAGTCCTACTCCATGTTCGTCTCCAACTCTATCTAAATTCCTAAGTGCTTCCCAAATAACTAACAACTTGACCCATTTTGGCAATACTTGTAATGCCAAAACTGCCTGGCTAAAGATAAAAAACGATCTGAAATTGTACCCATTTATGCATCTATAATGTGCCGTTGGCCCAAGTGTCTAGTGTCATCTAAGTCCAAGTGAGTCTCCATGTCGAGGCCCAAGTGCGATCTTTAGGGTAGCCTGCGCCGTTGGCCCATGAGTGAAGAATTAGCGACCAAAAGTACTTGAAATTCCAAATGGGCCAATCATTGCTCCAAGAAAGCCCACTTTGCTATATTTCGCGAATTTCCAACGACCAAAAGTACTTGGAATTCGACATCTCCCACACCGCGGGTCCAAAAATTATGAGACCAAACCAGTGAACCCCTCTTCATCGAGGGCTTTCCAACAACACCAACGCTAGGGACCCGCGGTTTGGGAGATTTCAACGACGCTACAAAACAAACAAAACTAAACTAAACTAAACAAACGTCTCGCTTCATATATTGATAGGCGTGGAGGTGGCTACAAAATGCTGGGGATAAGTGCAAAGGTGACGACTATTATCCACCTAGATCCTACTTGGCTACATGTTTGCAGAGCTACTGTACAATATGGCGATTTTTTCACTGCATGTACATATTGGAGGGGCGACATATCTGGAAATGGGGGCGAAAATAGGTGGCTCCGTAGCCCATGTGTTGCCTGCCCCTCCAGCCTGCCAAACTCTGGCGATCGGACGGCCCTCACAAGTGCAACTGGTGAGATTGCGGAGATTTCTGGTGCGATGGGGGATCGACCATTGGATTTAGGGCGCAAGGGAACTCATTTCCCAAGCGAAAAGGGCTGGTTCCCATGGTGCTTTCTGGCACGGCCTAGCCAGGAACAGACACTTTCTGGTTTTATTTGTGTTTTAGGCCCCTGTTTTTTACAAACGGGTTTGCAGCCCTTTTCTTTGTGCTTGAGGCTGAATATCGCCTAAAAAGGAGGGCTGGTCCCGTTATGGACATCCCAACATATCTCATAAAACTTATTTATTTCAACAGCACATCGTTATTTTTTACTATATTTTTTATTTTTATTTATTTTTTAAAGGGAACGGAGGCCCTGAAAATATATTAGCATAGAGTGGAAAAAATAACCACCCATGAGGGAGGTATTTTATTCAAGTTATAAATTGTATTTTATTTACATGTGTCGTTCTTCAGAAAAGGACAAATGCCACATACTCAATATAGAAAGGTGAGAACGGTGCTGCCAAGTGTTGCCATAATTTCGACAAAACTTGTCAACATCCAACACCACTCACTCATAAAACAATCAACATATTGCATAGTTTATTTAAGTTTCAGCATCACACACACACATGTTAGGATAGGTGAAGGTTGGCAAGGGCGGTAGCCAAGCCTTCCCAATCCCTTGTGTATGTACTTTTTGGTCAGCGAACTTTCAAGAGTCACTTTGTAATGAGGGTGTTGGTGCAAAGGCCGGGATAACACTAATAGTGGACGACAGTGCACATTCTTGCGGTAAGACGTGACTGACCTTAATGAGACTCGAGAGTTGTTGAGATTATCACCTGCATACTCACCTTAACTTCGAAGTTGCATTAACAAACTAACTAGTATTACCTCCATGAGGATAGTTCAACAAAAGCGGCAGAACATACTAGAAATTAGTTTCAGGGTATATAATTATCACATGGACAATCATAGGAGCCAAGTCTGATCTATGTATCATATCCCCTTTCCTTTTAACATATAGATATATTATATCCCGCAACGAAAGAGGCAAGGGAAAGATCACTTGCGGTCTACTACATCCATCTTCTAAGTGCATGCTATTTAGGGCCAACTTCCATGCCCTAGTTGTGGCCAAGGTTGGAGGTTGATTAGCATGTGCAGGCTCCCGCCTCACGCAAGCATAAGAAGATATACCAAACATTCCAAGAATATTCTTAGAAGATACTTAAGCGAAACAAAAATGTGCTCACATAGGTGCGAAACTTTTTGAATGTTTGCTCATGGGATCCAGCACAAGCCACAAAATTGGTATTTAGGGGTTTTCTATCAAGGCCAATTCCTTAAACCATGTCTGATGATTAATTGTTGTACTTATTATCATGCGATGTTGTCGCTCTTAGCAGTCCCTAATATGCGAAAGTAATCATTGTGCTTTTCCCACGAAACTGTTGGATAATGACCTACCGTACCAATCGTGTAAACCTCGTTAGCGAAGTAAACCTCGTTAAGAATGTCATCGAGTTTTCCTTAACATAATCTTGAAAAATCTAGATTCTTGATTTATTTCGCCAACTAAATCCGTGGTGTATTTTACTGCAAGTACCACTACTCACAATTCGGCCCTTTTCAAGAGGAGGGAATCTTAACCCTTCAAGGACGAGGCGACCCGTATCGGGTCGGGTCGAAATTTCGATTGGATGATAAATGCGCAGATCATGTCGGATGAAAACGATTCCTGAACGAAAAGTGTAGCCCATAAATATTTACGGCCCCCTGTGTTGATCGCACCCTAAAAAATCTCATCCCCCGCCCTCAGGATATTTTGGAATCTGGAGGGGTACCCAAAATCCTGTGGTTTTGGGCCCGTCAGCAGGTTGACTGGCAGACATGGCAGGCAGGATTGGGGGGTGGGCGTTTGCCGGCAGCGGGTGACAGCGGGGGGCTGCATGTCCGCCCGTGCAGACAGGGCGGACCCCGGCACGCGCGAAACGCCAGGCACGTGGCCCAATCAGGTGGCAGGTGGCGGGGGCGGGAGATTCTCACCCGCGTATGGTTTAGGTGCGTGGCCCAATCAGGTGGCCGTTGGCAGGTCATGGAGGGAGAGCGCTGAAACGCAGGGTGGAGGGCCCCGTGACTTCCTTGGTTTGTGATGACGTGGACGGATTTTGTGGCCGGTAATGTCCACCGGCTCCGGCAATTCTTGGCCGGAGCTGGGATTCAAGTAGGGATTCGGTTTTTTGGCAATCTTTGCCTACAAACAGCTTAGAATGTGGATTTTTTTTTCCAGGGTAACTCGGTAGGTAGGCAAACAACAACATGACGAGAGGAATTTGGATTCCCTCACAAATTGCCCCACATTTGGGGGGATGTGTTTTTCATTTTGACCATACAAAGCAACCATCATGCATTTTTGGAATTTGGCTCTGGAATTTTGGGAGGCTTTGCTGTGGGTGCCATATAATCTGAATCTGGGTAGGCTGTATCAATGAGAAATAAAAAAGGTTGGCAATCTGCTTGGTCAAACCAAATTTTCATGTTGAAAATATATCCAACCAAAAAAAAAGCCTAGAATTTTTGTTATAATCTTCCACTTTAGACGGTCAATTCTCCTGAAATTTTTACTTCAGGTGCGTGAAGTAGGTAGGATGACGTTGGAACGGTTCATCCCCTCGGATGTTTGTCCAATGGGAGATACACCCTCATCCGTGAGGGTATGTCTGGTTTTAGACGGGGCCCACCAAAAACAGGCTCGTCCTTGAAGGGTTGAACACCCTTTCATATTAGCCATAGACATACACAAGGGAGACATAGTCCCTGGTCATGAAAATGTAGCTAGATTTCAAACCCAGAACTATTGGGGTGAAACAAATATCAAACCATCTGTCGAGACCCACCATTTGACAAATGACCATCTTAAAGGGTCAAGGCTACTCCTGGAACCCTCCTCACATAAAAGTGACATTCCCTATCGTCGATCGGCAATGCTCCACCGATGTCGGCCCGAATCAGGATAACTTGGCCAAGCCGGCCGGGACATGGAAGTTGGCCATTATCCCTAGAACCAATAATAAGTATAGTGAGATTCCCATTCTTAAGTCATGGTTGGTATTCCAATTTGGATTTGTAGTGAGATCATGTGCCATGGTTAGATTCCACCAAAGTGTGAGTTGGAATCTCCAATCACAGCAGAGCGGATGGAGAGCAAGAGTGTTCCATCTTATATACGAGCTGAAAAGTGTCAAACCCACCCTCCACATGGCCAGTGGGTAGGTGGTTGTGGCCAGAGTCATCTTTCTCTCTACGCTCATAGGTGTTGAGTCCTGCAAACAACAAATGGTGGGAGTTTTCTTTACGGAAGGTCCACTGCAAAATGTTTGCAGCCTATGCCTAGCCTGGCTCTTCCTACATTCAACACTTTGTCTCCCCCACCCAGGACAGAAGAAGAAGAAGAAAAAAAAAAAAAAAAACTCTGTCCTATCCCATTTCCAACCCTTGAATCTACGGACCAATGTTGTCATGGTACATAGGGTATCACCCCATGGTATCGACACTAGAAAAAAAAAACCCGAACCCGAACCCGTTGGTACATGAAGAGTTCTTGGAACCTACCAGCTGGTATCATTTGGACAGAAAAATACTCTACTACTCGAGCCAATACCACGTTGAGACGAGGTTAATCTGAAAAAAAAAAAAAAAAAAAAAAAAAAAAAAAAAAAAACACGCGCCGCCTTAAGGAAGCATAAAGTGAGTTTCTTTTGCAGATGATGTAATTTACATAGAAACATTCAAAACAATTTGCTCTAATCTTACGATCTGATGTTATACAATTTTTTTTCAATAAAATACTTTAAAAAATTGATTTATACATCTTAAAGTTAGTTTTATAAAATTGAGGGTTTAAATGCCAAAAACTACATCAAATCACGTTTAGAAGTGAGTCTTAGAGTTGCATTACAATAAAACTTACTTGTCAATGAAGTATTGTTGCTCTGGTGTAAGGCTGGAGGCTTGGTTGGCTTGACTGGTTCCACAACAATCGCCGCTTTTGCAGCTCTAGCTTTTAATTCTTGAAGTTGTTTTTCTCTTGTTTTTTGTGGATCAATATTATCAGTAGTAGGTACCATGGCATGAGTTGTAGGACTACTAGTTGTGCGCATTGATCCAATATCAATCTTAGTGGAATAAGATGGCATAGAGGATTCAGACTTAGTTGAATAAGATCGCATGGAGGATTCAATTCTGGGTGAGTCACTAGACTTAGTTGAGTAAGATTGCATGGAGGATTCAATTATGGGTGAATCGCTAAACTTATTAATAGTGGAATATGAGTGCATGGAGGATTCAGCTATGGGTGAATTGTTTGCTTGTGTGCTTAATCCACATCCCTTCCCCTTTCCCATTGTCCTTAATTCATGATATACTTTATATTTTACAAAATTAATTAATATCTCTAAATCCCAACAATCTGTAAAATAAAAAATGACAATTACATGTTAGTGGACAATGTCAACTATTCTCATAATTATGTCAAAGAAGTATAAATTCCGAAATGTTATACACAAGGTCCAAATCAAGTAATAATGTTCAAAAAATAGATTAAAAACAAGATCTAGCAAGTCGTATATGAGACCTAATATATTGTACTGTTGGATGAGATTTATAGCATGAATATAAGTGAAATAATTGACAAATACGTGGATCATAGAACTCATTGAAGTTTTCTCAAACATCAATCTTCCCACATTTTTATTGATTGAGAAATTCTTATATCCACATATATGATTTATTAGTAATATAAACTTGTGATGTTAAATTTTAGGTTAAATTACATTCATTTTACTATGTGATCTATATGCTAAGGGTTTTAAAATATAATACATCATATATAAATATCCTGAATATAACTTTATGGTACAGTGGAACTTGGTCCATTTTAGCAACACGGAAATCAAACTTGGGTGTGGGATACAATAGGGATTCTATTGGGTTTGACAAGTTGACAAATCATTATATTTCTAATAGACAAGTTTTGAGTTGATAAGTGGCCATCCATTTTTTAAGAAAGAAAATATGAGGGACTTGCTAGTACTCCTCGGCTAGTCCAAAAAGTGGGTAACCATCTTTGTTTTCCTCAAAATTCTCCGCATACCCAGTATAACCACTTTGTTATTTCTACCATTTCTGTATTAGAACATTTAGTATTACTATTCATTTCTTTTCTATTTGTTCTTCAAATGACTTGTTTCACCATTAGATCAAAATTAAATCTTGATCTACATGGATCTTGATCTATGGAAGCAGATTAATAAGATAAATAGAGCTTACAAATAGGCCACATCAGCCACTTACTGATCATATTCATTGGCATCGTGTGGGTCTAGGGATCAATCCTCGATCAATCCCTTGTGGTTTATCTTGGGTTTAGTCCATATATATATAGAGCTCATGGCTTTATTTTTCCCTCTCAAGGGCTTTGCAACCATAGCTCATGTTTCTTTAAAAATAAATGGAATAAAAACTATAAGGACGTATGGGTTTGGATATTCGTTTTTTAATTAACTGATCCAATGATCCAATAGCAAATAAGTAATAGTTCAAGTATTGTTTATAACTACAAAACAGGTTGTTAAGTCATGTAAGCATGTAATATGGTATATACAACACCTATATGGTATGTAGACCATTAGCTTACGAGGGTTCGAATGAGTAGTTGAAGATCATATTGTGAGTAGACACGTAGTTGGTATATATAATAATAATACATGATGCCTCCTGAAGGAAGCAAAAATTAGATGGGACATACAAAATATATGTGTATGTGTATTTCAATCTTGTGAAGACAATGTCTTATAAATAAAATAGATGAGGCATTTCCAAGGGATAAGTAAAATATTTGGTGTGAACTCTAACTTTATCCTAGGTGAGAAGAACCCCAAACCAATGTGTAGTAGATTGACATTCTACATCTCTTCAAACGAATTTCGTTCCATATCATATTTGGCCAGCGGTTATCTCGTTTTGTTGAACATACCCGCAAAAGTTTGGGAAGGACCTAAATTCGTATATCCACAAACGAAATCGGCCATTACTTCTAAACTCTTCTTCTAAAAAAACTATTAGCGCGCGTCTTTGAATGAAATTGGTCATGTGTTGCATCAATTGTCATGATTTTGGTGTGAATCTGAATTTTAAATTAAAACTAAATGACGGCAAATATGCAAACCTAATATTTCAATTGTTTCCTCAGACTCTGACCTATGAACTCTTTGGCTTGTAGAATGGAAGATAACTCTTGAGTCCTCTAATCTAAACCTTCTCATTTTCTTAAACACTGCTTGTTTTAGTATTGTTTGAGATTTTTGTGGTGCCCAAGCTGATGAAGAAGTCTCCCCTAAATCTCCTTTTAGATGATTATCACTCTATTTCTTCATACTTTGAATGTTCTAGTTCATGTTGTTCCTGTGACATTTCGAAGTACAAAGATTACCTTTGGAAATATCAAAGGGGCTAGCCGTATTTGAAGCAACTTCCATAGCATCTGTCACATCAATAACCATAGATGGGCTATGAAGTGTATCGCTTGAATACGTTTGGTGATCATTGATCAATTTTTCGTTTAAGAGCTCAGGGGTCAAAATATCCACTGCAGCATGGGACGTGCTAGAGAAACTAATTGAGCCCGTTGAAATGGGAACATCATCATATGCGATATTTTGTTCCGTATAATTGGCGAAGCTCGTATTCGTTCCTTTGTATAGGATCCCCCGTTGTATAACAACCTCCATTTTGCAGAATTGATTCTACCCAACGATGGAGTGTGAAGATTTGAACTTGCATTATCCATTGGATTTGTTTTTGCAACTCCAGGTAGACTTGCATCCTCATCCAAATCATCCATCTCTGGGGCTGTAGTGCAACACCAATTAATATTTTATTAAGACTTACAATCATTGCTATGGAGAATGTCCTAATATATAGGTCTTTAAATTATTTTCTAAGGCTTTTTGTGTCCAAAAACTGTACAAAGGCTATAAATTGTTGGTTTCATAATTTGAAATCAACTATGAGGGAATAATCAATACAATGTGAAGTATTACAATTTGGTGTCGAAGTCTTACCTGTAACAAATGAACTATAACTGGATCGTATGGAGCCAAATGCCACTAACAATTCTTGCGGCATATGTTGATTATCAATAGAGGTCCTCATGTTAATATCCCATATATTTGGATGAACACGTGAGTTCATTGGACCTTCAGGTGCAATTGGCATCAAAGCGTAAGGAATACCACCAGCAAGAACAATGTTGACACGACAAAGAGGGCAAGTGGAGTTTGACAATAGCCAGGTGTCGATGCATGATATATGAAATGCGTGACTGCAATTGGGAAGAATGCGGATGATTTCGTCATCCACAAACTCACTTAAGCATACTGAGCCTTCTGAACCTTGAATTGACCCATCATTTTTGTTGTATTTGCAAATAGGTATACGCTTGATAAACGTCTCTGCAACTCCGAGTGAATTAACGGGCCATGCTTGTTCTTCTGTTCCGAGACCCTATTCACAATTTGATGATCAAAATATTAAATAGGTTACATTGATTATATATAGTAGGTTCAATTGGATTTTTTTAAATATTTAGAGAAATAAATGATTATAATTCAACATGAACTTATAATGATTTGCATTCATTTGCTCCATTATGCATCAAAAGATCTTATTTAACTCGTAAAACTAAGTGATAAGTACTACTATTTGTGGAATTCCAACTCTTGAAAATATGGTATGTACCTGGATGTTGAATGAACCTTGATCTCCATTACTTTGTAGATGATCTACTCTCGGCTGTATCCGCAATCGCATATAATATTTGACAAAAAGACGATAATAGCTTACTATTAGAAATGCACCTGCTAGAACCCCTATTACTGCAATGATATATGGACTAAAACGAGATACCGATAGATTATTTGTGCTACTTGTGCTTCCATTAGTATCCATATATGATACTAATGAAATGTAAAAATAAGAATCGTTCATCTTCAAAATATCTAAATGATAGGTTGAAGTGTCCACACATAGTACTAATCATGAAGAAATGATGAGATGATATATAGAAAGAGACGAGCTTTCGGACAGTACTTGACTATAGACAAATATTGCTAATGTTTGAAATTATCTTTGTAGCTGCGCACTCAAGCTTGGCATATTGTTAAGAGGTGTGTCATTAAATGACAGTCAAAAGCTGCAAAAAAAATAAATCTCTCAAACATCGTTGTAGAATTGATAATACTAACTTGAAAGTTTTGCCTACGCTCCACGATAAATTGACGTAGGTTTTGCCCGAAGTGCATTACATGACTTTTGAAGAAGAGATGAATTGGTGTGACATACATATGTTGAAAGAAGAAGAAGAAGACCAATACCAATGTAACTAAAAGCCATATCACCTCATAACTACAAACCCTTCTGATGATGATAGAGAGAGCCTAACAAAGAGGCTACTAGAGATGTGAGAGGCACGACATGTTACAGAAATCATAAAAACACAGAATACGACACATATTGACTCTACTCATTATAATACAATATATATTTGATGGATGGACAATGTGAATATAAATAGTTGAAGCAAGATTCAATTGCAGGTAGCTATAAATCAAATAAATAAATAAAATAATTTAAAAAGAAAAAAAAATTGACATGAATATGAAGTCTAATACCCATTCCGAGAGGGTGTTGATAGTTGGTGGCAGACCACAATTTTGGTGATCATAACATTAATTTATACACATGAGCATTTATTTTTGTATTTTGTTAGGATTGGAATTTGGTTCGGGATTAGGTTCGGCATCATGTAGATCTCCAACTTTTTTATGCTTAACGACAAAAATATGATATAATATTTATCTTTGTCTATAATACCGACAAAGATGTCTATTTTGGAATAAAATATCAAGGTAAAGATTTATTCATTTACTTTCAATGATAAAGTTTGGCATCTCCAAATAGAGATGCGTACAATTTGTTCATTTGAGCGACACTTCAGCATATGGTAGTTGAAAGGACAAATAGATGGAAGAGATCGTCAATACTCCTTTGTTTTTATCTCAGAATGGGATGATGAGCAGGTGAGCGTGTGAGCGGCCAAATTTTTTTAGGTTCGGACATGAGAACCTAATCAAACCTATAGGTTTGGCGAGATTTATAGGTTCGGCACCAATAATATGGCTTCAGATATAGGTACGGAAATAGGCTCGGGCTTGGTTCTCCGGCGAACCAAGGGCGAACCACACATTGATAGTATAATACAATACTCTTATCATTATTATACTTGCAAAATTCAAGGATACCAATACCTATATTCATACCAATTTTGGATATTTGTGAGCTCTTAAGAACCAAAACCGGCTAGTTTATCAAAATTTTGACTTCCGCATAACACTGGTGAAACCCTTTGTGCTGTCTTCTTTGTCTTATGTGCTCTATCTTTGTTTTCTCCCTAGTTGTAGGGACTCGTGTAAGTGCCAAGGCAAGGCCAACAAAAACAAAAACAAAATATATAAAATACTTCTAATTATATAGTATTAAAATAACTGTTGAGATGTAGGTTTGAAGATTTGTCTTCTCCATATCTTTTTGAAGAGCTCAACTCAATAATTAATATTATAAGTCTTTGAATTTTTGGTTAGATTGGAGAGCTTATTTTGACAAATTGAGGGTCTAGATGCTATATTGTCTAGATGTAGCTCTAAAGAAGCTGTAGAGCTCGATCTCACGTGCTCTTCAGGGATTCCTGGAAGATATAACACCGAATGGATTTTTTGAATTTGAGGGTAGATTCCTCAACATTTGCGAGTAAGAGATGGACGGTGTGGATGATAAGTTGATAATGGTATAACTTGATCATGCGGCTTCTAGTGGGGATTACTAACAACCAGTGTTGTGCGGGTATTTGATTTTTTTAATATCAGCTAGTCACGGAATCTGTTTAACTTTAACTTTGTGTTCGCATCCTCTGGTTCCGGGGTTTTGGAGCTTTTCCGTTTCTGATATCCTGCAGGTTGGCAACTTTGTCGTGCACCTAAGCATCGTGCCACAACATACATCGCTGTCCACCACACAATTTAAGCACACAATCCTAGAAAATTATACTACAATGTGATAATGAAAGTGAACATAATGGAAACACACCACTCATGAACCATTCAATCACAGGGAATCCACCCTACAAAGCCCTCACTACACTCCCTCTCAATACCTAGAGCTATGGGGGCGAGAGAGGCTCATGGAAGCTCAACTACAAGAAGATGAGCCTCCTCCATCCTCACAAGGGGAAAACCTATCCCCATGTCCCAAGTGAGGCTCGACATCTCATTTGGCATGTGAGACCAAATGAAATCCCAACACACAAAATATAAATATAAATATCGAAAATGTCCTAGTTAACTAGAAGTAGGTAATTCTAGATAACCATGACTAAAACCATGACAGCTGTCGTGCATCTAAGCATCATGCCACACATACATCGCTGTCCACCACACAATCTAAGCACACAATCCTATAAAGCTATACCACAATCGCCCCCCTAGCCACCGGATAGCTCACAAGTATCCATCCCAATAAGATCATTGCTTGGTCATCAATCGCCCAAGTCCCAGTATCTGAAGTCAATAGATCAAGAGGTCGGGTGCAAAAGTAGCCCCATCGTTACTCGCCTTCCTACAATCCATGGCTTCAATTGGGTGTCCATGGCATTGAACTCCTGTTAGCTAGACCTTGGATCACTTGTCAATTTCACCACTGTCATGCTCCACTACCTCTGTCCAAGGCATCGTGGATACAATCATTCTCCACTATGAATCTCCTCAAGTGGCGGTGTCAAGCATCCCATGTGCCACCCCCTTGAGCATTTGTCATACACTAACATGGTCGCGGCACCACCAGCATGCCCACATAGCATGCAACGCACCCTGCATGTACCACTGCAAGGTTGGGATCTATCCTCCCATCCACATGTGGAAGGTGACATGGCGCACAATTACGCACATGGTCCTTCCATACCATGCCATCTCGACCCTCCAGAATCAACACTCCTGAAGGCAACACCTCCCGGACCCTTAGAATCACACGACCTGCTGTGACATCCAAGGTCGTAGGCGTTGTCTGCTGCAGATACACATAGTCCTCAGGATGGAAACGCCGAACACCTGGCCGATATCCCCCTCCACGTATAGTAACGTACCTCAATGTGTCTCGGTGTTGGGCAATAGCAAGGTTCTCAAAAGCCATAGGCATGACTCCTGAGTCGGGTGGTTGCCCTGGGTAATGGGCAGCGTGTTTTGCAGCACCACCCACTCGCATTTCCCGAGCCACACCAATTCTCCCCAATGACATTCGTGGCTCTACCTCTGACACACTTGGGTGAGCGGGTGCCATTGATGGCGTAGGTGGCACTATCTCAGCCATTGTAAAGGACTGTGGAAGCCTTATCTGACGACTTGATTCCCCCCTTTGTGGATCAAAATCCACATCCGCTCCTCTTGGCTCAGGAGCACGCGTTGCTGCTCGAGTGACAACAACAGCAGAGTCCAATACATGCAATGTCCCTACAAGTGCGGCTCCACACATGAAGCCCATACCAATCTGGTCTTCCCTAGGCATATGAGGTTGTGCAGGTGGGGCTTGAACCTCAAGCCTTGGAGCTGGCGCAACATGAGTAGTGGACATGGCAACAAGACGTTGCTCTCGCTGGGCAAGTCTATCCACCATGCCTTGGTCATGACCTTGACCCTGACCCTGTGCTCCTTGGTTTTGGTTATGACCTCCACCACGACCTGTACCTCCTCTACCTCTCTATGACTACATTGCCTCGTCCTCGGCCACCATTGTTCTCTTGGAACTAGCCTGGCTGCAAGTCATAACAATGGGCCTCCTCATGCCCATACTTTCTACAGTGCCCACACTGTAGTTGTGTAGGCTGTGCCTGTGCCGGCCCTTTGCCTCTCTCCGGGCAATCCTTCTTGATATGGGGTCCTCCACAATCCCAACAAGTCACACCGACTGTTGTTGGCCTGAGCATGAATGAAGAGACCTCTGCATCTGAGATCATCTCTGTCCTTCCCTGGGCTTCGTCTGAGCCCTCTTGTTTCCTTGAGCACGTTGGGGAGTTGGTTATTGTTGGCTAGGAACTCCACTTCATTGTGTTGCCAAACCCCACCATAACCACTTGCTTCTCCACCATATTGAGCTCTATCCGCTCTGATAGCAGGGTTTCATGTGCATCCCATGCTAGGGTTTTGTGCCCTATCCTCTACTAATCGCACGGTGCTTGCTGTGTCCGTGGATCCTTTGAGCACTGTAACGACGCTATGTCGGGAGCTTGCGAGCCTCAGCTCATGTTTTTTATGATGTGGCATGAGCCTAGGCTCACCTTTGCCATGTGACATGCTTCTAGGCTCATATACGCTACGTCATCAATAAGAAATGTGACCTATACCCATGGAAGAATGATCATACAAACCGTAAGGAGCTTTGGTTTGCGAGCCTCAATGACGTCAACTTCAAGTTTAACACTATTATGAAATAGAATGGACAACAACAGCCCGCAACAACAGATATAGAGACACCCAAATATTTCATAATGGATTTTTATCCTTGTTACAAAAAATGACAACAAACAAAGAATGTGCCAATGACTCAACTACATTCTTTTCACCTTCAATTGTTGGCTGATTGCTCATAGTATTTGGCTTTTTTGCTTTGGACTCGTTTTGGGGATAGTGGGAGTGAGACTCTTGAGGTGGAGGATCTCATGACTTGAGAGAGATCATATGTGGAGCTTTTGGTGAAGAGAGAGTGGTCTTTGAGGGATTCAGATGTCTCTGTTGGCAATGCATGTGTGGGGTTTCATTTCACAACAATCAGCATCTGCTGAATGCATTCCTGTGATGTTCATCATGCCTTGACGCTGTTAGGTTATCATTGGAGTCTAGAGCTGCCTTGGAACTCACTGTTTTCTTAAAATGAACTGAGGGCAATAAAAGATTTTGAGAGAGAGAGAAGATAAGTGATACCAAGGCTTACTTAGCCAAGGTTACTAATGGTGAAGAATTATAGAGGTGTTTATATCTGATAAGCCCCATGAGCACATTGATGCCTTGATATTTTGCTATCTCTCTGTGATTACCGAGTTGGCATATGCAATTACAGGAGCCATAACATAAAGTGTTGAGCATCTGCTGTTCTTTCTCTTCCACTGCAAGGTAGCAAGCGTGGAATGTAACGGTATTCTTGGCACTATTTAACACTTGGGTAGTTTATGTAGCCCCCTTTTTTCACACCACAGAAATCTGTCCGTCATTACTCATGTGATCATGTGACTTTGCATTTCATGTTTATGTTTAGCGGGAGATATTAATCCTGCATGAAATACCTTTGTTTGGGACAAGACCAGGGATGTATGGAATCTCCGCCATACACTACTGTTTATTATTTATTTTATTGATTATGCCCAGATATTACTTGTTATCGGCCTTCATATTAACGCCTCCCCACCCACCGCCCCCTCCAATAATCTTACCAACCACCTTATTGAATTCACCTATTGCCATGACCGATACCCCAATATAGCCATCATAAACAAACGCGAAAAAATATGCTCTTCTCATCCGAAAACTCAGACGGTAGGCATGGAACACTGGTCCCGGCCTAACAATAATCACAATTGGAACCAGAGGCGGTATTCATAATGATAGCATTAATGCTCTTCATAACAACTTCAAAACCCCTACCACTACCATTCATCAATGCTTTAAAGATATCCACCTCACTGTCATGCGATTTCTTACAGAGAACTGACCATTAGTTAGAATCAATCTCAAATGTTCGGAGGAGCGATGTAGGAGCTCCATGGTTTGCGGTGAGAGACAAAGACTCCCAACGGTCTCTTCGTCTCTCTCACCTCAAGGATCTATCGACGTTCTCGATTCCTTCCCTGCGAGTTGGGAAATTTAGGCTTCATTTCCCCTCATGATTTTTTCCCCATCATTTGAGCTTCTTTTCATTATATTCTTCACAAAACTTGATTATGTACTAAAACTTTCACACCTCTTTTCCTAATCATCACCATTTCATCCTAACACCTTTACTTCGCAGCATGTAAGTGGCACTATTTATCATCAACAGGCTTCTCACGGCTCTGTTGTCGCCGTCAATATCAAGTCCAAAATTTAACTCCTGCCACTTGGTCGGCTCTCTCAGCCGTCACCCTCCATTATTCCGCTTCTCTACCCCCTGCCAAAATAGAGAGAAGACTCCGGCCGAAACCGGCGTAACTAAAAGCCACTTCGCCTCATGACTACTTCCCCCTTTTGGGGGTGGGCCCTATAAAAAAACAGATGTCCAGGGGACACCGGGTAACCATGGGATAGGGTAACCCCCGGACATCGCAAATCATTTTGGGTCTTACTTGGGTTGCATTGCCGTCTTTGATCCATTCCTGAACATAGATAACATCAACTCGGCCTAGCATGGAAATCTGCTACTATTGCATCAAAAGTGAATGAGACAGGCAGTGCAAATTTGTTCTTATGATGCCTAACGAGGCTAGCTTCCCGCCCTTCGTAAAGCTACCTATTGACGAGGAAAGTAATACTACACCATCAGGCTAATGGAAGACACCTCATCTATGGCTTGTTTCAATTGCAGGAAATTGGGACACATCAAAATGGAATGCAAGGAAGGGAAGAGGAAGAGAATGGGAGTCAGAATCCACACTCCCTCCTCCCCTCGGCCAACTACTTCTGAATGCTTTCCCATTTCCAGGATCCCTATTGCAACAGGGAATCCCATAGATCTGCTACAAATTACAAGCCCCTCTGATGGTGCTATCAATGGGCTAGATGAGGCGACTGGGCTCCTCCACATCAACCCCTCGCCTCTAGCTTCCAAGAAGAAAAGGGATGAATCGGACCCCATGCGAATTGAATCTCGAGTGAACAGAGCTTCTTCCTAGGGGAGACGGCCTGCATTGTCCAACCCCCTTTTCCCCCCTTGCAGACTCTGGTATCCTCCCAAAGGCCCCACTCAAAAACCACTGTTCTCGCTAGAATTGCCAACAACCCTTCCATTGCGAAAATTTTTATGAGTATTAGATCCTTCCCCAATCTTTCCCTCCGCTGTTCCTCTGAGGTCAACACTGTGATTGCCCATTTAAGCCTCTTGCATCACACCCTGGTGTTCAAGAAGGGCCCTCCGCAATCATTTGGTCACTAAATCAGCATGGGAGGACTTTATTTCACTGTGGATCACTGTTCAAGACGTCCGCCACTTCATGGCTACTTGCCCTCCTAACGGTTGCCCAAAAAACATGCTTAGGAAGAAAATTCAAGACTTCTTTTTCTCATTTCTGCCACACTCATCTTTAGGCACTACAAAAGTCTCCTGGGACTCTTACTTGGAAGTTTTCCATGGTCTCAGCTGCAACCCTGCAACCCACATTCTAGCTTCACTGAGGAATGAGATGTGATTAATCTGCCTATCCTGATTTCTACCTACTGAACCTATGTGTATGCTAGCACTTGTTTCTGACTATACATAGACTCAGTTTGTTGGAAACGGCCAAGCACAACATCAATGTTGTTCAGGTTATTCAAGCACGTCATTAGAGCCATATGGTGGCGTACTACTCATAGGTTTCTTTTGTGCAAATAATGTGTGTGCGTTTGTAGCCTGGCAAACAGGTGTCCAAGCCAAAATTGTGCATTGACGAACCTTACTTGATTGTCATCTTGCTTGGTCATCAATACAGATTGCTTCTTCAGCATACATCTATCTGCCGAAATCAAAGGGCACAATTCATGCATCACAATTGGTGCCTTTTAAGTTTACATTTGACCTAACCTAACATATTCGACCTACAACGTCGAAAATTGTTGTGGTTTTGACACCCAAGAAACGGAAGCAAGGCGAATTGCATGAGATGGCAGAAGACTGATCAGCTCTGTTGCATGATGACTTGGCTTTGACTTGGCTTTGATTAGTGTGGTGATCACCATTCATTTGTTGGATGTAATAGGTGCATTTGGGTTTTTTCCAATTGAAGGTTTTGTCGTTCGCTCAACTTGTAGAGCAAAGCTTTCCTTTCTCTCTAGTTTTCTCTTCCCACTTGCTTGACGACTATTAGATGGTATGCTTAGCTCACATAAGCTTAGTAGCAAGTGGCGGTGGCAGGCTTCAGATATCTGAGGGACCTTGTTCTACGCATAGCTTTATTCCTCATGAATGAATGACATAGTTACTGTTAGGATGAAGCCTCCTCAAGGGCCTGAATTGTGAGCAGTAGCTCCCAGGTTTCCTTTAATATATATATATTTATTTATTTATTTAAAGAAAAGAAAAAAGGATGAAGTTGATCTTTGTTAACAACTAGTTTTAGATATGACTAGCTTGGCTAGCAACTTATCTCTTATGGCACTTGGGCTAGGAATTTGAGTGGCGTATAAACACCAACTAGTTGGCTGATTTGCTTAGGGTTATGATTCCTATTTAAACCTGGAAGTTTGGGCTCTTGGGGGTGGTGTTTTTGGTGTTAAACTGGTGTACAGTTGGTTGGATGAATGATGTTGGTTGTATTAGTGCGATCAATAGTGTATGTGTTGTTTGGAAGGTTGTGGAAGAAACATCCCTTTCCTCTATGATCTATCCCTTCTGCCTCGCTTGCATGCTTACATAATATCCCATAATAGTCAACACTACTTAGGAGAAGAGGAATCACTAGTGGAGCAAGAATCTCGGTTCATGCAGACAGAAACAATTTCCATTTAATAATAATAATAATAATAATAATAATAATAATAATAATTGTATACTAATTTATATGACAATTAATTAGAAAAACATTTTTCCAACAAGTTTCATGGAAACAACAAACAACCTTGATATAAGGTTAAGTCAGCTGTCAGAAGCAATTTAATGTCAATTTAATGTTTGCACAGTAATCTAAATGACCACTAATTTAAGAAAACATGTTCCCAACAAGTATGATGGGAACAACCCATGCCGAGGGTGACTCAGGGAAGGGCGAACGGGGAAAAGGACGGAGGGGTGGTGGCAAGGGGGGGTTGTTGGGGTAATCGAAAGAGCGCGGGTGCCACCAACCAACGAGCGCTTTGGAAACTCCGTCCAACGCTCTGCGGCTGCCACGTCGGCCTTCGCCTTGTCGGGAGCGCGTGGAGAGTGTCGCCCTCGCACTACTGACGGCTCTCTCTTCAACGCTCCTCCCTTCCTACAATGCGCTCCCTTACGATCCCGCTTCACTTTCCTCAAAAAGCCTGCGGTGCAGGACCAAGCTGATGTATTTGGAATTTTTTTTCTGTTGAATTTGGTGCCCTGTGGCGCACGGGAGGGAACTGTGCTGAAGGAATTCCGTTAGTTGATCTGTGAGTGTCGTGATTTTCAGGCTCTGTTACATGCACGCGTTCTGTGGAGAAGTATAATTTCTTGCTCGACTTTTTTTGAGTTCGAGTTAGTCGTTTGAGATGGCGCAAGCAATGCGCTTGCCTTCTTTGGCGACGTACTGCGTGCAAGGTGAACTTGCTGGAGATCGATGCGCTGTTGCAGGAAGAAGCCAGGTCTCTGTTTCCCTTCCTCTGTCGACAATGTCCCGGGGCGCAATCGGGAGGTCTCTAAGAAGAAAGTGTAAAAACAGCACAGGCCTACACAGAATGTCGTCTGTCGTGAATGTCTTGACTGGGAAAGAGGAAGGCGCTGAAACAGTCGTGGAGCCCGAGAGCCGCACGACCTTCGAGGTGTTAAAGGGTTTGGAAGCCACTGTTCAAGAGTCTACCAATGGTATTGCATCCTTCAAGAAGGAAGAAGCGTTGACCAAGGGTATTGAGATCGACATAGTGATAGAAAAGGATCTCAAGGAGAACGGCTTTCGCAGTACGCGACGCACAAAGCTGGTCGCAACTATCGGGCCTGCCTGTTGCACGTTTGAGCAGCTTGAGGCGCTGGCATCTGCGGGGATGAATGTGGCTCGGCTCAACCTGTGTCATGGGACAAGAGAATGGCATCGCAATGTCATTCACAACTGCCGTAGATTGAATGCAGAGAAGGGATACGCAGTCGCAGTGATGATGGACACCGAGGGCAGCGAGATTCACATGGGAGATTTGGGAGGTGTGTCTTCTGCTAAAACGGAGGTAACGCACCGTCCTAAATGTTCTCTTGTTGGTTTGACCGTGCTATCAGAAGGACACTTTTATGATCTCTCCTGTGCACACGCAGTTTCATTCCAAAACATTTAATCTGGCATGCTCTAAACTGCATGGTGGATGTTGGAAACAGAGACACAAGCTGAGATGGATTGCTGTCTAACCTGTACGGCTCTTGTGTCATTCTGGATCAATCCACTGCCTGATAGATCGGAGATTTCCATACAAAATTGAACATTATATATATATATATATATATATTTGGTAAAGATCTTCCTTCCACCATGAATACATTGTTGCAGTTGTATTAATTGGTGTGGCGGTACCGTATTCTTTCTCTTATTTGGAAGTTTATGTCACAACGGAGGTGCAAAGAATCCACTAGGCAGTTTTAAAATCTTCCATTCTCCTTTTGATAGCGATTCCGGCAACCTTTTGGCAACCTTTTGGGTCCCCTTGGAATTCACAACCTTTGGCCAAGCATTCGCCAAGTGTTTCACAATCTCTTGACAATCATTGGCAACCTTTTGAGCAAATGGTGGCGCCATATGAAGGAAGAATCGACCCCTGCGCATGTACATTCCCTCTGGGTCCCACCCAATTGACCTTATTAACTATATTCACTTCATGATTGCCTGTGGTATGTGATAATTATCAGTGGTCTGTAAAAATATTCATTCACAGCCTCTATGGGAATGGTGAATGCATAGAGGTGGCAGCTTGACTCTCTCTTTCACACACACACACACTCTCTCTCTCTCCTCTCTCTCTCTCTCCTCTCCAATTGTAATTGGGATGCTCATATCCGGAAAGTTGTTCAAACTGGCAAGGGCAAAGCTCTGGGGCTCACTAAATTTTTCCACTGCAGAGGGGTCAACTCTGAGGTTAAGAAAACCATGCTTTGTCGCGTTATTAGACCTGCCTTGGAGTACGGATCTGCTATATGGGTTGATAACTCCAACCAGGCTAAGTCTCTAGAATCCATTCAAGTGGGGGTGCTTAAGGAGTGTATGTCAGCATGCTCCAAAACAGCCAATGTGGCTGTTCGGGGTGAGTTTGGCATTCCGTCCTTAAGCTCCCGACGAGATGAATTCAAGGTCAGATGGTGGGGTCAGCTGCAACATATGCCCAACACCAGATATCCTAAGTTAATCGACTCTATATCTTGGAAACAGGACCGCCTTGTCAAACAGGCTAAGTCCTGTCAGAAGAGAGTAGAAGAGATCCTCAAGGACCTGGACCTGGATCCGCAAGTCTTGACCCTGCTGGATAAATCTGACTTAGAGGCTGTAGTGTCCTCAGCCATGTCTGTTGTCATGAGATTGTCTGATGAAAATGAAGTTAGGCAGAAAACTTCCCTGAACTTGTTTCCAGTCTGTGACATGGGGGAGGACATCTTGGATGACCTCAAGGGTCTACCCACTCTCGGCACTAGACTGAAATTTAAACTCAGGGCAGGAAGCCTACCTTTGAACAGCAAACAGAAGCAGAGAGGAAAGGGAGAGTGCAATTGCCCGTTGTGTGGGCAATCTGAAGACAGTATTCATTTTCTGATACACTGTCCGGGGTTCTCTCACCAAAGAGACGCTCTCTTCAAATCTATTAAGGGAATTGTGCCTGTACCCCTGTTTACCAACTTCGAAAGTCTCGAGGCTGAGCCAAAAGCCCAGGCCCTCCTGAGGCCTAGTTTTTGGGCAAATCACACACAGCAGATTGATGCTTGTGTGAAGGGATTTCTAGAGGATATCTGGAAAACCCGGATTAATTCTTTATATGGAGGTAAGTCTTACTACCAACGTCAGCCCCTGACAGAGGTAGGTTCTGTCCCTTTTGTTCCCGCTCAAACTGGGCACGGGGTCAATGGCCACAAGGCTACGGCAAACAACGTCCTATGAGTACAATCTCTCCTTTCCTGTGTGGACATAGTAGATTTCCTTCTCTTTGGGCTGCCTTAGGTGTTATGAAGTTCCTTTCAGTCTTTCCTTCTTTCTTTGTCTCTCATTGTTGGGGTTTAGCAAGAATGTTGCTGAGGACCAAAAGGGAAATTATGTATGCCTTTTTCAAGGGATCCAGAAGGGTTGTACGACATGGTCTATCAGTGGAAGATATCAAACCATTGGGTTTTAGTGGTAGCCAATCTGAACACCTCGCCCAAATGAGCCCCTGGTCCTTGCTAGTTCTTATCAAGAAATCATTGATTTTGCACATACTCTTTCAATGAGACATGAGTTTGACCTCCTCCTTGTCTTGCATCCTCACGCTGCAGAATTAGTCATGAGACTATCACAGGCAGTCAATCTGTAGAATGAGTAGTACTATAGGCTTATTCTTTTGTAAACTGCATATGTACATGCATAAGTTTTAAGTTACATCAAGGTCTCAGAAAGCCAGGTGCACCAACTCCCTGTTTTGAAGAAGGGTTTAACGTTTGCTGAAGAATGCCAACTTCTGATCCCAGTTTTAACTGTTGAAATGAAGGATGGGGAGGAGTGGGTTTTCACGGTGCGTAAATTCAGCGGGCCTTTGCCTGCCTCCACCATTCAGGTCAACTACGATGGTTTTGCTGAGGGTAATCCCTCAATTCTTTCCAGTGTACTTTATCCCGCAATCATTTAGCGCCCCTATGGATGTCAATCCACATAGTACAAAGACCTTGATACTTTGCAGGCTCCTTATACGGTCGCATGCCGCAGCAGGGCCGCTTGGGTGACTCAAAATTGCTTAGTAGAGGTAGAAGGAGAGCAAACCCAGTTTTAACATGTAGACGCCCCCACCCTTCCCTCCATCTCTTTCTCTTTCTGTGCTGGCAACAACTGTATGACAACCATGATCTTTTCTCTTACTCTCTCTTTCTCTGTTTGAGAGGTTTTGTGTTCTACTTTGTACCATGGCCCTCAGGGCCTCCTATGGATGTTTTAGAGGATTTTCTCACATGTGACAGAATGGATGGCAGATGTGAAGGTGGGGGATGAGCTGGTAGTGGATGGAGGCATGGTGCGATTTGAGGTGGTGGAGAAGTCGGGCCCTGATGTGAAGTGCAAGTGCATTGACCCTGGTCTCCTTCTGCCACGTGCTAATCTCACGTTCTGGCGTGATGGCCACATCGTGCGTGAGAAGAATGTTATGCTTCCCACTATCTCTTCCAAGGCATGTCTTCTCCTCTTGGGTAGTCTTTGGTTCTTTGCTGTTCTACATGTGTGCCTTGTGCCTTTCGCCTCCTGCAGATATACTAATTCGTTCTTTCCTTCTGTCATTTCATTTCATTTCCTCTGTGTTTGTACTGTGTTGTCTACTGTATCCTGTTGGGCCTCCAGTAAACGTAAAGTTACTTTTCCTTCTTCTCCTTTAGAACCTCTTGTGGATTTACTAAACTTACTAGAATTTTTTCTTTCGTCGTCTCTCTCTTCACAACCTAGTCAGTCTGATCACAGCACATTGTTGCTTCTGAGGAAGGAGTGGGCTAGATTAGAAAATGTTGGAATCATCATCTGTTTTCTTCTGTGATACAAATGGCACCCTTAAATCAGTTTGCAACTCCCTGTTGTTTGTTTGTTGTCCAACTCTGGACAAGTGCTATGGCACTTTGGGCTAAGTTTTTATATTTTGGTAGGTACAAACATGTCTCTTTCCCTGTGTCGGTGTGGTTGGTTTGAGAGCCCTTGTTCCATTCACAACTTCGCCGTTTGCATGTTTAAGAGAACTCCTGCATGAGCTTGCTGAAGGTGGCCAGGAAAGCTTAGTTTGTTGCAATGTGGGCTGCAGGACTGGGTTGATATTGACTTTGGAATCTCGGAGGGTGTGGACTTCATTGCCGTGTCGTTTGTTAAGACCCATGAAGTCATCACACATCTCAAGAGCTATATTCAGGCCCGGTCGCCTAATAGGTACTAACCTCAAAGCTTTTCATTCGATGTTACCTGCATCCGCTGGGTGTGTTACCCTGTATACAGTCCACATGTTAATTTTGATGGTTTCAGCAAAGGCTCTCAACCCTTTATCATGGAAGTTGATCATTTCTTCCCTTCAATTCTCACGAACCCACCAATCTGTCTTTAATACTTTTCCATGCACTTGCTTTGCTTGTTGACTGTGTAGCTCCATTGGCGTGTTTGCCAAGATTGAAGCCGTCGACTCACTCAGCTGCTTGGAAGACATAGTTCGAGTTTCTGATGGAGCCATGGTGGCCAGAGGGGACCTTGGGGCGCAAATCCCACTCGAACAAGTGCCATCTGTGCAAGAGACCATCATTGATGTTTGCCGCAAGCTGAACAAGCCTGTCATTGTTGCATCACAGCTTCTCGAATCTATGATTGAGTACCCAACACCAACCCGTGCAGAGGTCGGACATTTCTTCAACCTCCTTTTGTTTGACAGCCTATGTGAAGGCTCAAGGCAAGAGCTGAAAGGATCTTGTGCTTTGTATATACATGTGCCAACTGCCAGTGAATCAGCAGAACTTGGAGCTGTAAAGGAATGTACTCATAAGACGATGTTTACTGTAGCCTTGTGGCCATAGAGTTTGGGCCCAGTTTGGGCAGAACAAGCGCGAACTGAGACTATGTGAGGCTCACATCAGTAGTGGGACTTACCTTGATATAAACAATTACTTTGGGCTTTCCAGATTTCCTCTAGAAATCCCTTCACACGAGCATCAATCTGCTGTGTGTGAGCTGCCAGGGCTTTAGGCTCAGTCTAGAGATTTTGAAAGCTGGTAAACGGAGGTGCAGGGACTATGTCTCCCTTTCCTCTCTGCATCTTTTTATTGTTCAAAGGTAGACTCCCCACCCCAAGTTTAAATTTCAGTCTAGTGCTGGGGGTAGGTAGGTCCTTCAGATCATCCGTCAGGTCCTCGCCCATGTAACACATGGGAAACAAGGTTACGCCTAACTTCGCTGGGAGCTGTAAACAAAAGGGTATGAAGAGCAGGAGAAAATGAAGGAACTCTAAAAAAGGAAGAAAGAAATCTAGTATGTCCACAGTAGGCCCCAATGGCACAAGGAAGGGATGAAGAGATAGAGATAATAAGTTTGGCAGAAAGTTCTTTCATGTATGCTAATGATGGAGCAGTGGATGACTGGCAGGTAGCAGATGTATCAGACGTAGTCAGACAGAAAGCAGATGCTTTGATGCTATCTGGGGAGTCAGCAATGGGTCTGTTCCCTCAGAAGGCCATAGAGGTGCTGCATACAGTGAGCTTGCGTATGGAGCATTGGTGCCGTGAGGAAAAGCACAATGAAGCTGCCCCCTTGCCCGAACTCTCTGCCACATCAACTGAAAGGATTTCTGAGCAGATCTGCAACTCTGCAGCTCAAATGGGTGGGTGAATGTCTCCCACAGCCCCTGCTTCTCTGCAAAGTTCAGCTGCATTTACTGGTTCTTTTTTAGTGTCCAAGAGCTCATTCTCGATCTCCAGGGAGCTTCCGTGTAATTTAGAAGGGCCCCAGTATCAACACTGACATCAACATCATGCTTTTCAGTAGGATGTCAATGCTAGGCCACAAATTAAACACAGACCTGATAGTATCGGCCCATAGCGACTCATGGGTTAAGAACTCAACCCTGGTGCTTTACAAACCCATAACCAGCATCTGGAGGGTGAGTCTCCCAGGAATTTATCCTCAAGGGTATGCCATTGAGGAAATAGTACATTCTGTTCAAGCTTTGGGAGGGTTTATCAATCACATTACCAGATTAGTGGCAAAAGTGCTCTGGCTTTCTTATCAGTAGCACCTCCATTTTCACTATCCATATTGAGCATGCATGGGTGGGTCACCGCAGCCAACAAACTGGGAGTGGATGCCATTTTCGTGTACACAAGGCAAGGCTATATGGCATCTCTCCTCTCACGCAATCGGCCGGATTGCCCGATTTTTGCTTTCACTGAATCCCAAAGTGTCAGGCAATGCATGAATTTGCAATGGGGTCTGATTCCAGTTCGACTTGCTTTTGGAGAAGATATGGAGAGCAACCTTCGTCGAACATTTGCACTTCTGAAGGCGCGGGGCATGGTGAAGTCAGGAGACCTGATTATTGCGGTATCTGACATTTCATCAGCAACACAGACAGACCTCTCACAATCAATTCAAGTTCGCAAGATTCCATGATAGAGTTGCCTCCAGTAGTTTGACAGGGGCTGTGGTATGACGGGACATAATTGTGAGCTGCTTACCTGGTCTTTCATTCTTTCTGTCTTTCTTTCTCTTGCAGGAGCAAATACAGAGCATGGTAGTCCCATCAAGATTCTTGAATGGGTGTTAGGATACCTTCCACCGTGGAGGTCTTGCAAGGAAACATAGCACAGATTAATATTCTTTACACAGACACCATGTTTTGAGAGGCATTATGGCGGTGGGGGGGGCATGGAGGGTTCTAAGCTTACTTACCATGGGTGCACAGTCTGGTAATGTGAGTTGCCAAAGGCATAAGAGGCAAGCTGTCCTGACAGATTTGTAACAGTAAGGTAGATAAGTGATAGATAAGAAAGTAGTGTGAGAAGAGCAAGAGCAAGGAAGAGGGGAAATGAGCAGAGAAAGTTGCAGTACAAAGGGAGTTAAACATGATTAGTCCAGAACTTCTGTCGAGCTGTTTGGGCATTCTGTACACTGGACAGAGTTGTGGCGCAGTGACGGTTGTTTGGCACCTTATCATAAATAGCATTGTAACACTGAGGTTTTAAATTTGAAAAAACTCTGCCCTGGCGAGCACCAGCTTTGTTGCAGTGTCTTGTCTGATGTATGATTTCTGTTGAAAAGATGTATTCGGCCTTGGGCTGTCCCAAGAAATTGGGCCTCTTCATCAACGCACAAAATTGTAAAGCCCTACAATACACCTTGAGTAAGCGGATAAAACAGTGGTTTTGTTCTCGAGCTTCAAGTGAATTACTTATCTAAGGTAGGACGAAGTTGTCATCAAGCATAGATATTCTGGGTACATGTACGAGTTTTTCTTACATAGGGTAATCTTCCATAAACTTTTGAGTGCAATTAACCAGAAAGACCCACAAATATCCTTGACTATTTACTCAGAATCCAGAAACCAGACTTGATTGTGCTTCCAGGGTGGTTCTTGAGCTGTCATATTCTGATCCCATAGAATCATCCAGGGCTTCGAAATCCAGCTTAATCTGTTAGGAGCTAGAGATCCTTTGGAGACACAAAGACAGAAGAAAACAGAGCTTACTGGCAAGTCTCTATGACTGCCCAGACAAGTCCAAATCCTGAATGTAAGCCCCCTACTTATTAAGAACATACATGACAATGGTGTGAAACGGGTACCAGGGCTGAAGTTTCAGCTTGAACACCTCACATATACGAGAGTTTTGCCACTGTCAAATCTTCAACTCCACTTTGAAAGACATGGATTTCTCACGAGAGCTTTCAGGGCCTCTGATCACATCGACCGAGCCACAAAACAAGAGAAAGAAACAAAGCGAAGTTCATGAAATCCAAGGGAGGAATGGGAGTTGAGGGGGAGAAGAGGCAAGCTAAACGTGTGTGGACTTTACAAATCAAGGAGGCCTTTTCACCTCCACCAGGAAAGTCGCCCGCAGTCAATCTGCTAAGCAACCACTAGAGTCAAGGCTACCAAATGTTTATTGATCTGTGCTTCTGAACAATCTCTGCCTTTCTAACCACAGATCAATGTGTTCCTTTCCACCCACAGACTTATAGGACAGTGGGAATGTGTTTATGGGACTACCAGCAAGATCAACTAGCCCAAGACCAGCACAGTTTTCCACGGACAGGCTCACTCCTCATGTTACAATACGAGGTTTGATCTACACATATCTCAGTTCATTCTTCACATAGAGGGCTAACCGATGTTCCTCACTCTCCCAATAATTTCATAGATGCCAAGCCCAGCTGGCAAGAAGATAGAACATGAATTTGAAACAAAAAAATGGAGGAAGCTCAAATCTTGGGTCGATTATGATATCTGTGCTGCAGTTCACCGGCCGATGAAACGACCCAGAGTCTTCCTTGCCATCAATAACCATTTCTGTGTTCTCTCCTCATCATTGGGCTGTGAGCCCTCTGAGGATCTACCAGGCATTAAGTCCTTCATGCGTGACTGTGCAATGTGGTCAACCCCAGTGATATCTGACAGCGACCGTTGGTCAGACCCTGACAGCAATCTCCCCTCAGGATCTACCCGTGGTGGCCGACCCAAGGAGAAAGCCCTTTTCAGGAAAGGAACGTCCTTCCCTTCTCTCTCAAGTTTCCCTTTGGACCCTGGAGTGAGTGGTGGCCTATCAGACATCCGAGCAGCATAGCGCCGGGAAGGCTCTGGAACCATATTCACGGCCACTGGTTCAACCGAGTCATTCCAAGAGCTGCTTGGCATTCCCTCAGCCTGGATCTCGTCCCCACGTCTTGCTGGAGTAGTTAATTTTTCTCTCCTACTTGAGCTAATCAAGAGTTGAGCTCTTCTATCCACTGTGAGAAATTCAGATCGCATTGGAGACGCTCGATAGCTATTTGACCTTCTATTGAAGGTCAAATACTCTTTCCTACTAGAACTATTCAGGAGCCGAACTTTCCCCTCCGCCCTAGCAAATTCCGGTGGAGCTGGAGAAGCAGAATCGTTCCGAGAGCTATTTCTTGACATCTGAGAGACAGAGATGCGTTCACGTGGCCCAAACAGCGTCTGGGAGTTAAGGAAGAGTACATCTCTGGCGGCAAAATCACTCCATCGCTGCTGCATAACAACGTCTGATATGACAATCTTGTGAGCAAGCCGTCGGCCTGAAGGGAAGTTCATGGAAGGGTCGCCTAGCAGCAATCCATCCTTCCGATCACTCCCTCCAAGGCCATCCGCACTCTCTTGTTGGACAACCACCTGCAGTCATGCCATTGGTTAGCAAATGTTCCCCTACCTAGGTCACCATAAGTTCCACTGGTAGGATACACATAAAATTGAAGTAATCACAACAGCAAATTTGTGGGCATGGAAATGATCAGCGAAACCATTTTAAGCTTTGCATCTCATTGGACTTGTACTCCTTTCTTACAAAATGTGCTCTAACCCATCCTGCAGCCCCAGGTGATAAAAAGGTCTTGAAATACCTTGACGAAACTTGCTCTTACTTGAGGTTGGTTGATACTTAAAGGGTTTCTCTACCATAGTTACGGTCATATGCTTAGAACAAGACATGTCCTTCTTGACCATGCGTCTGCTCTAAGTTTTGTCTTTGACTGACCTGATTGGCATCCCTACTGTACTACAAGGGGACATGCACTGATTGTCTATCTACTGGACCAAAGTATTGGCACAACAGTCGTCATGGAAAGGGAGTCGGGATCATCCTGCTCTACTAGCCCTCCTCCAACTGTGCCCCAGAAACTGGCACTAAAGTAAACTGTGCAGCTGGCTTTGCATTAATCCTGATTTGCATTGCAACTGCTCATCTGGAATGGATCCCTGCGCTTTAGTTGGAAGTTAAGAAGGTAAGGACAATCACAGAGAAGGGCACATACATGCCAACCTACTCTTGTCCGCCCTAATTTGAGCTTCAAAAAAGCTCTTTGGTAGAGACTACAATGAGATCAGAGGACTAGAGAGGTAAAATAGAGGGTGTGGGTGCTGTCATGTCTGGAATAGTGACCAGGAAAGTCAATCAATATGACTGTTGAAGCTTTACTATCAGTCTACTGGCGTTTCAAAGCTTAAGCAACCTTGGCAGAAGTTCCAGCTGAAGAAGTGGAGTCAGGTCAGTGACTTTCTTACACACCCCTTGAAAAATAAGATCGACAAGGTTTGCATTAACCCACACTTGGTTTGAGACGACATGCCTGGAGAGAAGACCTGCCTACATACGAGCCTTTACTCCATGTAAGGCTCCAAGTGGGAGATCTGATCCCCAGGCCCACTCTTCTTCTATGAGTGCAATGTCATTGGAATGAAGACTGGCCAACTTAACAGCCATCCCTCTGTCACTGCCCTGATCAGGTATGCACTGATGGCAGGACTCAGCCCAATCTGCTAGGACCTTCACTCTGATCAGTGGGCCGCTCTCTCAGAGCAGAGACCTAACAAACCTTCAAAAGGATGAACAGTGGGGGAAATCACCATTCTTCTGGTGAGTGGTAGCAGAAGTCTGACCCGCTCTCATCCATGGGGCCTACTATCAAAGATTTGACAGAGATAATCAGTTGTTTGAGTCATTTAGTATGGTAGCAGACCTAGCAAATAAAACTTGGGAAGAAAGAACTCAAGGACAACCAACCTGCAGTGGTTGCTCCTGCTCGTAAACTGAAGAGCTTCGAGGCAGGGAGGTGCTGTGGGGTAGGGGGAGGACCATGGCCAAATCATGCTGCCGTGACCATTCATGCTTGTCAACAGAAGAGCTTCTGGGCAGGGAGCTGCTGTGAGGTAGGGGGAGGACTGTGGCCAAATCTGGTTGGACAGCCTCCCCAGATGGCCGGGCCGTTGAAACGTCATCCACCAGGGACAAATCATCTTTAGAGATATGGTGCCGGCAGAGTGGGCACGTAGAATGAGATTCCAACCATGTGTCCACACAGTCTAAGTGGAAGGCATGCTTGCATATGGGCAGCAACCGCAAAATTTGTGTGTCTTCAAATGGGCTCAAGCACACTGCACACTCCAGCCCTTCCTACAAATTACAGGTGCACAGTATGAGAGCGGGAATCACAATCCCAGAGAAAGCACCCAACACAATAACCCACATGTCTAGGATATGGAATTTAACAGTGGAAGTCATAGAGTGTAATTTGTTCTTTCATCCAAAGACACCATTTGGCATTACATGAGCACATTGGGTCTTGACCAGGTTTGACACAGCTTCATCACTGGACTTGTTTGGTCGTGTCTCTAGTGCAGTAAATACCCTCTTTCTCGAATCCTTAACAAATGAAATGAACTGATACTTTATAACGTCCGTGGAAAGCTCAAAGTGCTTATGGGACAAGAGAAAGCAGGAAATAAGAAAGCCCAAAAGCAACTATCGCTCAAGGGATTGTCTAAGAGTGAATGCCATGTTGCTGAGCATTTGTGATCATGGTATGGAACACCTCTGTGAAAGATTGGCTATCTCAGTATAGACAATATTATCTCCCACGGATCTCAGTAGAAAGGACTGTGAAAGAAGTGAGAAGTTTATTTCCGTAGCCTAACCAACAGGACCTGCCACCCCATCAATAACACATGCTACATCAAAATTCGGCAAGAAAACGTACCTTCATACCCTGCAACGATTCAAATGTGAACAAGGGCAGCGCTTCTATAACGGCCCTGTCAATGCCTGAATCCGCATGATACAGAGCGGGCCCGATCGGCATCTCTCTGACGCCAACTGAAACCATAGCCCTGCTTTTGCAGTGCTTGGCATACAATAGAAGGATAAATGTGACGGCAAGCATGGTGCTGAGCACCGCGATGATGACGGCCACACTGGGCCTGAAGGAGCCATTTTGGACACCGTTGGTGATAAATCCAGTTGAGTTCACGTCCGAAATTGGAGATTGCACGGACGATGGCGCACTTAATAGTACTCGTAGAGACCTGTATTGTATTGACATCCTTTGATGTTTTCTAAATTTTCACTGGTCCCTGTTTTCAAATGTTGTGCGCTAACCAAAACATTCTCCAGCAGCTTGTAAGACCCGCCTCAGCTTCTCAACTAACCTCTGTGTAAAATATTCACTCGATCGTTTAACAGTAGCATAAGTTCACGAGACTCGCTGTGCTTGGTATAGCCATTCGAATTGATTGTATTCCTTGTCCTAAAACAGGTCCTTAGTCCTGGAGCTCTTCCTACTCCTGCCACTATTTTTGTTCCCCATCATGGAGATCCCCGCTTCACATCCTACTACTGCAGAGCACCACCGAGTGTCTTTTCACCTCCACCTTACCCGACTTCCAAACTACGAAGAGCAATTCGACAAACCCGATGAGCCAATATCAGCTGCCCATCCACGTACCACCTTGCAAAGTGGGCTTCTGTCACTAAGCCCCGAGGTCCACACCTGGACCTCAAACAACACAAGCCAGGGAGACCCACATGGTGCCGCCAAACGGAAAGCATAATCCAGCAAAATTTCGGAAAATTAGCGATGTAAAGATCAGATTTTCCTTGCCGTATCCCTGTACAGACTACAGACCCAGTTTGCACAGTGAGAGAGACACAATGGAAGGAAAAAAGAAGTACGAGGAAAAATCGTGCTCAAGAAAAATGGAGAGCGTAAGCGATAACACCAATCTACCAACAGATTCCGACTGAAGAAATGTGGATACTGAGGAGATGACCAATTACCAGGAAACAGACAAGGAAAAATCTCCGACGACTCGCAATGCCCACTGCCAAGAGGGTCCCAGCTCCAGCTCCAAGCGCGCCGGAGACCTCGGACTGTAGAGAGGACAAACCCGCCGGCCACCTCTCCGTTATTACCGGTCGCATTCATAGGACGGGGTATTCACTGGACGAATGAAAGATAACATTGTGGAGAATTCATCCGTTATAACGTATTAAGAGATGTAAAATGACAGGCTACTCTGCCGTATCTCCCTCAACATCCTTGACTCTTACTTCACAATCCACAACCAAGAAGTCTTGATTCTACTTCGAGGGTAGTTCTTGAGCTGATCCACGCTTCGAAATCTGTTTGTTTCCTTCGCCTACAAAACCTTCTCGAAGCAGCGGTAATTTGATGGCGTGTTGTGAGCAGTGGAGGAGCGGCGCAGGCTTCTGGAAGGTTCGAGTGCAGCTTGCAGGGCCAAGACTTATTCTATCCACCAAGTAGGATTAATTTGTTTTGGCCCTCGGACCAACTTGTGTGAAGCCAATCTGAGCCAAGATGGCAAACCAACCACTAGAATCACGGCCCCTCAATGTGAGAGTGATGGGATCTTCATTCCCTGCATGGACTCCCTATTTTGGACCTTCAGACCATTTCCTAGATTTGGGATACCCTAGCTTCTGATCCCTACAGTGGAGATGCCTTTTCAAGTCTGCACCTCACACACGGGCCCCACCCTGGACTTTTTGGTGTCAATCCATTGGTTTTGCTAATCTGGGTTTCCATATACGACAGAGAATATACATTGAATATATATAGGGCCCCTCATCCTTTGTTTGCTAGTAAGATGGTCATCCTCTCACAATTGTATACGTCTGATACGCCTTCATTCGGCAAAGGAATATGAGAAACCCCAAGCATCCATTCATAGAAGCGCAGATGGGCGGTCAACATTTGAGTGAAGATATATGCCTTACACAAACTAAGGCACCATCATCGGATACCTCAGGAATCCAGCCCAATTCAATCACCGTTAAACCGATGCGTTGCCAACAAGAGCGACAATCATATTTATTTATTCATATCTAATTGCTGTTGTGGTCAGCCTCACCTACCTTTATCCGAGATTCCACGTACTTCAGTACGATCATTTGAAGGCCAAATAGCTTGGCCTCCCTCCAAAACGTGCCTCCATGATTCATTCAATCCAAAAGGTCATTCTTACCAATTGAAAGTGGATGGGCAAGGGGTGGGATACCTGCTCACTATGTACGACACAGACATAAAATACCCCATTGAACCAAAAAAGTACATTTTGCAGGGCCCACCCTTGACACGGGGCTATAGCCAAAAGGTGAAGTGGCTCTTGGTTATGCTGGCCCGGCTAGCATATCTCTTATCTCTTATCTCTCTCTACAACAAAAAAAATATTCAGTCGATGATGCCTCTGCCTTATAGACAATGCTCCCGTCTTCCAATATGATCCGATGATGCTCACAAATCTCTGAGGATACTCCTTTCAAATCAGGATGGAACCATATATACTTCATATCGGATGAATCTATAGGGTCCAATGCCGGTCCAGTGCTGGTACTTGGTTTGTTACTTGGTGCCAATACTACTGATTCCTCACTTGAATCCGAATATTAGGTCTCCGCATTAGGCATGAACTTTATGTACACTTTTATGCATCCTCGGATTTTCTAATCAACCTCTCGATTGGATCTAGGAGTTATCACCTCTATAAGACAAATGATCATTTATTATTATTATTATTATTATGGATATTCCCTTCACACTCTCGATTGTGAACAGAGGATCTTCTCCAACACTTAATTCAACCCTTTTGTAAGATCTAAGTTTTCCGGCTGGCAGCTGCTAGTGGCGCCAAAAAAATGTGGAATAATTTTCCATTATGACTAATTATGACTATATATATATTTATCCCCCCAAAAAAAGTGGCACGGTCCAATAACAGTTGTGTTCAAATAGGTAGCTCCCGCGGTTGAATGGATGTGAGGGTGTTGTGGTTTGCGCTTCGCAGTGAGGGAAGTTGGGACTTAAGGTAGATGAACCCATTTTGGCTCATTTAAAGAAAGAGAGCAAGGTTGAGAGATGCATTTTCAGTACTGATATTTTTCCTACATTGGCAAATGTAAATAAGAATTGTTGTAGAACAAACAAAAATCAAATGTCAAAAACCGTAATATTGGTGAATATTCAAACTGCTAACACAAAAAACAACCATTGTGGGTTATAGAGGGCACTATTCTGGACCAGAAATCAACTGAACACTAACATTGGAATGTCCTTAACGTGCAAGCTGTTTGTCTCTTTACTGAGTGACACATATACAAAATGTGGACAACCAAGTTGTAGCCCAGTGGCAATTGGCACATACCACCTCGGAAGTGGTTGTGGGTTCAATCCACCCTTGGTGTCACAAAGGTATCCACCTTCCTAGCGGAAGGCAGTGATCCTTCGGGATGAAGAGACACCATAATTTACGATTCCTTCGGGAGGCGTCAAATATTACAAAATGTGCACAAGTCCTGCCAGCAAACTGCTCATGCAATTATATAAAATAAACCTTCCCCTTCTAGTAAACTAAACTCGAGTAAGTACTGATCAGGTCCATATGCATGGTGATCCACCACCAGCCAAAATCAGACCACAAGCTACCTAAAATCGGATGGCATGAGAAAACTAATCTCCTCGCTTGCTAAAACTGATCAGACTGAAACATAAACCTGATCGGTGATCACAAGATATGATTCGGTCTCCCGCCAGTTTCGATTCCTTCTCCCGCCAGTATGATCCAATCCTTCATGTCAAACAGACTTTCACGATCTAGAAGCCTTGAACAACCGTAACTTTTTACTTATGATTTACAGATGATCTATATTATACCAGGGAGGTTCTATGAGTTGCATGTTTGATGTCTTGTCTGGTTTTCCTCGCTGCTCTACGTTGAATTGTTCCTTCGGCAAATGGGAGGAGCATTCCTACCTCTGTACGCGCTAGGAGGGATTGGTGCTTGTGTTCTGATCGCCTCGTGGAGCCTCTCTCCGTAGTGCATGACTTTGCAGACCGGGCCTCATTGAATCGCTTCGATCCTCACCCCTCTAGCGTTTCGCATTCTCTTTATCAAGCTTCACAGCAGCCCTTCGTTCCTTGGCCAAAACTATTGCTACCCTCCTTTCTTCCCTAAGCCTGGTAGCTTCATCTTTCCTTGCAGATTTCTGCTCCAATGATCTCAAGTAATCATCTGAAGTCCAGGGTTCTCAAGGTCGGGGCTTGGGTGTCATTCTCAAAGGCATTACTCTGTAAATGCTGCAACCTTGGTATCTCGGAATCAATTGAGTATTGCCTCCTCCTCTGTACCATATCCTCTAAGACTTGGCCTCGACTCCTTCCTGTTATGCAGATATGGAAACCAAGGTCACCCTCTTCAGTTCAAAAGCTTTTAAATTATGACCTAGTATCTTATCAACTTCACTGTTGCAGCCCAGTGTATGAATCCTTTAGATCTATTGCGTTGTGGAATATATGGAAGGTAAGATGCAATTGGACTCTAAATCATGAGAGAGGTTGTCTCTCTGTTTTGCTATCTACAATATTTCATGTGGTCCAGATTGAGGCAAGAAAGGCTTGGGTTAAAATGCCTGCAGACATCAGCACGGATCCAGAGCCCGCCAAACTCCTGGCAGTTTGTAGCCTATACTCCTGTATTTTTATAATGTAATTTACCAGTTTAACTTCCTCTTTGTCTCTCAATGTCCCTTTGATTCCCCGCTTTCTAGTTCTTGTTACTCCATATAAATGGTTTCATAGGCTTGTCACGATGACACCCTACTACCTGCTTGCCTCTCGTATTGTTATTCCTGCCCCCACAGCATTCATCGCCAATCTCAATGAATTATTTGCCCAATTCCCGTTCTTCTTCGGATGAAGAGCTTCGTGTGATCATCTAGCTGGTCTGCCATCAGGTGCATCAAAGGAGTCAAGTGTGTTTGCATTTTGTGTGCAGTCTAAATTCGAAATGGGAGTGGACATGGGATCGGGCATCGGTGGGTCGTTAAGCCCGTTATGAGCTCCCTGTGTGCCATCGCCATCATTTTCGAAACCTCCACGTTGCCCACACTAGATCTCAACACTCTCATATGGATTTTGTGCCCACGCATAATTTGGATCGTCTAACAAATCACTCCCTGAGTCACTCAACTTACTATCGGGGTGATCTACAATCGTCGTCAATCGTCGTCTCAGTTGATTCTGATTCCCCTCCCATGGCATTGACGATCAGAATCACTACTCACTAATTAGACATTCTCATATCCTCCCAAGTCACTATCAGATAACAATCAAAATGGCTGGGAAGCATGGAATTCGGAAGCCATACTGAACGTGAAAGCAAATGTGAAAATTTCCCTCGAAAACTCCATTTCGAAAATGGCCCGTTGTTGTGGTTATAATGCTTCGTTCGAATTCAAATATGATCAGAATTAATTCAACAACTAACCCACTGTTCATGCATTAAGTGATGGCGGCATGCTGTAAATTGGATCGAGGCATCCTGATTAACTGCTCATAGGTGTTCCGAAATTTGCCTTAATATCTCACTCAAACTGCGCAGCAATATTTCAAATATGGACCGCCAGTAATTTTTAAGGTTTCCACTTGTTGCTGTCATCATACTCGTCTTTGAGTTAAAAGAGGTCACTTCAGTTACCATTCTAGCCCATCACGTAATCTATTCTAACCACTCATAAGATCTTAGCCTTTCTAGCTTTGCATGTGGTTGGTTTTGTATATTCATCTAGGGATCCATTTTCAAAAGTGGTTTGAATTGGGTTCATCTACCTTAGTCGTTTCTGCTAGCTCCCTCCCTCCCTTCACCACACTAAATCTAACATCCTCATATGTCCCTTGTTCTCCTTCCATCTGTTTCTTGATTAGTCTTTGAGGCGCTAAGGTGTTGTTCATCCTTACTCGGCTTTCTTCTCATCTCCATATTGCTACTCATCCCTGGTTCCGAAATACTCATTTATTTTCAGTTTGGCGTTGGCGGGAGACGCCGCATCATGAGTACCTCTTGTCTCTTTCATTTCATGGTGTTTTCATTGGATTCCTCGCACACATGCGCTCCCTCTTTTTGTGGCACGTCCTCGTCTTCCACTGTTGCACTTGCAGACTACATGGTAGGGGCACTGAATGCGCCCCCGGCATCGTCCGTTTTCCTCTGCTAGTAACTAATTCATGTTCCTCATTTCCATTGTGCAGATACCTTGGTGGTCTCACGTTTTTGTCTTGGTGGTTGTTTCATATCCTGGGGAGGTCACTATATGTATTTTTTCCATATCACGTGCGTACAAATGTATAGTATGCATACTTATTACATTTTTCATTTTTTTCCATCCTATCTTTAGGTAATACTAGGGTAATATGTGTCGTTGGCCCCCCCGTTGCAGGTATGGACGTGACGCCGCAGTAATACGTCCGCGTCGGTGTCACGTCAAGACGTGACGGTCGTCACGTCACGTCCATAACAAGACATTCATCGCGGTATTTTTTTTTTTAAACTTTTTTATTTTTTATCTTCTTTTGCCACGTTGGCAACAGCGAGGACGAAGGCGACCGGCCAGGTGACGGCTTGCCGAGGCGACCATCCAGGCGCCGGTCGCCGGGCGGGATTGGGCGCTGGCCCGGTCGACCGCCACGTCAGCGGTCGCCATGTGGGCGACTGCCACATCAGCAGTCACCACATTGCGCTGGTGGCCGCCACGTGGCGGACAACTTCCGGAAGGCGCTTGGGTGACCGTTTTTGAGCGGTCGCCCATATAAGGGGAATGAGGCCATTCTTGGATCTCACTTTCACTCTTCCCCTTTAGCTCTGTTGGTGTGGGATGCTCAAGTATCAGGTCAACCAAAATTGGTTCAGAGAGTGAACTCATCATTCACAGATGAAATCATTGGGAAAAATCCGTTGTCTGATTCTGCTGACGGCTGCCTGGGAGATAGGCTTCAACCCACATATTTTATTCGCTTGCAAGACAGATAGGGGGAAATGAACCTCGCGCGATCACCCGAGCTTTAATAGTGAGAGGTCTGAAACATTGCGTGGAAGGAAAACAGGGAAGGTCCCAAAAAATATAGAATTCGGAAAGTGGTAAAAAAAAAAAAAAAAAATGACCTCATTACACTCATCACGAAATTTTTTCCAGTTCAGTTCAGGTGGCAAAACTCGAAGAGTATCTCTCCGTCCGTCTCCAATACAATGTGTCTTATGAGGCATGAGATCGGAATTTCCGTTTATAATCGACATGAAGTTTCCTTTAACTTGACGAGTTTGTGGACGGGGCCGTTTCACTCCGGAATTCCCGTGCAATGATGTAACCACACCCTCTCTACTTAGTTTTTTGTATTCCAATTTTGGATTGTTTTCAATCTTTGCAAGTGTGTTGGACATACCTTGTCACATGCTCCTCTCAAGTATGAAGTCAATCAAAATTGATTGAAAGGGTGAACCCATCGTTCGCTGTTCAAATAATTTTTTATTGCTTTCAAACATTGCGAGTGTGTTGGACATACCTTGTCAAAGGTACGTGTCGAGTATCAGGTCAATCGAAATTGATTCAAAGGGTGAACCATTCGTGGGCATGCCACACACAATCCAATATGACCATTTCTTCTTCAGGTAACGTCCACTTTATAGGACGTCTTCCATAAGCAACCTCCAATGTCAAGATCCCAAAACTGAAAACATCAGATTTTGTTGTTGCCTTACCAGTGTGTGCAAATTCAGGGGCCAAGTAGCCTCTGGTTCCTGCAACGTTAGTGGTTTGCAAGGTTTTGTTGTGATCAATGAGCCTTGCAAGACCAAAGTCTCCAAGGTGTGCAGTGAAATCAGCATCCAAGAGCACGTTGCTGGGCTTTACATCATCATTCGTTATTCAAATGATTTTTTATTGCTCTTTAACATTGCGAGTGTGTTGGACATACCTTGTCACAGACTCCTCTCAAGTATCAGGTCAACCAAAATTGGTTCAGAGGGTGAACTCATCGTTCCCTGGTGAAATGATTTTGGATTGTTTTCAATCTTTGCGAGTGTGTTCGACATACCTTATCAGAGGGACCCGTTGAGTATCAGGTCAATCAAAATTGATTGAAAAGGTGAACCCATCGTTCACTATTCAAATGATTTTTTATTGCTTTCAAACATTGCGAGTGCGTTGGACATACCTTGTCAGAGGCACGTGTCGAGTATCAGGTCAATCAAGTATCAGGTCAACCAAAATTGGTTCAGAGGGTGAACTCATCGTTCCCTGGTGAAATGATTTTGGATTGCTTTTAAACATTTCAAGTGTGTTCGACATACCTATCAGAGGGACTCGTTGAGTATCAGCTCAATCAAAATTGATTGAAAGGGTGAACCCATCGTTCGCTGTTCAAATGATTTTTGATTGCTTTCAAACATTGCGAGTGTGTTGGACATACCTTGTCAGAGGTACATGTCGAGTATGAGGTCAATCAAAATTGATTCAAAGGGTGAACCCATCATTCGCTATTCAAATGATTTTTTATTACTTTTAAACATTGCGAGTGTGTTGGACATACCTTGTCACAGGCTCTTCTCCAGTATCAGGTCAACCAAAATTAGTTTAGAGGGTGAACTCATTGTTCCCTGGTGAAATGATTTTGGATTGCTTTTAAACATTGCGAGTGTGTTCAACATACCTTGTCACAGGCTCCTCTCAAGTATCAGGTCAACCAAAATTGGTTCAGGGTGAACTCATCGTTCCTTGGTGAAATGATTTTGGATTGCTTTTAAACATTGCGAGTGTGTTCGACATACCTTATCAGAGGGACCCGGTGAGTATCAAGTCAATCAAAATTGATTGAAAAGGTGAACCCATCGTTCACTGTTCAAATGACTTTTGATTGCTTTCAAACATTGCGAGTTAGTGTTGGACATACCTTGTCAAAGGTACTTGTTGAGTATGAGGTCAATCAAAATTGGTTCACAGGGTGAATTCATCGTTCCCTGGTAAATGAATTTGTGATTGTTTTCAATCTTTTGCAACTGTGTTGGACATACCTTGTCACAAGCTCTCTCAAGTATCAGGTGAATCAAAATTGATTCAAAGGGTGAACCCATCGTTCGATGTTCAAATGATTTTGGATTGCTGTCAATTTTTACGAGTGTGTTGGACAAAGACATACCTTCTCACGAGTACCTGTCAATTATCAGGTCTATGAAAATTGGTTGAAAGGGTTTAGGGTACACGGTTAAACCCCAAACTCTAAACCCTAGAAACCCTAAACCCTAAACCCGTTTCAATTTCTTAATAGGAAATCCGGACCACAGGTACCAAGTTTGTTTTTTTTTTTTTTTTTTTTTTTTTAAAATAAAATCTCTCGGCGACCGGGAGGCGTGGCGGGCGAACGCCCGTTCTTGGGACCGCCAATGCTGGCAGTCCCGGAATTTTTTCTCTTTTTTTTGCCCAGGGAGACCGTATTGGTGGTCACCTAGCGGGAGGGGGGTGAGGCAAGGTGCCCGGCCAAGCGACCACTATGGGCGGTCGCCGCCTGTATTTGCGAACGGTTGGGTTGTGGGTGGGGCGACCACCCCCACCGGTCGCCTGGCGATGCTCGCCCAGGGTGGGAGGGGAGGGGGGTGTATTGGGGCTAGGGCTTGGGCGCCCAGGCCCAGTTCGGTCGCCCGCAAGGGGTTTGTGGCGGGTTGGGCGACCGCCACAAACGGTCGCCCATAGTGGCGGTTGCCAGGGGGGGGGCGGGGCTTATGCCTTCCGCCAGTGGCCTTGCGGGGAGGGGGTGGGGGTCGGGCGACCGCAGAAAGACGGTCGCCGCCGACGTGGAAGACACCGTTGGGAGTATTTGGCGGTCGCCCGAGTGGGTGGCAACGGTCGCCTAGAGGCTGGGACAGTATATAAGCTCTTCGTGGAGACACCTTCTTACTTCACTTGTGGCATCCACTTTTGGGAGCTGAGACGTACACCATTCCTTGTGTGAGAGTGGTGCGCAAGATGAGGCTACAAGAGAGGTATTTTCTATTCATGCCATTCTGTTGGCATACACCGCACATGATCACTTGAAGTGTGTGATCCACTCTTGATCCACCATTCTTTTTCTTCATTATTACCGTAGGATCCCTCTACAAAATGAAAAATGAGTGGACCCCTTGGTACACAAGAGTTCCGCAAACAAGGGACTGTGTTGAGTGCAAGCTTTGTTGGAATAAATTGGATTATCGCAAAGATCGGATGTTGGCTCATTTGGGGTACAGGGATTGCAATGGTCGAAACCCTGGGGTGGGTTTATGCTCAAAAGCATCTATGCGGGTGAAAGCTCATTTCAGGGTGAACGCAAGGTTGACTGGACCAAAATGGGCGTTACCGGCACAGTTTTAGATGACTGCAATTGATGGTGTCATCAATTGAATTTGAATTAACTCATTAAAACCAGCAAATATATATGTCATTGGATTCCTAGCTTCAATACGCACCCATAGCAACTCTCCAATCATAAATCCGATAAGAAATGACTCTGCTATGGACTTTTGAACACCGTCATTATGGACTGTTACCGCAGTGAATGGAATTACAATGGACTCAAGTTCTCCTATGTGCCAATTCCATTGAAATTTGGACTTAAGGTGGCCATTTTGGTCCACATCATAGGTATGGATTTGAAGTGGTAAAATCATTTGTCATTTGGCTCATATGGACTAATATATATATATAAAATAGACTTTTTTTGAAAAGTCCATAGCTCATATTGTTTTTTGGATTTCGGGTGTCATTTGTTTTCTAGAAGTATAAAAACCTATAATCTTCAATGGGTAGGTGGCATATTGAAAGTTTTTTGTAAACTCTAATTTTTAGTTTTTCATAATTTCTCTAAATAATAGACTAAAATATTTAATGAATTATATCTTTAATATTTGGGGTAGGACTCTTTACTAAATATGTTCAGTATACCATTATCTATCACTAAAAAAATATTTTGGATAGTATTATCAATTTTGTTTTTTGGTTATGGACTTTCATGGAGCAGGATCTGCCATTTTTGGTCCACTCAACCTTGCAACTGCCCTTCGCGTAATGTGGAGGGTTGTTCCATAGCCATTGGAGGAAGGGAACCTCGTAGAAGGCAACACACCAAATTGCGGTCAGGAGATTAATCCCCCTCATGCAGAAGCAGCACGTTTGCGTCCGGAAGCACCATTAAGTTGTACGCAAGGGAACTCTTGCGAGGTATCTGGTACATTGGGTCAGGGGGGTCGAGATGCAATCACACCACAAGATACAAGAGGATCTCAAAGAAATACAATCCTGCGACAACAATCATTTCGGATGGATTGAACGTGACAACGAAGAGGGCGTTAGATAAGAAGTGGACAACGTTTTTCTATGAGACCAACATACCATTCAACGTGGCATGGCTCCCATCGTTTGTTTCAACTATGAGAACAACTTCGGAGTGAAAATGCACGTACACACCACCTCTTTACAATGCTCTACGTACGGGATTGTTGGAAGAGGCCATGACTGACCTTTCAAAACGAGTAACAGATCGAACCGGGGATTCATTGCGAAACTATGGAAGTACATTATGTGCCGATGGTTGGAGCTCAGTCACAAACCGACCATTATTCAACATCATGCTCGTATGTCCAGTGGGGGAACAATTTATATGAGCTATTGACACAATCAGGAAACGGAAGGATGCATGTTACCACTTTCTGGTGCTATCGAAAGCCATTGATTCTGTTGGACCAGAGAAAATTGTGCAAATTTGTACGGACAATACCTCGAACATGAGAAATATGGCCCAGTTATTTTTGGCTCAGTGCCCTCACATGTATTATCAAGGATGTTGTGCTCATATCCTCGACCTACTGTTAGAAGATTGGGGAAAAAAGCAATGAGTGAAAGACCTTGTGAAGCAGGCCAAGTCTGTTATGAAGTTCATCCGAAACCACCACATGCCTTTGGCAATATACAGGAGGCACGAACCAAAATACAGCCTAAAGAATCCAGGAGAAACTCGGTTTGCCACCAACTTCCTGATGGTGGACAGGTTGGTGACTGTGAGGTCCGCGCTCGAGCACACTGTTATTGACCCACAGTGGGAAGTCCACGTACGGACGTTGCGGGACTCTCGGAAGAACAAGTCACTGAGCAAAAGTCAAAAGGTTAGAAAGACCATTCGATCAGATGATTTCTGGTCCAAGTGCGAGAATTTTGTGCACATGGTGGAGCCAGCCCTTGTTGTGTTACGGGAGTTCGACGGAAAGAAACCAGTTATGGGAAAAACATGGTTGTTGTTGAGGAACTTTCAGCAACATGTATTTTCATTGAAAGACCCTCCATTCTCACTAGATGCAGAGTTGGCGAGAAGGGTCGAGGCGAGAAGGGCCGAGGCGGCTTTTGTGAAACGATGGAAAATGGCCACTACAGACTTGCATGGTGCTAGGGCATTGTTGACTCCATTTCTACTAGACAACAACATGTTGAGAGATGATGTCGATGCGAAAGCGGGATTGATACGGACACTCATGAAGTTGGTCCCTCCAAATCAGGGGGAGAGAGCTATATCGGAGTATCAAAGTTTCTCGGATCGTCGTGACCCTTTCCACAACCTTCCGGATCCAAAAAGAACTTAACATACAGATGCATGAATGGTGGGATTTGATTGGCGCCGGAGCAAGGACATTGGACCCTATCGCAAAGCGCGTTCTTGCTCAAGTATGCTCCGCATCTTCCTGTGAACGTAATTGGTGTAGTTATTCATTCGTGCATAGCAAGATTCGGAACATGTTGCATCCGGATAGGGCCGAGAAATTGGTATATGTGTATACCAATTCACGGCTATTACGGGCTCAAGCGGGGGATGATACTGCAGCATGGTACGATAGGAATTTGCAATCTGAAGACTCAGCTTCTGAGGCCTATACAACAAGTGACGATGCCGGTAATTCTACTAGTTCGAATAGCTCCCAAGCGGGAGATGATGCAGAGGGCAATGATGCAGAGGGCAATGAATATGATGCACATGGTTTTAACGAGAACATTGATACAATGCCTTCGATGTCTGATGACTTACTCGCGGATGATGTGGTGCATCATGTGGCTCATATTGGAGTCACCCGCACTACAGTGCATGATACGGACCACCACCCGCATGTGCATCCTCTTTCGACATTGCCAAGCAGTGCAGTCAACTTCGGCCTTCACCCAAGCGTAGATGAGGAATTGGGCTCAGGTAGTATTCCGAATGGGAACGAGATCATTGAAAATGTGGAAGTACACATGGCAACAACTGTTACCCTTCCATCCACCACAACACCGCAAACAACAGAGGAAGTTGAAGAGCATGAATCGCACGAGAATGTGACAAAAAACATGGCAAGCGCTCATGTGACGCGATGACAGGCACTTCGGTCATCCCAAATGCAGATGGAAATGTCTTCGGTGGATCCATCGGATGACGATCATCTGCCATTGCAGGTCCATTTGAACCGACAGTCCACCCACGTCAATTGACTCTCATCTCATGTCGGCGGACCCTCAGCAGCGCATCACCGTGGCCCCCATTCTGGTACGAGAATACAAAATCCCCCACAAGCGGCGAAAAGGCAAAAAACTGTACAAAGTTTCATTGGTGGATCGCAACACACGTGGGCCAGATAATATCAATGGGAATTACTGATCACGATGGGAATAGGCCAATTTGGCAAATGAAGATCAAACGGGGTCGGATGCACCTAAGAATGTCTGATGCAACCACAACGGCCACTGAGGACGATGAGAGCACTGACCATGGCGCTGGCGGTGAAGTGCAGGGGGACTCGGACTTCACGCTGGTGGGGGCGGCAAGATTGTTATCTCGTCGTAGAAATAGAAACAATTATGAAGACGAACATCTTCGTAGGCAAGAACTTGCAAGACGGTCCGCGGTGAATGTGTCACGGTCCACTAAACTATTAGAATACATGTAGCCCGGTTTGCTTTAGTGTGAAATATGAAATTGGTTTGGAACTTGCATTTATATAATTATGAAACTATGAATGTATACAAAGTGGAATGTGCATGCACCATGATGTTCATATAAAATAATATCAATAATGCCAAATGATGTTGGGTCAATGACGAACAAGATGAGATATACAACAACCGCGGTTGTCCAGCAGAGCAGACCGCGCAATATTTACATTTTGGCATGCAATGTATTGAGAACTATTCACTCTGAAATTGAGTATTCCTATGAAATATTCATATATGCCGGTGGACTTGATTAAAATTCCAAACCCGCAACTTGACAACAATGGTGGACTTGTTAATAACTTACTCATCGACACTATGAAGTTCTACATTAAATCCCTATCAGGTCAATCAAAATTATTGTGGTTAACAGTTATTCAGCTCAACAAATATGACGTACAACCGTGGTCCATGCAAAATTCAAATTGAAAATTCCAGAATAATGAGAAAGAGTGCTTCAAATATAAAGGTCGTCCACAAGCATTGGGCGCCATAATCAAATCACAAAAGACATGCCTCATTGGCAATGCTTCGAAATTCGAGCATGAAATGCTATGTTGAAATTTTACAAACCTATTAAAAGTTATAGGAATACTATCATTGACAAAAAGATCTATTCATAATTGTAATATGTAAGCGAGGCTATTCCGATAAATCTATAGTCTCTTGTGTTTCACTCCCTGAAGTTGTAGATGGCACCGCCGGACGTGGGGTTGATGACAACCCGGAGTGTGTAGAAGCGACGTCCGGATGAATAGGCAAGCGAGCTCGGGTCTAGTATCGAGTGCGAGGTGGTGGCCCGAGCCTACCACGTTCCTCGTCCACCCTTGCCATCATGCGGAGTGACTCCGGGGAGTATTGATTGCCACTCTGTTTAACTATCATTTTGGAGGCGACGAGGCAACGAGTTAACATTGTTGGCGACAGTTTCAGCGGCCTCCAAGGTAGCTACTAGGTCCTGGACATTTGGGAGATCAATGGATTTCACACCCACTAACGCGCTTGCTAGACTCATTTGCCACGTTCTAACGACTTGCCTAATGGCCTTGGCATATCTGTTGATTTTCTTTTCATCCGCATCCTCATATGCGGGATTGCAACGCAGCCGCCGCTCTTTGCGTTCCGTCATTGCGTCGTTCATTCGGATCCATGATTTGGCAACATGCTCAAGGCTATGCAGCAGCAGATGCCGGCCAATCGGATTACCGTTGTTTGAGGAAAGGTTCACTCCGTTTGGTGGGTTCTCGGGCAGCTGAAAAAACCTCTCGCTTCTTATTCCCCAATGTCCTCCAAGGTTTCGACAAAACAACTCCCGTTGATCTGGATCTTCTATGCAACGAGCACGTTTTGTGATTTCCCAATTAGATGTCATCCAAAACTCATTGATATCGAACGTTCGATCGGATATCATGCCATGCATCCTCGTATCGGCATTCCATGCCAACGTCTTCCCCCAGTGTTTGCCGTTCAGAAAATTATGAGGTTCTTGGTCCAAAGGGAAATTGTGTCGATTGAGCTCATACCCTATGGGCATCACATCCTCCAACCCAAATAGCTCATAGTAACGTCGGTGGATTGGCGCACGACATGACGGACATGTGTTGCTTATCAGAGCCACCGACTTCAAACAAGTTACGTGAAACATATGTCCACAACTTCCCAACAAAGTATGCACCCTCAGGACCATATGGATTAAGGCAAACAAGCACTAGAGGAAAAACGCGGAATAACCACTGGCCCTTTAACCACTACTGTCTTTTTCTACTCTTTAAATCACTAGTAACCACTTGCCAGTGGTTAATCTCAATGAAATGCCACGGTGGCATCACAGACAGTGGTTGGAAGTGGTTTCAACCACTCAGTGGTCCATGTGTAATAATTTGTTTTTATTTATTATTATTTATTTGGTAATACATTTTAATTAATAATTATAATATTCCACGTGGACGAGTGCAGTGGTACATTGTGAGTGGTTATAGACACCTCAGTGATGGGAAGTGGTTGAAACCACTTGCTACTCCACGTGTAATAATTCAAATTATATTTGTGATTTATGATTTGGAAATATATTTTAATTCATAAATATAATATTCCACGTGGACGGGGACAGTGCACGTTGATCTTGAGTGGTTAAAGACACATCATTGATTTGTACTACTTTGACAGTGGTGGAGAGTGGGTGGTGAAAGATACTGCAATAATTGGAACCACTATTCTAGTGGTTGCTCATGAGTGGTTGCCTACACAACAGTGATTGGTACCACTTTTTGGGTGATACATAAAAAACTTTAAGTGGTTTGTGCAGCTGTGACAGACTTTGAAAGACAGACAAGTGGCCAAACCATTGTGGGCTGATGCTATTGAACAAATGGTTCCAACAATAAGCTTTATTCTGAATCTGAAACATATTCGTCACCCTCTGAATCACTTTGCTCAACTGGAATAGCGGTTGGTTGCACAAATGCCGCTTGAATGGTAGCCAATATAGCCAGGTCTTCTTTATTTAGAGCCGTGGGACCATCTAATGACCTAGGTATTGGCTGATCTGATAAGGTAGACGTCGATTGGCACGCCACTCATCACCACATGCCTCTCTGTCTGCTGTGAACTGTGCCTTCTCTGTTGCATACTTTTTGTCGCAAAATGGCAACAAGAATGACACATGTTAGCAATGAAGTACTGCATTACTTAGCAAAAAATCCCTAGCATGAATGATACTTTGAAAACCACTGTTTCAAACCACTGGAGGAGTGAGCAGAATGACTTGTAAATGAACATGCTCTTCTAACAAGTCACTCACTCAAACATTCCGTTACTACAACATTGGTTATAATCAGGATGAACCACTGACATTTGTGACTTTGTGGGTGGTTTGATTACACTAGTGACAGTCAGAATTGAAATTGAACTTGATATGAATAAGGTGCAATGAAAAGAAGTACTCACTGCACCCAAGGAGCCATGACATTGGTATTGTTCAGCACATACAAAATTTGTGCTGCATCTCTCCCAGCTCCAGTCATGTCCCGCTTTTTGCCGACACCTTCGAAGACCTCGTCCTCAACCCCTTCCTCCGCATTTGCATCCCAAGTCCGCCGTTGAGTTGCATCAAATGATTGCATATACTCAGTCATGAACCCCATGGCCTCATCCAGAACATACCCTGCAGCCGTCCCTTCTGGCTTTGCGTAATTCCTAACGTATCCCTTAAGATCTTTCATGTAACGCTCCATGGGATATATCCACCGTGAAGACACCGGATGAACAGTTTTGTTTATCTCCATGGAATACATCTATGTGCTCACTTGTAACCACTAAAATGAATTTTAAAAAAAAAATCAAAGTACAAAAGATTAAAAAAAAACACATCGGCTGGTAAGTGCAGAGTGTCGCCTTGGTGGTTCAGGGTTCAAACCCGCTGCATTACCCCATGTGTGGGATTGTTTGTGACGACGGTATGTCTGGGCGTTGATCATCCTTTAGGTCTCATGGCCCATAAATGAAAGGGGGTTAATTTTTCCCCCTCCTCAAGGGCCTAAGGTTTCCTTTAAATTTTATTTAAAAAATAAAATAAAAAATGCTTATAGGGTTTGTAAAAAGTTAAAAAGTTGCCCATCACGTATGTACAATATATACATACTTTTGGAGGGAAATTTCAAATGTGTGCATGTAGCGTACTGGTAAGGGCTCTTCTTGTGTGTCGCGGGGTCGCGGGTTCAAACTCCTTGCGTTGTTTTTTTTTCCCTCATGCACTAAGCCCCACTAAGCCCTATCGTTGCTGTGCACACTAAGTCCTCGTGCAGGTTGGTCTTAGCAGGTCGCGTTTCAACGCTCAGTTGCAACGTGGTGGTTCTCATGGACAATCCGACATTACCTGACGACAGACACAAGCAGCAACACAAGAGGTCTGTTTGGGTTCATGGCCTGTCAAATCCACCATGGGTCATGACACAAGGTTGACGACAATGTGGTTAGGGCACCTTCTTCTTCGACCTATTTCAGCCTATTTTTCCCTCTCATCAGACTCGGCCCTGAATTTGCAGCACGGAGCAGAGCTCGCATGAGTTTTTTACAGATCCTTCATGATGGTGGGACAATCGCAATCGCAAGGTGTGGCTTTTTCTTAATGTAGGATGTGAAGAAGTTTGTCCATCCTGCAAATGTGGGCTTTTGGCTCCTATTAGTACCATGATTTGGTATTCTTCCTAATGTTTACAAGGTTCTTGGGAGAGTTAGCTTGGTCTTAGCAGGTCGTGTTTCAATCTCTGCTCGCTTAGCTGCACCATGGTGGTTCTCATGGACCAATGCGATGTTTTTTTTTTTTTCCCTCAAGCACTAAGCCCCACTAAGCCCTATCGCTGCTGCCCACTTAAGTCCTCGCTAATGTTTACAAGGTTCTTGGGAAAGTCAGCTTGGTCCAGGGTATGCACGGCAGGGATATGGGATGGAGGCCTTGGAGACCTATGAGCAAATGATGGGGGAAGCACATCGTGTTTGTGTGCATTTGCAATGCTTGTGCAAGCCTGGCAGCCCTGGAGAAGGGCAGTGGGTACATGGGGATATCATCAAAGCTGGAATTGTGCCAAATGTCAATCTGAACACTGCCCTGGCAGCTTTGGAAAAGGGGAAAGAGGTCCATGGTGTCATCTTCAGAGCTGGAATTGTATCAGATGTCATTCTGAACAATACCCTGGTGAACATGTTTGCAAAATGTGGGTGCATCTAGGATGCAAAGGGAGTGTTTGACACTATGGCTGAACGAGATGTGGTGTCGTGGAGTGCGATGCTTGCAGGGTATGCACGGCAGGAACGTGGGATGGAGGCTTTGGAGAGCTATGAGCAGATGATGGGGGAAGCACATCATGTTTGTGTGCATTTGCAATGTGCGTGCAAGCCTGACAGCCCTGGAGAAGGGCAAGAGGTGCATAGGGATATCATCAAAGCTGGAATTGTGCCAAATGTCAATCTGAACACTGCCCGGGCAGCTTTGGAAATGGGGAAAGAGGTGCATGGCGACATCTTCAGAGCTGGAATTGTACCAGATGTCATTCTGAACAATACCCTGGTGGACATGTTTGCAAAATGTGGGTGCATCTAGGATGCAAAGGGAGTGTTCAACACTATGGCTGAACGACATGTGGTGTCGTGGAGTGCGATATGATGTGCTTGCAGGGTATGCACAGCAGGGATGTGGAAAGGAGGCGTTGGAGAGCTATGAGCAAATGATGGGGGAAGCACATCATGTTTGTGTGCATTTGCAATGCTTGTGCAAGCCTGGCAACCGGCCTGGAGAAGGGCAAAGAGGTGCATGGGGATATCATCAAAGCTGGAATTGTACCAAATGTGAATCTAAACACTGCCCTAGCAGCTCTGGAAAAGGGGAAAGAGGTCCATGGCGACATCTTTAGAGCTGGAATTGTACCAAATGTCATTCTAAACCATACCCTGGTGGACATTTATGCAAAATGTGGGTGCATCTCCTGGACAAGGGCAAAGCGGTGCATGGAGAATCATAAAAGCTGGAATTGTACCAAATGTCATTCTGAACCATACCCTGGTGGACATGTTTGCAAAATGTGGGTGCAAAGGGATCTAGGATCTAGGATGCAAAGGGAGTGTTCGACACTATGGCTGAACGAGATGTGGTGTCGTGGAGTGCGATGCTTGCAAGGTATGCACGCAAGGACGTGGGATGGAGGCTTTGGAGACCTATGAGCAAAGGATGGGGGATGCACATCATGTTTGTGTGCATTTGCAATTCTTGTGCAAGCCTGGCAGCCCTAGAGAAGGGCAAGAGGTGCATGAGGATATCATCAAAGCTGGAATTGTGCCAAATGTCAATCTAAACACTGCCCTAGCAGCTTTGGAAAAGGGGAAAGAGGTCCATGGCGACATCTTCAGAGTTGGAATTGTACCAGATGTCATTATGAACAATACCCTGGTGAACATGTTTGCAAAATGTGGGATGCAAAGGGAGGCTGAACGAGATGTGGTGTCGTGGAGTGCAATGCTTGCAGGGTATGCACGGGAGGGACGTGGGATGGAGGCTTTGGAGAGCTATGAGCAAATGATGGGGGAAGCACATCATGTTTGTATGCATTTGCAATGCTTGTGCAAGCCTGGCAGCCGGCCTGGAGAAGGGCAAGAGGTGCATAGGGATATCATCAAAGCTGGAATTGTGCCAAATGTCAATCTGAACACTGCCCTGGCAGCTTAGGGGAAAGAGGTCCATGGCGACATCTTCAGAGTTGGAATTGTACCAGATGTCATTCTGAACAAAACCCTGGTGAACATGTTTGCAAAATGTGGGTGCATCTAGGATGCAAAGGGAGTGTTCGACACTATGGCTGAACGAGATGTGGTGTCGTGGAGTGCGATGCTTGCATGGTATGCACGGCAGGGACGTGGGATGGAGGCTTTGGAGAGCTATGAGCAAATGATGGGGGAAGGGGGGGGCACCTTCTTCAATAGCACAACGGCTACGAGTGGGTAGATGGTCAACTAGAAATAGCAATGGCAGCAGCGCAATTGATAGAACAAGGCCCACTGCTAATGAAGGTACCTTCTTCAACATATTTCACCTTGAATTCCCTTGCTATCAGAGTCGTCCCTAAGTACCCAAAAATAGGTAACAGATATGAGAAGAAGCTGTGGGATGAATACTTTTCTGACCCCAGCCACTGGTGGGACAACCGAGGCAAAAAGGTGAATGCCTGTCAGATTACAGAGTGTAGCAGATGCAATTGACCAGAGGAACTAGTGTGATAAGTTGAGTTGGGTGCAATTGCACTCTCCCTTTCCTCTCTGCTTCTGTTTGCTATTCAAAGGTAGGATTCCTGCCCTTAGTTTAAATTTCAGTCTGGTGCCGAGAGTGGGTAGACCCTTGAGGTCATCCATGATGTCCTCCCCCATGTCACAGACTGGAAACAAGTCCAGGGAAGTTTTCTCATTCTCATCAGACAATTTTCTGGAAACGGACACGGCTTTGGACACTACAGCCTCTAAGTCAGTAGGGTGGGCATTTGCTGGAACAATTCTAAAAGGAGAATGTTTGTCAGATTACCAGATGTCATTCTGAACACTGCCCCTGCCCTGGTGGACATGTATGCCAAATGTGGGTGCATCGAGGATGCCAAGGGAGTGTTCAACACTATGGCTGAACGAGATGTGGTGTCGTGGAGTGCGATGCTTGCGGGGTATGCACAGCAGGGGTGCGGGATGGAGGCTCCAACCTATGAGCAAATGATGGGGGAAGGGGTGAAGCCCGCCGACATAAGGTTTGTGTGTGTTTGCAGTGTGTCTGGCAGCCCTGGAAAAGGGCAAAGAGATCCCTGGTGACATGATCAAATCTGCAATTGTTCCAGATGTCATCCTGAACACTGCTCTGGTGGCCATGTATGCCAAATATGGTAGCATTGAGGATGCCAAGGGAGTGTTCAACACTATGGCTGAATGAGATGTGGTGTTGTGGAATGTGATGCTTGCAGGGTGTGCAGAGCAGGGGCGCTGTATGGGGCTTTGGAGACCTGAAAGCAAATGATGGGGGAAGGAGTGAAGTTCGACCACATCATGTTTGTGTGCGTTTGCAGTGCGTGTGCAAGCCTGGCAGCCCTGGAAAAGGGCATCGGAGGTGCATGGTTGCATCACCAAAGCTGGAAATGTACCAGATGGATCAATAGCTACAAGAAACCTGCATGGGTAGATGGTCAACTAGAAGCCGCAATAGCAGCGGCACAATGATAAACTCAGGCACTGGTAATGAAGGCACCTTCTTCAACACATTTCACCCTATTTTTCCCTCTTATCAGAATCGGCCCTAAATTTTCATGTTGAATTCTGCAAGTTAGCTGGTTGAGTGAGCCTTTGATAGTTTGAAGCGACTTTGACATGGTACTGCCAAAATGTGACAACAGGGAAGTATCCAGAAACAGGTAACAGTTGAGATGAGGAGAAGCTGTGGAATGAATACTTTTCTGACCCCAGTCAATGGTGGGACAACCGAGGCAAAAACTTCATGAACTTAAGGCATGAGTGGCTGATTGTTTCATTTCAAACCTGATATGCTTTGAGCCTGGTTCCGGAGATTTATCTCCAGACCTGCAATCTACTTTTGTGATGAGTTTACAATCTGCATATATGGTGGTAAATGTTATATATCAAACCAAGGTTCTTTCCTAAATGTGAATGACCTGGAAACCTTGTTAGAAAGATGAATGGCTTACGAATTGGACTATGTATGGCTTGACCCATGGATTAAATTTCAAAGGGTTAGAACATGTGTTAGGGTTTTAATACTGAATGGATGTGGGACATTGCTAGGGCGCCAGAGCATGACATTCCATGCATTCACGCCATTGGATGCCAAACTTTTTTTGGCACGTTGGACCAAGGTTTGTATGCGTTCACGAACTGCCGACCTTGCTCGTTGCCCGGTTGACCTTGTTTTCCATAATTGCTAACTTTGTGGGGGTGGAGGGGCTTGTGTTAGGCTGCAACTGGATGCATTGATGGCAATGATGTTGGGAATGTCAGCAACCGCCCCTCCTCCAATTACTATCCCAATATGTACTGTTATTGAACCTTGCGATTCTGACGCAGGCTTGGGACGCAGACTTTTATCATGGCTGGATTTTGTTGACAATGTTCCAGCACTTACTCTCTGGGATTCTATTATATTTTGTGGAGGTTGAATCCCCAATGGTATTTCTTTCACTACACTAGTGGTATGTGTTCCTCTAGTCATGTTCCTAATCACTTGCACATCACTGTAATAGTGGTATAATTTAAAACTGTGGGAGTAGCCAAATGCACACAATTGCCCACATTACCACTCATATAGTGGTATAAGTAATCACCTATATATTACTGTATTAGTGGTATGGATTCCTCCAGTGGTATTCCTAATCACTTACACACCACTCTGTTAGTAATCACTCCAATCCATAGTTCCCACTCAGAGAGACACCATGGATGTTTCCAACAGCTTACATACCACTCTGTGGGTAATCATTCCAATGACCTGCGGAGAGACATCATCCACTCACATAACCACGCTGTGAATGATATTGTATATTCTCAGATTTCATAGAATGACTATATGAGTTATTTCGTGATCAGTCAACGAGTGGTTTCGGAAGTCATTGAATTTTTCACTCCATCCATTTTGTAGCACTGACACACGACACGTGTCCATGCTGAGAGTGTCGCCATGTGTCGACATAATCTCCAATATCATCCACGGACCACCGGCTTACACGTATCCACTGCAAAACGGAAGTCATTACTTTACCACTATGACACATCAGTTTACCACTGTGACACGTCATAAGTGGTTAGTTTACCTCTATGACACGTCATTGACATGTCACAGCGGTTAATTTACCACTGTGACACGTCAGCTAACAGGTGGACCCGGACGTGAGTGGTTTGAACCACTGTCCTTAACCACTAGTGCCACGTAATGTCTTTTACCACTCACTTGTCATAATCCACTGGTTCTTCATCACTTTGGGGCCAGAGTGGTTTAGTGTCTTTATCACTCATAACGAGTGGTTAATAGAGTGGTTATTCCACGTTTTTCTTCTAGTGCGGACAACACGAGCCATCTTTGATCCATGATGGTATTGGAGGACGTGAGCACTCCACCCGCTTGTTGTCGAACAAGTGAGATGACATTTGTGTCTCACTAGAATCCTACTCCTCCTCCATTTCAAATTCCCAAATTATGCTCTCATTGCCTCTACCAACTCTATGTTCACAACGGTCAAATATGCCATGTAAATCACCCCACACCGTGAATGAGTCAAACTCGGATGTATGGCGGACACGTCTTGGCATGTTCTTTCTGAACCTCTTCTGATGCCAAAGTTCTCGCTCACATGACCCACTCCGTCCACCTCTCTTCACGTGGCACAAACCTTTTGAGGTCTACTACCCTGGCCAGCCGATTTGCAGTCACCCTTGCGGTATAACGTTTCTTAATGAGATTTTCCACAACAATTGTTGTGTCGGATTGAATAGTTGTTCCCGGACACTCAACCCTCACCACCATAGGCTCCTTGCCTTTTGTCCTCTGTTCACATTCAAGCCTTGCATCCTGTGCAACAGCAAATGACGACCAGGGCGGGCTAAGAATATCATAAGTGAATTCTGCAATGACATCGTCGACCAATATTAAGGACTGTCTCTCCAATTCCTCTATTTGACGCCTTTGCCTATTCACCATGTCCTCCAACTCCGCGATACGTCGGTCTTTGGCTTGCAATTCGTTTTCCAACAAAGGCTGTGCTGCAGTTGCTTCAGGTGCATTCAATACGGGTTGGGACGATAGCAGTGCTACTGTTGCTGCAGGTGCATTCAACTCACGTTGGGGTGATGGTAGTGCTACTGTTGCTGCAGCTACATTCAACTGGCTTTGGGGCTGGGGCTCATATGGGTCGGGGATATCGCCAAGGGTGTATTGCTTCACTCATTTTCGTTTTGTGGCTGTCTGCCAATCCAAACGCCTATGCAAAACAACCTCAACATACACCATGGCTGCCAATGTATATGGTATGGAGTTTCGGTACAACTTTGGTTGTCCCCACAATGTCTTGTATACATCTTCGGCCTTCTGGCGAGAATGTGCATTTGTGCAAGTTGGGGCGTCGCAGCAATTATTCCGAGTGTGTATCTAATGCCTTCGCCTGGGGGGTTGCTACATTGTGAGCCTGGAGGCGTGAGCCTGTGAGCACAGGAGCCCGTGAGCCCAACATAGGCTCATGCCACGTCATCTTTAAATTTCGAACTTACAGGGTGTATTTCCGCGGAAGGTGCATATAGCCGCGGATTGACTTACCCTTTTCAGTCACGAAGTGAGAGAGAATGAGAGTGCTGTTTACATGAAGCTTTTTTACCAGTCCAAACGTAGAGAAAACCAGGTGACAGTCTTTTCTGAACTTCCATTGTGTGTTCTCTTCCCTCCATTTCACTGATGCTCTCTTTACAATGCAGATCCCCAGACCCAAAAGTTAGCGGAGTGAAGTTGAAGCTTGGACACGTGAAAATCGCCCACATGGAATAGTGTGATTTAGATGTGGCGTACATACTAAGCCCTTGCATGTTTGGAAATAGATGAATGTCATTGTGTTTGAATGAAACATTCTGCGGGATGGCTAGGATGAAATCAATGTATGTGGTTTGACTTGACACAAGATAATGCACTTTTGGCAGGTTCCCACACAGATGTCCTAAAAAGTAGTTTGCGGCACTCACACACGTTTTGTTTTTCTTGTTCCCACGTAGATGCCCTGAAAGTAGTGTGCGGCACCGCACATTCCTTTCAGGGCATCTGCGGTGCACGTTTTCTCTGCAGCTGCCCACCTCACACACGGGATTTTATTTTTTTATTTTATTTTTTCCGTTCCCACGCAGATGCCCTGAAAACAGTGTGCGGCACCGCACACTGTTTTCAGGATATCTGCGGTGAACGTTTTCTCTACAGATGCCCATCCCATACACAATTTTATTTTATTATTATTATTATTTTTGTTTCCACGCATATGCCCGGAAAATAGTGTGCGGCACCGCACACTATTTTCAAGGCATCTGCGGTGTTTTTCTTTCCCTGCAGCTGCCCATCCCACACACGTTTTGTTTTGTTTTTTTTTTGTTTTTTTTTCCGCTGTTCCCACGCAGATGCCCTGAAAACAATGTGCGGTGCCTGAAAACAGTGTGTGGCACACTGTTTTCAGGACATCTGCGGTGCACGTTTTCTCTGCAGCTGCCCATCCCACACACACATTTTTTCTTTTTTTGCCTAACAAGTACACCGGCTTAGAACACTCTCTCAAAAGACAAGAAAGGACCTGCAGATGAGGGAAGAGGCAAAGGAAAGGGGAAGGGGAAATGAACCCATATGTGTCTCTTTTCATTGTCGGCTTGTTTGCAATATGCAGCTTAAGTTTGCAGACAGCACAACGTTGTAGTCAATGAGTCTCTTTTCATTGTCGGTTTGTTTGGAATATGCAGCATAAGTCGACAAACTGTAAATGCCCATTTCCACAGTTATAGGTCCCTTGGGTATAGGTATCATATCTTTCGCCAAATGTGTTATGACATTTGCTGACATGGCGGACGCTCACGCTTACGTGGCGTGAACGCTACGTCATACAGAGGGAGCCTGGGCTCACGCTACGTCAGCCAAGCGTGAGCTCAACTCCCAGGCTCATGGGGCGGGCTCATGACCTAGCTGCCCTCCTTGGCATGGGCCACAAACGGTTTATGTGACACATTTTCACGAATTTTTTACACATCCCCATAGTCCACAGTTTGTCCTCCGGAATAGCATCCCATCCGTCGGCCGCTTGAATTTCCGGCCTATCGTAAACGTCCCAGTTGAGGTCTTGTTTCTTTCCTTTGGCACCTCTCTTCCTTGCGGGGCCTGGTTCGACATTGAATACTAATCAAATCGTTGTTTATGACACGAGGGCCGGGGGTGGGATGAATGTAAAAGATGTCATGTGCAACAAGGCCTTGCTGCTGCTACTCTAGTGGGCACATATCATTTGGCCTTGGAGTATCTCATGCATCAATACGGATAGCAAGGGGCTTGTTGTGTGAGTTGTTGGTGTCACTTCCAAAAAAAAAAAATGTGCTTTCAAATGAATGCATATTTGAAGTCTGAAGTGCCTCCTCTCGGTGCCTACGCCGTTGCCCCCCCTCCTCCGTCATTTTTATAACGTTCATAATATTATATAGCCTTTACAAAACTCTAATTTATTTCTATATGATGTAAAGGCCTAGTGTACCTACTCCAGTCACCTCGTTTGACCGAAACTCACCAATTTCAGCAAAATCACAGTAAACTGTAACACATCACAAGGGGGGGCCAACTCCGAAATACACAAAGATCTATTTAGTCCCCACCTAATGAATTGAGAAAATGGGTTTGGAAGCCAAAGATGGGATGTGGGGGTAGGAAAAAGCCCACAATTTTAGAAAAATCGGAGACAAAACCTCCCCCTCCGTGTCAATGGCTTCCCTCTTTCTCTAACTCCGCGTGAAGCTTGTGAGAAGGCATGTCCAACACTCTCGCAAAGATTCGAAGCAATCAAAAATCATTTGAACAGTTCACGATGGGTTCACCCTTTCAATCAAATTTGCTTCACCTGATACTTGAGAGGACCTGTGACAACATATGTCCAACACACTCGCAAAGAATGAAAGCAATAAAAAATCATTTGAACAGCGAACGATGGGTTCACCCTTTGAATCAATTTTGATTGACTTGATACTTGAGAGGTGTCTGTGACAAGGTCTGTCCAACACACTCGCAAAGATTGAAAACAAACAAAAATCATTTGAACAGCGAACGATGGGTTCACCCTTTCAATCAATTTTGATTGACCTGATACTTGACAGGTCCCTCTGATAAGGTATGTGGAATACACTCGCAAAGACTAAAAGCAATCCAAAATCATTTGAACAGCAAACGATGGGTTCACCCTCTGAACCAATTTTGATTGACCTCATACTTGAGAGAAGCCTGTGAGAAGGCATGTCCAACATTCTCGCAAAGATTCGAAGCAATCAAAATTCATTTGAACAGTTCACGATGGGTTCACCCTTTCAATCAAATTTGCTTCACCTGATACTTGAGAGGACCTGTGACAAGATATGTCCAACACACTCACAAAGAATAAAAGCAATAAAAATTCACTTGAACAACGAACGATGAGTTCACCCTTTCAATCAATTTCTACGCGGTTGCCGGTGGGGGGCCTCGGGACCGCTCGGCTCCCAGTCCCTATCGTTTTTTTTTTTTCCCTTTTTATTTGTACCCCTGCGGCTACCGTTGTGGCGGTCGTCGGTTGGGGGCTCGGGACCGCGAGACTTTCTTAAAATTTGTTTACCCATTCAGCGGTCCTCTTTTTTTGGTTTTTTTTTAATTAAAGAAACCCAGGAGGCGACTGTTGTGGCGGTCGCTGATTGGGGGCTCGGAACCGCGAGATTGGCGGTCCGCACCTTTTTTCTCTTTAATGTTTCCACTTGGTTTTTTACCCATGAGGCGACCGCTTTGGCGGTCAGCGATTGGGGGCTCGGGACCGCCAGACTGGCGGTCCCCACCTTTTCCTTTTGTTTCCTTTTGTTTTTTTTTACCCATGAGGCAACCGCTGCGGCGGTCGCCGTTTTGGGGCTCGCTCCTGGCCGTGTGTGTGTGTGTTGGGGGGCTGCCAGGCGACCGCTATAGTGGCGGTTGCCACCATCGCCACGTCACCCAACACACAGGCGACTGCCGCTGTGGCGGTCGCCGGACGTCATGTGCCCCATAGGCGACCGCCATTGTGGCGGTCGCCCGTCTTGCCTAAAGGAGGGTAGGCCCCTCTTCACTTTCACTCCAAGCTCAGCTTTGTTGTCCTCGGATGCGTGGCATTCGTGGAAGAGAGTTCGCTAGGAGGGGCCCATGGAAAGGGGTCATGAAGTTTTGCCTTTTCTTCCATGGAAACCGCTGGTAAACCTTTGAACCCTTTTCACTGGATTTAAACTATTTTTCAAATGTTGTGTCGTGTAGTTGAAGAGATGCAAGTAGTGAAAAGGGGAGACAAATGGGTCAAGCCTCCCGAGTGTCGACATAGCTACCACATATGTAAATATATTTTGTAAGTATGATCATGGTGGTGGTAGTCACAAATGATCACTACAGAGTATTGTTTTGGTTCTGTGCAGGGCAATATTGAAGGGTTGTGAATACAAGCACGCATGACATTCCCCTCAAAATGGCTGAAAGAAGCGAAGATGGGCGTCCTGTACCCCAACATATTGGACCTGAGCACTGAGCAGGCAAGCAACAAATCTTATCGCAAAGGTGTAAGGCAACAATTGAACAGCGAAATTTCACAAAATTGGGATGTTCTGGCCGAAGAGGGTTGGGAGGACTTTCCTTTGAATTGTAAGTGGACATGGTTTCGATGCACAAAATACGTGAAAATGCATCATATAAACCGTTTGTGGCCTTTGGAAAGACATGCTGTGCAAACGAGGCAAAATTGTTTGGAATTCGCTTCCTGCATGGACGAATATTTTTGGCATAGGGCACGTGAGGTGAGCCTTAAATTGTGGGGCGAGGAGTTGTACAAAAAGCAAATTAACTACACCTTAGCAGCTATGGTGTATGTAGAGCTTGTTTTGTACAGAGTTGTGGATTGACAAACCGCCACAAAGAGGAAGAAGCCAAAAGTATGGCCTGGTAGTGACATTCTCGACACTTTTGTGCAACAGCTTCAACCCACGGAGCAAGTGCAAGGTAAGTCTGCATTGTTGGAGCATGAGGCTTCAACGCTCGAATCAATGCAACCAAGTCTCATGAAAGAATTGGCCACACGAGACCGTCGAATCAAAGAATTGGAGGAGCTCGTTGAAAAGCAGAGGAAACAAATACTGGACTTGCAAATGAAAGTGGAATCAACTTGTCATTCCGTCGATGTTCATAATTGTACCGCACCAGTCATCCATAGAACTGCCAACTATAAGCAATTCATACTGAAGGGAGCTAAGGGGTAAGAGAAATGGTCATGGCAGATTCTGAAGCCGGGCCGATACCCGGGTATATGGAATAAATTGTGCCAAAGGAGCAACAAATTGTGAATGAAAGAAGTCGGAAAGGGAAAGAGGTCATGTTTGAATCTGGAGAATGTTCGAGGACAACCGTTCACATTGATTATTTTGGTGAATTGTATGAGGTGGTAAGGAGCAGGATACTGCTAGGGCGGTTGCCTCCCGTTTGGCGCACGATATGGACATTCTGAGGTATGTACCAGGGGTTGGGCACTGGGAAAATTGGGTGTGGTTTGGAAATTTTTTGGCATCACGAGTAAGAGAAACGGAGTGGGCGTTGTCTCAACTGCAAGAGATTGCAGGTATGCCAGGCGGCCTTTATCGGAACAACATTACTGCTAACTTGGAGAGTTATAACAATTATATTCGCAATAAGGAGAACTTGCAGTTCACTGGGTTCAGCCTCTGGGCTGATGTAGAAGAAATGTTTAACCGTTGTTCGCACACAATTTCTAATACCAACATGAGCATTAACTAGGAACTGGAGATTGAGGAAGAGTGGGATACGAGGCCACGAAAATCAGCCCATGTGAAACTCAATGATCGTACGGACCACAAAACCCTGTGCCTTCATTCATCACAGATGGATCAGTATGCACGATTTGTGAAAACCCCTTTGGACCACAGGGAGCACACATGCTTGAGTCTTGTGGGCATTTCTTCCACAACACATGTCTTATAACAGCTGCCCTTACTCGGAGTGCATGCCCAGAGTGCCATACGCCAATCCATCATCGATACTATGAATTGTATGGCTTGGAGGAGATCATGCCAATAGGGTATGAATACAACAGACACAACTTGCCAATGGACCAAGAGCCTTTCTCGTTTCTCAATTTGCGGCATTGGGGTGAAGTCATGTTGTGGAATCCATATACAAGGATGCATGACCTACTTGCAGAGGATACAAGCAGAGAGTTCAACATGGATACATTCTGGGTCACATCAAACTGGGAAATCACAAAACGTGCGCGATGCATACCCAATGTTGAAGAAAGAGAGTTGTCTTGCCGGCATTTTGGAGGACATTGGAGTGAAAGAAAAGGTAGGTTCTTCCGAATGCCAGAGTCTCCTGTGACAGGGATGAATATGGAGAAATACGACAAACAACCACTTGGGAGGATGTCATTTCAACTCACAATGAAAAGAGCATCCACAGAATATATACACCTCCTCGACGCATACAATGTCGATAGTACAGATGAAGAGGAGGAGGATGCAAAAGCGAGAGAGATGATGGATGAATATAAATCAACAATCAATTCAATGTTGAAGAACTGGAACATATTAGTGGATGCCCAGTTGCGTGGTCTCCTTATTGGCATTTGGCGGATGGCCCAACAATAATAACAGAATTGAATACAGCTTTTGGTTTCAACAACAATGTTGCTTGCAACTTACCTTCATCAGCACGGCGCCAAAATCAACGTGCCGAAGAAATTACAGAAGCACATTCATTTGTGACACAACGATTGATGGGAAGGGTGTAATATGCTAAACATTTGCTAAGACTGGGACCCCCCCCCCCCCCCCACATACTCGATCAATGACAAGACTTACAGGCCGCACCATGAACCTCAGTATCAACATGCCATCTACACCAGTAATTGGTGTACATCCATCAAAAGATGGTACGAGTGGAACCCGTATGCAGATATAGGATAAGTAGCTGCCAAGTTAAACTTCCATGAATTTCTTTGATCTTCATGAAGTGCAACCGCCACTTTTGCAACAATTGTGTATATGAAATTTGGGAATTTTGTCACTTGTCAATTGTCAAATTTCAGTGGAATCATGAATGCAATGAAAAAACATATGTTTCACATCATGTATGAATCATTTCATGGCCACAAGAAACTTGAAAATCATCTCAATGCGCAATTTAAAATGTCATAGTGCTTTTATAACCACGCGAGAAAATTGGGTACAATCTAAAATTGTAACTCCATGAACCATCATGCTATAGCATACGACGCTTGTAAAATTGCCTACAACATGTCCTTCCTATAGCAATCGGGAGGCTCCATCCAATTGAATGGTGGTGATATAAAACGTCGCGTTATGGCGCCCAACGTCGGTCGAGTCTCCTGAACAACATCGCATAGCTGCTCTAGAGCGAGAGCAAAACACTCTGCCATGAATTTATTCTCAAACGCACTCCCATCGTAATGACTGCCACCATTGATTTTGTGTGCTATCTTACCAACAACAAATGTTTCGGAAGCCATGCTGTGGGTGGGCCTTCGCGGTGTGCCATCCACCAAATTGTTTGTTGCCACGTGGACCAAAGCAATCTCTGGCGCCACCCACCAACGCCGATGCAATTCCTCCTTCATTTTGCTGGTAGTAACAAAAAGATATGGAGATATCTTCGCTGCCTCCGTGGAGGTTGCCATTCCCCAATCACACACCCCGATGTACTATCCGGGAAATGCAACAAAATATTACTCGGTGAAAGGTCATTGTGCATGACGTGGTTCTTATGAACACTATCTATAATGCTCAGCAGTGCCCAAGCCAATTTACTCTGGTGGCGGCGGTAACAAACCAAACGGTTCACCTGCTCCTGTTCTTGCTCGGTCCAATGCTTTGCCAACACCTCCCTGTTATCCACCCGGCTCCCAAATAGTTCGTCACTCTTCCAAACATCACGTAGGGAACCCCCATTCCACCACAATGTGTAACCCTCCAAGTCTCTTGGATGAACACATATATATTTTATAATCCCATAATGTGCGAATCGCACAGCCATGGCCTCTTCAAAATGTTGCCTCCTAGCAAGATGAGGATCTTTCTCCTTAGGTGTTTTCCCCGCCAATTGCCAATTAGCATTAATTCGGATATCACCCTCAATTCGTACCTTGCCCCCTCCCATGGTGCATCCAACTGCTCCACCACTGCGTTTGAACTGAGGTACAACAATGCCGCTCCCTCTCCAGGAATGCTGTCGGGCTGCCTCCGTGTCAATGACTTGGTGTGGTGTTTTCCGTGGGCCTTCGCTGAATCCGCCCACCAGCCAACTCGCACAAACAAGTCCTTCTCCCAAGCCGGCACCGGACCGCTTGTCGTTTGTTTCACCATTGAACCAATAAACTGCTTGAGATTCCATGTGATGTCGTCCGCTCGATGTTCCACCCACTGGTCGAACTTGTGCTTCTCCCTCTCATCTGTCCACTTCTCCCCGGCCAAAGCTTCCCGGATTTTTTGCTCCATCCGCAGTTTAAACTTGTAGATTCCATCGTGTCCATGCCGGACATACGCACTTTGCAAGTACATCATGTTCTTCTCCATAAAATATGCTAGCACCAACTCCTTGACAACATCCCCGGCGGCTTTGCTGGGGTAATGGTCTCTGTTGATAGTGCTATCACACTTCGATCCATGTTTCCTCTTTTTCCTTGATGAACTTCCCGTCCTAGTGCTAGACCCTGTTCCAAACATTGCTTGGTATGTTATGGCAAGAAATTGAAATTAGATCTTGGAACAAACTGCACAAAAATAGATTGTTATTCCCGACACCCCCCCTCAACCGGCCTAAACCCTTCCCCCTCCCGATATAGCAAATCGGTTTGTGCAAAAGGTCACACACCGGATGTGACTCCAAACCAACTCTCGTCAGTTCAAGGATAAAAAACTCGAAAATCTCCCCCCTAAAATGCCAAGCACTCTTGCCTAAACCAATTCTCTCGTCAGTTTAGGGGAAAAAAGATCGAAAACCTCTCCCCTCAAACTTGCCACCTCCTTAAGCTCGCTGGCAATTGTGCCATGTTGTCTAAGGACGTGACAATGTTTTACCCATGTCTTTGTGTGACCCAAATCCCGTCAGTGTTGCTGACGCCGACGTGACGTGACGTGACGTCGGCCTGCAACCGTGGTTGGCCCAAGTGTCCCTGCAAGTCTCATCTAAGTCCAAGCGCAATCCCTTATGTATCCACAAACCCTACAATTTGGGAGATTTGGGGTAGCCTGTGCCATTGGCCCATATGTGAAGAATTGAAATCTAAGCCCAAGTGCAATCTCCTATGTATCCAACTGCGTCTCCTATCATTTCAATTCATTGCTCCAATCATTGTCCAACGACCAAAAGTACTTGAAATTTATTTAGCCATATCTCATCATTTTTTTTTTCTACAGAGCCTACGACCAGATTTGAACCGGAGATCTTTCCCTTTATATCTGATCTCCTGTCAAGGCTCCAACCATTGTCCGAGGAATGGCCACTTTGCTAATTTTGCAATCTCCCCTGTTGACTCTTTATATATTGATATATCCACTTTGCTATTTTTCGCGAATTTCCAACGACCAAAGTACTTGAAATTCCAAATCTCCCACCTGAAGGGCCAATCACTAATCCAGGAAAGCCCATTTTGCTATTTTTCATGAATTTCCAGCGACCCAAAGTACTTGAAATTCGATATCTCCCACACCGTGGGTCCAAAAATCATGAGACCAAGCCGGTGCACCCCTCCTCATCGAGGGCTTTCCAACGGCACCAAGCACCGGGGCTGGGCCCGCGGTTTGGGAGATCTCAACAACGCTACAAACAAAAAAAACAAAAAAAAACAAAACAAACGTCTTGCTTCATATATTGATTGTAAAACCCTTTGTTTCCTAACACCCTCTTTATAATTTTATTTTGCAATAGTTAATTAGACCTTATTTTAATTATTTTTAAATAATTAAATTTTTTCAAAGCATGTACACAAACAAGTACATTCCATACATAAGTCAAATGTCGGACCCAAGAAAAGTTTAATTTTCATCAGCCACGAACTCATTCAAAGCCGCAACATCACTTGGATCTAAAGAGTACAAGTTCTAAGATGGTTCAGAGGTCATAGTCACTGTTGAGATTATGGTCTCAACATCAATCCACTGTGTATCACTGGAATCATATTTGAACTTCAGGTGACTTCTACCTAATTTCATCATGATGGATTAGAGCTGGATGAAATATGAGAAACTTCACAAAAATGGATACATTATACTATAGATAAAACCCTTTATTAATTTAAAAAAAATAAAACTCTAGATTTTTTGTGACTTTGTTTAAAAAACAATTGGGTGAAAGGATATTGCCCTACCATATTTTTCAAGTGAATTGTTTCTAAAATTTACCTCAAAAAAATAAACTACACCCTGTATTTGTTCTCACGTGGTTTAGAAGTGACCTCCCCAGGCTTCCTATCTGCCCCTTCCCAATTCAATTTTGTTCTGTGTGAGGTTTCTTATGGTTGCAGCTATGAGGCCTTTTGTCTCTGCTATCTTTGAGGGTTTCAACCGCGGTAGTTCATCCCGTGGTAACCGCCTTACCAGAGACAATCGGAGATATTGGTCCACCGTTACAACGGTCCGAGTGTGCTTGGAAATTATGCCCCCCCCCAAATTTTTAACTTTTCCTCCAATCGACCATTCGAGGTCTGGTGTGAGGATGCGACCAGTATCGTTGAGGGTCAATCAGTTCTTCAGCTTGATATCGATATAATCAAAGATCACTCAAAGCTGTTTTCTGGTAGGGCATATTGCTACACTTTCCTGGAAGAGTTAGACATCGCCATTGGGCTCGAAAATGGACTATCAAGCATTTTGGTACGGATGGTGGGCTCACCCACAACTTCTATCTCCCATTTGGTCAGGGGTTCTTTTCTATAATGTTCAATTCACCAGATTACACGGTCAGGGCACTGAAGTTCAACACCCACCGCTCCAAGTATCCGCGTGCAAATATTTCCATGTAGGTCTGCAAATTGGGATCAATATTGATGAAATAATCCTGGGGTAACCTACATACCTACATACCTACATGGGTGGGGAAAAAGTCACTTTGGAAGCGCTACAAGAGAGGTTGATTTGTAAGTGTCACGGAGGTTGGCCGAGCTTGAGTACGGAGGTTGGCCGAGCTTGAATACAGGGTGAGTGCAGAGCGGTTGGGCCCATGACTGACCAACATAGGTGGTTGAGTGGATTATCTGTAACAGGGTTGGAGCAGGGCTGGAACGAATCAGAGAAAGGGTTAGGGTGGCATAATGAATTACAGAGGGCAGCTAAGTCATGAGCCCAGCCCCATGAGCCGTCTGGGCTCACGGTTTATGCAGTAAGCGTGAGTCCAGGCTCACGCTTGGTAACCGTAAGCCTAGGGTTTGTAGTTTAGTAGAAACATGTCATATTCCCGAGGACATGGCAAGGGGGGCATTCGGAAAGATCAATACGAGCAGAAACTGCACACCTCAATATGAAAAACGTGGAGTACAATTATGAAAGGAATTGCAGCATAAAACATGCATATGGCATGAAATGAAATAACATGTATTGCTTGATTGGCATTGGACCGACCCAAGAATGTGAGGTTCAAATGAGACATTAAGTGAAATAGACATATGTTGTAATGTAGCTTCATTTTTACTCAACATCCATGCAAAGTAACAATGCAGACAAACACTTGGGAAGTATCTCCCAAACAGTCCGTAGGGTACTACTCAATCTGTTTCAGGCCTGTCACGTTGCAGAAAAGTATGTACTTTGCTAAAAGATAGCGTGGCCTCCTATGTGATTTATTTATTTATTTTGGGTTCGATATGCGAATGTCATGATCGTTGACAAACATGACATTTCCCCATGCCCACTGCACGTCTAGATTGCTCCACATGCTTATCCAATGGACATCATTTTGCTATGGACAACCATAAACTACTATAGAAAAAACAACATCATACTATCATAGAAGATAGGGAAAATGTCATGATGGTGACATTAGCCTCCATCTCGAACCTACTAAGAGTTTCCTTAAAGGTTTTTTTTTTTTTTTTTTTTTCCCTTTGTATTTTCAGGGACCTTATCTGGCCAAATGTTATGTCAACAGCGCTTAGGCGTGAGATAAGATCCCTAGGGCAGGGTGTTATCTTTTCTTTATTATTCCATTTCATTTATTTTAGTTCTAGAGATCTCAGCCATCCACCGCAGCAAAGAACAAAGAACCCCTTCGTCTTTCCATGGCGGAAGCACTTTGGCTTTCTAGGTAGGAATCAAAACCCTAATCGCAACCCTAATCTATCCATACAAGCTCGAAAGAAACATCACGTATGCGGTATGATGGATACGCTCTACTTGCATTAATGGTGATGGCATCCGGTGGAGCACCATATTTCCAATCAAAAACTCTAGGAACAGTTTTTTCTTGCTTATGCTTGTGGGATCCACAATTTTCAGTAGGGCCAATGTTGGTAGTGGGGGCTTTGTTGAGAAGAATACCAGTTCAGCAATGCTGCAGATGATGGGGGCTTTCGGAGCTGCATCCACGGCCTTTTTCCCTTTAGCAGGGGCTCCTTCGGCATCGCCAGCAGCCTTTGGGGGTGCGTCAGGAGGTTTTTCTGGGGGTTTTTCTAGGGCTTTTCCAGTGGCATCAGGCGAAGAGGGAGCACCTTCGACAGCAGCAGGCTGGGGAGGTGGGATAGGGGGAGGCTCGGGCTCATCGTTCCACCAAAAAGGAAGCCCATTGACTTCTGACAAAATGATGGAATACTTGTGGGCTACCCACTTGCAACCCACAAGCACCTGCAGAGTGAAGTGTAGTTTCCCTTCCCATTCCATAACAATCTCATCATCGTCATCTGCCATTTCTTACTTGTCTATGTTTCTAGCAACACACAAAAGTGAAGCATGATGTGAGGCTTACCTTGCCAGCGACCGTCTCTCACTAGCTTTCCTGCAACCACAAGAAAATGTTGAAAATTAGTATGCTCTCTGATCACTCTACACTCGTCCACCACTTGTCTGGATCCAACCCGCCCGCTTCTCAGAATTCACCTGCATCAACACTGATCATCGGACCATGTTGTTGTGAACGATTTTGTGCGTGTCCATTGCTCGCTTCCCCATCACTGCATTTCGGAACTGTGAACAGTCGCAACTCTTCACTGCAGATCGGAAGACAATACGAAAAATTTACAAAGCATTTTCTTATACTTTAATTTCCTGGATAAATTCATCCACGACAGCACACGACAAAATACACGTGGGAAGATTGCCGGTGAACTTGCGGGTCGGGCGGCAGGAAGGGTCTACGGGCCCTTCCTCATGCCTTGCTGGACTTGAAATCCCAGAAGCTCCAGTGAGCTGGAGGGCGTGAGTGTTGAGGAGGATGGAGCTCAGATTCTTCAGTGGTCTAGTACGCTTTCACAGATGCCCAGCTCCAGAGAAATCGTTTGAAAAGTTTGAGAGATCTGGAGAGAAGGTGAAGTGCAGGAAGAGAAAAAAGAAAAGAGAAGAGGGAAGTAGTTTTTACTGCTTTGAGAGAGGCTGGGGAGAGAGTTGGAACAGTGAGGGAGGAAAGAGAGCGATGGATGGAGTAATCCCTTCAGCTGCTCCGGGGATGCATCAAGGTCGTTGACTGGAGGTGGGTCATAAGGCAGCATGAGAGGGACAGATTAGTTCAGCAACCGAACTTAGCTACCATGTACATCATAATTATGGGCATTTTTGGTGCAGTATTCTGTGTGGGTTTCTTCTCGGTTTATCTGCTCCGATGCGTTACAGCAGATGAGTCAAATCCAAGTCAGCAAACGCCTGCTGTGTCGGAGGGGCTCGAGAAAGCACTCATTGATGCACTTCCTGTGGTGAGCTATTCGCTGGAAGAGGATTTGAAGGAGGGGAAGGAGGATGTAGAATGCTCAGTTTGCTTGTTTGATTTTGCGGAAGGTGATAGCTTGCGTTTGCTACCAAAATGCAGCCATGTTTTCCATATGGAGTGCATTGACGGGTGGTTTCTCTCTCACTCTACCTGCCCTTTGTGTCGCGCGAGTCTTATTCCCACTGGCGGATCTGAACGAATTGGGGATATGTCCAGAAGGATACTTGGTGCTCAGGCAGAAGCTCTCACCTCACCGCGGCATGAGGTGATTTTGGAAATTGACGACAGTTCAAAGGGAGCCCCCCTTCCCCAACCTAGGTCCACTCTGCCAGCGGACAAAGAAAGCTTGTCGATGCGGCCAGCAAACTCTTCCATCGCTCAAGGTAATGTACTCATCTTGTTGTTCCGTTGCTTATGCAAACACCTCCTCTGCATGATGGCTCTGTGCCAAATTAATGTTTCTGAATTTCAGTTCTTCATTTCTTCTTTCGTCATCTTGGCCGGAATAGGCAGGAACTCTTGCGTTCCTCATCTGCATACTTGTCTCATCCGATGCAATTTTATCCATATGGAGAACAATAATCTGCTGTGGGGCTGTCAAAGCGCTCTTTGCTTAATTTGCAGCAGCTCACTTTGTTGTTGGCACGAGGAAATGACAAGTATTCTACAGAATGGTTATGCTTTACTTTACTTTCTTGGCCTCTCTGCGTCTTGTACCTTGTGATAAGGTCTCTCTTCTGCTGACTAAAATGGGCGCCCGGTTCGAAACAGAATGCAAACGAGACAATTGTTCCTTTCCCCACATTAGACCTGTTTCAGGGCCTTCCCCATGATCAAGTTGTGTTCTGCTGATCCCTTTGGAGGCTTGGCCACCCTGATTTGTAATTTGTAGTTATTTCTGCCAGTCTCACTAACTTGGATTTGTATCCGAATTATCCAGAAAGTATCAACGGAACATGGATTTCACGTCCAAGTGAACAAGACAGTACAATTCTGGCCCTGTCGCAGAACTCTGAGTCTTTCAGAAATGCTGCAGTTGAGATGTGGGAGAAGCTCACAGCCACTTCAGAAAGATATTCATCGGCAGTGTCAGGCCTGGGTAAAGGTTCGAGCTCCTACAAAAGAAGAACACCGAGTATGAAATTGACAACTTCACCTATTCAAAGATCCAGTTCGGTTGGTGCATTAGGCAAATACATTAAGGTTGGATACAACAGCGAAATCTTTCCTTACGGATCTCAAGGGATTGGTGCTGGTGGTGGAGGAGTAGGTATTGGTTCATTGCATCGCACTGGAAGCTACTCTGGGGTTGAGTTATTTAGAGTGGAGCTGATGGGGCCCCCATTCGCAATACTGGCCTGTGTGCCACCATAAATCTAAAGTAAGCCAAAGTTTCCTAGTGTCTCATCTGACGTAAACAGAGAAAGAGAGAGTGATAAGAGTTGGTGTAACAGGAGTACATTCAAATTCATCACATCTGCTTACACTCTGGTGGCATCAAACAGAAGGGGTGATAGACAGTTTATGGCAACAATGTAGGTGTCCAAAGGGACAATTGTTGCAGAACAGCTCTTCTAGGACATGGGAGGAGCATCAGTGTCTGCAACAGAAGTCTCAAAATGCAAATGTGCGATATATTCTCAAAGTTTAATGTGGCATTAAGTCACTACGTACCATCTCACCCCAGCCTCCTGGGGACTTTCTCTCTCTCCTGCAGCGGGAGGACCGCCTATGCCCTGCTTGCACAGGGCGCAACCAGGAAATTGAAACTGAAGAACACTTCTTCTTCTATTGCCCCCTATACTATGAGATCCGTGGGAGATTCCATTGTCTATTCCGTGGAACCCAATCTCTCACTGAAGTCTTCCACTATGAGGATCAGAAATGTTTGGCAGCTTACCTGCACGAGGCATTCACCCTTAGACAATCACTCGAACAATAGTTCTTTTCTCTGACTCTGGTTTTCCTATTTTCTCTCATGTTCTTCCTTCCACTTTGTCCCATAAGCTCTATGAGCTGTCCACGGACGTTATAAAGCACCATTTCATTTCATTTCATTTCTCTCTCTCTCTCTCTCTCTCTCTCTCTCTCTCTCTCGATTCAATTCTATGGATAATTACTGTCTGGGTGTTGAGATACAGAGTACAAGACTTAAATTGGATATGCGTATGTCAGTACTGGAAAGTGGGAAGAAAATGAGAAAGGGAGACCTTTTCTCTCCATTAGAAGCTTGTTGATATAGAAAGTAACCTATTCATGTTGCCCCTGTTAGAGTTTTGTAGATCCTACAGCTTTTCCCCATCAATGTGACTTCCACCCTATATAGAATATATTTCTTTCTTCTCTGGCTACTTGTCGCAGGCAGATGCCCTTTTGCTGACACGTTTTCTTCTTTTTGAGGCAAAACAATGCTGAAAGTTGTGACCAGTGCTGGTATGCGGTGGTAACCCGCATCTCAATAGCTTGCTTGAGAAACTGTGAAGTCAAAAATCATTCTAATCTATCTCCCTATTTCCATCAAGAAGCACAGCTCATGCAACATACCTTGGCAAAGAGTCTCAGAAACAGGCTTTGATATCTCAAAGAGAAGATAAAAAAGTTTCCAATTTGTTTGCAAATCTAGAATGAGAAGTTTGAGGCCCAGGTGGGGAGCCATTGCCAATTGCTTGTGAACTTACAGTGGTTCCAGGCAGACAAGTGGCCCAGCTGTTGCCATCAGTGACAGTAGTGTGAAATGATGAGACGGTGATATTCCACGTCAATAGAATAAGGGAAAGACTGGTAACAAGGTAAACCCAGTAAGCTTTGTTGTGTCAAGAGTTGTTAAAATTAACCTTGTGAGTATTGCATGTCAGAGTCATATGTTAATTAGAGGAAATGGATTTGAGGTTTAGATAATCATTTGAGAAACTGGGGGAGGTCCCACTCCCTGTAAAAGTGATGACAGGAGAATTTGATGTACAATAACAAAAGAGGTGAAAGGTTAGGAAGTGTTAGAACTGCCCATCCCTGCAGCTTTCGGCATTTTTTGTCCTTCTTAGTTGAATTACCGCTAGGCCAGCAGGTGGAAACTTTCTCAGCCAGGTGGCCTTACCAAACATGGTGCCGGGCTTGTTACATCAAAAACATTCAAACTGCTTCATTGCCCATGGGAGAGTTTGGAATGGCTCCCTCAGGTTGCAACTCAAAAAATGACTTACAAGATGCAACACGTGAAAGAGGGATTTCAATTTGCCAGTAAGAATGGCGCCCTACTGGATGCCACAGCGATGGACAACTACTTTACTATCCTCCCCGACTGGGCCTCGTCCAATATTAAGCAACATGGCTCTGGGCACTCACTAGTCTTACCCTCAGCCTCCTCCACTTGGGAGGTTAAGAGACCTCACGCGGTACAAGTCTACTCACAGGCCCTCCAAATAATAAGTACACATTGATCTTTGGCATATGTAATATTTACTGACAGTGGAAACCAAGAAATATCCACCAACTAGTCTGATAGAGAAGGAGAGGGGATACAATGGAAGGCTATGAGGATTTGTCCATGAGTTGGATAGGGGTCAAAATGTTGGTTTTGTTGGTCTCCACAACACAGCCATTCATGATCATCTCCTCCAACATGAAGTGCGCTTTCTCCAGATGGAACATTATGTCCAATTCACACTGGACACACCCAACCATGCCATTTGGTTAAAACATGTAATTCTGCTCTTTGAACTGCAATGAGATAATTTGTACCTAACAGGCCGGCTATGGATGACACTCTTGACCTGACACTCTTGACCACCTACCAAATGCAGGTTCTAGGAACTGAAAGATTGGAGAGAGACTCCTTAACAGATCCCTATGATTAAGATAGCCTAGAGAGATAGATCGTGACTTTCCAAGAAGAGTACTGGGGAGCGAGCCCAAAACTGGCACACTGCCCATGCAAAGCTGATGACAAACTGACAGGGCTGATTCACTGACTAGAGTTGACTAGAAAGCATAATGTGCAATAGTGTCATAGAAAGACGAAGTGTGTACCACATTGCCGAAGTACCGATCCATTGTCTCGACCACGCTATGGATAAACTCCAAAATCGCCATTTCATTCTGCATTCAGTTTATTTAACCTAATTCAGACCCTGCAGCAAATATGCGCCTTTGGAACCCAAAATCATTCCAATCCTTCACATTCAAGTACAAACAGCCAACAAATGATCTGACGAGCTTGGATTTCAGATTGGACTTGGGTTGATTGCATTCTCTCAGTGTTCTCAGCATCCCCAAAACCGAATTCCGTATATACGCGCCAGGAGCTACACTGCTAGACCTCAGCAACATTGACACATGCACATGAGGAAACGAAGTGGACATGCGTAAATACGGAAGGACTTTGTCAACTCATGGAGGTAAGAGACCAGTACCTCTTCGCCATCAACGCCAACGAGGAAGAAGAGAGAGGCATAGCGGCGATAAATTATCTTGTAGTTACGGTGCTCCACAAACGAACACTGTCATCAAACACAACGGACGCGTTCAGCACTTACACCACAGTTGTTCTCCATGGAAGAGAGATCTTTGTTGGAAACTCAATTGTGACAAACAGTTGTCCGCCGAAGAAGGTCAGGCAAGGGGGAATCGCAATTCCGTCAAAAAAGAGGATGCAACAGCTCACCTGATTATCAGATCGGGCCAGACACTTCCTGACAATTTCGCCTTCGAGTGCACGCCGCTCATCGATGGTGAGGTACTCATAGTACTGTGCTAGTCTGGTTTGCCCCTGCTTGTTCACCAGCAGCACAAAGCGTATGGCCATCTCCCTCTCTCTGAGCTCTCTCTCTCTCGCAAAATCTGTTGCAAAGCAGATGCTCAAAGGGATTGTGAGAACAGTTTGTTCGTTCGTTCATCAATTGTCGTTCGTGTTTATTTCCGTTTGTTGTTTCGTCCGTCTGGTCATTCGGCAGTTTCATAACTTAAACTATGGTGTCTACGCTCGGTTAGGGTTAGGGTTAGGGTTAACGGGTTGGGTAGAAGGACTTCGTTTTGGTTTCCTTCTTCGAACCTTGAATCCGCCCTCCGAGTACTCGCACAGGATTGGTAATTCTCAGTGCAGTGATGCAGCTCCCAAGGCACAGGTAATTGCAGCAGATGTGATTTGAAAGCTACATGTGAACACCTCGTGGCATTGTTCTCGTTAGAAGAATGGAGCTCGCAGAGTCGGTACTTCTCATCGCAGTGGTGCAGCTGAATGCAGGCAACTTGAAGTTTCTTAGCACGTTGTACTTGAATGCCTTGTAAGCAAGATGGACCGCACTGTGTGTTGTTTCGAATTAGGACACACAGTGCATCCGACATTATTCGCGGGAGTAGTGAAATTGGGAGTCTGGAATCAGACCCGGTTGCTTGTTGGGAGTCTTTGTGGGGCCGACGTTATGAGTCCTAGCATGGTCACCATCACCACTGGTTCTAGAGGTAAAAAAGGAGAGGTTGTGCAATGGAACAAGGACATTTGTCGAATTAGTGGAGATGCGAGCACATTGTGTAAGGAGGGGCGATGGAATGAGGCAGAGCACATTCTGGATCTCTTGGAGCAACGGGGCTTCCAGGCTTATTCCGAGACGTGTCGTCGTCTTTTGCAGGAGTGTGCTGTGACAAATGCCCTGGCATTTGGCAAGGGCGTCCACGCCCACATTGTTAGAAGTCGATTTAAGCCAGACATTCTTCTAGGAACCACACTTGTGAGCATGTATTGCAAATGCGGGAGTGTCTTATATGCTCGCTACTTGTTCGACAATATGCCCGAACGGAATGTAGTCTCATGGACTGCAATGATTGCCGGGTTAGCTCAGCAAGGACATGGCATAGAGGCATTTGAACTGTTCTTGCAAATGAAACGAGAAGGCGTGAATCCAACCAAGGTCACTTTTGTGAGCATCCTGAGCGCATGTGCCAGCCCAGCTGCTCTGGAACAGGGCAGGTGGCTACATTCTGGAATCATCGAAGACGGATTTGAGGTAGATGTCCGAGTGGGGACTGCTCTTGTCAGGATGTACCTCAAGTGCGGGAGTGTGGCAGATGCGCGGCGGGTCTTCTTGAAGATGCCCAACCGCAATGTGATCACGTGGACTGTAATGATTGCAGGATCTGCTGAGCACGGTCTTTGTGAGGAGTCTTTTAAGCTGTTTAGGGAAATGCAAAGGGAAGGAGTTAGGCCAAACAAGGTCACGTACGTGAGTATCCTGAGCGCATATGCTAGCCCAGAATTTCTAGAACAAGGCAAGGTAGTCCATGAGGACATCCTCAAAGATGGACTTGAATCAGATGTCTTTGTTGGGACTGCCCTTGTTACCATGTATTGCAAATGCGGGAGTGTGTGTGATGGGCGCCGAGTGTTCGACAATATGCCTGAACGAAGTGTGGCCTCATGGAATACGATGATTGCAGGATGTGGTCTGCATGGTCATAGTGATGGTGCTTTCGAACTCTATCGGCAAATGCAAAGAGAAGGCATGAAGGCAGATAAGGTCACTTTTATTAGTATCCTGGGCGCATGTGCCAGTCCAGGAGCTCTGAAATATTGTAAATGGATCCATTCGGACATCATCAAAGCTGGATTTGAGTCAGGTGTCGCCGTGCAGAACGCACTTGTCTGCATGTACTGGAAGTGTGGGAGTGTGGCTGACGCCCGACTAGTGTTCGACAAAATGCCTGAGCGAGACATTGTCTCCTGGAATGCCATAATTGCAGGACTTTCTCAGCAAGGGCGTGGTGCAGAGGCACTTGAACTGTTTCAGCAAATGCAACTTGCAGGTGTGAAGCCTGACAAGGTGACTTCCATTAGCATCCTCAAAGCATGTGGCAGCCTAGCAGCCCTGGAAAAGGGTAAGTGGGTTCATGCCCACATTATTAAATCTGGATCTGAATCAGATGTTCGAGTGGGAAATGCTTTGGTTGACATGTATGCCAAGTGCGGGAAACTAGGGGATGCACGAAAAACGTTTGATAAAATGATTGAACAAGATGTGGTATCATGGACTGCGATGATCATTGGCTACTCTCTGCATGGAGATGGAAAGGAGGCCCTCCAGCTCTTTGAACAAATGGAAGTGGAAGGGGTGAAGCCAAATCATATAACATTCACTGGTGTGCTGTCAGCATGCAGCCATGGGGGTCTGGTGGATGAAGGCTATCATTATTTTGACTCTATGAGTCGGGATCATGGAATCACGCCAACAGAAATGCATTACAGCTGTATGGTTGACCTTCTTGGCCGTGCAGGACGGCTGGATGAGGCAGAGGATTTTATCAACAATGTGTCATTTGAACCAGATGCTTCTGTATGGAGGCCCTTGCTTGGTGCCTGCAAAATTCATGGCAAGGTGGCTCTAGCAGAACGTGTTGCTGAACGTATTCTCAAGCTGGAACCACTGAATGCTGGAGTGTATGTCCTTCTTTCAAACATCTATGCTGTGGCTGGTAGGTGGGATGATATAGTTAAAGTGAGAAAAGTGATGAAGGTCAGAGGTGTGAAGAAGGAGCCAGGACACAGCTCGATTGAGGTCAAGAACAGGGTACATACATTTGTTGCAGAAGACAGATCACACCCACGGACAGAAGAGATCTATTCCATGTTGGAAAGCTTGATCAGGCAGATGAAGGAGGTGGGATATGTACCAGACACACACTTTGTCTTGCAGGATTTGGACCAGATTTCAAAGGAACAGACTCTCTGCCACCACAGCGAAAAGCTGGCCATTGCTTTTGGGCTCATCAGCACACCCCCAAGAACCACTATCCGGATAATCAAGAACCTTCGGATCTGTGGCGATTGCCACACTGCTTCGAAGTTCATCTCCAAAATTTCTGGGCGAGAAATTGTTGCAAGGGATGCCAACCACTTTCATTACTTCAAAGATGGGAGGTGTTCTTGTCGAGATTATTGGTGATAGTAAGCGAAATAAGCAGCAGACATAATTCTTCAGATTGTTTGGTCTTTGGGGTCAACATTAGATATTTGTTGACCACACTGGACGAGGGTTCTTCCTGACCTGTCCACGCTTGTGACTCGAGTTTCGAGTGGCTGGCGCCTCAGATTAGTAAACCCTTATATCTATTCTGGATGCAAGTCACAGTGAACTACAGGACACAATTCCAGGGAGTCTTTCAACAGTGAAGCCTCTCCTGATCAGGGCTCTGCACACTTGCTTTCTGTGGATGCCATTCTCAGGTAATCTTGGTCTTTGTCTCCTTTCTTTGATTATCATAATCTTGCTTGTTACTTCTCTCCATTGTTTCAGAGATCTTTCTGTTCTCCAACTTTAATAACTCAGATAATTCATGCAGATGTAACCCCTCAAGTTGTGAGTAAGAGCCTAAGGGAGGGAGTAAGATATGCAGTTTGCCGTAGCCTTGTGGCCGTAGACCCCACAGAACAGATAGTTGCGAGGGTCTCACGCCGGTAGGGTGACTGACCTTGATAAAGACAATTAGTTCAGGTTTTCCAGATATCCTCTAGAAAGCCCTTCACACAAGCATCAAGTTGCTGTGTCTCAGCTGCCCATCAATTAGACCTCAACAGGGCCAGGGCTTAAGGCTCAGCCGCAAGATTTTCTAAGCTGGTGAACAGAGGTGTGGGTACAAGATATGTGAGTAAGATATGAAGAGACAGACAAAGTGAGATCATATGAAGTTCAAACCTGGGGATGGATGAAAAGGGAAGAGGAAATTTCGGTCACTCATGTTGTGATGGTTGTCTTCAGGTGGAAATTTTATCCTCTCTTCATAATCTTGCAGCAGGGGGTACCAGGAATCATCTGAGTGGAGATCAGTTGCCAAAATGGGGTAGAAGCTATCGACTTCTAGAGGACGTTGTTCTGCCGTCAAACACTTCAAATGTGAATACTGCACACAAATGTGCAACTTCACCTATTCCGGGTCGTCTCTCCCCCTCAGTCAACAACTAAACAGGGAGCTACCCAAGACACGTGCACAATGCAAAATGGCTAGATATGGTTCCACCGTGACATGTTGACAGGCTGGGTCGGAGATTGGGTGAGCCAGTAGCAAACTTGGCAGTCCCATTGTTGAGGGACATTCCCTCCAGTTGAACAAATCGCCCTCAACAGCTCAGGAAGTATCCCTGTAGAATTTGGAAATCTCACAGGTCTTGGAGGGTTAGGGTTAATGCAAAATATTTCTCTCTGGGGTTCTGCCTCAGGAGTCCATGGGATTCAATTCTTTCTACTACCAGTTTGAACAGCTTAATAGGGACAATTGCGACTTGGGTGAGATCCAGGCCTTGGACTCGTCCTTCAGCAGAAATCAAATGGGGCTTACGGTGAGCTACTTTCAAACTTAAGTTTACTCTCTCCCCTCAGTTTATGGTTCAAGATGAATCCACATTCTGAAAACCCTCCAACTGTAGATCAGATCTTTTTAGTACTTCTTTTGCTACGTTTAATTGCAAGTATGGAGATATCTCAATACTTATATGGATCTTTCTTCCTTATGGGTAATGCTGACATTCGGCAAGATAAAGCCAGTTCTGGTGGGTCAGATGACCAACAGTACTCGTCTTTTAAGTGTCCATCGTCATGAAAGCAGCCATCTGGGTGGCTGCAACTCATCACTTGTTTCATATCCTTTCAGCCGTTTTTGGTACTTCATATTTCTGAAAAGGTCACATGTATACTGAGAAGAACCAAAGAACAGCTCTCCTGGAGATCAGCACTTTGTTCTATTCAATACCTACCTATTGCCATTCACTAATTTGTCCACTGCACATCCAACCACATTCTTCACGTGGTCCACCTATACTGAAATTACACCAACTTTCAAAATGCTGGAATTTCATGTCCTTCACTCAGTTCACTGTCTGTCAGAATCTTTTATACTCGCTTTTCTTGCATTCTGCTCAGTACGTCAGTGCAAAAGTACGGAAGTTGCCCATTCTTACATGATGCCAACTGCATGGAATAGATGTTGGGAGGTAGATAGGTTGATAAGGCTAAGTATAGAGGTATTTAGCTTTTGTCTCCTTTGAACTTCTGTTGTCGGCCCCATAGTCTAGTGGTTACGACATTGGACTTTGAATCCAAGAGCCCGAGTTCGAATCTCGGTGGGGCCTTGTAAAAATCGCTGAGTATATACTCTAAAAGCTCTTTTTCCAGGGTTTAGCCATGCCGACCTTGCAGGATCATTCCGATAGAAAAAATCTGCGTCCTGGCGGACACGGCTATGAGCGAGTGGGCCTAGGTATCATTGCGTGTTCTTTTTTTGATAAACATCATTGTCAATCGTCATAGAATGGAAATTTGAAAGAAAAGAAGTATGTATGTATTAATATTAAGTATGTATTAATATTATTATATCCTTAATATGTATTCCTTACATATATTTTATTTATAAATACATTCCTTAATATCTCCTTAAATATTAGTTTATTATTATTATTATTTTAAGGAAATGGGAGTGGACAATGGACACCCTTGAACTTTATAAAAAGAGGAAAGAACAACATCCGCAAGGTACATAGACGAAAAACTAACCTCTGGAGGGTGCCATAGAGGCTTGTAAGATGGAGGGGGGATGCTAGAGTCTGAGCCTAGGAGCCTTGAGTGCCCAAGGCACTCAAGGAGGTGGAGCCCCGCACACCGGGTTGCGGTGGGGGTGGCTCCACAAGGGGTGGTGGTAGCTTAGCGGGACTTAGTGGGGGTGGCATAGGACTCACCATGGGGTGGAGACCTCGAGGTGGGAGTCGTGGGGAGTCTTGGGACTCATCACGGTCCATTGGGGCCGCGGTGAGTGGGCCAAGACTCACCGCGACTCACCACCGGGAATCGAGGGTCTTCGTGGTGGTTCGCCATAAAATGGCATGGCTGGTTGTGAAACCCTCGCGGACAGCTACAGAAGTATATATAGGGAGTAGTAACCCCGAGAACGGTGCAAGCCCGTTGGTGACCAAAAACTAGTGAGTAAGCGAGCGAGCCGGAAAGCGACCAAAGAGTGGGGAGCTGTTCCGGACTGCCATCTACCAAAGGGAATTCTCCTAGTCCCAATTAGGTGGAGGGTTTAGTGGGAAGCGAAGGGGGGACCGTTATGTCCCGGTGAGCAGCCGAAGCTCCAAGTTGGCCCGGGCGGCCAGGTTGGGAGTCAGGCGCGCGCATCAAAGCGAGTAACTATGACTTGAAGGGGAGCTTACCGAAGTGAGGTGCGCGACAAGGTTTCTGTTATTGAAGAAGAGGTGAAAAAAAAATCATATGGTCATCATGAATGCTTATTTAGGGTTTGTTTGTATAAAGGACGTGGAAAACAAATGAGCTGTCATTGTGAAACTTGTTCAGGTGCCTGTTATTCAAGAAGAAGTGGAAAAAAAAACAGATGGTCATCATGAAGCTCATTTACGCAATGCTTCTGTAGAGGCCGTGAAAAAATAAAATGAGCTTTCATACCCACCGTTCCATGTTTGGCAGGCCCGCGAACAAAATATATATATATTTTGCTCGGGGAAATATTGGGGGTGGGGGCAGAAGTGCGTTGACGCACTCAATTTTAGAGGCTCGTTAACCAAACCCGATGGAAAAATAAACTACCTTTCATAACGAGACATCGTCTGTTTGTCCAGATTTAAGAACTGAGTATACATGTTCTACAAACAAGGCAACCCTTTCCGACACTGCGAAAAATCGCAACATATGCAACACTACTCGATATTGCCAATGTCTCGCTGCAAAAGTGTCCGTACCTCACCAGGACCAAGTGTCGCCTGGTGAATGATTTGGTCTCTTTTGGGATCACAATACATCCTGCGCATAAAGATGTAGTAAAGATGCTTGCAGGGAACCCATTTCCTTCTCTTTCCTAGAGCTTCCTCACGCATGCACACGAAGTCGGGACAAGTACACCCCGGAAAATTCCCCACCGTCACCTGATAGGCCCTGTCGTGCAAAACAGACCCAGATGTGACCAAAGTATAAACCCGTCCATACCCAGGTGAAGGTACTTCCATAGTTTATGTTACCCGAGCCTGAAGTAGTCTGGCCGATTCCACCTTCGCATCATGATCAGGCCCCGAAGCCACCCGATGCACTATTTTGCCATTCCTTCTCGTGGGATGCGAAGTATCGTCTGGAGGAGGCACCATAGCAGCAAGGTCACCAAGAGTCGACGCCACAGATCGGTGCAGACAAAAACCGGCGTCCTCCAACTTGCCAATCTCCAGTGCTGTTAGGGAGGTCCCAGCCGCACTGGCCAAATGGTGGGTGGGGGAGGCTTAGCAATGCAGGAGTCGCGGACGGTACCATTCACACAGCGAGCCATATCGTCCGGGCAAAACCAGAATTTGTGCGTCTTCGACTCCTTTGACATATATGGCCGAATCAAACCTATGAACGTCGGAGCTGGAGTACCCGCTGAGCCTTTGGCTATCATGGACTTACACTTTTCATAACTAATGGCCCTCACTGCAACACAGCCAACTCTAGACCTAGAGTAGTTCGCTCGATGTGCCATTCGGAGTCAGCACAAGGTGACTCCTGCACTGCCCCCCTGTGGTCCTGCTGGAAACCCGCAATTACAGGGGTTGCAGGTAGAGGACAGGTCTCTGTGGAAGAGGATGCACCAGCAACCTCTTTCCTACTAGACGCCATGCTTTGTAGTGGAGAAATCTTGGGTATAGAGAAGTTGTCTCTGTCATGGCAATGTGAATCCGCATCTGATCCTGAAGGTGTATTTAGCTTGCGTTTGCAAGTCCCAAACCTTTCCTCTCCTTCCAGATGGGGCTCCCTTGATTGGAGAGGCGAGCCCATTGTGCACCTGTTCGTTGCCTTTGCCATGTTCGTTGGATCCCCGGACCTTCTTGCAGCCTTCAGTGTTTGTTGGGTTAGAGCTCGTACCAGATCATCTATTGTAGCAATGTACAGATCTCTTTCTGCTTTGCCAGATTGCTGCTTCTAGGCGGCGTGAACGCTTTCTGCCAGGTGGCAGGACGACATGTCTGCAATGTCCTCAAGGGACATGTCATGTGAAAGGAAAATGAAAGAGCGTCATTCATGCAAGCGCGGACTGTTTTGGGAACAAGGAAAGAAAATACAAGGGATTGCAGAGGTGAAAGGCAGCTTACAGTAGTCATGAAAGCCCCCCATTGCCTGTATCTGAAGTGCCAGAAGACCAATCAGTCTTCCAATTCTTTGACACCGTCCTGATCAATAGCCCCTGACGAGAACCACCATGCTCTCACTGTCTGGTACATGGTCTCAGCCTCTTCCATTGTAGTCGCATTCTTGTACATGAAATAGAGCATCATGTGCTCCGCCTGCAGATCTTTTCTGATGCACCTCTTCGTATGTTTCTGTAGGGACTGAGTCCAGTGGAATAGACATGTGCGCTCCCTATTAGGCATGGGTACCTTTGGATCACCAGATCCAAAAACTCGGCGCACAGCTTTGAAGTTAGCCTGTGCACTATCCGCCATAAACCCGTTGAAATTTATGCCTGTATGTCCATTGGACTCCATGACTGAAAGCAAACAATTCCACATTATCATCTGGGACTCTGTATCTTCAGACTGCATGTCACAGATGGCAATTGTCATTATTCTTTGGTAGTTCGGGTCGTAAACATGGCAAGACATGGTTGTCCAGCCCTTCAGTCATTTGCAATGATCAAACATCATCCAGGCTTTCTCCAGATCCCCCCCTGGTTGCATACGTGTGGCCAGGCTGACGCCACTGCCCTCGCCCACTGTAGACATCTTGAACAAGTAAAACTTTGAAGACCCCTGACCCGGGAAGACGCTAGATTGTATAAAGTCATATTGACTTATTTGCTTGAGCTCCATAATGCTATCGATGGACCCTGTGTTTCCACCGCGCACTCTCAATGCATTCACCTGATTCCTAATATTGGGGGAGCTCAACACGGAGAAGTGATCCATCACTGCATCCAAAGACGCCCCCTCAAGTCTTGAGCTGGATTCGCTTCCTTGCCCCAGAATGTGCCTCTCTAGGAAACTTTTGCTGGCAGCCAGCGCTATGGCAGATGGTTTGGTTGAAGGGGACTTTGCAAACTCCTCCACGACAAGCCCACGCGCCAACAGAACACTATCTCTGCAATCGCCGTGAGACACAGGATGGTCGTGAGTCCCAAAATGAATGTAGGCTCGAGTCATGGTTTTGCAACGGTGAGTAACGTAGTACATGCGAGCAGGGCAATGTGCAATGCAGGAGGGGGCCACCTTGCAGAACTTACAAACAAATGTACCGGCAGACGGTGGGGCACAGCCTGGGATAAAAGGATTGTCGGAGAGTCCTTCCCACTCACTCTCATTTTTAGCACCGCTCTTCATGAAACCCAGGCAACTTGCATTCACACATCTCAGATGCCCCACACAAACGCTCCTTCTGAATGTCAAGTTTACATCGTTGTGGATATTGGACGTTTTGGTTCTGCACCATGGATGGCCGTCATGCTTTTTATCCATTCCTTGCAAGAGACCTGAGAGGCCCCTAGTATAAGTTGGTGGATTCAGTTCAAAGAGGATGTCACCGTCGAAGGAAGGTGGAAGGAAAGGAACCCTTTTTGTTGCGAATGAATCCCACAGTATCTCTGCGATCTCGTTTTTGGATCCTGGTTTTCCTGACAATGCTTTCAGATGTGGGATGACGCTAATGATTTCATGAACATCGACGTCCCCTTCAGGAAGACTGTTCATGGGAGCCAGTATTTCCGCCAATTCATCATCCGAGGAATCCGACAGTCTCACAAAAGTTGTTGAAGTGGTGTCCTCCTGCTTCACAGTCACATGCCGCTTTCCTTGAATGACAGAGGCAGTTGTCCCAGGAGTCACAATGGAGCCACCGGATTGTCTCCTTTCACTTCGGAACACACGATATTTTCCAGGAAGAACTCTCCATTCCTTGTGTTTCTGTGCAACGTGCGGTTTCTGGAACAACGTTCTTTGAACGTTTCCCTCCAAGTCATAGATCTCTTTCTCGATAGAAGCACAACCAATGTCAAGCTTGAACCTTGCTGCCAGAACATGCTCCTCCACCACAACAAAACCATCATCTTCAACCGAGGCACTGAAAGGGCAAGGTTCTTCAGTATACTGAAACTCGACGAAGGCCACGTCATTAGGAGAAGCCATGTGGTGAACATACGATGGTGAGTACCAATACAACTGTGCGACATGGACAGGTAAAAACCTTCCGGAGGCGATTGCCAAATCCCAAAAATGTTTGCTAAGACAAGAGGCAGTTGTACAACTGGCCCCACACATTAACCAATAACGGTCAAGGGTATTGAACCACACCGCCAAAACAGTTGGGCAGTTGCCAAATTGATGGAGAAGGGAACAAAACTGTTTATTTTGTTAGTGTCAAACCACCGGGAAAAGACGGCGCCTTCTTGGATATGGCAATCCAATTTGCGTTTTGCGGCGTTCCACAACGTGAACCCGGACAGTGCATTGAGTGCCGAACCCGGGAAATATCCGACGCCGGATGAACGCGGACATGGCGTTCCTAACGTTATGTATGTTTTCGTTTTGAAGAAGGCAAAATCCGTGTATGATAGGGCGATGGCATGCCTCATGTGCGCAATATTTCATCCAAATCACAAAACATCCACATTTGAAGAAAACAGCCTTATTGATGGCATTAGGGGCTCCCAATAAACCGCAGCCAGTGAGATCGATCCATTTGGGGGGTTAGAAGGTAGACACGCACGTCCTTAACCACATGCTAACTGACGGCTTTAGAGGGTTCATTACTTTCTCTATTGTTGTTAGTCAAGCTGGAGAGCTGCGGGAGTGAGAGAGAAGACATAGTAAGAAGACGTAGAAGGCAGTCCCTTTACTCACGAGTGCGAGAGAGAGGAAAAACGCGCGAGTCAGAATGAGAAAGTTGCGCAATCTGCAAAACACTGATGAGCAGGTTGCACAGGATACGTCAACCCACGAATCAAAACAGATCACAGAGGCAGGCCAGCCTGAAATGGAGGCAAGAAGGGAAGGGGAGGAGACTGCCACGGAGACCATTGTGCATGACATGGACATCGACACCACCACCGTTGGTGAGAAAGAAGCGACACCAAGGGAAGCTGTGAGGATGCAGCAAGAAGAGGCATCGGGAAGTGGTGTCATGAAACCCAGGGTAATCCTTCTCCAAAATTGCATGAATCTCGCTTGACTGTCGTACCAAGTGCATAGACAGGATACGAGAGATCCCCGGAAAATTGGGTGCGGCACCGCACTCAGTTTTGAGGGGAGCTCTATTACTTCCATTGTAGGCCGAGGTGAATAAGTAAGTCTTAGAGGCAGCAGGATCTGAAACGGAAGCCTGAGAGGGACACGGGGAAACTGAGTGCGGTGGCGCACTCATTTCAACTGGATGATGGGCGATCGCTTGGGCATTAGGGAAAGAGGAAGGTGATGTTCACAGTTTAAGTCCGAGAGACAGTGGAGTAGTCACCCTGAACTGAGTGCGCCACCGCACTCAATTTCTAAGCTCTATGGAATCATTGAGTTGCTATTGACTGAGGTGAACGGTAGATAGAAAGTGCGTTTATTCCATAGTGAGATCACTTATGAGTTCTAAGAATCACATTAAGTCTAACCTGGAAACTGAGTGCGTTGGCGCACACAGTTCAGAGGTGTGATCGACAATGTTTTGGACAGACGTGAAGATCCCAATGAACTCAAAACAGAAGTAGGCAGACAGAATGGATGGCTCCCAGAACTGAGTGCGCCACCGCACTCAGTTTCGGATCACCATAGAATGGTCAGTTTGCTTATGAGAGAGGTGAAACGAAAGTTAGAAAGTGTGTTTCATTCAAAGTGAGATCTATTCTCAGTTTTCAGATAGACAGAAATGATAACCTTGAAACTGAGTGCGGTGGCGCACTCAGTTCTGAGGTGAGGTCGACCATCTTCGGGGACAGAGGTAAAGACCCTGGTGTGCTCGCAAGAGAAAGCAGAACAGAGTGGAGGGCTCCCAGAAATGAGTGCGCCACCGCACTCAGTTTTTTGAGCACTGTAGATGGTTGATTTGATGATGTCTGAGATGAACTACAAAGTGAAAATGATTGTGGAAATTGGAAAACATTCTTTTTTAGTTTTGGGGCGAACATCAGAACGCCATGGAAACTGAGTGTGGTGGCGCACTCAGTTTTAACAGTGGACTCGCAGATATTTGAAGACAGTATGTAAGTCGAAGTTGATTTGGAATCCGGTTTTAACTGAATATATATTTGTACAGTTTTGAGTGTGGTGGCGCACTTAGTTTCTGCCTCTAGAATGAAGCACACAATGTGGAAGAGGAAGTGACAAAGGAGCCATTGACTGAGTAGAGATGGAGTGCCTGCAATGAACATAATTTCATAGATGTCATGGAAGGTGTCCAAGAAATGAGTGCGTCACCGCACTCAATTCCGGTTGACAGGAAAAGAGGGTTATGTGTGTAGTTTTGGAGAACTGATGTTTGTCTGTTCCGATCCTTTGTCGGTCTTGAAAGTGAGTGCGCCACCGCACTCAATTCTTGTAGGTGCCAGATCAGGAAAATGTAGTTGTGGAATGACGAAAAGGCTGTAATTGTTGGAGGTGCAGGGGAGGAAAAGAAAAGGATTGCAGCCTGAGAAGCAGCAGCAGTAGGAGGAGGCAGTGACTGAGAAGCCTGTTGAAGAAGACGATCATTTCTACGAAGAAAGAGCGGCAAAGGTCCTCATGTACCAGAAGGTCAATTCCGCGCAGGTGATCAAGTCTATGCAGGTACCTGGAGGCAAGATTATGATCCCTCTCTGCCGCCTAATATCAATGCCAATCGTTCGACCTGCCCTGACAGGGGATGTGTCCAAGTTGGAGCAGGATTTTAGTCACGGATACATAGAGGGGTCTCCAGTGTTTTACGTGTCCTTGTGCGATGCCAGTGGATAGGAGGTCTTGGTGGACGAGTCAATTGTGAAAAGCTGGGAACCAATATGGCGAGAAGTAAACGAGGAGTTTGAAGCCCAGATTTCGAGGAGACTGTCCACACAGGTGTTCTCCGGGAAATGTTTCATATTTGGGATGGCAATCATCGCTTCATGGCCTGGATGAACGTCATAAACAAATATCACAACACAGACGAGGACTGACACTACCTTGTGGCGTCCATGGTGCTGGATCCGAAAGGAAACGTCACAACACTTCTGACGGCTATGCATGACATCAACAAGTAAGTATAATGCTCACCCTTCATGCCATCAGAATTCTCTGATTTGTTCTGTCTGTTTTGTATTTCGTGGTGAAGGAGGAAGTCATAGTGTTTGTGTGGGACTGCAGGGGAACCGAAAGTGCACACGTGACGACGAATTTGGTCCACACTCTATTCAGGATACAGAAGGTGGGCCAAATGCCACTGGTCACCTTCAAAAACCTTATTAGTCTTGAGGCTTACAAGAAGTGCGAGACCTCCAAATCCGCCGACACATGGTACAAGCTCACCAGGGAGGTTTATTGTGACTACATGTACGCTGTAAGTATTCCTTCCCTAGCTCTGTCTACTTGTTCATTCATAAAACCAGTTGACTAATAAGTTGTATACTGGAATGTTCAGCAAGAGATTGCGGAGGCTGGAGAGAAAGGGAAAGCAGAGTACTATGCCAAAAAAGACCCAGGGGATTGATCCTCAAAAGGAGTGGAAGAATCTATGAACAAGGAGATGGAGGTGGTGAAGAGGCACTACATGAGCGCGTTCGTGAAACAACTCAGAATAGCTGACCCTGCTTTTGGCCCAGAGTTCTTGAATCAGGTCAGGATCCACTGGAACGTGAACACCAAGCCCGAAATGATGCAGGAGAAGCTTCATCGCCTGTCCACTGCCGTAGTGGAGCCAAAGGTGAAAGTGAAATGGCTTGAGATTTGGAACGCCGACCCGACAGTGAAAGATAACCACTGCTTTCCGAAGAATGAGAAGAACAAGGAAACAAGAGTCATAAAGCAATTCAGTGACCATGTTCTCGATATGTGGCTGCACAAAGCCACGTACTGGGCACAGGTTTTTTCCTCTCCCCTTCCATTTCCACTGCAAATCTGCATTGCACCGGGAAAAGTCACTTACTCTTCTTAAACATCTTTTCTCTTAATTGTAGAACTGTTCTTGCGCAGATAGAGGCTCGGGCACAACTGGTGCTGGAGAAGCAGCTGAACGATTACAAGATAATTATGACTCCACCGACAGATACTCTAGAAGACTACGTCCGCCAGTGGAAAACAACTTGCTTCGGCACTTGCTTCTTTAGGGAGTTCGCCAAAGAGGGAGGCATCTCGCGCACTAACGACTTCGAGCAGCAGCATGGATCAGAACAGGCCATGAAGAGGGTTCTATACAGGTTCGTCTTGACACTCTTTTTCCACCCTTCTTTCATGTCTCATGAAGTTTCGATTTCGTTGCAGCCCTGCTCTTTTGTCCCAAAACTGTGTGCGCTGACGCACTCAGTAAAAGGGTGGGCACTTCTGTGTCTCCCAAGCTTTCATTCCACATACGAATATCCGATCTTGTACTGAACCACACCTGCCCTGGCTTGTAAGTAGGGCCTGGGTGGACAGACCAAAAATTGAGTGCGCTGGCGCACACAGTCAAGGGGTCCTTTAACCATTATCTCACATTTTCCCCACTCACTAATATTCCCTATGTTTTGATTGTGTAGGTACATCAAGAACGTTCTCATTCCAGGCAAGAACCTGAGTCGACACCCGCACTTTATTGACCTATGGTGTGATCCATCCAACACTCAGACAATGTACACTGCAGGGATTTTGAAGGATTACGGGACCTCGCATCTTCGAGACTGCTGCTGGTATATGGATATCTCATGGTCTGGATGCCCTTGGTCTGAGCTTGTGACCCGAAATCAAAATGACAATGCAGAGGCCTTGGCCCCTCTGACGGAGAAGGAGTTGCACGAGAGAAACTTGAGGATATTGGCTGTGAAAGAGCCTCTTGCACAGAATACGCCAGAAAGCCTGGCCGAAAGAAGAAGGGTCTTAAAGAGCCCTACGATGCAATGGAGCACCCATCTAGAATCATTTTTCCAGGCATGTGCGAGTTGGTAAACGACGGGTTCCTGGCCATGATGGAGACAAGGAAGTCAAGTTACAGTGGTGATCCTTCCAAAACATGGGACAAGCTATGTGCTTTTCTCCAATCGGTAAGCAATTATCATGCATGTGTTTGTGTTTAGTTTTCTTTGTTTTATTTTTACTTGGATCAGAAAGGTCGCTTATAAAACATCTTCCCCTTCTTACACGCTATATTGCTTGCAGGCATGGAGGGGGAAGGAATCTTGGGTGAATGGTGCACTGAAACCGTTTGCTTCGGAGATGGTTATTGTGGACATTCCGGACGGGCATCCAGTCCCGGATACTCTGCCCAGTGACACCTGCCCAACATGGAACAAATTTGACGAGAGGTATTGGAGTTGGGTGTTTCCCTTTTGCAAGTTTTTCCTTTTTTTGATACAGGGGTTCTTGTTATCATACAATTTGTCACGATGAGATGTCGCCGGGAGCTGGCAAGCTACTTGAAAGCCTTGGGGATGCGGATTATCAAGACCTGGAATTGTGTCAACAACCTATATCTGACGAAGGGGGATTGCCCAGGGCAGAAGGTACGTTTCAAATACTTTATTTTTATGCCTTCTCTATTGAAGTTCCACTATACTGACTGTTATGAAGTCATGCGGTTCGCACTGCCTGAATTGAGTGCTTCAGCGCACTCAGTTATGGCTGTGCATGAGCAATGAGTCTGGACCCGTTCCATCCGGAATGGGTCTGCACTCCCACCCAGATGTGCTATGAAATATTCCTCACTAATTATTTACCTCTTCATCCCAAACCCGTCTATTTGAGGCCGTCTGTCTCGTGAGGGTACATCCACTGTCGACTCCCACCACGGTGGTGGAGTTCGAGCTTCATGGGGGAGGATGTTTCATAAACGGAGGTTCGATCCTGTCGTCGATGACATGCACTACAACTATGTGGACTGCAACGTATGTTTGCGAAAGCCAAATGGAACGCCTTGGAGAGGGGCCCGTGAAAAAAACCCGACTTTTATCCAAACGATCATTGAGAGTTGTTCTCGGCCAGGGGCCCGCATCATATATCTCACTCTCGGCACAGGTTTCTCTTCTTGCCTTTGTCATCGATTTCTTTCCTTCTGCACCTTCTTTACTCAATATTCTAAAAGTCTAATTCCATCATTCTGTCTCTTGCAGGCGCTTCTTAGCATGCTTGCAAGGCAGGTGGCAGGCACTTGTTTGGTATGGAAGGAGATGCAGATATTTTCACTGGCCTACTCGCCAAGTTGCAAGGGGGCTCGTCTACCTCCAATGTGAAGGATGTCACTACGCAAATTGATATCCTCGACGGAGACGACAAGGACTTGGACAATGACTTTTCATGTGAGTAAGTTCATTTTCTGTCTATTTGATCCCGTGTATATTCTCTGTCGCGTCCCCTTCTGTTGTCTGATTATTACCCAAATGATGCATTTCTGATTGCAGGAATGTCAACGCACTCCCGTGGCCCCTGTCTTCCATATACTTGAGGGACTTGTGCTGGAGCCCACCTCCTAATTATGTCCTCTTGACTGCGCGGAAGGCATTGCTCGTGTGCAAGCAGCTGTGCTTTCTCCCCCACCCTTGCGTTGGAGTTCCAGAAAGACGCTCAGGCACCTCCGCGCAAAGCTCTTCATAGATGATAGTGCCGCAGTTTCAGGTGGTAGCAGATTCAGGTGGTAGCATTAGCAGTGTTGACACCACCTACGGATATACTTGAGGGCATTCATTTATGGAACATGAGGGGACACACTCTCCGTTTTCCGTTGCACCACCATTTCTCTTCCCACCATCCGTTGTAATGAGCACGGACTACAATGAAATTCACATCCCTGAATTGAAACATTCTCTCCCCCGCGTCCTACGAATTTGAAAGTGTTTTCCTTCTAAACATTGCTCTCCAATTCAACCATGTGCATTCAATAAAAGTTTTTCAACAGAGATGAATATGTGCATAGTCCAGTAGACAATCATTTGACATATGCCATCACACCAATATTTGGTTGGATGGATGGAGGATGAATGTTTTTGGATGGATGAAGCCAGATTGGATGTGCACTGTGGATGGTCCCATGGATGATGTCAGTGCGCAATATCATACACAGTGGCGGGATGGCGAGGTTCACTGTCAGGGTTGAGGTGGGTCCCTAAGGCTGACAAGGGTTGGGGATTCTGTTTGGGATTGCAGGGTAAATATGGATGAAGACGTGTTTCTGCGGTAATGGGTCCTCTTCCACGGAAATAGACGCCACATCTTTCCCAAAATCATGCCACGTGTCCTGGGCGTGCGCTCAGGAGAATTCCAAGCAGGATCCTGCCAAGTAGGGACTGGTGGCCATGGTTGTTGGCCAGAAGGCCGAGGACCATACTGGCCATACTGTCCATAAGCAGGAGGATATTCCGGTGGCCTGCCACCCCCATAGCTATTAGGGGGTGGCAAATATGGTGGAGGAGGATACTGGCCATACTGCCCATATGGAGGAGCACCATATTGACCCTGACCATACTGAGTGCCAGACTGTGGGTACTGAGGCATACCATAATAAGGTGGGGGTACTGGTGGCACAGAACCCACAACGTTGGGAGAGTTAGGGCCACCTCCTGCGTTCTTGTGGGCGCCATCTCCATTGCTAGCAGTAGGGATCGTGGATCCAGTGCGCTTGTGCTTGCCCTGAAAAGAAATTCCCCCAGTACAATGTGGGTGATTACACATACATATAGGCAGCAAGCAGCAAATCCTTGAATTCAGGCAAAACAAACTGGAAGCACATATCATTTGTAAAGACAAGATTACCCAAAACTCAGTATGATCTTGGGCAGTAAATCTCCCAAATTTGATTGGCCCCAATGATGTCCTCCCAGTACATTTTTTAGCCCTCTTAGGTATGGGATGTTCCTGAAGTCCATAGCAAGAATTCAAATGGACAAACTTGATGGGTCCATGAGAAGTATCCCTCCAAGTTTTACTGATATTCTGGGTGCATAAGTAACCCAAGTATCTCTATAAGTAGCCATTGTAGCTTAGTACCAGGACGTTGGTTTCATGGGGCAAAGAATTTGAACACACCTGAAGTCTACATTGGCCTGACATCATGCCTTTGGCACTCAACTTGTCTAGTGGAAATCATTTGTGATTGTGCCTTGGCTGACCCCTGCATTGTCCAACTTCCCTGTCTTGACAGACATACCCTATCTCTTCGTGATTTTACCAAAAACATACATAATTAGAATCATGGTCATTGTGAAGAACTATAACTCACAGACGGAGAAGGTGTTCGTAGTGTAGATGATGGGCGTTTTTGTCCTGCGACATGAGCATGGGCATGTTCTCCTCGGCTTGCCGTGGCATCCGCCGACGACGCACTCGCCTCGCACTGGCATGGGAGGAGTGGATCGTACTTTTGCACACAACTTCTTAAATACACGACATACTCGCAAAATGGCCCTTCGAGGACCACTTGGCATGAGCCCACGGATAGCAAGCGGTATAATTTGCTGCATGACCACATGATAGTCATGTGATTTCATGCCTGACAACTTCTTCTTCACCACATGCTTTTTGAAAGCTGATGCGTAGCCTGTTGGCTCTTTCAAGTTCTGCACAATCTCCAGAAAGACTTGTAACTCAGCCTCAGTGAGGACATAAGGGGCAGGAGGCATAATTAACGTATCTGCTCTGTCAAGATCACGTTGTAGCCACAATTCCGGGGGCATCCCAAGTAGCTCCAAATCACGGCGAACTTTCAATGTGTCTTTCTCACCAAAGATAGTTTTAATAATATTTTTAGCCAAGTTCTTCTCGCAATGCATTGCGTCAAACGTGTGGCGGATGAGGAGACCCTACAAAATGAACACATAAGCAATTGAGCATTTACTCATCACAATTTAAACAGAAAACGCAAAAATGTACACAGCCAATTTAAAGGCCATGAAGGAATTACCTCCCAATAAGGTAAGACATATAAAATTGACAATCGCTTAACTCCATGAGTTTTTGCTGGGTCTGTCCTGCTATCTGGCGTCCCTCCGTTTTCCACCCATGCGGTGCGAGCTATTGCAAGGTCCTTGATTTGTGTTCCAGTCTGCGTTTTTGGAGGAGTTCCATGCTCAGTAGCGCCATTGAACATTCTTGACCTTCTATATGGATGATTGCGGGCCAAAAATCTTCGGTGGCCTAGGAAAATAATTTTTCCACATGTGTGTAACTGCTGTGAAATCACCCCGGGTCCACAAGCTAGACAACCAGCATAACCTTTCGTCAATTGACCTGAGAGCAAGCCATATGCAGGGTAGTCATGGATTGACCACATCAACACTGCCCTAAGTGTGAATTCGCGTTGACCACGAGGACGGGAAACATCATGAGCTGCAATCCCTCTCCATAGTTCCAATAGCTCTTCCACTAGGGGCATCAGGTAAACATCTACGTTGTCCGAGGTAACAGACTCCTTACCAGGAATCAGTAGCGCTAACATGACAAAGAACTTTTTGGTCATTAACCACGGAGGCAAATTGTAATTGACCAAGAGAACGGGCCATGTGCTCTAACTTGTGGATTGAGCTCCGTAGGGATTTACACCGTCTAAGGCCAATCCAAATCGCAGAGATCGTGGCTCTGCAGCAAAATCCGCAAATGTGGTGTCAATGTGTCTCCATGCTTTGCTATCAGCTGGATGTCAAACCAACCCATCCTGGCTCTTATGTCTGTCGTGCCATGTCATGAGGTTAGCGATCGATTTACATCGGTACATACGTTTCAACCTTGGAATGACAGGGAAGTGTCGCAATACTTTCTTGGGCACACTTCCACGACCTGGAATGTAACGGGAACTGCGGCACACTGGGCAAATGTCTACATTCTCATACTCCCCACGGAAGAGTACACAACCACGCTGAATCATCGTGTAATACAATCCCATCTTGGCAATCATGGTTTTTGCTTCATAGTGAGTTTTCGGCAATGAATTCTCTTTAGGCAAAAAACTCTTACGCAACAATCCCAGAAGCTCATCCACAAAATGCATTGGTGCACTTGTGGGTAGTGCATGCGTTCAGCAACGTCAAAGTTGCTTGCAGCCGGCTGATGGAGCACCCTTCAAAAAGTGGACATTGCGACGCTCGGAAGAGTTTATCATACTCGGGATCAACGTGCAGGTGGGCATTCTCATCAAATTCATTGTCTCCGGAATCATCGAGATCATCGACATGATCGGCAAATGTGTGATCGGTTCCACCATGAATGGGGTCCTCTCTGTTTGCATCTGCAAAGAGAAACGCTTCCTGCAATGCACGCTGCATTTCTACCTCCAATCCACCACTCTCATCTACGTTCTCTGTGACATTGGGCTCCCGCTGTGCCGCAGGGCCTTCGTCTTCATCATCTGAATATTTACATCCCTGCATCCCAATAGTCATCTTGTGAGTGGACCAACAACGATGTGACACTTGTTCATATTATGACATAGGAGGCACGGTGACGTTGCAGTGATGCAGTCATATTTACGTATGTATCTTATGAATATACACCCAATCAAAACACGACATTTGTAACCATTGAAGTCATAGTTGCAGTCACTTACTTAGTCATATATGACTACATGACTACACATGACCAATGAAAACACGACATGTGCATTAATTAAAGTGATAACGGAAGTGGCGTAGTCATACTCACGTCTGTATCTTATGACTTCTTGACTACAATCACCCAACGAAATGTCGACATGTGGAGAAGAGGATCGTTGCATTCAAAATTCAAACTAAAGTGCTGAAGGGAAAGTGGCGATCTTACCGGAAGAGAACAGCGTTGGAGAAGAGGATCCCTCCCGTGTATCATGTAATGATTCCTCACTGTTTCCAACAAGAGTACTTTTCCTCCATAACACTCATCGCAGTTGCATAGCATTTTTGTATGCCCATTCCTTGTGGCATAAGCTTCTTCCATTCGCCATAGACGGTCATCTATTCTACGCCTACGTATTCGTTCGCCACCTGCACTGTACATGCTTTGAACGTCACCCCTTCCCTCTTTGCATGCTACGCACAGTGCATTGTCTCTAGTTTTGCACCAGCTGCCAATGTGCTATTTCTATATCTATAGTATACTATAAGTATCGTTTCTGAGTGTCCATGGTGAAGCGGAAGGTCTTCGAAGTGACAGTCCCTCGCACTGAGTACGAGAAGTTCCGAGAGCGCCGGATTGCTGCCATAAAAGAGGTGGAAGCAACATTCAAGCAGTCGATAGATGGGTGAGTTTAGTTCCTGACTTTGGATACCCACCCACTAAACTTGCGATTTGCCTTATCCTCTAACCTTCCTACAGCGATCATAAGCTTCATAGCACAAATGGGGGCGAGTAGCTACGACTTGTACAAACAGAGAGGCAAACAACATGCAGTGAGTGACGATTAGGTTTGAGGACGGTGTGTCATTAGGCGGGAGATGTCCGCCATCATTCGTGGGCAGGCATTACGTCTTGGTAGAGTGCGGCTATGGTTCAGCGTAGGCTTAAGAGTATTAGGGTATGTATGCTTACATTTGTTTGTGATTGCCCTCGTACCTATCGCTGCTATTGTCCCCACCACAGGGGCAGCCCCTCTTGTGTCCCGACCTCCCTGCCCTCAAGGCAAAGGGCCGCGACACACACCCCTACCAACAGGGAGTCGATGTCCTCATCGACTTGTCCATTTTGTAGAAACGAACATCCAAGTTGTGGCGTCCCACATCAAGGAGTTTGTTTCCGTACCATGGCATCCCATGGCAAAGAACCAAACCCCACACTTGACTCTACTCTCCACTAGCTAGTTCGGCCGACTTCCTCCAAGTCCCGGCCAAGGGTGGAGCCTCTCCAGCTCCTCCCAGTGCACTCTTCTTGGCCTACTTCAAGGCCAAGGAACGATCCTCCCCGAGGATCGAATCGCCTTACTGCAACAACATTGCTTGTGACCGCTCATGATGCCGCTTTTGGCATCACCTTGAGCAAGGGTTCCCTGGAACCCTCTTTGACTAGGAAGATAACCTTGAATCAACCGTGCGCCCCAATCACTACAATTGGGTCCGCCTTGGAATGCTGGCCTGAGGTACGGGAACACGCCGAAGCCGCACTACGACTTCGTCCCGAGGCTACACGATTATAGTACGTGAACGGAAGCACGTAGCTTCCGCGTTAGCCCGCACTACAAGGCAACCCCCTCGGTAGCGCAGTTATAGTACGCGCACGCGCCAGGTGCGCACTAGCACGTGAACTCCCAAAGAAGGCGCAAGTTTCCTTGCCCCTTGGATGGGGGTCACCCGATTTCGGCACTACGCAAACACACGATTAACCCAATTTACCTCTCCCACTTTTATAAGCTAGCATGCATTCTACACACTAGCCAACCATTCCATGCATCACCATTCCAAACAAAATAGGAAGCACAACATTTGGAATCCATTTCATTTATAGCACGTTTTGTACAATACAAGTTTTTTTTTTGCAATCAGATTCCTGAGCTAGCTAAGCCGGGCTAAGCATGCATTTCCTCCCCCACGCTCCAAGGTTGATGTCCCCATCAACGCTTCTTCCGCTTTTGAGGTCACCCTTCGAAAACTGCAACCGCCTCGGATGCGTTTCCCATTTCTGAGGCACGCACCCAAGATGCCTCCACATGATGATAGCCCTTCCATTTGATGAGATACTCCGTTTCTTGGTTCTTGAACCTCCTCGACTTAAGTACTGCCTCCACCTCGTACTCAGGTTCATTTTCATGATCCAACAGCACAGGTGGCGGATGCAACACTTGATGCCGATTCGGACGCGCTTCATCTTTGAAGTAAGGCTTCAAAAGGGAGACGTGAAATACTGGATGCACTTTGTTGTTTGCCGGCAGCTCCAATTCATACACATCCTCATTCATAACCTTCCGGATGCGAAAGGGTCCCGCATACGGAGGTACGAACTTTGAACTCACTTCCGGAGGTAGTCAGAAATTCTTGATGTTCAACCAGACCTCCGTGCCTGCCTCAAACTTCACTTCCCTCCGCTTCCGATTTGTCTGCCTTTCATACCGTTTCCTAGCTTTGGCAATGTTGTACTTTGCGAGCTTCAACAAACGCTCACGTTCTTCTAGTACCACCGCTACTGCCGGTTCCTCAACGTCCTGGGCGGCCCAACTTGTCGGCACCAGAGGTGCTTTTCCATAGACCAATACGAAAGGGGAAACTCCCGTTGCGGACTGTTCTGTGTTATTATAACAGAACTCTGCCGCGTCTAAGTGTTCCATCCAGTCTGTTTGGTCTGCCGACACTTAATTCCGCAAGATCTGCTTCACTACGGAATTCACTCTTTCTGTTTGGCCGTCGGTCGTAGGTCGGAAGGCGGTGCTCATCTTCAGCCTCGTCCCCATCTTCTTAAAAAGTGCCCTCCAAAATTTACTCGTAAACTTTGGATCGCGGTCCGAGACAATATCCTTTGGGACTCCATGATGCTTTAAGACGTGGGCAAAGTAAAGTCGCTCTGTTTCCTGCGCCATTGCCGTCTCCTTGGTGGGGATGAAATGACCCATTTTACTGAACCTATCCACCACCACCATGATTGCATCGAATCCTTTTGACAGCGGCATAGCAGTCATGAAATCCATCGAGACGCTTTCCCAAGTCCCCTCTGGAATCGGCAAGGGTTGTAACAGCCCTGCTTGCTTTTTGTACTCGCTCCGGTTTTGTTGGCATGTGGTGCATGTCTTGACATACTCCTCTGCCTCCTCCCTCAGTTTGGGCCAGAAATACTCTTTCTTCAAGAGTGCCGCAATGCGTTTGGCTCCGCCGTGGCCCGCAAGCGGGCTATCATGGCATTCTCTCAAGAGGCTATCTCTGATCCCTCCCTTCGGCACGTAGAGACGTTTTTGCTTATACCGGAGCAGTCCATTTTGCAAGTGGAACTGCGATTTAACCCCCATTCTCAAGTCCTGCATCACGGACTTTGCCAGCTCATCCTTCCGGCAAGCCTTCCGGATCTCCCTTTGGAGCGCTGTCTCGCCCTTGTACACCAACAAGAGCTGCTGCTTTCTACTTAAAGCATCGGCCACCATATTGTCCCGTCCCGGTTTGTACTGGATATCCACGTCGAACACCGCCAAAGTATCTTGCCCACCTAAGTTGTTTTGGGGACAACTTGGGCTGCGTGGCAAAATACTTCACTGTGACATTGTCCGTGAACACCTTCACTGGGTTGGAACCAACATAGTGGCGCCAAAGCTCAAGGCAATGCACCACCGCCTTCATCTCTTTTTCGTGCGTCGGCCACCGTCGCTCCACTTCATTCAGTTTCTTACTTTCGTAAGCCACTGGACGTCCATCTTGCATAAGTACTCCCCCAATCGCGAAGTCCGACGCATCTGTATGAATCTCAAATGGACGATCGAACTCCGGGATTTTCAAGACTGGAGCTTCCGCCATCCGCTGCTTCAATTCAGCAAAAGCTTGGCCACAAAAGGTGTTCCATGCCCAGACTTTAGATTTACACAGAAGGTCTGACAGCGGCCCCGCAATCTTGGCGAAATTTCTCACATACTTCCGGTAATAGGAGGCGAGTCCTAGGAAGGATCGCACTCCCGGGACCGAAGTCAGAGGCTCCCAGTCCAAGATTGCCCTTACCTTTCTGTCATCCATTTTGATCCCATCCTGTGTAATCACATGCCCCAAGAACTCTACTTTCGTGACCCCGAATTCGCACTTTGAAGCTTTGGCATACAGCTTTCCTTCTCGCAATTTTCGGAACACCCTTTTGAGGTGCTCCAGGTGCTCCTACTTTGTTTTCGAGTACACCAAGATGTCGTCGATGTACACGATCACAAAGTCATCCAACCACTCCTGAAAAAGGCTGTTCATCAGCGTGCTAAATGTCGCTGGTGCATTGGTGAGCCCAAAAGGCATCACCAAGAACTCATATGAACCATACCTTGTCCTGCACGCGGTCTTCTCCTCATCTCCTTCCGCCACCCGAATTTGGTGATAGCCGGAGCGCAAGTCGATCCGGCTGAAATACTTCGCTCCTGCCAACCGATCGAAGAGGTTGTCGATTCTTGGCAAACGGTACCGGTTTTTGATAGTCACCTTATTCAGAGCCCTGTAATCGACACACATCCGCAGCGTCCCATCCTTCTTGTCTGCAAATAGCACCGGGGCTCCGTAAGGTGACTTACTCGGCCGGATGTACCCCTTTGACATTAGATCCTTGAGCTGAGTCTTCAGCTCGACCAACTCTCTGTGGCTCAACCGGTAGGGCGCCTTGGCAGGCGGTTCCGATCCCGGTATCACCTCAATCTTGTGGTCAACTCCTCTTCGCGGTGGCAAGCCGCTTGGTAAATCCTCCGGCATCACATCCTGGTATTTCTCCAAAATCCCCTTGATCCAATCTGGGCTCGGCTCCCCATCGCCTTCTCCCTTCACTTCTCTAATGTAAAGCACAAACTGGGGCTCGTGTGCCTGCTCCACGGCCCACTCTTTTGCTGACAGAAGGTTTATTCGCCCTCCCACGGATTTGGGCGTTTCAGACACTCGTAAAACCTCGCCACCATTCCCACATGGCAGCGTGACTACTCTCTTGCGGCCATCTATGACCGCTCCGGATTTGCTCAAAAAGGTCATCCCCGAAATGAGATCCACTCCATCGATCTCGCAGATGGTGAAGTTCTCGCGTCCCTCCCAACTCCCCAGTTGAAGAGGAACATCAATCGCCAACCTTGTCGCCAACTGTGGTTCTCCTTTGGCAGAACGCACCTCAATAGAGGCCCCCACGTCACTTGTCGGGAGTCCCAGCTTTTGTGCCGTTGCCGGTGTCATGAAGGAGTGCGACGCTCCTGTGTCCACCAACAACGACACATTAGTTCCGGATATTATCCCATCCACGAACAATAACTGACTCCCTTTTCGTAAGGCGCCAGTTTCCTGATACAACTCACAAGAAAATTTGCCTACCTTGCAAGTCCTGGTGACCACCGCTTCCACCAAGCGACTGATAGTATCTTCTGACAGCTCCGTGGTCGCCCGAGTCATGTTCAATTGCCGGGGCTTCGTGCACTTCTTGGCCATGTGCCCGGGCTCCCCGCAATTGAAACACACTCCATCAAAGGTCGCCTTCTATCCGCCATAAGCCGCTCCACCCGCTTTTCCTTTTGAAGCACCGGGTGCCGCCTTGACGTGTGAAGGCCCTCCCTTCGATTTCCACGTGCCATTTTCGCCGCGTGGCCTATCCCATTTCTTTTCCGGTCGGAAGGAGTCACCTTCCCGCCGAATCTTCTTGTGGTTCAGCTCCGTACGACCTTGTCTTTCACCCCTAGGCACATCTGAGAAACATTCAGCCCTCTCAATAGCCTCGTTCAAAGTCTTGGGTGGTTTCTCCTCCAACTTCCGCCTGGCCCATGGGGCCAGTCCCGCCACAAAGTTGAAGACCATTTCTGGTTCTGCCATGTCCGTGACTTCGAGCAACAACACATTGAAAGCCTGGACATACCCCCGAATGTCATCTGTTTGCTTCAAATTCCTCATCTTGTCCCGGGCAAGCCAGGACGCGTTGAGGGGCACAAACTGTCTCTTCATCAATTCCTTGAACCCACTCCAATTCAAGGTTTCCGGGCCTGGACCTCGGTCGTGAAGGCGTTTTTGCCACCATTGTTGAGCATAGCCTCTCAAATAGGTGGGAGCCACTTCCACCCGATCCTCGTCACTCAACTTGGCCGCCCGGAAGTACTGCTCTAGCTCCAAGAGCCAGGTGTTGAGTGCCTTCCGATTTCGGACGCCCTCGAAGGTGCCAGTTCCTTAGGCTTCACCTTAAACTTTGCCTTAGTGGAAGTGGCATTAGCCGCCTTCAACACGTCTTTCAACGTCCCGCCAAATTGCGCCAACAACCCTTCCCAAAAGGCTGCCGGCATGGGAGGCATCTCTTGGCTTGTCGGAGCTCTCAAGGATTCCTTGGGCTCCGACTCCTCGGATTCCTCCCGCTCTTGGGCGGCCTCGTTTCGGAAACATGCATCGCTTCCTCAAACGGCCGCCTCAGGGACACGCCGCCCCCATCGGGCTCACCGGGATCATCATCTTTTGGGCCGTTCCGCTTTCGCTTCGGCTTGCCCGACCCCATGATGAGGCCAATCCCAAGGACGATTGCGTACTGAACTCTAAGCTCTGATACCAAGTGTCGCGCACCTCACTTCGGTAAGCTCCCCTTCAAGTCATAGTTACTCGCTTTGATGCGCGCGCTTGACTCCCAACCTGGACGCCCGGGCCAACTTGGAGCTTCGGCTGCTCACCGGGACATAACGGTCCCCCTTCGCTTCCCACTAAACCCTCCACCTAATTGGGACTAGGAGAATTCCCTTTGGTAGATGGCAGTCCGGAACAGCTCCCCACTCTTTGGTCGCTTTCCGGCTCGCTCGCTTACTCACTAGTTTTTGGTCACCAACGGGCTTGCACCGTTCTCGGGGTTACTACTCCCTATATATACTTCTGTAGCTGTCCGCGGGGGTTTCACAACCAGCCATGCCATTTTATGGCGAACCACCACGAAGACCCTCGATTCCCGGTGGTGAGTCGCGGTGAGTCTTGGCCCACTCACCGCGGCCCCAATGGACCGTGATGAGTCCCAAGACTCCCCACGATTCCCACCTCGAGGTCTCCACCCCATGGTGAGTCCTATGCCACCCCCACTAAGTCCCGCTAAGCTACCACCACCCCTTGTGGAGCCACCCCCACCGCAACCCGGTGTGCGGGGCTCCACCTAGTGAGCGCCTCCGCCTCCTTGAGTGCCTTGGGCACTCAAGGGTGCTTCAGCCCTCGTACCTATCGCTGCTACTGCCCCCACCACAGGGGCAGCCCCTCTTGTGTCCCGACCTCCCTGCCCTCAAGGCAAAGGGCTGCGACAAACCTGAAGAAGTTTGACAATGATAGAGCTCAAGTTTTTTTTCACCTCTTCTTCACAAACAATCCCTAATTTATTCATGATGACCTCACCTCTTTTTCATCAACATAAACCTGAACAAGATTGACAATGATAGAGCTCAATTTTTTTCACCTCTTCTTCACAAACAAACCCTAAATAAGCATTCATGATGACCATCTGGTTTTTTTTCACCTCTTCTTCAATAACAGAAACCTGAACAAGTTTGACAATGATAGAGCTTAACTTTTTTTTTCACCTCTTCTTCACAAACAAACCCTATATAAGCATTCATGATGACCATCTGATTTTTTTTTCACCGCTTCTTCAATAACAGAATCCTAAGCAAGTTTCACAAGGATAGCTCAATGTTTTTTTTACTTCTTCTTCACAAAGACACCCTAAATAAGGAATCACAATGACCATGTTTTTTTTTTCACCTCATCTTCAATAACACAAACCTGAACAAAGTTCCACAATAAACCGCTCATTTTGTTACACATCTTCTTCACAAACAAAGCCTAAATAAGCTTGAAGATGGTCATCTGTCAAATTTTCACCTCATCTACATTAATAAAAACCATTGCCTGTTTCACAATGAGTGGTCATATTTTGGGGCCTGTTCTTGCCCATCCTCATTATTTTAATCCTCTCCTTCAATATTTCATCCATCCATCATTCACCACCATGGATGAAATACTGGAAACGTCAGATAGCTTGACAATGACCATCCAAACTTTTCTTGCCTCTTGTTCATGCAAGAATCCCTAAGTAAGATTCATGATGACTCACCCAGCCTTTTTTTTCACCTCTTCTTCAATAAGAAAACCTCAGTAAGTTTCACAATGACCATTCCATTTTTTCTATACCTCTTTTTTTAAGCGCTATAACTGCTTCTACGACAATAGGACCCTCTCTAAATAGAGGACTCGAGTATGGGGCCTGCTTCTTCCTCCACTAAACCCCTGGGCTCACGCGGCTAGGCTCACGCCGTAGCTGCACTCTAAGATGGAGTATTCCACCTGTTGCAGATGCTCTTCTGTTCGTAGGCTGGATGAAAAGCAAGGCGGTTGGTATGGCTAATTAAATGTGCCTAATGTTAGCCAAAGGCCCTTGTCTCATTCCAACAGTAGCCTAATCTGACAGGGTGGCTGCTGATGTGTGGGAGAAACTTAAAGAAATCCTGACAGCCAATAAGAGGCCACCATTTGCCATTCCAGATTAGCCCTTTCCTTAATATAAAAAGCAGCTGGCTTATGCCAAACGCAGGATGTTTTGTGTGATGATAATAGTGTACGTGGATGAGCCTGGTGTTTGGATGTGTTGCACTTGATGCCCCTGCATGTGATTTGATTGCGAGGCTCCTCTAGCAAGAGATCCTTCCTATTTAGCTTGGCGTGCTTTACTGGCTAACTTCCCCGCTTCAGTGCCCGAACTCGTAGAGGATAAGGGAATATCCCCCGGGTAGAGAAATTTGGTGGAGATGGGGGGCACTTTTGCATTGTAATCTGATGGCTCGGGTGTTCTAGTGATGATAACCTAGGGTCGGTGTGGCTATGGTGCAACGACGGCAGTATGGGATATCTAGGAAAATGGCGGCTCAATCCACCCTGCGCAATCATTTATTCCACCCTGTGTATGTTGTTGCTGCTAGTTTTGTGTCTTCCTACCTTGTGAGTGAACACTGTGTACGCAGCGGCCATGGCATCCAGTTCGAGTAATGCTGCTTCCTTTGAGGTTGAAGACGATTCGTTTGAAGCTGTTTTTCTGGTTATTATACGTGATCTAGCGTCGCCTGATGTGCTTAAGCCATACGAAGGAGAACCACCTGTGAGAGGGGATGCAGAGATCCCGCTTGATGTTCCCTCTGATTACTGGATAGAAAAATTTGAGCAGACTGCTATAGATGAAGGTCGCAAATACGTGCATTCTGAAGGCGAGAAGCGCGAACAGCGTCGCAACATCACTAAAGCCAAGCAGGGTGCTTTTGCTGGCAGATTATTGCATGGCATTTACAGGGAGAGGCAGTCTATCTCAATCACAACCACCGCTTCATTTCTTCCTACATTTTAGAGAATCAAACCAGTAAGATGGGAGAGGTAAAGGATGCTTCTGAACGAATTTTTGAAGCCAGTGAGCCTAGTACTGAGTTCACTGCGGGTGGGACGAGATTGCCGGGTCCTGAAACTCAGCTGAGTGTGGCCACATCTCATGTTGAGCAACAAACAAGTGAACCAGAGCTTGATGATTTGTGCCATGCGATGCGTCTTATTTCTGACTGTCCTGCTTTGTTGGAATTACTCCTTGCTAAACGTACTCAGAATGTAGTTGTGCTTGCAAGATCCCATGAGACCCGCATGACGAAGCAACCTTATCCGGAATACAAGGTGGGGCAAAACTTTGATAATTTTCTCACCTTTTTTGAGATGAGTGTGAAGATGAATGCAGTCCCACCTACTTTTGTCACAAATGCATTTCGTTTTTGTCTCAAGGGAGAGGCCCAAGAACTCTTTGAGCCACTATCAAAGATCTGGGGGATGTGCCATGGTCTGAAGCTAAAGGTTTGGCTGAACAATTATTTCACGAAGAAAAGTTGCCTGATTACTGTGTACCTAAGAGACGATATAAGGAAGGGGAAATTATACATAAGTACTATACTGATATACGTACGGTTGTGTGTAAGACTGTTCCTGTTCTCTCGGAAAGGCCATTGGCCATTAAACTAGGCTTCATCCGAGGACTGCCTCCTGCAGAGCAAGTATATCTGCAACGAAACAAGTACTCCACCGAAAAAGAAATGGTTCAATAAATTGAAGAACGCTTGCGCACTAAAGCAGCTAAACGGGGAGTTGTACCCAAAATTCAACCTACTCACATGATGAGTGATGCTTCAGAACTGGTTATGAGCACTAACTAGGGAGAAGCCCTAGAGCTTCTTCTTGCAGTGGTACGAGATGTGCAGGAAACGGTCATACTTGAATTACAAGCCTTTAAGGCTGATGCTCGTTGGCAAGCCCCATCAAATTCCAACCAGAGTGGTGGCAACAGGGGACGTACTAATACTGGTGCTGGTTATCAAAGTCATGCAACATGTTATATTTGCAAAGGCAAGAATCATGTCACCAGATTTTGTCCTTACCAGGCTGATTTTCCAGGTATGATTGAAAACTTTGAGAGGGAAAAAGAAAAGAAGGGTAAGGCTCGTTTAAAAGAATAGGGTCACCTGCGAATGAAGGGACAAGTGGTCGTGGAGTTAAACCTTCTGAACCCCTAACTACTATTCTTGTTTCTGACACTTTCAAATTGCTACATACTGAAGTGCTTAAACCCAGGAAGAAGCTGCGTATACACCCAATACTTACTCAATGTCATGTAGGCCATTTGTCTTTTTCCTGCATAGTTGACACTGGATGCACGGTTTCTGCTATTCCATTACATGTAGTTCAGGTGTTGGTTTTGAAACTAGTACCTGCCAAAGGGCTGGAAGTTACTATAGCTGATGGCACCAAGTATGAGCCTTTAGGGCTTGTAACCTTTCCCATTGGAATAGCTGGACAGGTGGTCACGGTGACTGGTATTGTCACTATGGGAGAGCAATTTCTAATTGGCTTGGATTGGATGAGGGAAGCCAGGGCAGAAATCAACTTACACACTAATGTCATGACCTTGAGCAATGGCAATGGTACCAGGCATACTGTCAATCTGAACTCTGTCCCTATCATGGTTGGGAGTTCCACTCGACATCTTATTCAGATGAAGGTTGTTGCTCAAGAGGTTCGCCAAAGAGCTGGTAATTCATACAACTGGACCAGATTCTTTAATTTTAATAGTGAATCAACCACTACCCTCCTCCAATGGCATTTGCCTGAACCAGGTAAGAAGACTGGAGCCCCTCTTCCTGTTTCCAGCAATTCAGTACTTTTGAGGGCTCCTCACGATATTTGATTTGCCTGCAATGTCCCAAATCTTGGCCCCCACTGGCCTGGCTTTTATTTGTCCTAAGGACATGTATATGGAAATCGAAGGCTGGAAGAAGTTGTCTTTGCAGAAATACTGTTTGGTGGCGTCTGGGGTTTTGGACAGAGGGTACCGAGGAGAAATCAAATTACTCCTTGCTAATCCTGAGCGTATGATGGTCAAAATCAAGAAAGGTCAGGTTATGGCTCGACTCACTGCCTTGCCCTTGACTACGATTCAATCTGTAGAGGCTGCTCTCAATTTTCATGACATTGGTCTTATAGATAGCCCTATGGACAGACTTGTTGCCATGACCAACATTGTTGCAGTCAGTGATGACACTATTCTCACCTCAGAACAAGAGGAGCACTTTGCCCAAGTGCTGGCAGAAATCCAGGTGGGTGATATAACCAAGGTTCAACTGGCTAAATTGCATGCTTTGATCCGTAGGAACTTGTCTGTGTTCAGTCAAGGGTCTCATGATCTTGGTAGAACCAATGTTTTGAATAACGAGATTATCACTGATGGGCATCCAGTCAAGCAATATGCCTATCGTGATTCTGTCCGTGAGAGGGCAGTGGTTCAGGATGAGATTAAGAAAATGTTGAATGCTGGTGTCATCCGCCCCTCTGTGTCACCTTGGGCCAGCCCGATTGTGTTGGTAGCCAAAAAAGATGGTTCCACTAGGTTTTGTGTCGACTTCAGACGGCTCAATTCCATGACTAAGAAAGATGTGTACCCTTTACCAAGAATTAATGAGACCCTGGATCAGCTTAGTGGTGCCACCATTTTCTCTTCACTTGACCTAGCTTCTGGCTTTTGGCAAGTCCCTCTAACAGAAGCATCTAAAGAGAAAATTGCTGCTTTTACATACAGATATGGCATGTATCAATACGAGACCTTGCCATTCGGACTCTGCAATGCCACGGCAACGTTCCAAAGACTTATGGATGTAGTCCTTGGCAATCTGAGATGGGAATGTGCATTAGTCTACATCGACGACATTAATGTTTATTTTGCTACTTTCGATTCTCACCTCATTGACCTGCAGCGTGTGTTATGTCGTCTCAAAGCTGCAGGTCTCAAGGTTAAAGCCAAAAAATGCGATTTTTGCATGGCAGAGCTCAAATTTCTTGGCCACATCCTTTGTGGGGAAGGCATCAAACTTGATGTTAGCAAAATCCAGGCAGTATGGGACTTCCCTGTTCCCCGTGACAAGCATTGTGTCCGTGCCTTCCTTGGCCTTGCCTCCTATTATAGATGTTTTATCCTCCATTTTGCTAACATGGCTGGTCCCTTGTTCAGGCTTCTATGCAAGGATGTTCGCTTTCACTGGGGCATACCTGAGACCAAGGCCTTTGAACAACTGAAAATAGCCCTCACAACTGCTCAAGTGCTGGTTTTTCCAGACTTCTCTCTCCCCTTTCTTTTGCAAACAGATGCCAGTGACATGGCTGTTTTTGCAATTCTCAGCCAAGTGCGAGATGGTAGAGAACATGTTGTTGCTTACGCATCTAGGCGGCTTGATAAACATGAAAAAAATTATAGTATTACTGACAAGGAGGGGTTGGCCGTCATTTTTGGTGTAAAACACTTCAGACAGTACCTGCATGGTTGTTATTTCACCGTGGAGACAGATCACCTACCTCTCAAAGCCCTTAAAACTCCTCGTGAATTGTCCGGCAGACTTGCTATATGGTCTTTACTTCTACAGGGCTTTGAATTTGACATTGTTTACAAGTTCATCCCAGGCATGATGTAACCGGTAGTCTCTTTGCAATCTTTAGCTGACCACATGAAGCAAAACTTTACTCGGGGAGAAACCAAAATCCATGTTCCTTATACGACCCTAGATGACTTGGTTCGCATGCAAAATCCTGATCGTTTGCTGCCTGATTCACATCCACGTGCATCCTTTTTGAGCTTGATGGATGAGTTCTCCTATGCCCTTACACCTGTTGGGGATCTCATCACTTTTGATGTTCATTAAGATGGTCACTTTGGTACTTGCATGTCTGGACTGGTCCACGTTTGCTTGATCAATGCTGCCTGTTTACTACAGCAGTACCTTCTTCTTCTTCATGGCCATGTGTTTCTTATTGTTACTTCCCTTAGGACCTGTACTTCATGCCCAGTCTACCATCATAGGTAAGCCTGATTCAGATGCGATGCAGGGTTCGAAGACCACAGGGGCAGACACTTCTGATTACAAGCTATTAACCCACTGTTTCTTTGGCTCTGTGCATGATAGGCATGGATGACTCCCTGTTCGCAGCCCTTCTCCACAAGTGCAAGGCCGACACACAACTCCCAGGTATTTCCAAGACACTTCAAAGGCAAGTTAACTATCACCTTCCCTGTCATGTGGAACGTGAAGGTAAATTGTTGAAGAACATTGTCTTGGATGGCCTTATCAAAACCGTGGAGGTTCCTAATAGGAGCTCAATTCCAGAGTTGCTTGAATTATATCATGCCTCCCCTTTTGCTGGTCACCTTGGTGTGACAAAAACTGTTAAGCGTTTGCAAGAACTGTATACCTAGAAGGGTATGCATCAGGACGTTGCCTCATTTGTTTCTAAGTGCGTTGAATGTCATGCCAAGACATTGCTTCCTCGGGCTCGCGCTTCATTACCCATGCAGCCTATACCTGTCACTGGCCTCTTTGACAGGGTGGGCTTAGATCTTGTGGGACCTCTTAAACTCACCGAGAAGGGTCACTCCTACATAGCCGTGGCCACTGACTACTTCTCTAAATGGGTTGAGTTCCAACTTTTGGTCGCGAAAGATGCAGATTCAGTCGCACAGTTTTTCTTTGATGAAATCATTCTAAGGCACACATGTCCTCTTGAGATACTTACAGATCAGGGTACCGAGTTCTGCAATCATCTGATGCAGATGATATGCTTCAATCTTGGGGTAAAACACCGCACCACGACGCCTTATCATCCCCAGTGCAACGGTCTGACTGAGCGATTCAATAAGACCATGTGTTCCATGTTGGAGAAGAATGGTTCTCTGTTGGGTGATTGGGATGTAGCTCTTCTAGTTTTGATTTTTGCTTATAGGACATCCTTTCATGCAAGTACCGGGTATACACCCTTTGAGCTAGTATATGGCAGACTTGCTCGCAGCCTTTTACATGACACTCCGCTGATTCCAGTCACTAGTACTGACCCCATTGATTGGGATTTATTCTTGGTTGAGATGACTGCTAAAGCAAAAGCTCCAATCTTCTGCCAAAACTAACATAGCCAAGGCCCAGACAATTCAGGCTCGCAATTATAACCGGCGTGTGTGCTATTCTAAAGAATTTCTGCAGGGTCAATTTGTGTGTGTGCGGCTCCAGCAAGGGAAAATCATTTCCAAGAATTCCAAGCGTATCGAGGGCCCCTATCTTATTGCGGAAGTCTTGCGGGGCAGACAATTTAAGCTGCTCCCTCAACATCCCTCTGTCCTCCTCTTTCCCACACTGTCCATCTTGATTATCTTGTGCATTGCAAATTAGTTTTTGATCTCACTTGTATTATTGTAGAGGGCTGTCGTGTTGTTCTTACCCCTGGCCGTGCTGCATGAGTGCAGATCATAAGTTCCTATTTTTTGCTTTTAAAACTTGGCTATGTGCAGTGGTGGAGCTGCATCAGTTTGTTGTGGCTTGGCTTGACTTCACCAGCTAGCTTTAGTGTTTTTTTTTACATCTGATTGTGAGAGACGATGAGAGCTAAGGAACTGCTCTTATGAGCTTGCATCAATTGTATGGTTTGGGGTTTTTCCTGTTGGGGGTTTTGTCCTTCACCGCTCGCGCCTTGCATTGGTAAAATTTCCGAAGCTCGCTGGAGCTCACTCCTCCTGGCATGGGCGGGTCTTACATATGTAAGATGGAGTATTCCACCTGTTGCAGATGCTCTTCTGTTCGTAGGTTGGATGAAAAGCAAGGCGGTTGGTATGGCTAATTAAATGTGCCTAATGTTAGCCAAAGGCCCTTGTCTCATTCCAACAGTAACCTCATCTGACGAGGTGGCTGCTGATGTGTGGGAGAAACTTAAAGAAATCCTAACAGCCAACAAGAGGCCACCATTTGCCATTCCAGATTAGCCCTTTCCTTTAATATAAAAAGTGGCTGGCTTATGCCAAACGCAAGATGTTTTGTGTGATGATAACAATGTACCTGGATGAGCCTGGTGTTTGGATGTGTTGCACTTGATGCCCCTGAATGTGATTTGATTGGCCCAGCTGTGAGGCTCCTCTAGCAAGAGATCCTTTGTCGCGCACCTCACTTCGGTAAGCTCCCCCCTCAAGTCATAGTTACTTGCTTTGATGCGCGCGCCTGACTCCCAACCTGGCCGCCGGGCCAACTTGGAGCTTCGGCTGCTCACCGGGACATAACGGTCCCCCTTTGTTCTCCCAAAGAACCCTCCACCGATTTGGAACTAGCGGGAATTCCCTTTGGTAGTTGGCAGTCCGGAACAACTCCCCACTCTTTGGTCGCTTTCCGGCTCGCTCGCTTACTCACTAGTTTTTGGTCACCAACGGGCTTGCACCGTTCTCGGGGATACTACTCCCTATATATACTTCTGTAGCTGTCCGCGGGGGTTTCACAACCAGCCATGCCATTTTATGACGAACCACCACGAAAACCCTCGACTCCCGGTGATGAGTCGCGGTGAGTCTTGGCCCACTCACCACGGCCCCTATGGACCGTGATGAGTCCCAAGACTCCCCACGATTCCCACCACGAGGTCTCCGCCCCCATGGTGAGTCCTATGCCACCCCCACTAAGTCCCGCTAAGCTACCACCACCCCTTGTGGAGCCACCCCCACCGCAACCCGGTGTGCGGGGCTCCACCTAGTGAGCGCCTCCGCCTCCTTGAGTGCCTTGGGCACTCAAGGGTGCTTCAGCTCCCCATACCTATCGCTGCTGCTGCCCCCACCACAGGGGCAGCCCCTCATGTGTCCCGACCCCCTGCCCTCAAGGCAAAGGGCCGCGACATCCTTCCTATTTAGCTTGGCGTGCTTTACTGGCTAACTTCCGCGCTTCAGCGCCCGAACTCGTAGAAGATAAGGGAATATCCCCCGGGTAGAGAAATTGGTCTTACAGGCTGACCCAGCAAGACACTGCTTTAATTTTTTTTTTTTAATATTGAGGTGAAAGGGGAGGAAGCCCATGTTATTTTCTTTTTCTTTTTTTAGAGAACAGTGGACAGAGGCCCTGAGAATTTATTAATAATTATTGAAGGGAGAAAATTAAACCCTTACATGCCCGAAGGCTGCCATGAGGCCTAGACACACGATGGTCGTGCACGACATACCTCTGAGTAGTAAACAAGAGACCAAGAACCCTCAACTACTATCGAGTATTGAAAGTTAATATTATTAGTGGAAAATTGGGAGAGTGCTCGCAAATGACATTCCTTACAGAGGAGGGGAGTAAATTAATCTCCTTTCAGAGTTTTTTTTAAAATAAAATAAAAATAAAAAATTATTTCTTATTTTCTTTACGTTTAAAGAAAGGGAGTGGACACCCTTTCAGAGTTGTATTGTATACATGAGTCATGATGGAATATAATACTGTACATTATTTTTAACTTTTACGTATTTTATGTTGAGACATGTATTGGCTAGATTCCCTCTACCTACCTTTTCGACATTTGGATGGACAGACGCTGGATGATGACAGTTGGAAAAGGGCTTGGATGAAACCAGCTAGAAACAATCTATTTTTAAACTAAGGATTGTCTTATATTAACAGCTAGTTTATCTCTAAAATAGAATGAGGCGACGTCCTATCTGGACAGACACCCGGATGGAATCCAAATAACCAATCAGAGCTTGCCACTTGGTTAGATGAGATTGTGGGCCTTCGTTTATAAAAGAGATCAACACGACGCTTAAGGCGGCGGTGTACTTTTGGTGTGGAAACCCTAGTGTACCTGTGTGAGAGTTTTGGATGAAGAAGGTGTGAGTGAGGATGTGCTGTTAACCCATGTGAATGATTATGACTCCTCTCCGTTGGATCCCCTATCTCGCTAGACCGAGCACACATCCCCATGATAGCTCAATACCCGTAGAGGAAGAGGAATAAGGGGGTGGGCGAGAATCTGGCTTTACAGAGAAACATAAAATATATCTATCTTTTTCTCTTTAAAGAACATAACCGTTTTGGATCTGCTAGATCCAATGGAGAATTAATGCCTATCCGAAGGTCGGAAGCTAGTTTAGCGTAGAGCAGGAATAGGGTGTCATAGTGACACGTCATCATCACCACGTCATCGTCGCTCAGAACCATCTATCAAGGTTATTTTCTCCTCTCGCTGTCGCCTAGGTGTTGCCCTTTTAGAAATTTAAGAGCAAAAAAAAAAACGGATGATGGTGGGTTCAAATCCCTCTACAGCGTGAGATGAGAGTCAGCAATTGCGCATGGAAAGCAGAAAATGTTTTGTGGTCTTCCTAGATTGTATGATGGGTTGAGGTGCGTAGCCACTCGTTTTTTCGAAAGTACGGCGGCCGATGTGAGCGAGATGGCATTGGAAAATCGTGTCTGCAGTGGTGTCGAGCGGAGGAGTGAATATGTGAAAGCGTTGTGGAGGTAGACACCAATTGGTGTGGGTAGGTTTCTGTTGCCTTCTCAAGATTTCAGGTTGCATGCCCATGCTTTCTTGATTGCTAGTAGGTTCTTGGGCTTGATGTGTAGTAGCAGAGAGCGTCAATACTTACCCCCAGCAACCGCCTTAGGCCTAGACGGCTTTGAGATGGATGAAATTAAAGAATACCAAAGCTGGTCTACTTACAAGCACTTTGCATTCCGGAACTTTGCTCTTGTGATCGACAGTTCTGAAGTAAGCTTGGGATTGTTGATTTAGTTCGACGAAAAGGCTGCACACACATTGATTCTTTGTTGGTGTGGGTTGCTATTGCAAATTGGATGTATTGAGGTGGAATTTGATAGTCCTTGTAATCAATCTGCCGTAACTTCCCTCACATTATCTGGCACGTTTTTGCGGATTCAATATGTTTTCCCTTGTGCAAACTGTCGGCGCATACATATCGCTACACAACTACATCGCTGTCCAAACCACACCACATATATATGCACAATAAAGTAGTCTGCCACAATGATAAACAAGCTAAAAAGGACACACACTCCCAACACAAGAAATATGAAATCCATCGCTATCACTCATTGAAACAGAAGTCGAGCCAGGGGCACCCCAAGCTATGGGGACTCCACCCCACAACAACTTGTACCCCTACATAAGCACACTCAAACCTAAACACATGCAGGAGCTCAGTCGCGCAGGCTCAACTCGAGAGAGATGAGCTACGTGACTGCCGCTCTCGTGAAGATAAGGCCGTTCAGGTGTCAAACTAAACTTGACACCTGATGTAACACTTGACCTAAATCCAAGTGTTAAATACAAATAACTAGCTTTATTCTAGTTCTTTTCACACTGTGCTTATTTAACTTGACAGCTGTCGTGCGCATACATATCGCTACACAACTACATCGCTGTCCAAACCACACCACATATATATGCACAATAAAGTAGCCCCCCTAGCTGGTGGGTAGGTCCCTCTACCTCCAGATAGCTACAAGATGTAATAGCCATAGCCGTACTAAGTCCTCTATCACTGCCCCTATTGCACTCAAACTCTATAGACCAAGAGGCCGGGTACAAGAGTAGCCCCATTGTTAGTCGCTATCTTGCAATCTGTGAACTTGAGCCAGGACCTCGTGTGTTCAAGGTCTCCTAGTAGTTGGGCCTTGCGTTTCTTGTTAGCCTTCCATGGTTGTATCCACTCCCACTATCCAATGCAATGTGGACATAACCAATCCCCATCCGGAACCATCTCAAGAGGTGGAGTCAAGCATCCCATATGCCAACCTCTAGAGCATCGATCACACACCAGCATGGTGGCTGCCCCTTTAGCAGACCCACACAACATGCACCTCAAACCTGCAGATACCACTGCCAGGTTTGGGTCAATCCTGCCATCGACATTCGGAAGGTGACATGGCGCACAATTACGCACATGGTCCTTCCAAGTTATGCCATCCCGACCCTCCAAGACCAAGACGCCTGAAGGCAAGACCTCTCGAACCCTCAAAATAACACGTCCTGCAGTCACATCCAGGGTCGTAGGAGCAGTCTGCTGCAGATAGACATAGTCACCAGGGTTGAATCTCCGAACCCCAGGACGATAGCCCCCACCACGTATGGTAGCATACCTCAACGTATCACGGTGTTGTGCAATGGCAAGGTTCTCGAAAGCCATGGGCATGACTCTCTTGAACAACTATGCACGCTGCTCACATGCACGTGCCCACACGTCCAGATCGTCAAGGTTAAGAACTGTAGCAGCTTCTCTGCGAATGGATGTAGGCAAATCCGGCTCTCGGCCAAAGAGAAGAAAGTATGGTGAGAAGGAGACAAGTGATGCTTGCTTGCTGAACCTGTAGCCCATGGCTAACTAGGGTAACTGAAGGTCCCAATCTCCTAGGTGTCCCTTCTGCAAACCATACTTGCGCAAACCCCTCTTTACTGTCTGAACAACTCTCTCTGCCAAGCCATCGGCCTCAGGATGATCCCGAGAAGTGGTGCGGTGGTCTATCAAGGCCTTGTCACACAAAGCCTGAAACTCCCCCAAGAACTCTCTCCCTTGGTCCGTGAGTACCTCAGCTGGAGCACCGAATCGGCTAAGCATACAATCCAAGAATGCATACGCAGCTCCCTCACTAGCCTTATCAGGCAATGGAACCAATTCAATCCACTTGGAGAAGTGCTCCACCATCACCAACACGTACTTGTTGTGGCGCATGGTCAGTGGCAACGGCCCTGCGAAGTCAAGACTCCACCTGTAGCCCAATCCCATGATCGGAAGAGGGTGCAATTGTGGAGTAGGGGCGTTGAATGAAGCACGCACCCTGTCACACACCATGCACCTAGCCACAAATTGTTGCACCTCTGTGTGCATACCACGCCACCAATACTGCCCCTGCAGTAGACTATGAGTGCGTCGCTCCTCATGGGCATGGCGCACTAACCGTGCCCGATGTGTTGGGTGAGGCACAATCCTCACTCGACCATCCTCCCACACTCGGAGCAGGTGTGTCCCCTCCCACTTGAACCTCTTGGCTCGTTGTAGGATCCGATCCCTCTCCTTGGCAGTCACAGTGGCTGCCGTGTCTCCAGTGCGGAGGTAGTCCAACACAACTGAATCCTCATGTATATCTTTGGCGCCACCTTGCTCATTGCTGGCCTCAGGGTCCTCAGACACTTGATCTACAGTCATCCCTGTTGCAGGTCCAACCTGGCCTTCCGCTGCCAAGATACACAGAAATGCAGATGCATGCCATCCGGCACCATCTCCTCGTCCGTCTCACCATGCCACCGAGCTCCAGTGTCATCTTGCTGGCTCGTGCATGGATTGCGACTCAACCCATCTGCATTACGATTGACCAAACCCGGTCGATGCACCACCTGAAAGTCATACTCTTGAAGGATGAGTGCCCACCGTGCAAGCTTCCCCGTAAGCTTGTCTGACTCCATCAACCACTTGAGTGGTTGGTGATCCGTGACAAGGGTGAAGAGATTGCCGTATAGATAGCACCTGAAGTGTGCCACGGCCCACACTGCAGCTAAGCATTCTCCCTCATATGAGCTATACTTAGACTCTGCAGCATTGTTCGAGCGGCTAGCATAAGCCACTACGAACTCTCTTCCCTCATCATCCACCTGTGTGAGCACCGCTCCAAGCCCCAGCATGCTCCAATCTGTATGCAGCTGAAAAGGACGCCCCCTGATAGGTCGTCTCAAGATGGGCGCCGAGGTCAACCTCGCCTTGAGCTCTTGAAAAGCTTGTTCTTGCTCATCTTCCCACTGCCACTCCTGGTCCACCTTGGTCAGCTTGGTTAGAGCCTTTGCAATGGCACTAAATCCCTTAACAAACCGTCTGTAATAGTTTGCTAACCCCATGAAAGCTCGAACTCGGCTCACATCCGTGGGGCGTGGAACCTGTGCAATGGACTCTACCTTAGTCTGCTGTACCCCCAATCCTCCAGGATATATCATGTGACCCAGATACTCAATCTGGTTGTGGAAAAACTTGCACTTTCCCGGATGTAACTTCAATCCGTGCGTCCTCAAGCGCTCAAATACCCCCTGAAGGTGTCTCTCATGCTCCTCCACCGTAGCACTAAAGATGATGATGTCATCTATGTAGCACCGAGCAAACTCCACCCCTGCTAGAATCCTGTCCATGACTCTTTGAAACTCAGCGGGAGCGTTTTTAAGCCCAAATGGTAAGAACCGCCACTGGTATAGGCAATCCTTCCCGTGCTCATTGATCCCCCAGAATGCCGTCTTTTGCTTATCCGCCTCCTTGATCGGCAACTGGTGATATCCGGATCGTAAATCCAACGTGCTAAAGACCTTGGAATGCCCAATGGCATCAAAGATCTCCTCTGGTGTCGGCATGGCATACCTATCGGACTTGGTCTGACGATTTACAGGCCGGTAATCACCGCACATACGTCTCTCCGTCCAATTGCCATAGACATCCTTCTTAGCTGGCATCACTGTGGCTGAAGCATACTCTCCACCAGAGAGCTCCACCAAACCTGCCTCCCAGAGATCTTGAGTCCTCATCTGAATCAAAGACCTCTCCATGTCACTGTATCTATAGGGTCTCCGAAAGATTGGCGTGTCAGTGGCCAACTCAATACGGATCTCTTGACCCTTCAGTGCTCCCAAGTCCTTCAAACTGAAGGCAAAGCAATTCTGTAAGCCCTCAGGAACCGCCGTATACGTCGTCTCTCTCCTCCGGTGACAATGGGTCCAATGTCAGGCTCCCAATTGTCCTCCGTAACTGCAACCTTAAGTCCAGTGGGCTTAGAGGTAGAGGACGCGTCCCGTGGTTGCTATGCTGCAACCTCTTGAGCAGTACTCCCTTCCTGCTCAGTCAATGACAAGGCCTCATCCTGCCCCATCATCTCATCATTGAGAACCTCCTCATCCCGAGAAGAATCCCCAACCTCATCCATCACAGCTGCCTTGGCTGCCAACTCCCTCTGAACCTCGAGCACCTCCCACGTGTGCCATGGATGTCTACACCCCGTGGTCCTCACCGGCTCGCCCCCACTCGCTGCCTGTACCGTCTCGGTAGGCAGAGAGACCTGTCAAGGGAAGTGCACTCCGCACTCTACGTTGCTCAGCCATAGCCAAGCTGACAATCCAGGTCAAGCAATTGAGATCCATTGCTTGCCCCAACACCTGACGACGTGATGCCTCAGAAAGAGAAGGCACCGCCGTGGTCCCAGTGGAAAACCCCATAGCCCGCTCTCGCTCGTCGGCATTAGGCTCCACTAACTGCTGCAACTGAGCATCCCACAGGAGGCCAGGTCCACCATCCCGAAAAGCATGGGATCCTGGGAAGCTGAGCAGTGTAGGTAATGCTGCTCGTGGTTGACCCACCCTGTTGACCACTGCCAAAGGCGAACGGTCATCGTGTCTCACACGTTGAGACTGCTTCCTGTGTCCAAAATGCCATCCACGGTGAGGTGTGCTGGCCGCTGCACCCCATCAAATGCACGCTTGAGCAGTGCGGGTGGCATCAAGTTAGTCCACCAAAGCCGTGGACGATGAGCCCGTGACCCCACTGCAGCTGCATCCAGCAACACTGCTGACCCAAGCCACGACCGGACTTGATGCACACTGGCCATCACCCTGGCCCGAGAATCACCCATCAGTGGTACATTCTCCAAGATGTATGCTGGAGATACAGCTTGATGAAGCTGCAAGCAGCGCAAAATCCGCACCATCTCCCAAAACAGACCCGTCCTCGAGTCTCGCAATCCATTGCCATGCCCGGCTGATGAATGCCCTTGGCAGGGCCAACCTGCCACTACCAGATCAATGGAGCCAACCTGCTCCAAATCCTGCGCCCCCAGCAAAGAAATGGCTGCTGGCCAGGAGAGGCTTGTGGAATCACGAACTGAGACACTGGCAACAAGTCAGGGTATTGCTGTACCAACTGAGCCAACATGGCGCGAGTGTGAGACGTCGTGCAGTCTCATCCCTCTCCACATACATGAACGTGGCGAACTAGTTGACACCTGCCTGTAGCACAACAGCCAATCGCGGTGCTGAATCCCGCCCAACAAGTCCAGAAGGCAAATGCCTTCATCCGCGATACTTCCACACAATAGGTGGTGTGGTATCCAATGGTGACAACTGAGGTGGTCCTGGTGCAATACCGCACTCTCCTCCTCTCCTGACGGTACAAAAGCTTCTTACCCAGGCTTGGTACACCCGTCGATCAGCAACCTGCTGCAAATCCTTGCTCGTACCCCAAATGGGTGTGAGCACCATGGCAGGCAACTCCGCCATACCATGCATGTCATCCTCTGCTCTGCTGGAGGTGGCACATCCTCTGCATGGGCATTGCCTTCCAGCAACTCTCCAGGCCAAATAACTGCAGCTGTAAAGGCGGCTAGTGTTGGCATCTTGCCCCGTTGGGCAGCCGCTATACCCCCAATGAATGTCACAGGGAGCTGTGCACGGCAACCATCGCCTGACTGCCATCCAGCCTGTAGGATGCTGACTCCTCCCAAAAGTCCAGGGTGAAGCCCATGGGTATAACACTGCCCTACCAACGAGGACATCGTAAGAGACCGCGTCTGTCACAATGGCCTTGGCTCGCATTACTGAGCCATCGATATAGGATGATCCGGCTGCAGTCTAATGGCCAACTGATGCCGTGTCATGCCCCGAGCCTGCTCTGATCCTCCCAGAGATGTCTGTATCTGGAAAGGACAGGCTCCATATCCGCCTCCATGAGGCCCAAACCTGCAATAGCAGCTCTGCCCAACATCAGTGGCTGAGCTCCCGAGTCCAACAAGACCCGCAGTGGCCGGTACTTCTTACCTGCCGGTCCACTCAAGTGAAAATGCATCCCTGGTTGTCTAACAAGACAACTCCAGGTGTCACCATGGCGCGCTCAAAGGCTGGCCTAGCTGGCAGCTTCGTCAACCTGACAGCTGCAGCTTGCCAGGGCGCAGCCGTGGCAGTCTTGACCCTAAAAGAGGATCCCTCTGCCACTACACCTTCCACTAACTCCGCAGAAGATGAAGTGACCTCCCCACTCTCACAGAGTGTTGCTGCTAGTCGGAACACTGCAGCTGGTCTCACCCCGGCGTCGCAATCATGTTGCCGAGAACAGTGGGGCCGACACACAGAGGTGGCTGCCCCCAATAACACACCGGCCGCACTAGCCTTGGCAGCAGGTGTCAGTGCTGCACGTGTAGCTCTCCCCAATGGCATAGAAACCTCCGCCTCGGTAACAGTCGGGCGAGAACTAGGTGCCATGGATGGCGTCGATACACTCTCCGCCAATGTGAATGACTGAGGAAGCCTCGCCTGACGGCTTGCCTCCCCACGCTGTGGATCCAATTCCACCTCTGCACCTCGTGGCTCAGGAACTCGTGCTGCTCCTCGAGTCACGGCTGCAGCAGACTCCACCTGCTCTAGTGGTAGTGCTGCTCCGCACATAAATCCCATGCCTCCTATATCTCTCCCTCAGGAGCAGGAGGAGGTGGACCATCCGCCTGGGAGCCGGTACGCCTGAGCTATAGCCATGGCAGCGAGCCTCTGCTCTAGCTGCTGAAGCCGATTGGCCATGCCTTGGTCAACACCCTGACCTCCGCGTCCTTGGCCATGTTGAGCTTGCCCTTGGCCTGCACCTCGTGCCCGACCACCTCGTCCTCTCTGGGCTGGTCCACCTCGCCCCCGGCCACCATTGTTCCCTTGGAACTGGCCTGGGCGCAACTCAGGATGCAAGTCATAACACTGGGCATCTCCATGCCCATACTTGCCACAATGCCCACACTGCAACTGTGCAGGCTGTGCTTGTGCCGGCCTTCTGCCACTCTCTGGGCAATCTCTCTTGACATAGGGTCCTCCACATGTCCAACATATCACCCCTGGTTGCTGTTGGCCTGCAAAAGATGCCACGGGCCTCTGCACCTGAGGTCCCCTGTAAGCTCCATGGAACTTGGGTTGGGAAACTTGCCCCCCTGACCACGCTGCTGGGCAGTACCTGTGCCTTGGGCTGGCAGCTGGCTGCGCCTCGTGCAAGCATGTCCTTGCCAAATCCAATGGTGACAACTCGCTCCTCCACCATGTTGAGCTCAATCCGCTCAGCCAGCAGAAACACATCTGCTAATGTGGGTTGGGCTGCTTGTAACAAGGTTGCATCTCGCACCCTTCTCTTGAGCTCCTTGTCCAGAATTCCATACCAAAACTGGATTGCCTGAGCTTCAGTAACCCCTTGGGTCACACTTATCAAGCGCCTCATACGAGTGTACGCCTCTCGCAGGCTCTCACTGGGTTTGCGCTGGAAGTCTTGCAAACTTCGCAGCTTCTCTGTCCGTACACCTTGGTAGTTCCTCCGCAACTCCTGAAGAACTCCACCACCGGGTTGAATCTAGGCACATGTGTTGTAGTCATGGCAGGAGGAGTAGTAGCACCTTTTGAACTGGTACCACCTACAGAAGTACCAGCACTACTTGCTCCACTACTAGTGCTGGCAGTGGGAGCTATTGGTACTGATGCAGCTACTGGTCGCGTCGTGCCTCGAGTAATGGAGACGTAGTCAGGTGACCAATACATCCTCCACTCCTCAATATCTGCTTCATGTCCTCGCCTGAACTCGTGGTAATCGTCCATAGGCGGGCCTTCCAAATGCTGGAACAGTCCCTTCCACGCCATGAATGGAGTGAATAGCTGTGGATTGCGCATCTGCTGCAAATCACACCAGCTATCGAACTCCTGGATAAAATCATCCAACTCGATTGTGCCCACAGCTCCAGAGTACCTACGAGGCCCCTTGGTAGCTCCATACATCTCCTCCATGTCGTCCCACAACAATGGCGAATGAAACTGCACACCTGTTGATGAAGCCTCCGAGTCTGTGTCTGACTCTACACTAGTTGAGGGTGGAGGTGAAGGTGGTCTGAAACGAACACCTCGTCTGGTGAACCTACTCTCACTACTACTGCATGTAGCCGTACTCCCCTCAGAACTTCTGGGTAATTCCGTGATGACACTCACAATGTGCACCTCCCCCACGTGACACTATAAGGCTCTATTACTAATTCTAATAGTGACATGGGTAGGCACCTGTTGCAGTTTAAGGGTCATATTCCAATGGCTCAGGACACCTTGCACCTGCATCCACCGCAAGAACTCCTATGGTTGGCTGGTCATCAACCCAGCCTCACCATAGAAGAAACACTGGTGGTCTTGCTGGTCATCACTCCAGCCTCACCACCGACAGCATACTCTAGGATTGACCGGTGATCAAATCCGGCCTAATCCCTATGAAAGCAAGCGCCCACACAAAACCAACATGGCGCACAGTCAAGCATGCAGGTGTTGGGGGGGATCCAAACACAAGAAATCAAAACATCAACACCCCCACACCAAAATCCAGCAGCAACGCTGTGATCCTGCAGAATATCCCAGCCCAAAACCCCGGACTGACTGGCCTCCACCAAGAGAGGCTTTGGCAACTACAAGTATAAGGTAATGAAAATAGTACAGAGATGGAGGGGAAGAATAGAAGCCCGACCCAGCAAGATCTAATCCTGATCTATGCTATCAACTGCCAGACTTCTCTCAAAGTGCCTCGCTCTGCATGATGGTAAGGTGTAGGAGGTATATCTATGTCCAGAAACCTGCCACTAACCTTGTCCCAAGCTACAGTAGCTCGCTCTAACCAACCCTCCTCCTCTTTGCCAAGTAGAGACAAAGCAACACTCTGCTATCTCCCGCTCACTGAACACTAAAGAAAACAAAGGTAGGGTCTGATAGTCTCTCAACTCGAAAGCTTTGAGACGGTTGCGGGTGTCCTCATTGCGAATGACTGCATCTCCTTCAAACAGAACAAACTTGTCCTCGCTAATGACCCCCGCTCGTGGTTGCCTGTGCAGAGCGTGTCCTGCTGCAACGCTGTCTGATTGCACAAACTTGTGTAGCTCCTGCTCCTCTGCTCCAGTACACCACAGCCTTGTGGCTGAACACCTTGGTCCCCGGGGCTGTCTTTGGCTGTGTTCCAAGCCTAGCTTTCACCCACTTTGGTATTTCACTTACAGCTGCAGAACTGCTGGCTCCAACAGAGTTCTGACTGTCCAAAGCGATATTGAGGCCCTCAACGCCAACTACAGCAGTCTGTTGTCTACTGCTAATGCCTGACTCCCAGTATGCAATCAACTCGTCCAACTGTTCTCCACTCAAATCAGTCTGAGTTCCTTGGGAAACATAAATCCTGTCCCTTGTGTGCACAGGCTAAGAGAAGAGACCTGCCCTTCAATTACGTCCTCATTTCCCCCAGCCATACAAGGAGTACATCCACAGATTTGTCTCTCATATAGACCAGCACAGGTTCTAGAAACAGAATTGTGGATCTTTCATGGCACACTCACACTCTAAAAATTCCATAGATTTTTAGCAGAGTCCTAAAAACAAAAACCAGTTCTAGATTGGTAGATTTCCCCTTTCTGCAGCTATCCCCTCAAAAACTGGGTCAAACAGAGTCCATTTGACAAAAATATGACCAATTTGGCTTTAAATCATTTAAATTAGATCAAAATGTCCTTTTTTATTTTTTATTTTTAAGGTTTTCAAATTTAAAAATTTAAAGTTACACCCAAACTATCTGGTAACTGGTTCCCGGTTCCCTACGTTCTATATGGTTTCCTAGGTTCCCTGGCCACGTGCCCTATAATTCACACCTTGCTCCAGTCTTCTGCATACCGAGAGTGAGAGAGAGAGAGAGGGAGGGAACTGTGGCACTCAGTAGTGTCTTGTTGTGAAAGAGAGTGGATTCCGTGATTGCTTGCAGGCTTGCGCACCAAGAGAGGGGGAGGAAAGACATGTTTATGGACATGTTTATGGACGCCATGTACAGGCAAGGGGTCACTCACAGTCTGTTCGAGGCCTTGGTGGCTAACGATAAATCACTGAGGAGGATTACCAGCGGGAAGCACTGGACTTTGTGCGGGAGCTTGCGGGTCCCCGGCCCATTCCAGTTACGGGGGAGAAAGCCCTGGCTCCTGAATCGCCCGTCTATCCCCAGCGTAGCTCGGCTCCGCCGTTCCCAAACCCGTCGTCTCCATCCTGCAGCTGAAACTCTAGCACTTTTGTGAATGTGAACTGCTTACTGCAGGGAAGTGGGTGTATGGGAGCATTCGAGTCCATGGATGCAACACCGCTTGATCAGGTCATCAACGATGCAATTGACTGGAGTTTCCGTAAGCAGAATCCAGAGGGCTATTGGGCGGGCCAGGTCAAATCAGGCTGTACAATGGAAGCGGAGTGGATTCTGGCTATGCATGTCCTGGGCGTTACAGATGACCCAAAGAGAGAAAAAGTCGTGCGTTGCATTCGGAGCCTGCAAAGAACTGACGGATCCTGGGACACTTATCATGAAGCTCCTGCAGGTGACCTTAGCACCACCGTCGAGTGTTATGTGGCCTTAAAAGCGTCGGGATCCCAACCCAATGAAGCATCCATGGTAGCGGCTCGAAAATGGATTTCTGAACATGGTGGACTTCCAGCGACCCGCGTGTTCACTAAAATTTGGTTAGCTCTGGTGGGAGAATGGTCATGGGATGATGTCCCTTGCGTGCCCCCAGCAATTATCTTCCTGCCACAATACTTCCCGTTCAATCTTTACGACTTTAGCTGCTGGGCAAGGGAAACAGTCGTCCCCCTGACCATCCTTTCTGCTCGGCGCCCAGTACGTCCGCTGCCGCTCGACTTTTGTTGTCATGAGCTCCATGAACCAGAGGACATGAAACAACGTCAAAGCAAGAAAACTACTCTTTCAAATCTCGCCAGACATGTCTGTGAAAGTTTATTCCTCTACTTCGACAAGTTCCTCATATGGTATGGTAAGAGCCGTTCCAAGCCTGGCCGTGAGGTGGCCATCGTATGCTGCTTGGCCTGGATCCTCCGGCGACAAGATTCTGACGGCACTTGCTGTGGTGTACAACCTCCTTGGGTGTACTCGTTGATGGCGTTGAGCTATATATCTCCTGCTTACTGTAGGGAATCAGGCCAGAGTATGTTCGTCGTTCGTTTCTGCTGAATTGGTCAGAAGACAATTCCAAGCCCGGATCCTAGGGCGCATACAATGCAGCAACCCCAAGAACGGAAAGCGCAAAGTTCTGCTGTTGGCGAGGCTCCATAGCAACCATATACACGGAACTCCGTCCTCTGCGCATTGCGAAGGGGATGCCGCTTTTCTGCTCCATAGCCCTGCCCCTTAACCCGCTGCATGACGCTCTCGCATGATCAAAGCAAATGATTGACAAAGAAGCTGAAGCTAAATTTTGGTCCAAGACCGACCCCGATACAAGAAACAATTGCAACAGCAGGCTCCTCTATAAGCTTACTGGTGAAACGATCATCCAGCTTCAAGGATCACGCATAGGTGCCAACTAGCATTTGCTGCTGCATTTTTAAGTATCTCCTTGTGTACTCCAAAGCCTCTAGTGACTTGATAGCTTCAGCGACTGCAATAACAGTGGCGGCTCCGGCATCGTCATCCTCCAGGCGTTTCAGGCACGCTGAATCTTGTGGTCACATTCAATGATATGCTTCTCAAACTAAGCACTACTTATACACAAGTTATCTTGCAAGTGCTAACCCTCAACTCCTACCTTGCACTCACAGGTAAGAGAGCATCTCTCTCGAGTGATAAACAAGCTAAAAAGAACACACACTCCCAACACAAGAAATATGAAATCCATCGCTATCACTCATTGAAACAGAAGTCGAGCCAGGGGCACCCCAAGCTATGGGGACTCCACCCCACAACAACTTGTACCCCTACATAAGCACACTCAAACCTAAACACATGCAGGAGCTCAGTCGCGCAGGCTCAACTCGAGAGAGATGAGCTACGCGACTGCCGCTCTCGTGAAGATAAGGCCGTTCAGGTGTCAAACTAAACTTGACACCTGATGTAACACTTGACCTAAATCCAAGTGTTAAATACAAATAACTAGCTTTATTCTAGTTCTTTTCACACTGTGCTTATTTAACTTGACAAAACTGTTGTAAGTGTTTTTGGATTAAACCATATTAAACACACCTGAAAACAGTTGGGTTTCAGTGACATGTGTGACCTCCAACTGCTGATCAAGACAAATGAAGGTTCATGTTGTTTGACCAAGAGCGTGCTTGCATTGTGATGAGTCTGGTTGTTATATATTGGTTATGTATCCACCTGGGCTAGAAAACACACTGGTAGTGGCTCTAGGTCTTGCTGTGGGCTTCAACTGCCCAAAATCCAAGACTGGTGTTGGAACCAGTCGAAGTTCCCTGTGGACTACCAAGACATTTGAGGTTGTTGTGTGACGGACAAAGTGGTGGTTAGGCCTAATTGAGTTTTCCAGATGAAACTAATAAGCCCTCCTCTGTGCCAGATCTGTGGTGGACATAGCTGGCTCGTGCGAGCCCAACGGGCAGTTATATCGTCGTTATGTACATTTCCTCTCTTCATGGGCATCCTCCAGCCACTGATGTGCCACCTATGAGATATGAGTGGTTAGCAGCCTGTTTGGCAGTCAATTGCCGATTTAGGGCACTGATTATCCCAACACCTATGAAAGCGGTGGGGTCTTGCATGGGCTTCGTATCTTAGCAGGAATGCGGTGGACAGCAACAGTTTCTGGTCATGTTGACCTTGCAGATGCTGGACTGGATTGACGGCTTTGGGTATAGCAAGCTGGCAAGCTGATGAGTATCTGATGCGGCAGTGCAGTGAGCCTTTCGTTCTGGGAAGTTCAATCTTTCAGGTGCCCTAATGCAGAGAGGGCCTTGCCAGGTTACCGGCAGGGGCAGTAGGGGAACAATCCATGGCACTTTAGTGAAGAAGCCTATAATATATGCGGTACATCAGTCCACAGTCACAGAAGCATGTGGTCGAATGTGTTGGCAGTCTCGGCCGCGAAATACGTGCAGGCATAATAGTGCTGGAGGATTCCAGTCTGGCAGAGGTTCCAGGAGTATCATTCACATCAAGGAACAAGACCTTATAAAGCTCATGGGGTCTGTACGGGAGCATGCTAGACTTCAGGTAGCCAAAGGTGCGGTTGGAGCAGCTCAAGAGGTAGGTGTGGAGGTTGCAGATGTTGCTAAGATAAAGGTGGCAGAAAAAGAGAGGTTGATAGCCACATCAGAGGGAGCGGATCTGCAAGTGGGACTAGCTGCAAGCACTTTGGGAGGCGCACAGGGGAGTCATCAGCCACTCTTTTCGTTTGGAGTGATTACAGACGTGCAATATGCTGATATTGACAACAGGTGTTCCTTTCAGGGCGTTCCTCGGTACTATCGGCATAGCCTTGAATCCCTCCACAGGTCTGTGGATGCTTGGAATCATAAGGGCTGCCTTTCTTTTGCCATTCATTTTGGGGACATTGTTGACGGTTACTGCCCCAGGGAGAACTCCCGGGTAGCATTTAACAGGGTATTGAGTGAGTTCAATGGCTTTCAGGGGGGTCCTATCTATCACATGCTAGGGAATCACTGTCTATATAACCTGCCACGTGCTGAACTGAACCATTTGCTAGGTATTCCGCCTTCTTTGGATGGTCACTCCTACTACTCTTTCTGTCCCTACCCTGGGTTTCGATTTGTTGTCTTGGATGGCTATGATGTGAGTGCCCTGGGGCCTGCGGGACACCTGCACACTGAAGCCGGCGTCAGATTACTTGAAACCAAGAACCCAAATGTTGAGAAGAATAGCCCAGAGGGGCTTGATGGAGTTGAGAAAAGGTTTGTGATGTTCAATGGGGGCATTGGACAGGAGCAGTTAGCCTGGTTTGACAAGATGCTTGAGGAAGCCACTGATTGCCAAGAGAAAGTTTTTGTTTGTTGCCATTTGCCACTGAATGCTGAGGCAGCGTCCCCTTCAACACTACTCTGGAACTTTGACGAGGTGATGGAGACAGTCCACAAGCATAAGTGTGTTATTGCCTGCTTGTCAGGTCATGCTCATAAGGGTGGGCATGCTGTGGACTCACATGGTGTTCACCATAGAGTGCTAGAAGCTGTGCTGGAGTGCCCACCAGGCACTGATGCATATGGGCACATAGATGTGTTCCCTGATCATCTCTTGCTTGTTGGAACTGGCCGGATGGCATCTACAGTAATGCATTTTTAGTCAATCATCCAGTGTAAGAGGGTCGCAGATTATTCTTAATTCTGGACTTTCTGGTCTGGTCTAGTGTTGTTCCAGTAGCACATTGTTCGCGTACCAGCCGTGCCAAAATTCCTATTGTATTTTCTTCACATACAGTCCATGAATCAGCAAGTAGCCCAGGACCCTAGGCCTTAAACCCTGGCCATGGAATCTTCACCCCATGCCATTGAATCTTTTAAGAATGTATCTCGGGATACTGAAATCTGGGGTATTGGGGTATTGGGGCCTTGGGTTATCTGAGAAGCCTAGCAGTTTTTGGTATTCTGGACTTGGTCGATGGCCTAGATCCCAAAGCTTGGTCTTGGGGCAGCCAGAGCCCAAAACTGCCATTTTTATGGCGTCCTAAGACAGTCAAGGTCAGTGAGGCGTTTTCATAGCATCCTACAACAGTATCTTTGCTATTCATTACTTGGTTAGGCAGGAAACAGCCAAAAAGTGACAAGCAGGATATGTCATCCAATGCGGAGCATAGCTGCATATTTTACGTATTCCCAGAATAATCAAACGCGAGAGTATGTGAGAGAGAGGGAGAGAGAGCGTGTGCGATCCAAAGTGTGTGCAAGAAAGTGTGCTTTTGGAGTCCGTGCTTCTCGCAGTATGCTTGTTCGAGATCATTGACATGAGTGGGGTGCGAATTGGGTTCTTTCAAACCATTCTACCCGACAGTGAACACCAACAAGTAGCTGTTGTTAAATTTTAAAATCAGCCACTGATGGCTCAGCAGTCAGGTCTTTAATAAATCTCATGTCTTTGAAAAAATCCTGTTGCCTTGTGAGCACGGTCTGTTGGTGGGGACCGGTTGCAGTGGGCCCAAGCATCGTTGCCCCATCGTTCATCTCTTCCAAATTGAGCGTCTGATTTTGAAATTTAACGACAACCACTTGTTGGTGTTCACTGTCGGGAAGAATGGATTGAAGAGATCAAAAACCTGACTGCTGAGCAGTGGAGGCATGGTAAGTCAATCAAAGCCATGGAACAATGAGACTCAGGGAAGTTTTGAAGACCACGAGAGCAATCGTCGCTCAGATCGTGGGCAAACGCTTCAGGTACTCAATTCCCAGTACAAGCTGGAAAGGAGTCACGTAGAAAATCTAGGCAAATGAGGAGTTGAAGGCTATGGTGGATGCTGTGTACTCAATGACAGACCAGATGTGGGAGATTATCGCCATGGACAGGCATGATACAATGAGTTCAGCACCGGAGTGCATACGAGAGGAACTCCGACTTACTTAAAGAGGCCTAGGCCTACGAGGGTCAAGAAGAGCCAGCATGGCTACAACTCCTAGAATTTGTTAAAGTAGCTAAACCTTTCGGTAAGGGAAACACTGCACTGGCAACCTATCCTGTTATTTAAGGGGGGTTGTGTAGATAGGACTCATTCACCACAATTCCAGCTTCAATATGTCCTCGTCAACTTTTGCACTTATGATGCTACCCTTTCCACATGTCTAGCCATTGCATAAATTTTGAGAACTCAAATGAGATGTGAACGTGTTGGTGTTATTGATGGCTCATGCATCTTGAAAGCCTCCTTACTGCAGCTATGCTTTGCATATGCTGGTATCATTAGAATCCAATATTGTGGTAAAATTTGCTCCTACGCCAGGCATATGCACTGATATGGGTGTGAAATAATACATGCTTGGCAAGATCCACTTATAACTATGTGGGTGTACACTTATTGTTACCTCTGCAGGTTCTGTATAGGTATTGGAGTATGGTCAATGCCCTTGTTGGTTCAAAGTTGCAGCATCCTTTGAGTTGTCCTACCTTACATGGTCCTGCATCCAAGAATTCTAAGAACACGAGAATGATGCCTTGCCTCAGTAGAGGGAGTACAACTTTGGCCTTGGAGTACACTCCCATAAGTCACTCTAACTTAGTTTATTTCTTTGTGGCTGTATTGATTTTCATTTATTTATTTTCCCCTAAGGGTTCTACCAACAACCATTCCAAAGGACCTTAGTGATGTTGCATCTGAAGCATGGCGATACTCGATGTATATTTGAAAAAATCTTCAACTACAGCTTCATGTGCTACATCGTTGTCTTGTTCTCTTGACTTTCTAAAATGACATGCATGATGGAGACTCTGTTGCTTCAACGTGGGGGTGAAAAGTTCATATACTTTTTGTTATTAAAGTAAGCAGATCGGCTGCTCAGCGCCTTCCTCCCTGGTCGTTTTCAGAGACCACTCTACAATCTCCAGACTGCAAACATAAGCTGGGTTAGCATCTGTGTAAGTCTGGACATGTTCGTTGTTCCTCATCGTGTAGAGCCCAATGGAGCCCACAACAACTTGCATGAATGTTGTTACTAGCACCCCTCAGTAAAGGATCTTGTCAAAATGTTGATGCTGTCGGATTTTCGAGCACAAACCTCTACCTTGGAGCACGTAGCAGAGCTGGCATGAGTTTTTTAAAGATCCTTCACGACGGTGGGACAACCACAATCGCAAGGTGTGGCTTTTTCTTAATGTACGAGTGAAGAAGTTTGTCCATCCTGCAAATGTGGGCTCTTGGCTCCTGTTAGTACCATGATTTGGTATTCTTCCTGATGTTTACAAGGTTCTTGGGAGAGTCAGCTTGGTCATAGCAAGCCGTGTTTCAATCTCTGCCTGCTCAGCTGCACCGTGGTGGTTCTCACAGACCAATCTGACATTACCTGACTACAGACACAGAGAGAAGCAGATGCAATTCAGAATTGGAACTACTGTAATAAGTAGGGTTGGGGTGTTTGCTGGAAGAACTTCACGCCGTCAGTGTCAGCTGCTAGCAGCAAGGCTGAGGATGTATTCGTGATTTGTACACAGGCAGGGATAGCTGAAGGACCAGGGATAGAGGTCCAGATTCATCCAAGAGGGCCGGATTTCAAACACAAGATTACTTCTGATTCCCTGTGGATCAATAGCTACAAGAAATCTGCGTGGGTAGATGGTCAACTAGAAACAGCAGCGGCAGCAGCACAATTGATAGAACAAGGCACTTCTAAATGAAGGCACCTTCTTCAACACCTTTCAGCCTGTTTTTCCTTATCAGAGTCGTCCCTAAATTTTCATGTTGAATTCTGCAAGATAGCTCATTGGTGGATCTATGGTGGTTTTGGAGTGATTTTGACATGTTACTGCCAATGTGGCAACAGGAAAGTATCGAAAAACAGATAACAGAGAAGAGGAGAAGCTCTGGAATGAATACGTTTCCGATCCCAGTCAATGGTGGAACAATAGGGGCAAAAAGGTGAATGCCTGTTGGAAGCAGACGCAAGTCAGCATAGGAAGTAGTGTGATAAGTAGGGTTGGGGTGTTTGCTGGAACAATTCTAGGCTGTCATTGTCAGCTGCTAGCAGCAAGGCAAGGATGTATGCATGATTTGTGCAGAGGCATGAATAGCTGAAGGAGCAGGGATAGACCGTGGGTCCAGATTCATCCAAGAGGGCCGGACTTCAAGCTCCAGCTTACCTATGATTCCCTGTGGAAGGATAACTACAAGAAACCTACATGGGTAGATGGTCAACTGGAAGCCGCAGCAGCAGCGGCTTGATAAAATCAGGCACTGCTAATCAAGGCACCTTCTAACACATTTCACCCTGTTTTTCCCTCTTATCAGAATCGGCCCTAAATTTCCATGTTGAATTCTGCAAGTTAGCTGGTTGAGTGAACCTTTGATAGTTTGGAGTGACTTTGACTGATACTGCCAATGTGACAACAGGAAAGTATCCAGAAACAGGTAACAGAGACGAGGAGAAGCTGTGGAATGAATACTTTTCTGACCCCAGTCAATGGTGGGACAATCGAGGCAAAAAGGTGAATGCCTGTTGGATTACAGAGAGTAGCGGATGCAATTGAGCATAGGAACTAGTGTGATAAGTTGAGTTGGGTGTTTCCTAGAACAAATATAGGCTGTCATTGTCAGCTGCTAGCAGCAAGGCAAGGATGTATGCATGATTCTTGCTGAGGCATGGATAGCTGAAGGAGCAGGGATAGACTGTGGGTCCAGATTCATCCAAGAGGGCCAGATTTCAAGCACAAGATTACCTATGATTCCCTGTGGATCAATAGCTACAAGAAACCTGCATGGGTAGATGGTCAACTGGAAGCTGCAGCAGCAGCAGCACAATTGATAAAATCAGGCACTGCTAATCAAGGCACCTTCTTCAACACATTTCACCCTGTTTTTCCCTCCTATCAGAATCGGCCCTAAATTTCCATGTTGAATTCTGCACCCAACAGGTTGCTGAAGCCAGGCATCATCTCAAGCTTGAGAGGTGTATGCAAATCAAGTGGGGATTTATACTCACGGTCTCTGGTTTTCACAGCTGTATCAGGGGGGCTGGACATAGGATCCCAAAATTCTCAGAATCTGGGGCAAACTCCTGAATAAGAGGGACACTGTATAACAATTCAAGGCATGTGAGCGAAGGAATTATTTTGCTTACAAGTGATATCTGGTAGGTGGATGCCACTGTTCTTTGCAGGGATTTAGTTGAATAGTGTTACCTCTCACAGTCCACTGCGTGCCTAATAATGACAATGCCTTACATGGAGGATGTTGAAAGTGATCATGTCACTAGGTTTTCTTAAGCTGCCACCCAACTTGATAGGGGTCAGGGAGGCAGAAGAAAGATAAGTTATGATATAAGTAAACCATGTTCTGTTGTCTTGCAAAATTCTTGAGTTCAAGGTTGTGATGGGAGGATTTTCACAGATCATGTGATGAAACTACTTTCATAAACGGGTGTGAATCTAGTTTGGAGTGACTTTGACATGATACTGCCAATGTGACAACAGGAAAGTATCCAAAAACAGGTAACAGATTGTACTCATAAGACGTTGTTTGCCGTAGCCTTGTGGCCATTGACCCCGCGCCCAGTTTGAGCGGGAACAAAAGGGACAGAACCTACCTCTGTCAGGGGCTGACGTTGGTAGTAAGACTTACCTCCATATAAAGAATTAATCCGGGTTTTCCAGATATCCTCTAGAAATCCCTTCACACAAGCATCAATCTGCTGTGTGTGATTTGCCCAAAAACTAGGCCTCAGGAGGGCCTGGGCTTTTGGCTCAGCCTCGAGACTTTCAAAGTTGGTAAACAGGGGTACAGGCACAATTCCCTTAATAGATTTGAAGAGAGCGTCTCTTTGGTGAGAGAACCCCGGACAGTGTATCAGAAAATGAATACTGTCTTCAGATTGCCCACACAACGGGCAATTGCACTCTCCCTTTCCTCTCTGCTTCTGTTTGCTGTTCAAAGGTAGGCTTCCTGCCCTGAGTTTAAATTTCAGTCTAGTGCCGAGAGTGGGTAGACCCTTGAGGTCATCCAAGATGTCCTCCCCCATGTCACAGACTGGAAACAAGTTCAGGGAAGTTTTCTGCCTAACTTCATTTTCATCAGACAATCTCATGGCAACAGACATGGCTGAGGACACTACAGCCTCTAAGTCAGATTTATCCAGCAGGGTCAAGACTTGCGGATCCAGGTCCAGGTCCTTGAGGATCTCTTCTACTCTCTTCTGCCAGGACTTAGCCTGTTTGACAGGGCGGTCCTGTTTCCAAGATATAGAGTTGATTAACTTAGGATATCTGGTGTTGGGCATATGTTGCAGCTGACCCCACCATCTGACCTTGAATTCATCTCGTCGGGAGCTTAAGGACGGAATGCCAAACTCACCCCGAACAGCCACATTGGCTGTTTTGGAGCATGCTGACATACACTCCTTAAGCACCCCCACTTGAATGGATTCTAGAGACTTAGCCTGGTTGGAGTTATCAACCCATATAGCAGATCCGTACTCCAAGGCAGGTCTAATAACGTGACAAAGCATGGTTTTCTTAACCTCAGAGTTGACCCCTCTGCAGTGGAAAAATTTAGTGAGCCCCAGAGCTTTGCCCTTGCCAGTTTGAACAACTTTCCGGATATGTGCATCCCAATTACAATTGGAGGAGAACTCAATGCCCAGGTAAGTGTAGGAAGGGAGGACCGGGATCTCTTGGCTACCCCACTGCCACTTAAGATCACTTCCTCCCTCTCCTCTGTCGTTGAATGCTACCACTGCACATTTGCTGACATTAGCCTCTAGCCCCCAAAGATCAAAGTATCTCTTCGCGCAATCAATCAACTCCTGGAGATTGGTTGGAGTCTCCCCTATGCCTGCGAAGTCATCCGCAAACATAAGGGCTGGTATGGTGGTATCACCCACCCTTAACCCAAATCCCTCACTTTCCACATCCTCGAGGAGTTGATTGATGAAAACATTGAAGAGCAGAGGGGAGAGAGTACATCCTTGAGCTACACCTTGGTCTATGTCAAAGAAGTTGGACTTCTGTCCGTTAACAGTGACACAGCTTTTGGTGTGAGCATACAAGTTGTGGACAACTCTCCACATCTTTCCCTTGATCCCACAAGACCAGAGGTGGAACCATAGGCCATCCCTGTGTCATAAGCCTTTTTGACATCCAGGAAAAAGACATAAGTGGGTTTCCCTTCTTTTTTCCTTCCCTGGATAATCTGGCTTAGAGTGAAGATATGATCCACACAGCCCCTGTTTCGCCGAAAGCCAGCTTGGCCTTCGTGGAAACAACCTCTAGACTCCAGATCAACCTCGAGACGAGTACTTATAACTCTGCAGAATGTCTTGCCAACAGCATTGAGGAGCGTGATGCCACGGTAGTTCCCCGGTTCTTCTCTGTCACCCTTCTTGTATAGATTGACAATGACCCCCTGTCGCCAGCGAAAGGGGATCATTTCAGTCTTCCAGATAAGGTTAAAGAGGAGAACTAGGGCCTCTATCATGGGATCGCCACCGTGCTTGATAAGCTCGTTGACAATACCATCAGGTCCACTAGCTTTATATCCATTTAAATGTTCAATTGCTTCCACAATCTCAGAAGAACTAATGGGAGCATTATAAGCCATTGAAATATACTCCAGTTCATCAGGGCTGTTTTGAATCATAGGAACAGTTTTTCCAACTGTGTCCCTCCATTCAGCAGAAGACCCCTCACTGTTAGACCTAGAAGTTCTGCCAAGGATACTGTAGTGAGTTTCAAAGGTTTTGACAATGTCAACCGATGAAGTCACCACTGCACCTTTAGTAGTCTTCAGCGCTTGTACTTGCTGACCGTTTTTCGGTTTGTACAAACGTTGAAGGGCCAACCAGAATTTCTTGTCATTACCACCATGGTGGTTTGAGTTTATTTCACTGTATAACTTGTCCCAGTATAATTTCTTCTGAGACCTAACAAGCTGATTGATATCTTTACGGAGCTGGTAGTACCTCGCCCACAATTCTCTGTTGGTTTCCAAATTGCAGCACTCTTTATAGAGGGCTCGTCTCTCAGCTATCTTGAGTTTAATCTCATTAGTCCACCAATTAACTGCTCTACCGCAGACAATTAGTTTCCTCCCAATGATCTTGTCAGCCACGGAGGAAACGAAACTCTCCCAAGAGTCCACTGCTCTTTCGACTTCATTTCTTGCGTTAACAGAGCGTGACTGAAGTTCTTGGAGGGATTGGACAAAATGAGGGAGAGCCTCTTGCAAGGCCTGGACGTACTCAGCCTTGACCTCCTCATTGTGGAATTTTTCTATGCGCCACTTCCGAATCGAACGTTTCACAGATCTCTTGGTGGTGGGAAAACACCTTTTGATCTCAGTCCAAACCAGGAAGTGGTCAGAGGTACCAATATCAGTTCTGTCGATCAACACATTGGCACACTGGGGTAACAAAATTTTGTCCATTATGATATAGTCCACAATGGAACGTTCCCCAGTTTGGGGTTTCTCACGAGTCCACTGCACTTGGTCACCTCTTGTCCTGTTATTCAAGGTCAAAAGCTGAAGCTCTTCTAGACAGTTAATTAACCGTCTGCCATTAGAATTCAGCTCGTCCTCACCAAAAGGTCCAATGATATCGTCTTGATGGATCCCTTTGCCCACCCGGGCATTGAAGTCCCCCAATAGTACCACCTGACCTTTGGCAAGGAACGAAGCACAGTCCAGCTTTACATCTTCGAAGGCCTTGTCTGCGTCAGCAACTAAGGGTCCCCTCTGTGGGCATGTAAACACAACCAACAAAGAGGTCCTTTGTACTCATGCCGTCCTTCAAATTCAGTTTTAGCCAGATACTATGCTCGTACCTCAAACCCTTGTTGATAATTTCACAATTGTCAAACAAGAAATCACGGACAAAGAATCCAACCCCTTTTTGACCGCGTTTGGCAGAGGCTGCCTTGAGAGTACACATCTTACCTGCCCATTTATAACCAATGACATCTCCAACCAGTTTATCCGACGTTTCCCATGTTTCTTGCCCAGCACAGATATGAATATCATTAGTCCGAAGAACTTGTCCCACTTCAAGTTGTTTCCTTTGGTTGGTCAACCCTGAGAAGTTGTTGAAAGTGGCCAGCCGCAAGCCAGCCCTTTGCGTGTGAATTGTTTGTCGTCTAGGTAGCTTGTGATTGCTCCTGGACGGCCAACCGTTCTGCAAAGGGGGGACAGTTACCCCATGTATAGATTTTGCTCGTCTTGTGTAAACTTTGAGAATTGGTAAGCCATTCAGGGTACCAAATCTTTCAGTTACACGACAGAGGTAACAGAGATGAGGAGAAGCTGTGGAATGAATACTTTTCTGGCCCCAGTCAATGGTGGGACAACCGAGGCAAAAAGGTGAATGCCTGTTAGATTACAGAGAGTAGCAGTCAGCATAGGAACTAGTGTGATAAGCTGAGTTGGGTGTTTCCTAGAACAAATGTAGGCTGTCATTGTCAGCTGCTAGCAGCAAGGCAAGGATGAATGCATGATTTGTGCAGAGGCATGGATAGCTGAAGGAGCAGGGATAGAGTGTGGGTCCAGATTCATCCAAGAGGGCCAGATTCCAAGCACAAGATTACCTATGATTCCCTGTGGATCAATAGCTACAAGAATCTTGCATGGGTAGATGGTCAACTGGAAGCCGCAGCAGCAGCGGCACAATTGATAAAATCAGGCACTGCTAATCAAGGCACCTTCTTCAACACATTTCACCCTGTTTTTCCCTCTTATCAGAATTGGCCCTAAATTTCCATGTTGAATTCTGCAAGTTAGCTGGTTGAGTGAATCTAGTTTGGAGTGACTTTGACACGATACTGCCAATGTGACAACAGGAAAGTATCCAAAAACAGGTAACAGAGATGAGGAGAAGCTGCGGAACAAATACTTTTCTGACCCCAGTCAATGGTGGGACAACCGAGGCAAAAAGGTGAATGCCTGTTAGATTACAGTGAGTAGCGGACGAATTCAGCATAGGAACTAGTGTGATAAGCTGAGTTGGGTGTTTCCTGGAACAAATGTAGGCTGTCATTGTCAGCTGCTAGCAACAAGGCAAGGATGAATGCATGACTTGTGCAGAGGCATAGATAGCTGAAGGAGCAGGGATAGAGTGTGGGTCCAGATTCATCCAAGAGGACCAGATTTCAAGCACAAGATTACCTATGATTCCCTGTGGATCATTAGCTACAAGAAACCTGCATGGGTAGATGGTCAACTAAAGGCAGCAGCTGCAGCGGCACAGTTGATAAAATCAGGCACCTCAACCATGACCACAGCTTCTGAAAGAGGATCAAGAGAGGGAGTCCATAATGTCTCTTCTGGTTCTTCTGGGCATGTGAAGGTGCTTTGTGAGGCAGGCAGACTGAAAGAGGCTCTACAGACTTTAACCCAAGGAGGCATTTCAGCAGATTCAGATACATATGTCTGTCTCTTGCTTACGTGCATCAAGATGAAAGGTCTGGAAGCTGGAAAGCAGGTGCACACTCACATTATCCAAAGTGGATTCACGCCAAGTGTTTTTCTCCTCAACACCCTCGTCAACATGTATGTTAAGTGCGGGAGCATCATGAATGCTCACCAAGTGTTCAACGGAATGCCTCAACGATCTTTGATCACGTGGAATATAATGTTGGCAGGATTTACCAAGCATGGGTGTGGTAGGAATGCTTTGGAGACCTATGAGCAAATGCTGCGCGAAGGGGTGAAGCCCAACCACGTCACATTTGTGTGCATTTGCAATGCATGTGCAAGCCTGGCAGCTCTGGAAAAGGGCAAAGAGGTCCATGGCGACATTGTCAGAGCTGGAATTGTACCAACTGTCATTCTGAACAATACTCTCGTGGACATGTATGCAAAATGTGGGTGCATCGAGGATGCAAAGGGAGTGTTCGACAGTATGGCTGAACGAAATGTGGTGTCGTGGAGTGCGATGATTGCAGGATATGCACAGCAAGGCCGCGGGATGGAGGCTTTGGAGACCTATGAGCAAATGATGTGCGAAGGGGTGAAGCCCAACCACATAACGTTTGTTTGCATTTGCAATGCGTGTGCAAGCCTGGCAGCCCTGGAAAAGAGCAAAGAGGTGCATGCTGACATCATCAAAGCTGGAATTGTACCAAATGTCACTCTGAACACTGCCCTGGTGGACATGTATGCCAAATGTGGGAGCATTGAGGATGCAAAGGGAGTGTTCAACAATATGGCTGAACGAGATGTGGTGTCGTGGAGTGCAATGATTGCAGGATATGCACAGCAAGGGCGCGGGATGGAGGCTTTGGAGACCTACGAGCAAATGATGTGCAAAGGGGTGAAGCCCAACCACATCACGTTTGTTTGTGTTTGCAATGCGTATGCAAGCCTGGGATCCCTGGAAAAGGGGAAAGAGGTCCATGGTGACATCGTCAAAGCTGGAATTGTACCAAATGTCATTCTGAACACTGCCCTGGTGGACATGTATGCCAAATGTGGGAGCATTAAGGATGCAAAGGCAGTTTTCAACAATATGGCTGAACGAAATGTGGTGTCGTGGAGCGCGATGATTGCAGGGTATGCACAGCAGGGACGTGGGGTGGAGGCTTTGGAGACCTATGAGCAAATGATGGGGGAAGGGGTGAAGCCCAACCACATCACGTTTGTGTGTGTTTGCAATGCGTGTGCAAGCCTGGCAGCTCTGGAAAAGGGCAAAGAGGTCCATGGCGACATTGTCAGAGCTGGAATTGGACCCGATGTCATTCTGAACAATGCCCTCGTGGACATGTATGCCAAATGTGGGTGCATTGAGCATGCGAAGGGAGTGTTCGACAATATGGCTGAACGAAATGTGGTGTCGTGGAACGCGATGATCGCAGGATATGCCCAGCATGGTTGTCATAGGGAGGTCCTGCAACTATTTGAAGGAATGCAAAAGAACGGCTTGAAGCCGGACAGTGTCACCTTTATATGTCTTCTCTCTGCATGCAGCCACACTGGCTTACTGAATGAAGGAAGACGCTACTTTGATTTCCTGAGTCAAGATCATGGTGTCACTCCGACAGTAAAGCACTTTGGCTGTATGGTGGACCTTCTTGGACGTGCGGGACAACTGGATGAGGCAGTGGAACTGATTAATAAGATGCCAATCAATCCAGATGTTGTGGTGTGGAAGGCCTTGCTTGGTGCCTGCAGAATCCATGGCAATGTGGAGATGGCTGAACGTGCGGCAACATCTATCCTCAAGTGGGATGAACATGATGCCGAGACTTATGTGTTGCTATCAAACATCTATGCTGCAGCTGGCAGGTGGGATGATACTGCAAAGGTGAGAAGAATGATGAAGGTCAGAGGGGTTACAAAGGAGCCAGGTCGCTGCTGCATTGAGGTTGGTAACAGGGTGCACACCTTCGTTGCAGATGACAAGTTGCATCCCAGAATTAAGGAAATCCATGCTGAGCTGAGAAGATTGTCTGGGCTGATGAAGGAGGCGGGGTATGTGCCTGACACGCGCTTTGTATTGCATGATGTGGGGGAGGAGGAAAAGAAATTTTCTCTTTGCCACCACAGTGAGAAGCTGGCCATTGGTTTTGGGCTGATCAGCACGACCCCTAGGACGCCTCTCCGTCTCATTAAGAATCTTCGAGTGTGCGGTGACTGCCACACCTCCACCAAATTCATCTCAAAGATTGTTGGCCGAGCAATTGTTGTACGGGACGCCAACCGCTTTCACCACTTTGAAGATGGGATTTGTTCTTGTGGGGATTACTGGTGAAAGGATGTTTTCTTGGAAAGATGCGAGTTTCTTGCTTCATTCATTGATCTGTGTAGCTACTCGGATCATCCACCATTTCCTGAGAGTATTGACCATGATGTACTGTTGAGTGAATTTCCTGTGGCATATCCACGGGAAATGATAGTGGGGTCTACCCGGCATAGGTGGGAAGTAAGCCCATAATTGCACTTGACTGAAGGGGTGATATTTGACTGATTCTGGTGAGAAATCAGAGTGCTGTCCTAATTCTGGATTTGGGTGGTGGAGCTGCTCCTAAGCTTGAAGATGGAAGTGAATACGAATTTTAATGAGCTTGATAAGAGGGGCTGCCCTGTGCACAAGTTTGTTCAGCATCTTACATTTGGAGATGTTTGTTTGTTTCTTGTGGTGCGGCTTTGGATGGAGCCCTTGACGAACTTGCATGAATATTGTCAAAAGCTAGCCTTAACCCACCAAGATCCAATCCCATGGTGGCTGCTTGAAAGTTCATATAGTGATTGTAAGGGTATTTGGGTATGTTGTTATTGCTTGATGCAGCTTGACTCCCTCACACTATAACATCGGTTTGTGCTGCATGTTGGAGTTCAAGGTTGGGGGACAGAGGCCACCCACTTCAGAACACAATCGCTACAGTTGGAGACCAGATTTGGGAGCATGTATGAAACAACTGTGCATAGTTTCATGCAACAATAAGCGATACTGCTAGTGTCCACCGAAGCAGGTCCCATATCGCTGGTGTGACTCCCAGTGTTCTCAGTAACTACTTGAGCTGCCAATCTCAAACACGCCGAAAAACTCTCCTGAAATCCCTTTCAAGAAAAGTGAGGTCTTTTTCTCTTGCTTCTAGTAACCGTCCAACATCCCAAAAACGAAGCTTTTGGTCCGTCATGTTGGTTCAATTAATATCAATAAAGTTACACCCAACTAAGGGATAACTTATGTGAATAATGAGAGGAAGATATATGTATTGCTCCTCCTTTAGTTGTGAGGGCACAGTCGAGCCGTGGTGCGATGCTCAATTGTTGCGCAAAGGGTTGGGATTCTAGTTTCCTTGATGCAAGTTTTGGGATAAAGTAAGCATATATGAATAATGCCCCCCAAGTTTGCGTGGGCTCTATCCATTAGAGGATGGTCCAGGAATTAAAAAGGGGGGATATATAGTAAGCTACACAAGGATTTGAAGACATAACCGTTGTGTAAGGGGGTAAGAAAAAAGACAGTAGGAAGGCGATAGCCATTAAACGGGGAATGGTCAGGTGCCAAATTGGGGTAAGCAGAGTACATGTGCCACGTTGCTAGGGGTGACATGTGGGGGCAACCTCTAGAAGGTCCCCCACCGCTTGAGGGGGTCGCGTCGCCCTGAGAGGGTATATAAAGGAAAAGCGCGCTCTCTCTTACTACTTACTAAGTTAGTACCTACTTTAGTTGGCTTTGCACACGTAGGGCCCCAAAAAACCCGCAAACATGAACGGGGAATGCTAGATTGTGAGCCTGCTCACGCGAGCCCAGGCTCACGTGAGACAGCAAGGCTCACGCCACGTCACGTTTTAAAAAAAAACATACTACACCTATTTCCGCGGAATGTGCCTATTTCCGCATTTCGAATCTCCAAAGTCCACCCATCCAGGACTCCACCTTTATCATCCGTCGCTCATATACCATCCAGCGGAATTATATCATCCATCGCTCATCTATCATCCATCGCACCACTCCCTAGTGCGAAAGAGAATGGAGAGAAATATAAGTGGACATCATGCAATGGCTGCAGACATTCTATCCCAGGAGAACTTGCTCGCTCATAGAACTTTGGCGCTCACTCACTCAGGGAAGACGACTAGCATCTATGTAAATACGGACTTCATTTCGCTTCACATCCCTCAAGGAAGTCCACGCTCAAGGAAGTTCGTATGTACACACGCGTGCCATGTTCCGGCACCGATGCCAGTTGTCGAAGACACCGTTTGGTCCTTGCCAAACTCCACGCAAAGAAGCAGAAAAGCTTCACGAGGAACAAGATGCTCTGAAATGCTGCAAGTTGCGACAGTAACAATACAATGTTTAGCCTACACCAGGAGGACTCCTTTCTTATGAACCAGGAGTGTGTTGTGGTGTGCATCAACGCACACCACTTCCAATTGCAGAAACCAGATGCCATGAAAAGACATAGGGTTTAGGGGGTTGGAAGGGGAAGATCACCAACTGGCATCGCCTGGAATGGATGAGAGACGGGGCTCTAGACGGCGTGCGCCAACACACATCACTTCTTCCTTGGCTTCATTGTTGATATGCATCTGCAACCGCTGCTAGGTGTTGAAGACCAACGTCCGTTCCTTGCCAAATGCACACGAATGGAAGCAAAAAGGCTTCACGAGGCAACAAGATACTCTGACATGTTGGTCACATGTGCTGGAGGAGGGGGTGGTGGAGCTGATGGGCATAGAGGAGGAGGAAGTTGCCTTGACTGCATGTGGTCCAGAAAACTTAAGAAACAGTCGAGGTTATCATTGAGATATGATGTGTGAATTTCTGAATGTGTGTAAGTGGAAGCATGGGTGTAAACAAGGAAATACATCCTGAAATTCACACATTCATATAGGCTTGGGCTTGGTGCCACAACGTGTCCTATCCTTAGAAAAACGTTTGAGGTTACTGCAGCCCCAGTCCAAATCAGAAAAGAAGGATTTTTTTTTTTTTTTATTTTTTTGGTGGGTTGACGGGCCTGTAAAACACGCACACCAAACCCCCCCCCCCCCCCCCCCCCGAAATAAATAAATTAAAAAACAAATCTTTTTTTTTTCTTTTTTTTTCTGATTTTGAAGTCATGGGAGTCTTCTTTCATCACGGGGTCTTCTTTCTTCGTACTGTTTCTTCACGGTTATAGGTCCCTCGGGAATATGCACCCTTTTTCCCCCACCCCCACCTGTCCTTTGACATCTGCTGACGTGGTGGACGCTCACGTTTACGTGGCGTGAACGTGGGCTCATGCCACGTCACGGTGCTTGAGCCTGGGCTCACACAACGTCAGCCAAGCGTGAGCCTACTCACGCGCTAACTTCTCTCAACATGAACCATACATAGATATATTAATTAACCCCTAAGCGCCCGCGCGGCCCGAAACGGGCCCCCAGCCAACTTCGGCATATGTGATTTTGCGAGATCTGTTTCAATTTCAAAAACAAAATTTGCCTAAGAAGACGTCACATGTGAGGAACAGGTGTGCAAAGCGGATTGGGTAGTTGTTAGGTTTAGGGATCCTTCGATCGAAGCAGCAGGGGGTCGGCGGTTGCTGCTTTCCGCGGTACAAGGCTTATCTCACACCAGTGTGAGAATGAGCCATATAGTGTACCATCCACACAATGGGGGTCAACTATATGATGTGGCATGCTGATTAGACATGGTGTGAGAAATGTTACTGGGCTTCTTTTACACTAGTGCGGATTATGCCACATTGGTAGGACACGTGGATAAAGGGACTCAGATCAACTGTATGACTATGCGTGTTGACCAAGGTTTGTCTCATAGCAGTGTAGTTTGTCTTACAGCAGTGTGGAGTAAGTCACTTTGTCAGTACACGTAGATGTGTGAGAATGACAGGTGACAAGTATGGATGATTTAGCTCATATGAGCAAGTATGGATGATGGATGATGGATGATTTAGCTCATATTTGTGTTGGGCAAGAGACATGGAAGAGATGGGGCAAGAGACATGCATAGTCTAGGATATTTCGGACAATATTATAGAGAGGTCCTGGGCCTCGTGAAGTATCTCGAATGTGTGAGAAATCATGTTGCATGACTGTGACGGTATATATAACTATGACTAGACGTGTCACACTCTTTATATTTCAAAGTTTGTTATGTTTATATATGTATGCATGTTGTGCATGTATGTGTAATAGACTGTGTATTGGTTAGTGTATAGTGACTTAGTCATGTTATAATGAGGAGGTCTTAGGTTCTTGAGTGTATTGTTTAGTAATGTGTGGGATGGTGTGCGGTCAACCATTGACCTGGGATGGGGGGGATCAGCGGTCAATGCATATTTCAAATTTTGAATTTTTGAACCGCCAAAATTTAAAATTTAAAATTTGAGTTTGAATTTTGAATCTGAATTTTGGATTTTGAATTTCGCCACATTATCAAGCAGGGTGTAAGATAAGCCGCCAAAAAATCCAGTTGAAACGGATGTAAAAAAAATCAGTCAAAACGGGTGTAAAAGAAAACCATGTCAAAAAAGCCAGACAGGCCGGGCGCCATGGAGGGCAGCATAGGCGTGAGCAGAACCCCGTGAGTAGATTCCTTTATGCGTGAGCAGATTCCCCGAAGCGTGAGCAGATTGAAAGTGTGAGCAGATTACAGATGCGGACCCTAGAACCGGGGGAACAAGTGGGCCTATTGCCGTGGACGCAAACTCCACTACAACGACGCAATTTCTTCTCTATCGGACCGGAGACAGACAGGCTCCATGACGACAATGTGGCACGAATGTGCAATGAAAATTTTACGGATGAATGTATTTGGGATGGACGTAAAAGGGAATGGATGAACGTTGGATGAGTGGCGGATGAAAAACTGCCCAGATGATTAAACCATGGATGACTGTAACAACATCTATCTTCAGGGATGAGCATGCGCAGGGAAACAGGCATTAAGCTGTCGTTACTTAAATCGCAGCCTCATGACAAATGAACCCATGAATATCTCCCCAGAACAAATATGTCCCCTGGAAAAAACCATAGGGGGGACCTTTTTTGTGCAGAGAAGCAGGCATTGAGGTGTCGTCAACGACATCTTAATTCCCAACCCTGTTGGGACACGACAACGAATCATAAGTTATGTAGTCCGAGCAATTTGTAGATGTCATTCACCCCAAATAGCACACCAGAAGAGCAGCCAAATTAAGGTGTCGTCAACGACACCTTGGGGGGTGGAGAGGAGGAAAATAAAATAAAATAAAATAAAATCCTTGGAAAACTTGCAAATGAACCCAACCCTTGCTTTGCGAGTAAAAGACCTGGCGTTTACCCAGCATGGATTTCTGGTCACCAGGAAGAAGGACATGACAACGAATCATAAGTTATGTAGTCCGAGCAATTTGTGGATGTCATTCACCCCAAATAGCACACCAGAAGAGCAGCCGGATTAAGGTGCCGTTGACAATACCATAATCTGGCACCTTGGGGGGGGGGGGGGGGGGGGGGAATAAAAAATAAAAAATTGGAAAACTTGCAAATGAACCCAACCCCTGCTTTGCAAGCAAAAGATTTGGCGTTTACCCAGCATGGAGGACATGACAACGAATCATAAGTTATGTAGTCCGAACAATTTGTAGATGTCATACACCCCAAATAGCACACCAGAAGAGCAGCCAGATTAAGGTGTCGTCAACGACACCTTAATCTAGCACATTTGGGGGAAAAAAAAACAAAAACGGATTAAGGTGTCAGATTAAGATGGACCATTCGGGGAATAAATAAATAAATCGGACTTTTTTTTGTTTTGGTTTTTTTTTTGGAAAACTTGCAAACAGATTTTGAGTTGTCATGTTATATGGAGGCTGCAGCGTGCGATTTAGTCTCATCTCATCTCCCCATCGTGTGCTTTACGACAGAGATGGTTTTCTGCAGAGCAGGGCTAGTGTCTTCATAGACAGTTGTGCCTTCGTTTTGGACACTGCCTCCAGTAGCAGTGGATATTCTTTGTCGGAATGAATCGACTGTTTTCAAACAATTTTTATTAAAGCACCAAATGGCCTCTCCACCTTCTTTGCAATTGGGTGTGAGCATCTCTCTCGACTTAGAATACCTGGTAAAAGGACACCCACAACCCTCCTCAGTTGGCACAGGTTCACTCTGGAGCTCGGGGGATTTGCCACTACTGAAAAATGCTTTTAAATTTTCCATTCATCCACAAACTACATTCATCCAGTGTCATTCATCCAACAGACATTCATCGGCCATTCATCCATCATTCATCCGTCATTCATCCATAACGATGAATTGGTATGCATGTTATATTGGACACTACCTGCAGTAATAGGTCCTCTAAGCCGAATAAGTGAGCAGATCCTGAAGCATGAGCAGAAATCTGCTCACGAAATTTTCTGCTCACGCTTTAGCAATCCCCGGCGCCACGTCAGGAGGGTGTAGATGGGTGTAAGCTGGCTTTTTCGACACCACTGGTTTTTTCGACATGGTGGCGGAATCGACACGGTTTACCTGACACCCAGGGTGGTGTGAGCAGGTGGCTTTTCTGACACCAGCAGGTGTAAGAAAGGGTGTTTTTCAAAAAGCCAGTTTCTCTTGTAGTGCAGCTAGCCGTTTCTGTTTTGCATAGGTTGCCCATTGCATTCTAGTATTTCGTGGAGCTGGTTCCATAGCTTGTGAGTGGAGGCATTAAGGGAGAAAAAAACTTGTAAGACTAAGTGGGAAGCTTTGAAGTTCTGCTTGACGGCTGTCAGAGATCAGAAACTATGGTGCTTGTCAATGCGCCTTCTCCTACACTGGCACATCTTGCCAAAGAGGCTGCTATCATCGCATCTTGGTCTTGGGCGAGGGAGATTGGTGTCGCAGATGAACAGATCGTTGTGTTGGTTGGGACCCTGTACGATGACTACTTGGTAAGCCTCAAACGCCCTAAGCGCGTTGATTGGCCTTCTTTTCCACAACCTACGGATTTTAGGTACCTCTGGCGGAGGCACGCTGCGGATTTGCTAGGTTGGGTGGAGCGAAAGGTTGAGGGTGAACCGACCACTGGCTTCTTCAATGCTGTCAATTCAGTGTTGAGGGACAGTGTTTGGCCCGATTTCAATTCATCCTCCGGTACTTCTAGCCTCATGATGGGTAAAGTGCCTAATCCACCTGATTTTGATTTTGGGCATGATCTTCCTTCTCATGTGCCTAATTCGTACTCTCTGCGATCTTCCCAAATGGAATATCGCGATGTGCATGGGCATACCCATACTTGAAGAATTGGGTGTCTTGAGCCAAACTGTGAGAATCCTATGTGCAAATCCGTCATTGTCCGAAGGTGCCTCATCATCAACGTCTCCTCTGTGGATGTATGGGACTGTGATTGAACGTACCTGGGACATCTGGATTTTACCTCGTATCCTTTTTTGGAAGTGGTTACGTTCAATTTGTCTCTTCTGGATTATGTGAGTTCATAGACATAGAAAGGACATAGATGGTGAGGGGCCCGACCTATTTCCACGGAGAAAGAAAAATGTTCTTAACGAAGCCGACCCTAACTGCAGTGGGGCGCGGGCCTTACCATTTCATAAGGGTGAAGTCACCAACTCTGAATCCAAGTGAAATAATTCAATTATACCCACCACATGTGTGCTTCAGCACCAATAGGTGATTTAAACAGAAAACATGGGAAGGTTCCTGGAATGGGGAGTTGTGAGTTGTGACAGGCCTTCCCACATTTTAAATCTTGAGAACCCCCCAGTTGCTCACAATGGTGCAGATTCCAGGGTTCGCAATGAATAGAGATGATGGAATTACCTACATAACAAGGGCTCCTCAATTGGTTTTATCGTGACTTGGCCATCAAGGATTGGCTGAATCTTAAGGGACTGTGATTTCAATCGACGGTCCTCACTTTGACCCCAGGTAACAAGATAAAGGCCTGCAAGAACCAGAATGCCTCCAAGCAAACTGTGCACCCACCCAGCCCATCCTCCCTTTCAGCACAGACATAACATTGATCAAATCGGAGTATGTGGAAGCAATGTTACAATCAACACAAGGGAAAAAAAGTGAGAATGATACAGCAAATGATCTGCATAACTTATAGCATGTCCTTGACCCAACATAAGCTTCTGCCCCGTGGACTTTGTCATTGCTGTTCCCATTCGAAGTTGGGAATTTTTGTGGCGTACTTACCCAAGAAACTGGTAGCCAGTTTGGTGAAGAATACATTTTCTGGCTACGTCAAGTTTCGGATAACTGAAGAACGAGACTTGCATTTATAGCACTTATGTGGCAAAGATATTTTGAAATCAACGGTGAAACTACTGCTTGCAGACTCTGGCCAAAGTTGCACATTATAGCTCATCTAGAAAGGACAGTTTAAAAAAAGGAAATAAATCTTGCCTGCCCAAGTAATAGTTGTCTCGAAGAAAGATGAGTGAGAGAATTGTTGCAAAGAAAGTCTGCAGAGGAGCATACAGTGTCACCAGGATGGGTCCAACCCTTTGGACAGACCATACCACAAGTGACAGATTGAGTGCTGAATTAATAAACCCCTGCAGCGGCAACAGACAATCCATCAAATGTATGCAAATGGAATACTAGCTTCAATACACAAACAACCACTACAAAAGTTCGACCAACAGAACAACAGCAGCAAACAAACAAGAACAGGCAGACCATACAGCTACTGGCCAGGACTACTGTCAACAGAGCCCTGAGGTCGAAGGGCCTCATGCAGGTAGATGCGGTAGAGTGCATCAGAGCATATTTGTTAGCCACATCAGACATATGCGACCTATCAATTTTTTTTTCACAGCTGGGCTAACTCACTGTAGAGAAGCAGGTTACTTTGAACTTCAGCCCAGTGCCCAACATGGGAGGATCGGCATGGAAGCTGGACGTTCATCAAATGCTGTGAAGACGCTCCAGCTGCCTCTCTCTCTTTCCCAGCTCAAACTTGGCAAGCCCAAAAATGCCGGTCCGCCCTCTCTCTCTCCCCCCTCTCTCTCTGCCCCCTCTCTCATTCTCCTTCGGCTACGCAAATATCGTGTTATGACTAGATTCTACTTAGGCTACGGAAAACAACATTGTTATGACTACATTGTTTCATTCTCCTTGGGTTTTCATGGATGTCCTGAAGTCCTCTCTTCTCCTTCTCACTCAATCTGTAGTTTAGGTCCATTTAGCCCTTGGATGTTCTACACTTTAATTGTTTCTCCTATTCCCTCTGTCTGCATCACCATCAACATATGAAGGTCTGTAACCTGCAGCGCATACAAAGAACAAGAAGTGCTCATTGAAAGGTACATTCTTAAGTAGGGGAATAGGCGTACCGCATATGTAACTGCAATGAGGCTAGATCTTTGGGTAATTGCCCAATCTTGCGGGTTCTTCACCACAAAGAGCCCGGTGACAAGCAGTAGAGTGCCAGCAATAAGATAGGCCAATGCTGTCACAGAGACTGGTGCCGGATATATCTTGAGTATTGGCGGCTGAAGATTGCAATGATGACATCATATTTGTTAGTAAAAGATTGCTCAATTGCTGGAGACACCTGGAGGCTCATAGAGACAGAAAAGTATCGACTGGACTGTTGCTATAGCCTCGACAACAGAGTCACCTCCCTCAGAGGGTGCAGAAGAAAGCGGGGGAAGATGATAGCATTGTAAATGGATGTGCATCATGCTTCCAGTGGAGCCCAGTTGGGGGAAGTACGGCAGGGGGTGAGGAGAGAGCCAAATCTGGGATACTCTCATTGATTTTGCATCCCCTCCATTGTGGAACTTACTGATGGAAGAGAGGGGAATGTGGCCTTACAGATCTAAATCAGAAAGCAGCACTTTGCCACAACTTAATTTCATTCCAAATTGAGTCAGAGTATTTAGTTTGCAAGGGAGAACGTGAAGGGCAAACCTGAAGGTTAATGTAGACAGCACAGGAGAAACAGTTGAGAATTAAACAGAGTGACCCAAATCTCCATGAATCTAGTTGAAAGCCCAATATAGATGACTTCATCACTTCAGTTGTTGCTGTTCCCCACATTTGTTGGCTAAAGAGTAAAGACCCAGGCATAGCTGTTGATAGCCCACGGCTTACAAGAGCTGGTCCCTTGTAGAGAGACATCAGCAATGCCCCAGCCAGACATGTCACAATTCCTAGAACTTGAGCTTGACCGTCACACCTTGTAAAGTGGATTATCTCGACTCTGCAAAACTCTTACATGTATGATGAGTGTACGTAACCAAGTCCATCCTATCCCTTCCCTTCTTCAAGCCCTATACAAGTTTCAAAACCATCTTGACTCCTTACGTATCACACATCTGAATACCATGTGAGCAACCCAGGGAAAAGAAAGAAAGAACTTTCATAGCATCCTCTAAAGTGAGAGAAGGAAAGAAAACAACTTTACAATGTCCAAGGGAAGCTTAAAGAGACAGGCCCCAGGAAAACAGAAAATGAGATAGAAAAGAAAGATGGGGCCTCCGGCCACCACAACCTATCTTGTCTAGCACAAGCAGGACAACCACACTAAGTTTATCCCATCTTTCAGTCTCAATCCTCAGGCTATATGAACTCACCCTGAATCGTCCCAATGCCCCAAGAAGAGAGGGAGAGCAAAGTAAAAAACAAGATTCTGTCCTGCTTAGGACAAGGATGGCATCACAATAGAACTGTGACTTAATTGTGAGGGGTGTCACTGCTTTCCAGGTCTGCTTGACGTGGACTTCCTTCAGCACTTGCCTGACAGGTCTGTTCCTCTCATGCACTGGAAAAACAATTCCTCGCGTCCTGCGTTTTAGGCAGCAGGGATGCTGCAGACAGGCTTGTGTTGTTCGAAGAAAGTGGAAATGCCGGAATACCAACATGTGTGCTTGAGCCAGCTGCTTTGAATCTCATAGAAGTTGTGAGGGCATGGACTGGTAACCACTGGTGTGGGAGAGATGGCAATCTTGTCAAGAAGATTGTGAGGTGCACAAGAGACAGAGGCGGAGGAAAACTCTCTGACATTGACAGAGGCCCACAAGGGCCCATTGTAGCACAAACCAAGAACTACTTCAGGCTACATCAGGCGTCACTCCAAGCCAAAGTGTCTCGGGCAGTAGATTGTATGCCTCAAATGTGAGAGAGAAAGAGGGAGAGATGTTTGTTTTGTCCAGGGGAAAGAGGGAGAGCAAACTGGTTTGACTGTTCGGGCTATGCCATACAAGTAATATATGTGGGTTATCCACCCTTCTCGAATTGCAACCAGGAGGTTTACCAGCACTCTCACCAGACTGAATTTCCCTTCTATACTTCCGGGTCACAAACCTGTATCCAAAGTACAGGGCCATACAAGCTGAAGGTGCATAAACCCTGAGGTGTTGAAATTCTTTGACAGATTTGAAAGACTCGCTAGACTCTGGACTGACCACAATAGTTCGAATATCTGGGTTATAAAACCTGAAAGTTACCTGAAGAGGACACCAATTAGAAAAGTAAAAACCGGTGTGGAGTTTATAATCGCTGAGGCGAACACAGGGGATGTGCGGGACAAGCCTTCAAGAGATAACACTTGGAATGCATATATCCTGAACCCTCCATGATGGACCGTTTCTCTCAGATCATACATTAAAGTGTACATAAAAGAATGATTCAGAAGGAGAGGTTGTCTCGAGAAGGCATAGAAGGACACTTCTGTGTGATAGGTCTGAAAGGCTTGAGACAGAGGGTATTTATGGCCACAAGGCTATGGAAAGCACTTAAGTTTCAGTGTGACTATACAATCCCTCGCTCTCTTCCTCACTAAATGTGTGCCCACAAGGCCATATTGTCGAGTGTCAACATGTCCATAGTAATAGATGAGGTGTTGAGTATGTATTTCGGAACAGTATCTCTTTCTTCACTAGTTCCCCTTACGTCGCGCAAACTCTAGAACTAATGTGCCCGTCAAATGCCAGAAAACATTTCAAATGCGACTGACCCGGTGCCGCTCACTAAAAGCTGAAGGAACAGGGTGGGAGTAATTGATGTGCGTTGCCCTCTGCACATGTGAAAAACCAAATTCCTCAAATTCAGCTGCCAATGAGGAGGCAAAAGATGAATTACTTGCGAAGCTGTGTAGCATGAACATCTTTCGTCTTTCAATCTGACTTAAGTGTAGATCTGAAAACAGTTCAACTTGACTTGATTGAACGTACACACCTTTCAGAAAAGAAAGCAATGGGACCCAGAATCGCCACCGCAATAACATCGCGATAGGTTGCAAATACGAAGGTGTTGACTCCGGTGCTGAGAGCAATCTTGGTGAGCACACAGTATCCAGCACAGAACAGCTGCACAATCACCAATATAATAGCCACCTTCCCTCGTCCTCCGTCCACCAATACCCTTCCGTTGCTGCTGCCTGCTGCCATCCTCAAGCTTGCAGCTGCCCTCATCACACTTCAAGAGAACATCTCAAAATTGCACATACTTAAAGCCCACACTCATGCTTGCTCACCGTCACGCCCCACTCACTTCCACCCTCCTTGACTGTGACTCCTGTTAGCTTGAGCCCCAAGAGATTCCCTGGCCAGGGCTGGTCCCTGCCCTCTACTCCTGGCGTGTACTGCAGCCAAGGCTGCCTAAGGTCTACTGTTGGTACATTAAGGTCTATTTGTGTACATTAGCACAATGCCATATGTACGCTCCCAAAACGTACATATATGTTCCCCAAATAACCTTCATGCCCAAAACTCCAGCAGCAGCGATACTTTGACAAGTTCCAGGATGGAGGAGTGCTAGTGTGGGTTCAACATTATTCATGCAAGTGATAGTGGGCTCCATTGGACTCTACACATCCTTGCCTCTGAAAATAGTATACAGGTACATCCCTGTGCATAAGACTCAAAAGCAAGGTTAAGGAATGACTTCAATTTTCAGGGACTACTATGGGTTCGATTGCTATTTTGCTGTTCTATGAGCAAAGGGGGGAGGGAGGGGGGGAGGGTGGGGGGGGGGGGGGTTTTGACTAGGGTTTGCCGACTTTATTCACTTTATTCAAACGGAAGTGGCCTCACTGATTCTATGTGCAATTGGTGCTCATGGATTTCAAGACCATTTTTGTGCATCATGCAATCCAAGCAAGTTCCGCGTTGTTTCTTTTGGGAAAGTATGGGGGTTTTGGCTTGGGAGGTAGCATATGCTTCAAATTTGCTTTTGAAGCCTATTGCTATTGAAAGAGGTGGCTCCAGCATTAATTTCAATATTATGGAAGCTTGAGCTTTTTTATTTTAGGGAAAGGTGTGCTTCCAAGCATAGGCTAAAAGCATATACTCGTGTAAGAGTAGTTCCCAACTAGATATTGAACTTCCCAGGAGTTTCAAACCACTAAAGTATAGAAAAGTAGCACGCATTATCTCACATATGTCTCTCACCCTTTGCAATAATCGACCGTTCTTCGTGTCCCTCATGCAATGATTCACCAAGAAGGTCCAAAAGACATATTTATCTCACACCCAAAAACAAAATACCAAACAAATACGAAGAGGGCACAGAAGAGGGAGTCCAAGGCCAAAAGGCTTTGGCAGCTACGTCAATCAAATCAACAAGCACATCTCTCTGTCTCCTTCACAAGGACACACACAATCAGGAAAGAGCAAGAGCACGCCTTGTACGATAGCACTTGCTTTCATGCAATGATTCACCGCCAAAAGACATATTTATCTCACACCCAAAAACAAAATAGCAAACAAATACAAAGAGGGCACAGAAGAGGGAGTCCAAGGCCAAAAGGCTTTGGCAGCTACGTCAATCAAATCAACAAGCACATCTCTCTGTCTCCTTCACAGGGACACACACAATCAGGAAAGAGCAAGAGCACGTCTTGTACAATAGCACTTGCTTGACACATCTTGGCTTGCATGAGTCCTCAACATCAAGTTTCAGATCAATTGACTGTTCTTCCACTACCTCTTCTGCTAATTCACATTTTTTCTTTCCTCAGCTGAATCCTCTGCAGGAGTTTCTTTTGCCTCCACCACCTCGCCACTTTCCACGGGAGAATCATTTACATGAGATCCCTAAGCGGTTCTTGTGCGTCGTTGGACCTGCCATCAGCGTGCGAACACGAATCCAGTTGAAATTCAAGATGAAAACTAAGGAGGAGCGTGGGAGAACATTCCGAGCATCTCGGTTTGGATTTATGGTAGTACACAAAGGTTTTTGGTATATGGTAGTAATGGTTTAGGGTACTAAGGGTCTGGCTTAAGCCTATGGAAGGGTTCAGGGAAGGGTAAAGCGAAGGGTAAGGGTTTAGGGGTGATGGTAAAGGTATTGTCAAGTTATTTTACCACTAGTGTGAAACTAGCTAGGAAATAGCTAGCTTTTACATATTGACATTTGGGATTGGCCCAAGTGTCAATCCAGGGGTCAAGGCAGATTTAGGCCCTGGAGTGGTTATCTTCACGGCAAGCGCATGAGGCTCATCTTTCTCGAGTTGAGCCTCACCGCGCCTAGCTATGGCGCCGTAGTGTGGATTCCCCATGGCGTGGGGTGCACTTGGCTTGACTTGTATTTGAGTGATGAGGTTATATATGCATGAGTTTATGCTTCAGCTTTGTGAGCTCGCATGAGCTTGTGCTTGTATCCTTCATCTTTATCACTCGAGAAAGATCAGCTCGTATCTATGAGTGCTAGATACGAGTTAGTTGTAGCACTTGTGGTTTTTGCTTGAGATTGAGAGAAACCAAGTTGTTATGCAAGGAGCACCATGGAGCTCTTGGTTGTTAGAAGCGGAGGCGATGTGGGTTACGAGGTGGTAGACCTTGGCATTCGATCTTCAGCTTCAGAGATGAAAGCACCATGCTGCAGGTAATTCCAGAGCACCTTGATGGTTTCAGATTGTGTACATGCATGAGCAAGCACGATTGGGAAGAGGACCAGTCAAGAGCAAGTTATAGTGGCTTTGGTGGCAAAGCTGAGAACTGGACTTGGGAATGCGAGCTTTCATTGTGTGAAGGATTGCAAGACCAAGCGAAAGGGCTGATTTGACTTGGGGCAAATCAATGCACTTTGTGGAGTATGGTGAGATTGGGTTTCAATCTCGAGCTTCAGCATTGAGAGGGCTCTTGTCATGGCAAGAGCAGGGCTGGAACAGGAGCTAAGAGGTGCGGCAAGGCCATGGAATGTGCACCTAGGGTTTCAGAGCTCGGAAGAAGAGCTCTTGCACCACAAGAGAAGTGTCTTGTGGCTGGAAATGTAAGCCTTAGGGTTTCAGGAGCTTGGCAAAGGCTGTGGAGTGCTTAGTCTTGTCTTAGAGAGCATCAAGGAGCCAAAGAGCCAAGATAGGGGGCTGATATCTCTTGTGTGAAGAGGTTGCATGTGTGGAGCATGTATTCAGCTCATTGAAGCTTCCATCTTCAAGCTTGGAGGGCAAGCAAGGAAGAGGGAAGGGGCTGGTTTCCCTGTAGGGCATGTAGAGCATGCTTTCAGCCTGCTGAAGCTTGTATTTTCAGGTTTGTGGGTGCAAGAAATGAAGCAAATGAGCTGATTCTCTTATGGTGAGAGTGGGGCATGTGTGGAGCATGCCTTCAGCCCATTGAGGCTCTTGTTTTCAAGCCTTAGAGAGCTAGAACGGAAGGTCTAGGGCTGGTTTCCACTTGGAGTGAAAGAAAAGCACGTGTAGGGCCTATGTGAGTTGGGGTTTCAACTTCAAGCTTGAAGGGAGCGCAACTCTTGAAGCAACAGGTGTAGAGGGCTGGAATAGGCTCCAAGACAGATGCTATGGCCAATGAGAGTGCTTGAATGAATGCTCACAAGGGCTGGGAACCAGCAGGGCTTGGTTGTTTGCCATTGAGTTTAGTGGCGTGTTTGGGGAGGCTAAGTGAGAAAGAAGGCTTGGTTTGTGGCAACCACCTCATGGCTTAGGGCTACTATGGTGGTGTGTGGGAGCCGAAAGAGCAAGGATACCTTGCTGATTTCCTCACAGCCACCATAGCTCGGTGGAAAGAAGCCTAGAGTCCAAGAGACACAAACCCTAGCTTGGCGTGGCTAAACCCCTTGGAGAAATGGCTAAACTGCCAGAGCGGCCATGTGATGGGCTGTGACAGGCTGTGCCCTGTGCCCTGTGGAGCTGTGACGGGCTGTGATGGGCTGTGACGGGCTGTGACAGGCTGTGATGGGCTGTGATGGGCTGTGATGGGCTGTGCCCTGTGCCCTTTGGGGCTGTGACGGGCTGTGTCAGGCTGTGACAGGTTGTGCCCAGTGGCCTTTGGGGCTGTGACGGGCTGTGCGGGGCTGTGACAGGCTGTGCCCTGAGGCCTGTGGGGCTGTGACGGGCTGTGACAGGCTGTGCCCATGGCCTTTGGGGCTGTGACGGGTTGTGACAGGCTGTGATGGGCTGTGACAGGCTGTGCCCTGTGCCCTGTGGGGCTGTGACGGGCTGTGTCAGGCTGTGACAGGCTGTGCCCAGTGGCCTTTGGGGCTGTGACGGGCTGTGCGGGCTGTGACAGGCTGTGCCCATGGCCTTTGGGGCTGTGACGGGCTGTGAGGGGCTGTGACATGCCGTGCCCATGGCCTTTGGGGCTGTGACGGGCTGTGACGGGCTGTGACGGGCTGTGACATGCCGTGCCCATGGCCTTTGGGGCTGTGACGGGCTGTGAGGGGCTGTGACAGGCCGTGCCTGAGGCCTTTGAGGCTGTGACGGGCTGTGAGGGGCTGTGACATGCCGTGCCTGAGGCCTTTGGGGCTGTGACGGGCTATGAGGGGCTGTGACAGGCCGTGCCTGAGGCCTTTGAGGCTGTGAGGGGCTGTGAGGGGCTGTGACAGGCCGTGCCTGAGGCCTTTGAGGCTGTGACGGGCTGTGAGGGGCTGTGACAGGCCGTGCCTGAGGCCTTTGGGGCTGTGACAGGCTGTGAGGGGCTGTGACAGGCCGTGCCTGAGGCCTTTGAGGCTGTGACAGGCTGTTAGGGGCTGCGACAGGCTGTGCCCAGTGGCCTGTGGGACTGTGACGGCTGTGACCAGTGAGCTGTGTGGGCCTGTGCTGGTCTGTGGTGGCCCGTATTGACCTGTGGACGGCCTGTGCTGACTCGTGGAGGCACTGGTGGACTGCCTAAGGACTGGCATGTGGTCTGGAAGGTCAAATTTTGAAGCTCGTGGAGGGCGGTTTGAGGAGTATCTTCATGATATTCCCATGGTCATGCAAGTGAGGGTAGAGAGGAGAGGCAGAGTGTTGGGATGAGAGCATGCTGGGGTTAGGCATTGCTTTAGCTTCTCTTCCTCGTAGTTTCCACCCTCTCATTAGGCCAAGACCTTTCCGTAGGTGGAGGCAAGAGTCAGTCCGGGTTTGGGCTGGGGTGTCCTTGCAGGAGCAACACCGTGGAGTTGTTTTTGGTGTGGGGGAGTTGTCGATCTGATTTCTTGTGTTTGGATCCCCTCCATACCTGCATGCTTGACTGTGCGCCATGCTAGTTTTGTGTGGGCGCTTGTTTTTATAGGTGATTGGTCCGGATTTGATCACCGGCTAGTCCTAGAGCATGCTGTCGATGGTGAGACTGGGGTGATGACCAGCCAGACCATCATTGTTTCTCCTGTGGTGAGGTTGGAGGTGATGACCAACCAACCATAGGAGTGTTTGCGGTGGATGCAGGTACAGGTGTAGGCTATGTTAGGAACTTAGTATTCCAAACCATAAGCCGCAACAGGTTCTCTACCCGGTTACCTTGTGGAGAGGGGGTTAGGGACATGTTCATGACCGGTTGAGTGTCAACACGGAGGTGCCACTAGTTGCTGGGGACAGTGCCGGTTCGAGCACTAGCGATACTAGTGGGTACACGAGACGAGGTGTGCGGTTTAGGCCACCTTCACCTCCTGTGTCTTCCACGGAAGGTTCTGATTCGGATTGTGAATCAGGAGGACTCATACCGGCGGTGCAAGTTGTTTCTTTGCCATTGTTGTGGGACACAATGGAGGAGATGTATGGAGCTACCAAGGGGCCACGAAGGTACTCTGGGGCGGTGGGCACCATCGAGTTGGATGATTTTATCCAAGAGTTTGATAGTTGGTGTGATTTGCAGCAAATGCGCAATCCACAACTATTTACGCCTTTCATGGCATGGAAGGGGCTGTTTCAGCACCTTGAGGGGCCGCCTATGGATGATTACCATGAGTTCAGGCGGGGGCATGAGGTTGAGATCGAGGAGTGGAGGATGTACTGGTCACCCGACTATGTCTCCATCACTAGGGGCACTAGAGCCACGAGGGCAGTGGCTACACCTGCCGCTGCACCGGCAGCTTCAGCAAGCAGCAGTGGGACTGGTGGTACAGTAGCTACGACGTCCACCCAAGCCACTACCGCACCAGCACTAGCACCCGTGCCTGCCTTCAACCCTGTTGTGGAGTTCTTCGAAGAGTTGAGAGGGAACTACCAAGGGGTGAGGACAGAGAAGTTGCGGAGCTTGCAAGAGTTCCAACGGAAGCCGACCGAGAGCTTGAGGGAGGCTTTCACTCGCATGAGGCGCTTGATAAATGTAACCCAAGGGGTTACGGAAGCTCAGGCAGTCCAATTCTGGTATGGGATATTGGACAAGGAGCTGAGGAGAAGGGTGCGGGATGCAACTCTCCTACAAGCGGCCCAACCCACCTTAGCAAATGTGTTTTTGCTGGCAGAGCGGATAGAGCTCAACATGGTGGAGGAACGAGTGGTCATGGTGGGATTTGCTAAGGAGACACCACGGGGTAGTGGTGCTCCTAGCCAACCACTACCTCAACGTGCTCAAGGCAACAAGGGGGCTCAGGTGAAGCTCAGGGAAGGGCAGAGAGGACCTCAGATGCAGGGGTCTCTCCCTTCATTTGCTGGCCAACAACGGGCGGATGTGGTGTGCTGGACATGTGGAGGACCCCATGTCAAGAAGGATTGTCCAGAGGGAGGCAAAGGGCCGGCACATGCACAGCCTGCACAGTTACAGTGTGGGCATTGTGGCAAACACGGGCATGGAGAGGCTCAGTGTTATGGTTTGCATCCTGAGTTGCGCCCAGGCCAGTTCCAAGGGAACAATGGTGGCCGGGGGCGAGGTGGAGCAGCCCAGAGAGGACGAGGTGGCCAGCCACGAGGCCAAGGGCAAGCTCAACGTGGCCAAGGACGCGGAGGTCAGGGTGTTGACCAAGGCATGGCCAACCGGCTTCAGCAGCTAGAGCAGAGGCTCGCTGCCATGGCTACAGCTCAGGTGGTACCGGCTCTAAGGCCGGATGGTCCACCTCCTGCTCCTGAGGGAGGAGATATGGGAGGCATGGGATTCATGTGTGGAGCAGCACTACCACTAGTGCAGGTGGAGTCTGCTGCAGCCGTGACTCGAGGAGCAGCACGAGTTCCTGAGCCACGAGGTGCAGAGGTGGAGTTGGATCCACAGCGTGGGGAGGCAAGCCGTCAGGCTAGGCTTCCTCAGTCATTCACATTGGCGGAGACAGTGTCGACGCCATCCATGGCACCTAGTTCTCGCCCGACTGTTACCGAGGCGGAGGTTACTATGCCATTGGGGAGAGCTACACGGGTAGCACCACTACCTAGTGTTGCCAAGGCTACGGCAGCTAGTGTGCTGCTAGGAGCGGCCACATCTGTGTGCCAGGCTCCATTGTTCTCGGCTACCATGATTGCGACGCCGGGGGTAAGACCAGCTGAGGTGTTCAGGCTGGCAGCTACACTCTGTGAGAGTGGGGAGGTTACTTCATCTTCTGCGGAGATAGTGGGAGGTGTAGTGCCGGAGGGATCCTCGGATTTGAGGGTCAAGACTGCCACGGCGGCGCCATGGCAAGCTGCAGCTGCCAGGTTGATGGAGCTGCCAGCTAGGCCAGCCATTGAGCGCGCCATGGTGACACCTGGAGTTGTCATGTTAGACAACCAGGATGGCATTTTCTGTTTGAGTGGACCGGCAGGCAAGAGGTACCGGCCACTGCGGGTCTTGTTGGACTCGGGAGCTCAGCCATTGATGCTGGGCAGAGCTGCTATTGCAGGCTTGGGCCTCACGGAGGCGTAAATGGAGCCTTGTCCTTTCCAGATACAGACGTCTCTGGGAGGATCGGAGCAGGCTCGGGGCATGACACGGCGTGAGTTGGCTATCAGACTACGGCCGGATCACCCTACAGATGGCTCAGTGATGCGAGCCAAGGCCATTGTGACAGACGCAGTCTCATACGATGTCCTGGTTGGTGGGGCAGTGTTGTACCCCATGGGCTTCACCCTGGATTTTTGGGAGGAGTCAGCTTCCTATAGGCCTGCATGGCAGTCAGGGGAGGGCCGGCGTGTGCAGCTCCCTGTGACGTTCATAGGAGGAGTTGCGGTTGCCCAGCGAGGCAAGATGCCGACACTAGCAGCATTCACAGCGGCAGTGAGTTGGCCTAGAGAGTTGCTTGAGGGCAATGCTCATTAGAGGATGTACCACCTCCGGGAGAGCAGGATGACATGTATGGTATGGCGGAGTTGCCTACCATGGTTGCTCAGACTCCATTGTGGGGCACGAGCAAGGATTTGCAGCGGGATGCTGATCGACGGGTGCAACAAGCCTGGGTGGAGGCTTTTGTACCGTCAGGAGAGGAGGAGAGTGTGGGGATTGCACCAGGACCACCTCAATTGTCTCCATTGGACACCACACCTATTGTGTGGCAGTATCCGGATGAAGGCATTTGTCTTCTGGACTTGTTTGGCGGGATCAGCACCGGATTGGCTGCTGTGTTACAAGCAGGTGTACGAGTTTGGCGTTACCTGTATGTGGAGAGGGATGAGACTGCACGACGCGTTTCACTTCGCCATGTTGCTCAGTTGGTGCAGCGGTACCCTGAGTTGTTGTCGGTGTCTGCAATTCGTGGATATCAGCAGGCCTTGCCACAGACATTTCGTTGCTGGGGGCGCAGGATTTGGAGCGGGTTGGCTCCATTGATCTGGTAGTGGCAGGTTGGCCCTGCCAAGGGCATTCATCATCCGGGCATGGCAATGGATTGCGAGACTCGAGGTCGGGTCTGTTTTGGGAGATGGTGCGGGTTTTGCGCCACTTGCAGCTTCATCAAGCTGTATCTCCAGCATACATCTTGGAGAATGTGCCACTGATGGGCGATTCTCGGGCCAGGGTGATGGCCAGTGTGCATCAAGTCCGGTCGTGGCTTGGGTCAGCAGTGTTGCTAGATGCAGCTACAGTGGGGTCACGGGCTCATCGTCCACGGCTATGGTGGACTAACTTGATGCCACCCGCACTGCTCAAGCGTGCATTTGATGGGGTGCAGCGGCCAGCACATCTCACAGTGGATAACATTCTGGACACAGGGAGGCAGTCTCAGCGTGTGAGACACGATGACCGTTCGCCTTTGGCAGTGGTCAACAAGGTGGGTCAACCACGAGCAGCATTACCTACACTGCTCAGCTTCCCAGGATCGCATGCTTTCCGGGATAGTGGACCTGGCCTCCTGTGGGATGCTCAGTTGCAGCAGTTAGTGGAGCCTAATGCTGACGAGCGTGAGCGGGCAATGGGTTTTACCACTGGTACCACGGCGGTGTCGTCTCTTTCTGAGGCATCACGTCGTCAAGTGTTGGGGCAAGCAATGGATCTCAATTGCTTGACCTGGATTATCAGCTTGGCTCTGGCTGAGCAACGCAGAGTGCGGAGTACACTTCCCTCAATGGTCTCTCTGCCTACCGAGACGGTACAAGCAGTGAGTGGGGGCGAGCATGTGAGGACCACGGGTGCATGCATCCATGGCACACGTGGGAGGTGCTCGAGGTTCAGAGGGAGTTGGCAGCCAAGGCGGCTGTGATAGATGAGGTTGGGGATTCTTCTCGGGTTGAGGAGGTCCTCAATGATGAGATGATGGGGCAGGATGAGGTCTTGTCATTGACTGAGCAGGCATGGAGTACTGCTCAAGAGGTTGCAGCATAGCAACCACGGGACGCGTCCTCTACCTCTAAGCCCACTGGACTTAAGGTTGTAGTTACGGAGGACAATTGGGAGCCTGACATTGGACCCATTGTCACCGGAGGAGAGAGACGACGTATACGGCGGTTCCTGAGGGCTTACAGGAATTGCTTTGCCTTCAGTCTGAAGGACTTGGGAGCACTGAAGGGTCAAGAGATCCGTATTGAGTTGGCCACTGACACGCCAATCTTTCGGAGACCCTATAGATACAGTGACATGGAGAGGTCTTTGATTCAGATGAGGACTCAAGATCTCTGGGAGGCAGGTTTGGTGGAGCTCTCTGGTGGAGAGTATGCTTCAGCCACAGTGATGCCAGCCAAGAAGGATGTCTATGGCAATTGGACGGAGAGACGTATGTGCGGTGATTACCGGCCTGTAAATCGTCAGACCAAGTCCGATAAGTATGCCATGCCAACACCAGAGGAGATCTTTGATGCCATCGGGCATGCTAAGGCCTTTAGCACTTTGGATTTACGATCCGGATATCACCAGTTGCCAATCAAGGAGGCGGACAAGCAGAAGACCGCATTCTGGGGGATCAATGAGCACGGCAAGGATTGCCTATACCAGTGGCGGTTCTTACCATTTGGGCTTAAGAATGCTCCTGCAGAGTTTCAGAGAGTCATGGATAGGATTCTAGCAAGGGTGGACTTTGCTCGGTGCTACATAGATGACATCATCATCTTTAGTGTTACGATGGAGGAGCATGAGAGACACCTTCAGGTGGTATTGGAGCGCTTGAGAGCGCACGGATTGAAGTTGCATCCGGGGAAGTGCAAGTTTTTCCACAACCAGATTGAGTATCTGGGTCACATGATATATCCTGGAGGATTGGGGGTACAGCAAACTAAGGTAGAGGCCATTGCACAAATTCCACGCCCCACGGATGTGAGCCGAGTTCGAGCTTTCATGGGGTTGGCAAACTATTATAGACGGTTTGTCAAGGGATTTAGTACCATTGCAAAGGCTCTAACCAAGCTGACCAAGGTGGACCAGGAGTGGCAGTGGGAAGATGAGCAGGAACGAGCTTTTCAAGAGCTCAAGGCGAGGTTGACCTCGGCGCCTATCTTGAGACGACCTATCAGGGGGCGTCCTTTTCAGCTGCATACGGATTGGAGCATGTTGGGGCTTGGAGCGGTGCTCACACAGGTGGATGATGAGGGAAGAGAGTTCGTAGTGGCTTACGCTAGCCGCTCGAACAACGCTGTAGAGGCTAAGTACAGCTCATATGAGGGAGAGTGCTTAGCTGCAGTGTGGGCCGTGGCACACTTCAGGTGCTATCTATACAGCAATCTTTTCACCCTTGTCACGGATCACCAGCCACTCAAGTGGTTGATGGAGTCAGACAAGCTTACGGGGAAGCTTGCACGGTGGGCACTTATACTCCAGGAGTATGACTTCCAGGTTGTGCATCGACCGGGTTTGGTCAATCGGGATGCGGATGGATTGAGTCGCAATCCATGCATGAGCCAGCAGGATGACACTGGAGCTCGGTGGCATGGTGAGACGGACGAGAAGATGGTGCCGGGATGGCACGCATCTGCATTTTTGTGTATCTTGGCATGGGGAGGTCAGATTGGACCTACAATAGGGATGACTGTAGACGGAGTGTCTGAGGACCTTGAGGCTAGTGATGAGCTAGGTGGTGCCAGAGATATACATGAGGATTCGGCTGTGTTGGACTACCTCCGCACGGGAGACACGGCAGCCATTGTGACTGCCAGGGAGAGGGATCGGATCCTGCAACGAGCCAAGAGGTTCAAATGGGAGGGGATACACCTACTTCGAGTATGGGAGAATGGTCGGGTGAGGATTGTGCCTCACCCCACACAGCGTGCACGGTTAGTGCGGCATGCCCATGAGGAGTTGGGGCATTTTGGAGTGCGACGCACTCACAGTTTACTGCAGGGGCAGTATTGGTGGCGTGGTATGCATACAGAGGTGCAACAGTTCGTGGCTAGGTGCATGGTATGTGACAGGGTGCGTGCTTCATTCAACGCCCCTACACCACAGTTGCATCCTTTACCAATCATGGGATTGGGCTACAGGTGGAGTCTTGACTTCGCAGGACCGTTGCCACTGACTATGCGCCACCACAAATATGTGTTGGTGATGGTGGAGCACTTCTCCAAGTGGATTGAGTTGGTTCCATTGCCTGACAAGGCTAGTGAGGGGGCTGCGTATGCATTCTTGGATCGTGTGCTTAGCCGATTTGGTGCTCCAACTGAGGTACTCACGGACCAAGGGAGAGAGTTTTTGGGGGAGTTTCAGGCTTTGTGTGATAAAGCCTTGATAGACCACCGCACCACTTCTCGGGATCATCCTGAGGCCGATGGCTTAGCAGAGAGAGTTGTTCAGACGGTGAAGAGGGGTTTGCGCAAGTATGGCTTGCAGAAGGGACACCTAGGAGATTGGGATCTTCAGGTTCCTTGGTTAGCCATGGGCTACAGGTTCAGCAAACAAGCATCACTTGCCTCTTTCTCACCATATTTCCTTCTCTTCGGCCGGATTTGCCTGCAGCCATTCGTAGGGACACTGCTCAAGTCCTTAACCTTCACGATCCAGACGTGTGGGTACGTGCATGTGATCAGCGTGCAGAGTTGTTCAAGAAAGTCATGCCCATGGCTTTTGAGAACCTTGCCATTGCACAGCACCGTGATACGTTGAGGTATGCCACTATACATGGTGGAGGATATCGTCATGGGGTTCGGAGGTTTAGCCCTGGTGACTATGTTTATTTGCAGCAGACTGCTCCTACGACTCTGGATGTTACTGCAGGGCGTGTTATTCTGAGGGTTCGAGAGGTGTTGCCCTCAGGGGTCCTGATCTTGGAGGGTCGGGATGGCATGACTTGGAAGGACCATGTGCGTAATTGTGCGTCATGTCACCTTCCCAATGTCGATGGCAGAGTTGACCCAAACTTGGCAGTGGTACCTGCAGGTTTGAGGTGCATGCTTTGTGGGTCTGCCAAAGGGGCAGCCACCATGCTGGTGTGTGATCGATGCTCAAGGGGTTGGCATATGGGATGCTTGACACCACCTCTTGAGAAGGTTCCTGACGGAGATTGGTTGTGTCCACACTGCTTGGGATAGTGGCAGTGGACATGACTGGAGGCAGCTAACAAGACATGGGAGGCCAAGCTCATAGGAGTCAATACATGAGATCCCAAGCTCAAGTTCACAGGTTGCAAGACGGCGACTAATGATGGGGCAACTCTTGCACCCGTCTATCGAGTTTGAGTGTAGTAGGGATAATGGTGGAGGACTTAGTGAGGCTATGGTCACTATCACATCTTGTGGCTACCTGGACTTAGAAGGACCTAAGCACCAGCTAGGGGGGCGATTGTGTGGACTAGTGACTGCCATAGTGGGCAGCATAATGGCAGCCTAGTGACTGACTAGTTGTAGCCTAGTGGTTGGACTAGTGGTTGGACTAGTGGTGGACTAGTAGTATACTAGTGTGTGGTGTGCACATGTGTTGTGTGGTTTTGGACAGCGATGTAGTTGTGTAGCGATATGTATGCGCACGACAGTATAAATGGACAAACAAATGTGGAAGACTCGCACTCACTAGAACTTGGTGTGTATAATTATGGTAAAAAAATGAAAATAAAAATGGAGAAACAAATATTATGGAAGAGTCATTGAGACGGACAAGTATTTAAATTAACGACTCGTCGTTGGAACCTAGTCTTAAGATACATAGAAAGCACACTAGTACATAAAATTGATAAGTGCATGTGAATTCAAAACAAACGAGAAAAGTAGCGCAAAAAGGAAGGGAGAAGAGATTTGGATTACCATAAGGTCCATAACCATTATTGGTTATGTACATTGGATAGTACAATCATATTTGCAAAAGGAATGGTGAGGGTTTAGGGATAAATGCTTAAGGATCTTTTAGGGTAAAGGGTTTAGGGGAAAGGGTTTTACTAGGATAAGGGTTTACTAAGGTAGGGGTTTTGGTTTAAGTTAGAAATGGACAAACAAACATGAAAGACCGTTTGTCGCTAGACATAGACTCGCTTAGAGGTCCAGGAAAAGGAAGAAAACATGAGAGGTATAAGTTAAGGAGTGACAAATTGAAAAGTGTGGCAATAATGATAGGGTAAGGGTCCTCTTAGTGGGATACCTCAGTTGGAGACTTGGCTTGAGTCAAGTGCAAGCACTGAGAGACGGACTAGAATTGGCGCAATGACGATACATTGAAAAAAAACATTTAGACCGGATTGGAAAAGAAAGACTCTAGGGGTTGTGCCAGCATTTTGCTTTTTGGGGTGCATTGTCTGTTTTGTAAGCCAGAATCCCCCACACAAATATTTATAGATGAACAGAATGTACAGCAGTGCAGAATCCAGCACGTCAAAAAAAAAAAAAAAATTTGAACGTCCACTACCCACTCGAGGTTCAGTGCGACAGAAACAAAAAAAACAGGAATGATCCCCCAACGCAAACACGAAGGGAAAAAAGCGTAAAGAATTTTTTTATTTTAAAACAGAGGACCGGAAATCACCTCAACATTTAGTCCATGGACTGAAAGTGGTTCACAAGAAGGCAACCTTCAGATATCTGGCTGAAGGTTAGCCTCCTCCAAATTCGCGCGCGCCTTCACTGCTTCCACCGCTGTAATTCTCTTGGTGCTATTTCTTGTCGTATTTTTTCGTGGCAGCATTGTCCACACGACATTGTTCACGTGGATCCTTGAGCAGGATCTGACGGGTTGTACTCCCAAACTTTTGATCAGCAGTCCCTGTACCTCTCAAAGTCTGAGGGGTTACCTCTTTTCTTTGGTCTCCACCACTTCACCTTCACTTTCTTAAAATTAAGATCTTCCCTTTCTCGGATGACATTTAAAATTGTCATTCCCATCCAGACCGGGCACGTCGTTGGGTCATGAAGGCGAACGAGCACAAAAAACCCTTTCTCAATATCCTTGAACGGATTCAAGGGTATTATTGGACGCTCGCACCTAGGGCCACAGTAAGGTTCTGGAACTTCATCCTCATCTTCCATATCTTCCAGTATCTGTGGCTGGATGCCATCCCTCCGATGGTTTGAGGACCAATTTGTTTTCGGCCAGAATCCCTCAAGAAGCTGAATACGATCCGGAATGTTCTGCATTAGCTTATCAAGTTCAGCAAGAATATTTCCCCAGTATTGGTCGTATTGTTCCATTACACCCCGGTAATGATCGTCAAGCAACATTCCATTGGTCCAAAAATCTCTATATTTCTTAATACCATTTTTAATGAAGGACTGTTTTTCGGAGGAGTCGTCCCTGACTCCCCATATCGGTCTTCTTGGAACGGCATCTGGGTCTACTTCAGGGAGATTTGGAATCCCATCAGGGTTGGACTTCCACATCTTAACGTTGGAGTTTGTAGGAAGCCACTCCAAATCAGTAGAGCTCTGACTTCTTGTACTTCATAATGGGCCAGCCATCCGCATTCTTAAAAAACCGAAAGACGTGCATCTCTGAGATCCCGACCAAAGCCTCATTTCCATCAAGAGTACAACCATTAACAAACTTCTTGAAGTCGGGAACCTCCTGAATAATTTGAGGAATGAATTGCATATCTTGGGAGATCATGAATGACCTCATCAAATCCGGAAGAATGTAGGTGTTGCGTTCCTTTAGCTTCTTCGAGAGATAGCTAAAAAATCCGTCAATATCCTCATGGGTGTGCCTGACCATGAGAAAACCAAGCTGGATCTCTTCAAAGACATCTTTGGCAGTGAGGAGGGATTCTTATTGTCCTTGGAGGAGTTGTCCATCTGCAAATAAAGTCGTTTAGGAAGTGGTCGAGCACCACGTTTATCTTACGGCCTGTAGGGTTTCAGAGCCTCCAAACATCTCGATTTACCTCTCATGAGCGTTTCAAAAAAATCATTTTGAACTTCATTATCGAAAATGTTCCTGGATTCCCGACATGTCGGCTTTTCCAGTTGACGCAGGCACTGAGCCAGCGACCCAATTGTGAAGTTTGAATTGTCCTTCCAGAACTCAAGAGAAAATTGAGCGTAAGCTTCATCACCGTGTCTATGCGTAACCATTCTTGTCAATGAGACAGACAACTGACCTAATCCCGAGACCATCTTGTTCGTCGTCTGTAGCCTCGGAATAGCCATTTTCCTATTATTCATCTTATCGTGAATAATACACAGGAACTCCTCCGGAATCATAGACTCATTCCTCCAGCTATGGTACAGCCTTCTGCATGACTCTTGATGTCTCAAGTGTAATCAAACGCCTGCTTATGTGCGACCTGTTCGGAACTCCTCTTAATTTACTTCTTGATCAAGTCCTTCAACATCTCGCATTATGTGCACTTAGCAAAGGTGCTTCCGATTTTCCGAACCTCAGAATAAACACGGTGGTGGCGGCTGAAGTCTGTGCCACTTTTGTCGCTTCCAGCACAACATTCACCCTTGTTTTGTTTTGGTTCTGTATACGGCTTACAACTGGCTGCGAGACTTTTTTCAAACCGAGAAGTCTGTTCGTCTGCACCCCAACTCCCCAATAATGTCAATGTCCACTGGGCAGTGGAGGTCCTACAAAGTGGAAGAACAAGAAAGCATGATGGCATCAACAAGAATAAAATCAGCCACAGTATTATGAAAAAAGAAAGGGGACAACGAATAAAAGTCACCTCGTTGGACTCCTCTCAAATTCTCTTCCAGTTCATTTCGGGTGGCAAAATTCTCAAATTATCCCGACGTCCCTCTCCAATGCAACGTGTTTTGTGAGGCATAAGGTCAATATCGGCATTGATAATGGACATAATGTTCTCCTCTGCCTGGGGTATCCCTGTTCAAGGCCGCTTGACGCCACGATTTCCGCGGAAAGATGACAAACAACCCTCTTTACTGAGCTTTTTGTACTCCATGTACGTTGACCTTCCAATTTCGTGTATTATCCACCATGTTTTCTCACAAACATCAACACCTTCTATCGTAACATACGACCTGCGCGATGCCCCTTCCATAATGTGAAGTCGTTTTGAAACATTCAATCCAAGTTCTCTCTTCTCATCGAATGACGAACCCCAAAATGTAGTACGAATTGCCAAGGTTTTTCTCCAATCAAAATACTGGCAGCACTGAAGCTTGCAGCAAGGTTTGCTGCTCACCGACCTCACTTCCTCCAAAGTCAGATTTTTCTTGCATTCTTTTTAGTCCCCCAAATTGGATGTTTTTTTCTTCCTATTAAAATGCCTGTATGCTACTTTCTTCACGCCTGTACCATGGTCGTCATTCTCCATGTCACTGCATGATCGCATGAAATTTTCGAGATCAACGGAGAGTATTCGGCCATTTTCAAGAAGTCTTGTTTTTGTTAACGACCATTTCACAATGGACATCAGATAACCGGATTCTCCAGAGATTGTTCTGGTGACCAAAACCCCAACATCGTCCTCTCCGAGTTTGTCATTCAGAATGATCTCGTTAGGAATGCATGCCTGAATTCGGCCTTCGAACAGGGCGTTTTCGTCCTCCCCAAGAAGAAGACACTGCAAGTTTCTCCAACAATCTCTCCCAAGACCTACAGCCGGATCCTCTTCAGTTTCACCGTTGGACGGAATTTCATTGCTTTCAGTGCTTTGTCCTTGATAATCACTATCTTCTGTGATGGAATGACATCCCGGGTTTGTTTGAGATGCTGAATCCACAGTTTCATGCGAGTGAACACAAGAGACATCCCACACAACTAGAGTCCCAATCGCCTCCTTCAATGTGTCAGTATCTATGTGTCGATAAGGCAGAGGATAGGAGCTGAATGCGTCATCACAAAAGATCATGGTAACTGAAATGGTAGACGAACACAAGTGGTGTTCGTGGCAAGTTCCTTCCCCAGAAACATTTAGGCAATCTCCTGAGGCAACCACTGATGGAGATCCAGGAAGCGACAGAAACACCTTTTGGCCTACTTGGAGCCCCATGAATTTAGTAACCTCCACTGGGCAGTGGAGGTTCAATAAAATCGTATTACAGGAAGGAAGATTAACTGAAGGAAAGAACGTCGTGCCACCGAAAGGAGGAGTTGAAGTAGAACTTTTTTGACAGTTTTGAATGAGAAAAACAATATGGTTTGAAAAAGTAAAGTCAATGTTTGGATCTATCCCGAGACTGATGAAAAACAATTGGATAAAGTGGAGTATAAGGGCGGAATATAGAACAATGTGACTACATCTATCTGAACTATCAGATGAAGTCACAAATGCCAACCTCCACTGGACAGTGGAGGTTGGATGATATCTGTTGATGAAATCAACCACATGAATGAACAATGGATACTGAAGAAGCCCTCTGTAGATAAGAAATTGATTATAGGGATGGATGAATAATAATGTGGCGACTGCCCAGTGGAGGTTTGGGAGTAACTTTAGACAAACAAAAGCAAGTTTAGTGGGTGCACATGGAGAGTACAAAAAAAAATGAGTATCATATTATCCTACGTGAGAAATGTGCAGTTGACACCCGAGACTAAGGAAGCAGAGAGAGACTCAGAGGCTGCTTCAGAAGTACCCTGTGGGCAGAGTGGTGCAGGAAAGGCAAAGAGATGCACGTTGTCAAGAGAGGTGCAGGATGTTCAGAGAGGTGCGCAAGAGAAAAGAAGCAAGTGAGAGGTTCGCAGTAGGAAGTTGGTGCTGTGTGGAGTCGGACGTTATATAGAGGTGACAAGTAACTTTAATCTTGAATCGCTCCAATGGCAGTGTGGTATGTTTTCTCTCCCAGATCGATTGTGGCCACTTTGGATTAAGGCGGAATCGAACGGCTTATTTCAACTCGCGAAATCACGGCTTCATTGAAAGTGTGCACAATTTTCCATTTATTGACAGCAGCCATTGTCACATTTAATTATGGAACAAACGATAACAATCGTTGAATTCTATCGTACTTGTACATTAGTAGGACTACATGTCTGACATCATTATCGTGCGGCTCTGACAACAGAGTCTGCAATAAGCGTGAAGGATGTCGATTCTGACAAGTGGCCTGGAGAAATGAAGTCATGCGGCTAATCGTGTTATGGACATAGCCCAGAAATTTTTACCAAGAGTAAATACCAGAAGTTATCAAGTTACCATGTTACCGGAAGTTATCTTGACTTACCGTAATTTATCATGATCTACCATGATTTACCATTAGTTACCAAGTTACCGGGAGTTTATCAAATTACCAAGAGTTACTTGGGAAACTGCTCATGAAGCTTCTTTTGGAGGAAACTTCTCCATCAAGATACCTCATTTGTTTAAGGAAGCTTCTCCCATCAAGAAACCTTTATAGAGGAAGCTTCTTAGGGAACTTCTTAATAGCCAGTATATATAGAAGGCGAGACTGGACACTCTTCAGTCTCGCCAATACCAGTTCAAGCTACTCTTGTTTCCAATTCCCAGTACTCCAGTTCCTAGTACTCTAGCCCAATTTCCAGTATCTGGTACTCCAGTCCAGTTTCTAGCATTCCAGTATTCAAGTCGTGTTCCAATATCTTGTTCTCTTGTTCATTGTTATAAAGATCATCATGATTCATATTTACTCATCATGCATTCGGCCACGCCGACCTTGACTTCTTGTCTAGTCTTATACATCTAGTCTGATCTCTTATTTGTGTTTAGTGATATTCTCGTCCTTGACAGTTTGGCGAAACTAAAGTTTGTTCCTTAGTTAGTTAAGATGGAAGACACATTTGCGGAAATGGTCGCTACATTGCAGAGTCTTGAGCTCCAGATGCAAGAACTTCGTGCCTCTACTGCCCAACTACAAGCTGATCAGTCTCAAGATCTTGGCAACGCTCTCCAACAATTTGCAACAACAAACAATGGATCTTCAACCTTACGAGTCCCTACTACAACAAATCCTACTGCAACAGTTCTTCCAAATCTTAAACAAATTACAAGGGAATCAAAAGTCAACATGCCCGAGAAATTTGATGGGACGAGATCAAGATTTCGTGGTTTTATTCAATAAATGCGATTGTTCCTACGACTACATCCACAACGCTACCCTGATGAAGGTATTCAAGTGGGATTCGTGGGCACCCTTCTATCAGGTATTGCCCTATCTTGGTTTGCACCGCTATTAGAGAAAAATTCGCATTTACTATACAATTTTGAAGCGTTCATGTCCGAGTTCACTGCAACGTTTGGAGAGAATGATACAGAGAGAGTTGCAGAGACAAAGATGCGAAATCTTCGACAATGAGCACGTCCAGCTTCCGTTTATGCTGCCGAATTTTGACAACTTATGTGCGATATCGACTGGAATGAGAAGAGCCTCATTTGTCAGTTTCGATGTGGCCTAAAAGAAGATGTAAAAGATTTGTTGCTGACAATGTCAAACGTGAATACACTGAGCGAATTCATCACCCAAGTCATTGCATGTGATAATCGTTTGTTCGAAAGACGTCAAGAGAAGCGATTTGGATGGTCGACGATGCACCATGCCGCTGCTACTACGACACCAAACACAATGACCCATCAGACATCCGGTAATGATCCTATGCAGATTGATGTTTTCCGATTCAAGCCATTGACGCCACAAGAAAAACAAAGACGGCGCTCGAATGGATTATGTCTTTATTACGGAGAAGAGGATTACATAACATTAAACTGCCCCAACAAGAGAAGATTCAAAGCTCGGGGCACAACTCAAGTGTTCGATATGAGGAGGTCGGAAAACGAAGATGTCCAGTCACAGTAAAGACCATGTGGCTGGACACCCCAAATTCCTCACCCAAAAAAGGTCTCTTTCTACCTCCAGACCCTGTACCTTGTTTAAAGATCAGGATGCAAAATTGAGATATCTCCGTAGAAGCACTTTTGGACTCGGGCGCTTCAGCGTGTTTTATTGACAAAGACTTTGCGAAGCAACACAATTTAACGCTCGTAAGAAAGAAATTCTCGGCCCCTGTTGAAGTCATCGATGGACGACCGTTAGCATCAGGAAATATTGACCATGAAACTCGACCCCTTGAAGTGAAGCTTAAAAATCAAGCATCACAGATTGTTTTCAATGTCATCCAGTCTCCAACGAATCTTGTGATCCTTGGACTTCCCTGGTTTGTACTTCATAATCCTGACATCGACTAGCGATCACGAAAAATTTCGGCAAGACAAAAATGCAAAAGTACCAAAGGTATTCAACCCCTATTTCTTGGAGCTAGAGCCTTCATGAGAGCTACGAAGAAAGACGCGATATTTGCACTTTATGCGACTTCGATCAAAACCACAACAGACTAACGTACTTCAACATTACCCACTCAATATCAAGATTTCAAGGATGTCTTCGAGAAGAAAAATGCAGACATGTTGCCAGAACATCGACCTTATGATTGTGCAATTGAGTTGCAAGAAGGAGCTCAACCACCATTCGGCCCGATCTACAATTTATCTCAGACGGAGTTGGCTGCTTTACGCGAATACATTGATGAAAATTTGTCAAAGAATTTCATTCGACATTCGAAATCACCCGCGGGAGCACCTATCTTATTTGTGAAGAAGAAGGACGGATCGTTACGGATGTGTGTGGACTATCATGGGCTCAACAAAGTCACTATAAAAAATTGTTACCTACTACCGCTGATTTCCGGACTCCTCGAACAACTTGGACGAGCAAATTTTTTCACAAAAATCGACTTGAGATGAGCTTACAACCTTGTACAAATACAAGAAGGAGACGAATGGAAAACTGTTTTTCGCATAAGGTATGGACATTTCGAATACAGTGTTATGTCTTTCGGTCTTACAAATGCTCCAGCAATTTTTCAACACATGATGAATGACATCTTTCGAGAATTTTTAGATGACTTTGTAGTCATCTATTTGGACGACATTTTGATATTCTCATAGAATGAAGAAAAACATGGTCGCCATGTATGCCTTGTCCTTGATAAATTGAGGGAAAAAAGACTATATGCCAAGTTGGAAAAATATATTTTCCACCAATCTGAAGTCGAATTTTTGGGCTACATTATTTCCGACAAATGAGTCTTTATGGATCAGAAGAAAATACAAACCATCATCGAGTGGATTAAACCAACTTCGGTCCGAGATGTACAATGTTTTCTAGGATTTGCAAATTTCTATAGAATCTTCATCAAGGACTACTCCAAAATTGCTGCACCATTAACACGACTCACATGGAATAACAAATTTATATGGGACGAGAAGGCTGACCAAACATTTGAAAGGCTGAAGCAGACATTTACAACGGCTCTAATACTGGTACATGCAGACCCATCTAAACCATTTTTTTTGGAAGCAGATGCATCAGACTTTGCACTTGGCGCGGTACACTCTCAATACGTTGCAGATGGCCGACTTCACCATGTTGGTTTTCGTTCTTGCAAATTTTCTGCTGCGGAGATCAATCATGAAATCCATGACAAAGAACTTTTAACGATTATCGATGCTTTTGAGGAGTGACGTCATCTATTGGAGGGAGCTTATAAACATCAGGTCACTGTCTATACCGATAACAAAAACCTCGAGTATTTTATGAGTGCTCGTGTTTTGAATTGACGTCAAGCAAGATGGAGTATGTCACTAGCAAGGTTTGATTTTGTTATTACCTACCGTCCCGGACATCTTCAAAGAAAACTAGATGCTCTTTCTCGACGATCGTATCTTGCGCCAAAAGAAGGGGATGCAACTTTTGACCAACAGAAATCCATCATCTTCAAACCAACAAATCTCCAATTGAATATGTTATCCATGTCCACCTATGACAATGTAGAGATTATAAAGGAGATTCAGGAAGCACTGAAGAGCGACCAATTTGCCACGACATTACGAAGTCAACTAAATTGACCTCGAGACAACCCACATGTTACAAATGACTTCGAATTCAAAGATGACTTACTTTATTTCAAGGGACTTCTCTATGTACCACCAGGACCTACACGACTTCGAATTCTTCAAATATGTCATGATGTTCCGACTGCAGGACATTTCGGCTTCAACAAAACAATGGAATTGATATCGAGTGACTATTGGTGGCCGTAGATGTGGAAACTCGTGAAAGAATTTATAAAATTTTGCGACACGTGTGCTAGAGCGAAGGGACCACGACATCGACCTTACGGCCTTCTTCAACCATTACCCATTCCCAAGGGTCCATCGTCGTCCGTGTCTATGGACTTTATTACGAATCTTCCAATTTCCAATACCACTGATTCAATCCTTGTTATTGTAGATCGTTTTACAAAGATGACACATTTCATTCCGTGTAATAAGACGGTTACCGGCGAGGAAACTGCAAGACTCTTCCTCAATATCAAATTTCTGGAGGGGATTATTTCACATATTGGATACTAAGATCAACCTCTCTACATCTAATCATCCACAGACTGATGGTCAAACCGAACGTATAAACCCAGATTTTGGAACAGTATCTTCGCTGTACGATAAATTATCACCAAGATAATTGGACGGACCTTCTGTCATTAGCTGAGTTTGCATAAAACAACATCATACATTCTTCGACAAAGCAAACTCCATTTTTCTCCAATTATGGTCATCATCCTCGAGCAAACTTTTTCCACATGAAGATTGTTGGAAGCCCTGCTGTAGAAAAACTTGCTACTTATCTTGCTACAATTCACAAGGAACTTACATTCCACCTCGCAGAAGCTCAAAAATAATACAAGGAGTATGCAGATCAACATCGCCAACTCCAACCCCAGTTTAAGGTCGGAGATCGTGTGTGGCTTCTTTGACGGGACATACAAACCTCGCGTCCATCAAGAAAGTTGGATTTATCAACGCCTGAGACCATTCAAAATTATTTGACAAATAAATCCGGTCAGTTTTCGGCTTGAACTCCTACGAAGTATGCACATCCATCCAGTCTTTCATGTTTCATTATTGGAGTTGTATCATCCATCGAATATTCCAGGGAGAGTCTCCGTACCACCTCCACCAATCGAAGTCAATCAGGAAATTGAGTATGAAATCGACGAAATTTTAGACTCTCGCATCAAGTATAAACGTCTTGAGTATTTCGTAGATTGGAAATGCTACGACATCAGCAAACGAACGTGGGAACCTTCATCCAACCTCGCCAATGCATCTGACAAAGTCCAAGAGTTTCATCAACGATATCCAGCTAAGCCCCGAGCTACACGTCAATAAGACGTCACAATGATGATGTCCGCCAAGTTAGCTTCAAGGTGAAGACTCCACATTCAATATACCTTATACACGTTAAGGAGGGAGGAGCACCACACATCAGTATATATAGCTACACTTCCAACACTCTTGCATCTTGTATTGGCAGCATGGAGTCACATGAATCAGATACATTGGAGTTGTCGCTTACCCAACTACCAGATCAGCCGTTCCGACTCTCACGATCTTCAATATCACGCCGACGCTCTCGAGACGATGGGCCACCAATGCGACGCGTACTTCCTCGTCTAGACCCCGTACGACGACAAGTGGAGCCCACTCGAAGTCTGATAATTCTATTGGAGGTTGAGGCTTCGGACCCAGAGGGCAACGAAATTATGTTTGAAGACAGTTTCGAAAATCAGAATGCTCAAATCACTGCGTGGTCCCCAAGTTCGAGGTGTTGGACACTATTGATGGTTACAGGGACCTATAAATCATTTGAGTCAAGAACGAAGAGCCGAGTACTTGACAAGTATCATTCGCCGGATTTTGAATTTTCTCCAACTCTAAGCAAGTCCAAGATTTTACCGCTCCTCGAGGAACTCGACGCTAGAGGAGGGGGTGATGTCACGGACATAGCCCAGAAGAACGACGAAAATCTGATTGTTATGAAAATCTGATTGTTGCGAAAAAACGTCTCACGATTTTTCTTCTTCTATCTTTTCCCTTTATATTCTTTACCTACCAGGAATAAATACCAAAAATTACCAAGTTACCATGTTACCAAAAGTTATCATGATTTACCGTAATTTATCATGATCTACCATGATTTACCATTAGTTACCAAGTTACCGGAAGTTTACCAAATTACCAAAAGTTACTTGGGAAACTGCTCATGAAGCTTCTTTTGGAGGAAACTTCTCCATCAAGATACCTCATTTGTTTAAGGAAGCTTCTCCATCAAGAAACCTCTATAGGGGAAGCTTCTTAGGGAACTTCTTAGTAACCAGTATATATAGGAGGCGAGACTGGACACTCTTCAGTCTCGCCAACACCAGTTCAAGCTACTCTTGTTTCCAGTTTCCAGTACTCTAGCCCAGTTTCCAGTATTTGGTACTCCAGTCCAGTTTCCAGCATTCCAGTATTCAAGTCGTATTCCAATATCTTGTACTCTTGTTCATTGTTATAAAGATCGTCTGGATTCCTATTTACTCATCATGCATTCGGCCACGCCGACCTCGACTTCTTGTCTAGTCTTGTACCTCTAGTCTGATCTCTTATTTGTGTTCAGTCATGTTATCGTTCTTGACAAATCGCCACAACTAATTCTAGACTGCACATTAACAATCGATCATTATAAGCTGGGAGAAATCCGGAGATGAACCATAAAACACTTTGAGATTTTTCTGTTTATATTTATCATGCTGTTACAGTGAATAAAACACTTGGGCAGGGCGGGGTATTACACGCCGGCGCATTGCATTGGACAGCGAGGGCGGTGCATTACAGATGTACGGAATGCTCTGTCGTGCCTTGCTTGCTTGCACATGTTTAATGTAGGGATGGACCCCTCGTGTCGGGTATCCCTTGATAAATGGGCAGTCCCTATGGTGGTTCTGGACCTTAAATCGAAGAATACCCGACACGAGGGGCCATCTACTATCCTTAAAGCCGTATGTCACATGACACTTGCGGGTGTTGTCAGGGAATATTGACGCCTAGCAGCTAACAGCCGAAAGTGATTGTGGACGGCTCATAATGAGACAATGATTATACAGTGTGATGAATCCGTAGGTACAGCGATGTGTCCTCTGGCAGATTGTGTTCGAAATGACTGCCTAGGCGTGCCACATGGGTGGTCACATGTGCGTATAGGGCGTGGGTTAAGGTTTGGCGGCTTCGAATCTATTTTAAGATTTTTGTAAGCGTGAGGGTTGTAGAGTCTGACCAATGGCGTCATTACAGTCATTTCGTCCTTTATTCATTTGTCTGTCCAGTCGTCTGTCCATTAAACGTGTGTGCATTCGTCTGTCAATTTGGAACAAAAGTTGAACTAATTTCATCTGTGTGGATGGACAATATTAATGTTAGTTTGCGTGGATGGGGCAGAACATCCATTTGGGCCGCGCGACCGTTTGATTTCGGACAGAGGCGATGGTTCAGAATCATCCTTGAAGGTCGCTTATAAGGGGTGCGCTCTTTGAGCCCGGCCTTTGGGCTTCCCATTTTCTACGCGTAAGCGTTGCGCGAGTGAGAGCTTGATAGTTGAGAGAGGAGAGCGTGAAAGAGAAGAGTTTTGGAGCGCGTTTTGCAGCAACTGGACACTGGAACGTGGAAAGAAAGAGAGCAGATTTGGCCAAGCGCAGAGAGAGGAGAGGATAAAAGGTGAGAGAGTGAAATAGGCAAAATTTGAAGAGCGGGGAGGAGAGACAAGACAGTGGCGAGTGGAAATTGACGAGTGCAGAGGCGATATCACAGTGCAATTACCGGCAGGCGGAGATGCGGAAGAGAGTATCAAACGAAGGACTGTGGTTGCAGGAGCACCAAAATGGCCGGCACAAGCAGGTACAACATTGAAAACTCCATCTTTTCATCTTCTGTTTCATGTTTTGTGTTGGCCTGTTCTCAATTCATGTGTCGGCCTGTTATCAGTTTTGTATTGGCCCGCTCTCGATTCATGTAACCTGTTCTCGATTCAATTCGTTTGGATCCTGCTTCATTCTATGCTGCATTGCACTTTCTTCAGTGCACTCTCATCTCTGCTTCAGTGCTTCAGTCCGTGCTTCAGTGCACATTAGGTTTCTGTTTCATTGTCTGCTTCGTTGTTTGCTTCATTCCTGCTTCATTCTCTGTCAATTCATTTCAATCCTGCTCCATTCTGTGCTTCAGTGCACTCCTGCTTCATTGCTTCAATGTTGTTTTTCAATTCACCGATGGTTTGTAGGGTGGTTTTGTGTGCAATATGGTTTGTGTGTGCTTGTTTTGGTCGATTAGGGTAATGGTTTAGGGTGGCGGGAGATTATCGTGCTGGTTGTATTGCTTGTTTTGTTCATTGTGGTACGTGGTTTTTTGAAGACAATGGTTTCGGAAATGTCCAGATGTTTATTACTCAACCGTTTTCTTGATCCCCAAATCCAGCGTTAGTTTGTTCTTGTCAATCAATAGTTGATGCATTTCTTCCCATTCAAATTCGATTCTGAATGGAAATTTTTATTTCTTATTCAATTTTGTCGAATTTGGCAATTATGAAAAACCCACGATAGCCTAGTCTACTTGTATTCTACAGTAGACATAGGCTAACAGTAGGCTTCGTGCAGGCCATAGTAGACTATTTGTAGACCCATGTCATGCACATGAGGAACAAAAAACTGGAACCTCCATTGCCCAATAGAGGTTCACATGAATTCTGTATGGGGAAGCTGAAAGACATTTTTTTAAAGTAAGGACGAAATCGGATAATTCCGGGAAAAATGAAAATCAGTGTGAGACGATGTAGGAACGAGTGATGGAATCATATGTGTAACATTGTAAGTGTGAGACATACTTTCCAACGAAACTGGAATACGATAACTGGGAACCTCCACTATCCAGTGGAGGTTCAATATTTCTTTGGGTCAGCGAGTTACACACTCTGATTATTTTTTCTGTCAGTATGAGAAAGAGGAGCGTGGGTGGGGAACCGGTGTCTGACGATGAGTACAAGACCGTCAGCTTAAAGTGGAGCAAGAGACGGTGTTCGGTAGACGTGATGGAAGCAGACCATCCAGATCAATAACATGGTGTTTTGGAACCAGATGAAAAATCCAGTTGGGGGTCTACCGAGCCGAACAAAGTGTTTGGGATTGATGAAAATGTGACTGTAGAATCCCCGCGAAACGCAGCTGAATCTCCCAACAATAGACCTCAAGACTACTCCACAGATACCCTAGTGGAAATAAGAGATACCCTGGCGGAAATAAGAGATAGCCTTCATGAAAACAATGATGTCAACGGATCTCCTGCCTACTCCCAAGATTATCTGACATATACCCCTCCAGACTATTCCCCGGACACATTGGCGGCGATACGAGAGACCGTTTTTGGATTTCCCGCATCTCCGGGTTACTCGCCGGCATTTCCTGAATCCACAACAGGATCTGCAGGATATTACCCTCCAAACTTTTCCCTAGACACTGCAACGAGACCGGGAGTCCTGGAACTCTAGGACGTCTCCGGATCTCCAGGATACTCCCCTACGTCTCCTGATAGTGTCACCAGATCCCCGAAATATACCCCTCCAGACTATTCGTCTGATACACTCAGGGAGATCAAAAGGAGCATTTTGTAGTTCTTGGGGTACATAACCTAGACTCGTCTGAATATAATAGACGAAGTCTGCGCGAGAAGTCCCTGAGTATTTTTTGGAGGAATTAGGTTAAGAGATTTCATTTGTAGATTTGTCATGTTTCAGGATGATGTATTCAGTGGTTCCTGAGCCTCATTTTCATTAAAGTTTCTTTCTACAACATCTGTATAATAGGGAAGATTTCCGCTTTCATGTAGAAAGCCTCATACATATGAACCTCCACTGTCCAGTGGAGGTTCCTATATATGGAATGATGGATGCTAGTAAGAGAGATCTTGTTATTTTATTATCTAATGAATTTGTGTTTGGTTGTAACAGAAGACATCCCACGCCACCAGATTGCGTCCCGGGATTGATTGGAGATATTTGTGGCGCATTCATATGCCAGAAGTCCTCAAATTTCAAAACTGACCATACCGCAATTTTTGAGCTGAACCCAGAGGTGACAGATTGGGGCATCGTCCTTGTGGATACACCCCCTGATCACAAGCTGTCTTTTCATTACAGAAGTCTTGGAGTAATAACAGACTTAAAATACGCAGAAGCTCTCAATATAGAGCTTGAATCTGAAGAGGAAAACCCGATGTTGGTTTTGTTCCTGTATGAGGATGCGAGAACCCCCAGGACGTTTGGTTTCAAAATGGAGGTGGGTCATCTGAATAAGTCGTTGATGAGTGAATGCATTGGACTGGGTTTTAGATTTCCCGACGAGGGCTCAGTATTTACCGACGTAGGTTTGTCGAGGGCCTGGAGTATTTTTCTGGATCTTCTGCACGCAATGGGGAACGACATTCGCAAGAAGTGAGCACTAGAGGAAGCATCGAAGCCGAAGAAGGGAAAACGCAAGTCGTCGACAGCCGGCAATGATGAGAATGAGGCCGGGACTTCTGCAGGAAAGAAGAAACAGAAGGAGGATCAGGATCCAACATGGATGACAGATAACAAAAGACCTAAAACTGGGGAGATTTTCGACAAGGAAAAGTGAAGATGGAGGAGAGGCTCACGAAGGAATACAACGACGTATTTCCGTTTGGATTCGAGAGTACCTTCCTTGTGAAGGTTTCCATGATGGAACTAGCTCCAAGGAGCATGGTTTACAGGCCGTTAAATATCAAGCATAAGGACGAAGTGAAAGCGTGACTCTTCCAGCTTCATTTGTTCGACTCCAAACATCCGGAGTATCTTGCGCCAATCAACCCTTCCAATCCCGAGAAGATTGCTTCATCGCGATCGAAGCAATGGAAAGAAATAGACGTATCCAGGTTCTTCATCATTGGTGGACAACACACCATCGTGGCCACAAAGGTAATGGACTTCATTTCCACCCAGCCCTCTCTTTTAACGAACCTCCACTGGGCAGTGGAGGTTGGTGTTCCCACTCCTGAAGCTATCAAAGCTCCTCAATGATCCCAATAAGGCGCAAAAATTTAATACAACAATGCCGGAGAAAGTTGCGCATGCGCGAATGTTATTCAACCTGAGGGGGAAGCCAAAGAAATACAACCATCACACCACCAAGTCCGAGACGAAACAATGGAAGGTATGCATTTATGGAATGAAAATCTACTATTCACCTTCATTTTATGCTAAAGAATACTTCTGTTGTCGGAGTGACACATAATTTTTCCGTGGATGAATATGCAGGAGTTCATGTTTGCCTGTCATTTGATACTTGAAATTGGTAGCACTAAGGAGACAATGGTCCTGGTACTTTGCGACGACGACATTTGGAAGATCTGGGAAGATGTGTTCAAACGCTGGGAGCAGGGAAAGCTTCTCGACCCGCTTGGGATACAGTACAAGGGTGAACAGCAACAACTCACGAAATCCGCTTCGTCAATACAATTTTTGAAGATGACTCTGTGGTATTTGAGGCCAATGACTATGTGAACATACTGGAAGCTTTTGTGGCTCGGAAAATGAACATGAGTGCTTTTGTTTTCTTATCGACTCAACCGTCCTCGGGCAATCTGGTCTCCTACATCCAAAATGGTCCCAGAAGAACATTGTATCTTGTCCGGCAGGGATTTGATGTTCCGGGGGAGTATGAAAATGTTTACAAAAATAGCACGAAGACTTTCTCTCGGACTATCCTGTGCCTGGACTACGTTTTCCAAGCGACACTTGAGGAGATGCAGAATCTGGACGAGCACATCGCGACAGTGTACTTAATTGAGCCAATTCAGCCGATTCTTGAAGGGCCTTCTGGGAAGCCATCAGCTTTTGAAGAAGAGTGCAAGATTTATAATCATGAGCTACGAGGTGACACCTACGACTATTTGGCCTCCCTGTTTTGTCGAGACGGGATGTCTGCTGTCAACATCTTCGGAGGCGTGATGTTGACGTATGCCCTTCATGTAAGTGTAAAACATGTTTGCATTTTAAATACGATTTTTACATTTTTGATCGAACACGTCCTCTGTTTTACTGACTGGGATTTATCTGCAGGCAAGAAACATTTGAGTGCTTGACATCAACCACTCAACCAAAAAAATATTTTGCAAAAGAAAAGTTGAAGGAAATTTTAAGAAGCTTCAAATTGAGAATGACAATGTTGCTGAAGAGGTTGACGGCGAAGACGATGATGAGGATGAGGAAGTGGAGGATGAAGATTTGGAAGAAAGATGAGGACATTCCGAACACAGGGAGGAGGAGGAGGGCATCGAAGGTAATGAGGACAATGAGGGCCACAATGGAAACAATGCAGACCCTTGGGGGGCTGGACACCTTGATTTGATTCAGGACTTCAGAACTCAGTCACTGGATAGACTTGAGAACACCACGGAAGATGGTGCGGTCCCCAAGGTCGTGATTCGGGACGGGGATTCGAGTTCAAGCGAGAGAACTAAGAATAATCCTCCTTCACCCTCAAGGGATGCCGAGGCCAGCTCAATCGAGGTGGGCCGAAATCTTGTTCGGAGTGCAGAAGACTGGTTCAAACCTGTAGAAGGGGATGAGCCGGCGCCAATGTGTAGAGAGAGCGAGGACAAAGAGCCTATGTCCCACAAAAGACAACAAACACAAAGCGAGGACTAAGAGCCCGTCTCCTGCAAAACGGGACAGTGGTGACAAAGCCAGGACTAAAAGCCCGTCTCTCGGAAAAAACAGGGGAGGCAGAGGTCGGACTCAAAGCCCAACTGACTCTCAAAGTGTCTCCGAACATGTCAATGTGGATGTAGGTAACGAATGATACCTAGAGATTTATGGCGTCTTTAAGTATTTTAAATGAAACAAATTGTGTGTTGCATCTGGTTGTGTTCTGGTTGTGTTTTTGACAATAGCTAATCTGTATTTTGATTTTTGTTTGTCGTCATCTTCCCACCTTCTTCAACTTTACATGTGACTGACGGTTACGAAAACTCATATAGATCCATGAATGGAAATTGGAGGAAATTACACAAACCCGGACAGAATCCATCGCGACTCAAACAGTGAGGAGGCAGGTGGACTTAACAATCAGGGTCAGCCAACCTGATCTGGTCATACAAGCAACCTCCACTGTCTAGTCGACGTTGCGAGATGGAGGAAATGAGTCGGAGATGGTCGTTGCTCAGCGTGAAGGAAAGAGATGGAGTAGCCACAGCGGAATCCCTCTCCGAAACGGGTATACACTACATAACCATCTTAGAAATGTTCTTCTTTGTCCTTCTTCTAGTTTTCAAAACGAATTAATTGTTCTGTTATTCCACATGATGATATGATTCACCCTCCAATCGACTATCACCAATCTGTGAACCCACATGATTAGTATCGCCTTTCTGAGGGACCGAATGGATGTCGACCAGGATACTACGTCCTGGTCCTTGACGTCGGTTACCTTGGTGAGGTATACCTCCGAGATGGCTCGAGATCCCCTCCCGCAACCCATCTTTGTGTATGCGCTGGAAAATTATGGGGTAAGTCTGAAACTGATCAAGCATTTGAGAAGCTCAAGGTAGCTCTTACCACTGTCCATGTGCTCGTTTATCCTGACTTTAGTCTACTTTTCTTACTTCAAATAAATGCTAGTGATCTAGCTGTCTCTGCCATTTTGAGCCAGGTACTTCAAGACGCCTGGACAAACATGAATGAAATTACAGTATCACAGACAATGAAGGCTTGGCTGTCATTTTCGGGGTCAAACATTTTAGGCAATACTTACATGGTTGTCATTTCTCTGTTGAGACGGATCACCTTCCTTTGAAGGCCCTCAAGACGCCTCGAGAATTATTTGGTCGGCTTGCTCGTTGGTCACTCATACTACATGGATTTGAGTATGATATAGTCTACAAAGAATGCAAGGAAAACAACAATGCAGATGCACGTCTGACCCGTACTGAAACTAAAATTCCTACATCTTATCTCATCTTGGATGACTTGTACGTACCTTAGGACATAGCTGTTAAAAGGGCAGCAACAGTAGCTCCTTCTGCTCAAACTTTCCACAACCTTTTAGATGAGCTCCCACGCTCTATGGATTTGCAGTCCAATTGGGATCTCATCAGCTTTGCTGTTGGCTAAATTCTATCGTGTGTTGGTGTGTGTGGGAGTATGGTTTGTGTAGATCAGCTCAGACATGCTCTCTTTCCTTTGCAGCTCACTGTTCTTGTTGAACATGGTGCCTTTTCTTGTTGAATCCTTTCCCTGGAACTAGTACTTCAAGGACCATGCTGTGATGACGAAGATCCAGAATGTGGTGCAGTAGTCATTGCAGGAGCTCATTGAGGCGGGCACTCCTGTCAACCTATAACTAACCCACTGTTATTGGGCCATGTCTAGAACATAGTCGATTGATGATTGCATATATGCAACCTTGCTCCATAAGTGCAAGACCGACACTCAGCTTCCTGGCCGCATTGCCAAGGCTACTCAGCGGCAAATTTCCTATCATTTTCCCTATCATGAGGAGCGTGAAGGCAAATTGTTCTCAAGATAATTGTTTTGGAAGGTCTCACTCATGCTATGGAGGTTCCAAGTATGAGTTCATTACCTGCTTTGCTGGAACTCTTTCATGCTTCAACATATGCGGGTCACCTTGGTGTGACCAGAACCATCAAACGGTTACATGAGGTATACACATGGAAAGGAATGACCCGGGATGTCTCAGACTTCATTGCTAAATGTGTTGAATGCCACGCCAAAACTTTGCTCCCTAGAGCTCGAGCTTCGAGCTTTACCTCACAGAATCTTATTTCTATCATTGAGTTATGTTCGATGGATATCTCCCGAAAGGTTGTTCTTGTCAATTTTAAAATTGCTCAATCCAAACATATTGGTATACCCTCCGGAAGATTGTTAAGTTCTATCATTCTTTAAATTGCATAACATCCAAACAAATATGTTTAATACCTTACGGAAGGTTGTTTCCAGTGTTGGTATGGTATTTGGGTTTCGCCAGGCATCAACCCGGGTCTCTCCTAACCTAACCTACTGTTCTCTGTTCCCCGTAAACATTTGTACTACCCTACCATAAGGTTCTTGAGTTCTCTGGCGGTCCCCCAAACCCTAACAGGCGGCGGTTAGGGTTCTCCTTTCCCCGCCCCCTACCAGAGCTCGACTCATAGCTGCAGGTCTGTTCGGGTATCATGTTAAGATGCACATATAGACATTATGGATGTAGGGTTTCATATGTTTATGAGCGCCTCTTTATGATCTTCATTTGCGAGACACTATGGATGCAATTGATTCAGTGTATAATTGTATGGGGGTCGGTATCCTATGAGATGAGCAGGTTTCCTTGTGGTTTTCTTGAATGTTCAAATGGCTATTTGAATAGTTCAGATGGCCATTTCAATATTGAATTTGAATTTGAATTCCAGTACCATTTTTATTTTATTATTATTTAATACCACATCCGAGTTCATATTTCTAGGTTATTGACGTTCAGATACCATTGCTCATATCCGGATTGATTTTTTTCAAAAACCACTCTATGCATACCAAATTCATACTTTAAAAAATCAGGGGCTGCATTATTGGAAAACCTACCTGCCTTAAAAAAATTCAGAACGGCATACCAGGACCCTTCTGGTATTTCCAATTCAAGATACCAGACCAACACTGGTCATGCTTGATGTATACATGCGGGACAGTTGTTCATTGCTCAATCGAAATGATGATTGGTGTACCTTCTGGACGATTGTTTCTATCATTTTTCAAATTACATAAAATCCAAACAAATATGCTTAATAAGGGCCTTATGGAAGAGTGTTTTTACCATTAGGTCATGCTTGACAGATACTTGCTGGAAGGTTGTTCATGTCAATTTTAAAGTTGTTCAATCCAAATATGTTAGAGTACCCTCAGGCTGGAAGGTTGTTCCTATCATTTTACAAATTGCATAAGTGGGAAGTAAGGGCGCTGGGCATGCGAGGGCCGGGGAACGGTTGTCGTCGGGCGTTGACGTAAACAGTGATGGACGCTCGTCCGGATACTTGTCCGAAATCCTATCCGGGGGAGATGTGCACCACAAATCGCAGCCTTGCTATGAAAACACAACAAGAGAAACGAGACAAATGACGATTGCAGGAGCAAGCTGGGGAATGCAAATGGTTTTGAGGACCCTGACAATCACAAGAATTACCACAATCTAGTAAGACGTGGTGTGTATGACAGGCTGACAAACCGAGAGATGGAGGCAGGTGTTTGCAGCTCAGTGAATGACTCCTTACACCCAAACAGATCTCTTCCCCTGAAAAACCCCCTGGGAAGCTCTCAAACCTTCTTACAATGCGAGACCAGTTGTAGTACTCATGGGATGGGCTCCCCGGTATACAGAACAGCAGCAATGACTTGTGTCACTCGCAATCACTCATCTTTTCCTTCCCGTCATAGGATGGATTTCTCTTCCACCGTCTACCTGTCTCACTTGCATCGTCCCTCTCCTTCCTCCATAATGTTCGTGCCTCCGTCCCGAGCTCATTGTCGAGGAGGAATTTCTTCTCCGAGCTCCTCCTTTGTTCAATTGTCTACGCCCCGTGCTTCTGGTGGAGAGATAAGAGCTGACCAGGAGGAGGAAAATGTCACAGCGAACACAATTTCCAATTCAATGAAAGATACTGGAGGAGAAGGCACGGAAGAAAGGAAAGAAAAAAAGTCGCAGTCATCATGGACCGCGAAGGATTATGAAGGAAACGATTATCTATACAGGCTGGGAAAGGAGTCCGACAATCTGAACATCACAGTTGGAGCACGGGCAGGCCTCATTGATCATCTGTTTGTGGGCGATTTTCTTGGCAAAGAAGGTTCTTCGATTGACCTTACACCTCCGCATGTCTCACCACTTCCCCTTCCTCACAATTTGTCATTCTTGTTATGATATCCAACCCCTGCTAACTCAGCCGCCTGCCTCGATCTCAATTATCTATTGGGCCGCATTGTACCTAGTGTATTCTTTCATTCCAATTAGTGTTCTTCGTGAAAAAGTTGAATTTGGCAGTAGAAAGATTTCCACAGTACCATGGGGATGCTCTGGATACTCTCTCCATCTAGAAGACCTCCCCCAATTATCACATTCCGCCCAAAAGGAGATATGCTTCCTTACTTGTCCAGATCATCAGTTTTGATTGACTTATGTTTGGACAGAGTGAGTGGCTATTGTCTAATGTTGAGTGGTGACAATGCAGCGGATATTGTCTTCAAGTACCGGCAGAAAGTGACGCGCTCTTTCCAGCATCTGCAAGGAGACTACTACATTGCCCCAGCATTCATGGTGCGTGGCCATGCCTACGGTCACAGTTTTTGAGTCTCTTTCTGTCTTCCATGGACTCTATGGGGACAAGTCTACCAAGCAAGTCCTCATGTGTACATCATCATCTTCTCTTCCTTTCAGTAGTTGCTTTTGGGCTGCTTTTGGGCTTTGGTTTTGTCTCCTCTCTCTTGGTTTTTTTCCATTTTGTCCCATAAGCTCTTTGAGCTTTCCGCGGACATTATAAAGCACCATTTCATTCGGGGCCCACCCCCGAAACGGTGCAGTAACCGCAAGGTGAAGTGGCTCTTAGTTACGCCGGCTATGGCCGGCGTCCTCTCTCTCTCTCTACCATTTCATTTCACTTCATTTCCTTTTTACTGCATCTATCCAAACTGTGTTTGATGGATTTGACTAATTTTTGGCTTGTGTGTAACCTGTTTTGGACGCTTCTTTGCAGGACAAAGTGGGTGAGTGACACGATCCAAGTCCAGTTACTCTTCCTTTTTGTTAGGCAAACAGTGTGGCGTCAGATAAAGGAGCAAATGTATGGCTCTTGTGACAGTGACAGAAGAAAAAGACAATCTAGTGATCTTCCCCATCCTGCGCAGATTGGCAATTAATCCACAGTGAATTCTCACCCAAGGTAGTTAACACTCAATGGGTTGGCCTTTGGAGGTGATGTGGGCTGGTTTCCTCCAAGACTGGTCATTGCTTATGCTGCTTTCAGAGAATAATGGACTGAAAGTTACCAGTGGGGTGGTTGTCATGTAGTGACTCACATTGTCAAGAACTATTTGGCACCATGCTTGGATGTGAAGGTGCCACTTATTTTGGGTACCTACCCTTCCTCTGATCCGATTCTCTGCTGTCATATATATCGAACAAAAACTTGGATTCTCGTACGTATTTGTGCTTTCCTTCCATGATGCTACAGTGGCAACTAAGGTGACTAGTCCCTGTCTTTGAATAAAGAAGAGTTAGCTGGGGATTGTGGAGACAAAGTTATTTGCAAAATTTTACTAACAATATTTTAGCTGCAGTCTGTAGGCATGTTTGTCTTCGTATTACGCATCCCAGTTCATTTAACTAGGATGTAAAATGAGATTTGTATGTGTTGAGGTTTTGCAGGGGTGTGGGGAGGCAAGGGTCAAGGGAAGACATTCCAGACAGAACTTATATTCAAGGCAATGGGTATCGAACCAGTCATCTTGTCTGCTGGAGAGATGGAATCAGAATGGGCAGGTTTGTTGGTTCCTTGCAATGTCACATGTTTGTGCAAATAGTAACTTAGTGTTTCTATAGTGAGTCTGCTACTCAGACCCCACAAAAAGGGTTAGTTTCCCGTGGCGTCAAAGGCCAGAAGCCTATGGCAAGCCAACGTTCAGAGGGAACAGCATGAGTACATTCTTCAAACAAATTCTTCATGATGTATGTATGTTAATTTGGCATTTTACCTCAGTGATGAGTTGTATCACTTACTGCATGAGTGTAAAATCTCCAAGTGCCTATTTTGTGTTTACTGCGGTTTTCTTTTGAGGATGGAAAAACACACAACTTGTGTTTGCTTAGAATGGATAGCCTTTCGGGTTGGGCAGGTGAGCCAGGCAAGCTTATCAGGGATCGGTATAGGACTGCTTCTCTAGTAATCAAGAATCAGGTATTCGCTCTTCCTCAGTGCTTTCTCCCTTTCTGCCTCCCTTTCTCTATTCTTCTCTCTGTAGTTGAATTCACTGCAGAGGGGTCAACTCTGAGGTTAAGAAAACCATGCTTTGTCGCGTTATTAGACCTGCCTTGGAGTACGGATCTGCTATATGGGTTGATAACTCCAACCAGGCTAAGTCTCTAGAATCCATTCAAGTGGGGGTGCTTAAGGAGTGTATGTCAGCATGCTCCAAAACAGCCAATGTGGCTGTTCGGGGTGAGTTTGGCATTCCGTCCTTAAGCTTCCGACGAGATGAATTCAAGGTCAGATGGTGGGGTCAGCTGCAACATATGCCCAACACCAGATATCCTAAATTAATCGACTCTATATCTTGGAAACAGGACCGCCCTGTCAAACAGGCTAAGTCCTGGCAGAAGAGAGTAGAAGAGATCCTCAAGGACCTGGACCTGGATCCGCAAGTCTTGACCCTGCTGGATAAATCTGACTTAGAGGCTGTAGTGTCCTCAGCCATGTCTGTTGCCATGAGATTGTCTGATGAAAATGAAGTTAGGCAGAAAACTTCCCTGAACTTGTTTCCAGTCTGTGACATGGGGGAGGACATCTTGGATGACCTCAAGGGTCTACCCACCCTCGGCACTAGACTGAAATTTAAACTCAGGGCAGGAAGCCTACCTTTGAACAGCAAACAGAAGCAGAGAGGAAAGGGAGAGTGCAATTGCCCGTTGTGTGGGCAATCTGAAGACAGTATTCATTTTCTGATACACTGTCCGGGGTTCTCTCACCAAAGAGACGCTCTCTTCAAATCTATTAAGGGAATTGTGCCTGTACCCCTGTTTACCAACTTTGAAAGTCTCGAGGCTGAGCCAAAAGCCCAGGCCCTCCTGAGGCCTAGTTTTTGGGCAAATCACACACAGCAGATTGATGCTTGTGTGAAGGGATTTCTAGAGGATATCTGGAAAACCCGGATTAATTCTTTATATGGAGGTAAGTCTTACTACCAACGTCAGCGCTGACAGAGGTAGGTTCTGTCCCTTTTGTTCCCGCTCAAACTGGGCGCGGGGTCAATGGCCACAAGGCTACGGCAAACAACGTCTTATGAGTACAATCTGTAGTTGAATTGCTGTCCTGTTTGTCCCACTGACCCTGAAGGTGGAGATCTGGGAAAAAAACGAAGAATGTGAAGTATAGTATTGAAGATTCTTAAACTCTTCATGTGAGGTTTCTTTCTTTTTTTGGCTCTCTCCCTCTTCTCTCACTTCACATCGATCACACCTGGGTGTCACATCTGTCTATGCCATGGGGCTAGCAGTGCTGTCTTGTGTTCTAGCATCATGTTGATTCCAGCCCACTGTGGCTTTGTGCGAGTGATATGGCAAATTTGGGCAGAGTTTCCATATCCTGGTGGGTAGAAACCCCACACCTGCATCAAGGAGTGTTCATGCGCCTTGTAGAGGATATGTCATAGCCAACATTCACATGGAACAGGCATTTTTAGGCTCAGTAGCGAGATGGGGGGTTGGTGTCAGGGTAAGATGAGCTGTCTGATGATCAACGACCTTGATGCGGGGATTGGTCGATTTGGTATGACTCTTTAGGCAAGTGCTTCAAGTTTTAAGGTTTTATCATACCTTACATCCTGGCATTTTCTCTAGGAATGTCTCCTGCTGTTATTCGCTTCTCTTGGAAGCTATTTTTGTTTCAGGGCTACATGTACGACTCACTGCTAGTTTATTACTTCCTGCCAGTCACTTACAATGTCATCTACATTGTCTTATGCGTGGAGTGGCTAGGTAGCATAATCTCAAAGGGGCAGGGAGCAAGAACTGGAGGTGAGCAGTACCGGAGAGGACTTTGCATGGAGGCTGGCACATTTAACAGGGAATCTTTTGTTTGCATGTTGGGTGGAGTGAGCAGCAAACACGCAGATGACAGTGAATAACCAGATGGTGGTGGGCACACTCATGAATCTGGCAGATAATCCGACCCGTGTCAGTGTTGGCCAGGTTTGGAGGGAGGCTGATATCGTGAACCGTGTGCCCATTATCTGCACTGGAAATGACTTCTCCACCCTCTGGGCTCCGCTAATCAGGGATGGGCGTATGGACAAATATTATTGGTGCGCACTAGTAGTTTCTGATAACGGGCATTCCAGCACAGATGGCTTCCTATTTTCTGTGTCTTCATGAACTGAGTGCACAAGAGAAGATATTTAGGACGACAATTTGTGCTATTAGGTCCTTTGTCTTCCTTTCCCTCTTTTCCTCCCTTTTTCTGCCAGAGTGGGCAGATAAGTGGGATGGCCGCAACCATATGGCAAGCGAAGGCTCTCTTCTCTTTCTTCTCTTTCTCTTTCTCGGATTGGTTTTATGTTGGCCTGCCCTTCTACATCCCTTCCCCACTTCTCCTCATGTCTATGGATTATTCCTGCTGTTGCTTTTGGGGGTCTGACTGTGCTAGTAAAATCTTAGCTTGCACTTATAAGGAACCCTATGATGGTGGGTCTGCAAATGGGTAAACTATTTACAATCTCTTGTGCTGAATTCCAGGCAGCCAACAAGAGAGGATTTGGTCAACATTGTTCATCAAATGTACTGCCGGGATGGCCTGACTAAGGAAGACATTGGTCGAATCATTGACACCTTCCCCAATCAATGTAAGTCCTTCAAAAAAAACTTTGTTATTTTTAGGACAAGCCCATACATACCAAGGTCCAAAAGAAGTCTGATTCTTCATGCTATTCTAGATTCATTCTTTCAGAGATATCTTATGAATATTCATGAAATATTCTTTAGGTTCATTCTTCTTCCTGAACCGATATCAGTTTCACTGACTTGTATAGAAATGACACAGCACTGGACTTCTATGGTGCTCTACGGTCAAGGACTTACGACGTGCACATTCTCAAGGTATGCCTATCATTTTTGTGTCCTAGATTTAAGTACAGAATGGACTGTCCAGAAGCGATTCAAATTCCTCGGAATGTCAGTGATCCTCTCTCTGTACCTAACGTTGTTTGTCTCATTAAAGCTCCACTCTAAACATTTCTTGGTTGGGGAGTGATCCGAAGCCTCAAGGATGACTTAATTGAGGGCTCAGATATGGGATTCAAAGAAAACTGCAGAGACTTTGACAAATCAACTGGGAGGATGGCTTGCCGGTAATCTGCTCCCTAACTAGAAACGCATGTGGAGGTATTGAGGGATGCTGACATCCCTCTGTTGCTGAATCCTGGCTGCAGTGGGTGGAGGAGATAGGAGGATCTGAGAAATTGGGAGAGAAACTGCTCCGCAGAAAGAAGGATGAGCCCCTTCCCACGTTTGTGCCACCTACGGTAACACTTCTCTTTCCTTCATTCCCTCCTCGTGCAAGTGGGAGTTCACTGTATTTGACATACGATACTTGATTGGAGCCCAGATAATGTAGGCATTAGATTGTGTTTGCTGTGTCTCATGGCTATAGCTCACGAGAAAAGAGTAGCTCAAAAATGTGTGGGGACATAAAGTCATCTTATGCATTATCCTAGATACATCCACTACAAAGTGGTGCATCTGGACCTGTCGACTTATAAGAAGCGTTGGAAGCTGTCCGTGCCTGTATTTTCTCTTCTTGGTGGATGTGTAGCTTGTTATCCTGGCTGCTTTGTGGGTCTGTTTGAGGTTTTTGTGTTGAGCCACTTGTGCTTCCACGAGACTTGCCATAGTCTTGGGTTGGAGAGAATAGAATGTGGGCCAGCATATAGAAAGTTTACAGTAGGAGGGAGGCCAATTTGAACATAAGATGATGGACATGAAGAGGATTACATTCTGTGTTCTCAATTCATGCTTTGGGCTTGAGCGCTTACAACTTGGGGCCATGTAATTTGAAGGATGTTCAGGTAGCTATAGTTATTGCACGTGACAAATGGTTGATTTGTTGGCTGGCAGCAAAGAATAGAGGACCTGATCAAAGCAGGCAATGAGCTTGCGGAAGAGCAGAGGATGGTAATGAGCATGAAGCTTTCAGACGAGTACATGAAGAAACAAACAGGCCCTGGTGCTGGCATTTCTATGTCAGCTTGAGAGACGCTTAGTTGGCCAAATCCTCTAGAGCCATGCAAAGTTCCGTTTCCGTAAATGGCCATCTAGTGTTTCCGCCATGTCAACGGATAGGCTGGTTTGATAGCTTCTGAGACAGTGTGAACGTGCCTCAATGATGCTGTCAGTGGTGGGGTGTGGTTTGAAGAGGGCTGCAAAGTGAGAGTTGGCCAGTTTGACAAGATATCTGGGATCCAATCTGGTCGACATCCTGGAGTTCAGACATTGTCCGCGCGGCCCTTCTAATCTGGACTTTGTCAAAGAAGTACTTTGACATCTTCTCACCCTTTTTTCACCGATTTATACCAGCCTGGATTTTGAGTTTCTGTTCAGTCATGGTTTGGAAGATTTTCTCAGTTGATTCGAGCTTCCAGGTAGGTGAGGTAAGTAACTGGGTCCTGGCCTCCCAGCTCTAAACTTTTCTGGGAAATGCTAAGGCATTATGTGAGGGCTTGACCTTTCTTTTCAGTGCGGTTGCAAGGTTGCCGCTCATGAGCCACTACTTTACTGGGACCTGGCCAGGCCCCAACCGCGGCCAGTTGGTCCATTTATCGGTACCTTCAGTAACAAACCACATTCTAACTTCCATTGGCCCTAGAAATCTTCGATCTAAAGGACTTCATAAATTGTCCAAGCTCCCGGGAAAGAGAATGGTATGTAGAGTGCTGACCATTCAGATTCCAGTCCCAAGATATCAGATTCTGACACATGATCCTTTTTCTTGCCAAAACAGAATGTTATGGAACCTCACGACACCACTGTGATGGAGGTTTTCAGTAAGACAAATCTCCTAGTGGCAAAGTGAGTATGTTAAATGCTGGCAATGATGCCATCAATTGTCGAGCTCCTAAGATAGCTATGTCCATTACCCTTCAAGTTCTAGAGGACACACCAGACGGAAGAATGGAGGAAAATTTCTTCTTAGCTCCGCCATCCTTACTGCAAATGTGTAGCGTGCCAGGGGTTCAACATTTGTTCAATGTCAGTATTGTTGTGCAAGATTGTTGCAAAGGCCCTCTTGAAAATCAACTCTTGCAACAACCAACTTTCAATGTAATCCCACTTGTAAGTTCACTCACATGAACTTATGATCATACTCAAAGAGAGGGAGGGGACTCCAGTCAAAGCTGATGCAGGGTATGTTGGCCTATGACTGGTCATCTAACAATGGTGAAAGATCTTAAAATTTTCGTCTTTTTGTAAATCCGGATCGAATTATAAGGAGCCCAACTTAAGTTCGGCCACAGCCGTGGCAATACACTTGGAACCACTTGATTTCATGAAGTTGAACCAATCAGAATGCTAGTGTGCACCCTGAGTCCTACCACCAATCACACTGATTTGGGGTTACATCAAATAATTGTTTGCCAATGGGCAAAAATGACAAGGTTATCTTTTCCCTGCTTTCTCTCTTTTAATATTATTTTTTGGGCTCCGTTCCCTTTTTTTCTTTTAAATGAGCATTTTTTGGGGTCACGTACGCGCCCTAAACGGGGTTGGTTGCCTCTGTTCGGGCAGCTCTGCCCTGTTTTTGAAATAAAACCATATTATGCATATACACTACTATACGGTCCGTATATCACACCATGACGGCACTAGCCCAGCACCAAGCATGCCTGTTAATAGTTAATAGTTACTTCTACCGCATGCTTCTAGGCCTTCTTGCCCCCGCCGCGGAATATTCAGGAGAAAAACCTCGGGATATTGGAATCTTTCAAGGGTCTGGGACGGTCTTGTAGACGGACAGTATGGCCTTTTAGATGCTAAGTACATGTCACGTGTTTCCAGGCTCTCTGTGCGGCCTTGTTTTACTCGACGAACTTTTTTCCGCTTTTCGCCAAATGGAATCAGGTGAACGGAGAGGTAGTAGATCCGTACGACTGCCATTTGGCCGTGTTAAAATGTCGTACAACGACATTTGTAGCTCGCATTTTTCGCCACGTGGGGGAACAGTAAGTACCATCTGAAAAGTAAAAGCGCTTCCCTCGTGGGTTTGTTTTAGAGTTACGTATGGCCATGTCACCTTTTGGTGTGGCGAGGCTGCACAGCCCGCGAGCCTGCAGTCTCGGTACGCTCAACCAGCCTTTTGTAAGTGGACCCGTCTCGATGGGCAGACTGCAGTGTTCACGAGGCTTGCAATGATCGTCAGGAGTCGTAGTCAGGCTCGCTTATTAAGTGGGGAGAAGGGAAATCAGGCGGGCCTGCTGTTGAACGACTAATTCGAGAAGCTCGCATGAGTGTGGGCTTAAGTATGTGCAATTTTGAGATCTTCTCTTGAAGTGTGAGGAGGGCAGCTGCAAGCTTGAGGATGGCGGAAACGCTGGCAGCAGGCAGCAACAAGGTATGGGTGGATGGAGGAGGAGCTGGAACGGTGGGTATTGTGTTGGTGCTTGTGCAGCTGAGCTATGCTGGATATTGTTTGCTCACCAAGGTTGCTCTCAACACCGGGATCAACGAGTTCGTATTTTCAGTCTATCGCGATGTTCTTGCGGTGGCGTTTCTGGTTCCCTTTGCTTTCTATTTTGAAAGGTGTGTACGTTCGATCAAGTCAAGCCAGTGAAACTGATTTGTCATCCTGCTTTTTCAGATTATACTGAAATGAGATTGAAGTTTAGACGGAAGCTATTCTCTGAAAGGTTTGATGCTACACAGCTTCGTAAACAATTCATCTTTTGCCTCCTCATTGGCAGCTGAATCCAGGAGGAATTTGGGTTTTCACATGTGCAGAGGGCAACGCACATCAGTGACTCCCACCGTGTTCCTTCAGCTTTTAGCGTGCGGCTTCACCGGGTCAGTCGCATTTAACATGTTTTCTGCCATTTGACGGGCACACTAGTTCTAGAGTTTGCTCGATGTAAGAGGAACTAGTGAAGAAAGACATACTGTTGCGAATTCCATACTCAACACCTCATCTATGACTACGGACATGTTGACACTCGACAATATGATGGGCTTTGAAAGGCAGTCTCAACAGATAGAAATAATTGGAAGAGCGAGGGATGGACTCTTTGGATCATATTTGCCAGGCCTTGTGGTCACACGTTCAATGAGGCAGAGAGAGAGAGAAATGAAATGAAATGGTGCTTTACAACGTGAGAGCTATTGTTTAGTCATACTAAAACTTAAGTGCTTTCCATAGCCTTGTGGCCATAGATAGAGGGTCACTGTTACAAGCTTTTCAGGCCCATCACACAGAAGTGTCCTTTCTATGCATTCTCGAGACAGCCTCTCCGTCTGAATCATTCCAATTATGTACACTTCAATGTATGATCTAGAGAGAAACGGACCATCATGGAGGGTGCAGGATATATGCATTCCAAGTGTTATTTCTTGAAGGCTTGTCCCACACATCCGCTGTGCTCACCTCAGCGTTTATAAACACCATACCGGTTTTTACGTTTGTAATTGGTGTCCTCTTCAGGTAACTGTCAGGTTCCATAACCCATCGAACTATTGTGGTCAGTCCGGAGTCTTTCAAATCTGTCCAAGAACTGCCAAACCTCAGGGTTTATGCACCTTCAGCTTGTATGGCCCTGTACTTTGGGTACAGGTTTGTGACCCAGAAGGCCCCCTCAGGAAAGAGTTGAACTGCCACCAGATCTAAGTAGCTTCCAACACTTGGGACCATCGTCGACTTCTTGTTAATTGTCTGGCTTGCACATATAGAAGGGAAATTTGGTCTGGTGAGAGTGCTGGTAAACCTCCTGGTTGCAATCCCAGAAGGGTGGATAATCCACAAGTTACTTGTACGTCATAGCCCCCCCCCAACAGTCAAACTAGTTTGCTCTCCCTCTCTTCCCTGGACGCAACAAACATCTCTCCCTCTTTCTCTCTCACATTTTGAGAGATATGATCTACTGTCCGAGACACTTTGGCTTGAGGTGATGGTTGATGTAGCCTGAAGTAGTTCTTGGTTTGTGCTGCCATGGGCCCTTGTGGCCCTCTGTCAATGTTAGAAAGTTTTCCTCCTCCTCTTGTCTCTTGTGCACCTCCAGAACTGGAGGCCATGTATCGCCACACAATCTTCTTGACATGATCCCTATCTCTCCCACACCAGTGGTTATCAGTTTGCACCCTCACAACTTTGATGAGACTCAAAGCAGCTGGCTCAAGTGCGTACGGTGATGGTCCCACATTTCCACTTTCTTTGAACAACACAGCCTGTGCAGCATCCCTGCTGGCTGCAAACCCAAGACGTGAGGAATTTTTTTCCAGTGCACGACAGGAACAGACCTGTCAGGCCAGTGCTGATCGAAGTCAACGTCAAGCAGACCTGGAAATCAGTGACAGCCCTCATAATTAAGTCACAGTTCTATTGTGACACCATCCTTGTCCTCAGCGACAGAATTTTGTTTTTACTTTGCTCTCCCTCTCTTCTCGGTGCATTGGGGACGATTCAGGATGGGTTCATATAGTCTGAGGATTGAGGCTGAAAGATGGGATAAACTTAGTGTGGTTGTCCTGCTTGTGCTAGACAAGACAGGTTGTGGTGGCTGGTTGTTGGAAACCCCATCTATCTTTTTTATCTTGTTTACTATTTTCCTGTGGCCTATCTCTTTATGCTTCCCTGGACATTGTAAAGTTGTTTACTTTCTTTCTCTCTCTTTAGTGGATGCTATGAAAGTTCTTTCTTTGTGTTCCCCAGTTTGCTCACATGGTCTTCAGATGATATCTAAGGAGTCAAGATGGTTTTGAATCTTGTACAGGGCTTGAAGAAGGGAAGGGATAGGATGGACTTGGGTACATACACTCATCATACATGAAAGAATTTTGCAGGGTCGAGATAATCCACATTAGGAGGCTTGACGGTCAAGCTCAAGTTGTAGGAATTGTGACATGTCTGGCTGGGCCATTGCTTATGTCTCTCTACAAGGGACCAGCTGTTGTAAGTCACGGGCTATCAACAGCTGCGCCTGAGTCTTTACTCTCAATGTGGGGAACAGCAACAACTGAAGTGATGAAGTCATCTATATTGGGCTTTCAAGTAGATTCTTGGAGATTTGGGTCACTCTGTTTAATTGTTGATTGTATCTGCATGGCCATCTTCATTAACCTTCAGGTTTGTCCTTCACGTTTTCCCTCGCAAACTTAATACTCCGTAAGGCCACGTTCCCCTCTCTTTCATCAGTAAGTTCCGCAATGGAGGGGATGCAGAAGCAGTGATAGTATCCCAGATTTGGCTCTCTCCTCACCCCCTGCCGTACTTCCCCCAACTGTGCTCCATAAGCATGATGCATATCTGTTTTACAATCCTATAGCAAGCAAAGTCTAAGGAGTCCCATCTTCCATCTTCCATCTCCCAATTTGTCAAGGCGATAGCAACAGTCCAGTCAGTACTTTCTCTCTCTATGAGCCTCCAGGAGTCTTAAGCAACTGAGCAATCTCTTACTAACAAGTATGATGTTCATCATTGCAATCATCAGCGACCAATTCTGAAGAGATATCCGGCACCAATCTCTCTGACAGCATGGGCCTATGTTTTTGGTGCCATTCTACTGCTCGTCACCGGGCTCATTGCTGTGAAGAACCCACAAGACTGGGCAATTACACAAAGATCTAATGTCTATTCAATTGCATATGGGGTACGCCTGTTCCCCTCCTTAAGAATGTACCTTTCAATGAGCACTTCTTGTCCTTTGTGTGCGCTGCAGGTGACGAACCTTCATATGTTGATGGTGATGAAGAGTCAACTACATTTGCGTAGCCTAAGAAGATTGAGGGAGGGGAGAGAGAGAGAGGGCAGACCAGCATTTTTTGATTTGCCAACATTGTTATCAAGGTTTCTGGTTTACCAAGTTCGAGCTGGGAAAGAGAGATAGGCAGCTGGAGCGTCTTCACAGCATTGATGAACATCCAGCTTGCATGCCGTCCCTCCCATGCTGGGCACTGGGCTCAAGTTCAAACTAACTTGCCTACTTCTCTATAGTAAGTTAGCCCAGCTGCGAAGAATAGGTCCCATACGTCTGATGTGGCCCTCAGGGCTCTGTGGACAGCAGTCCTGGCCAGTTGTTGTATGGTCTGCCTGTTCTTGTTTGCTTGCTGCAGTAGTTCTATTGGTCTAAATTTTTAGTGGTTGTTTGTGTATTCCACTTGCATACATTTGAAGGATTGTCTTTTGCCACTGCAGGGGATTATTAACTCAGCATTAGCTTTCGCATTCCAGACATGGAGTGTCCAAAGGGTTGGACCCATCTTGGTGGTAATGTATAGTCCTCTGCAGACTGTCTTTGGGACAATTCTCTCACTCATCTTTCTTGGAGACAACTATTACTTGGGCAGGCAAGACCTATTTCCTTCTTTTTAACTTTGTCTTCTAGATGAGCTATAAATGTGCACAATGGTGGCCAGAGTCTGCAAGCAGCAGCTTCACTGTTGATTTCAAAGTATCTCTTCCAGAGAAGTGCTATGAATGCAAGTCTCATTCTTCAGTTCAGTTATCCCAAACTTAAGACGTTTGAATGCGAACACGCAATGAAAAAGTCTCCAGGGGGCAGAAGCTAATGTTGGGTCAAGGAGATGCTATAAGTTATGCAGATCATGTGCTGTGTCCTTCTCTTGTTTTTCCCTTGGTTTGATTTTAACATCGCTTCATATTCAATCCGACGACAGTCTACTGCAATTTGATCAATGTTATGTCTGTGCTGAAAGGGAGGATGGGTTGGGTGGTTGCACAGTTTGCTTGGAGGCATTCTGGTTCTGGCAGGCGTTTATCTTGTTACCTGGGGTCAAAGTGAGGACCGTCGGTTGACATCACGGTCCCTTAAGAGTCAGCCAATCCTTGATTGCGAAGTGACAATTAAACCAATTGAGGAGCCCTTGTTATCAGGTAATTCCATCATCTCTATTCAATGTCAAAAATATATATAACCCTGCATAGTTTTATAAAAAGACCCAAGTGGGGTGACTGTACAAATGGGTGTAACTGTCCCCAAGAGGAAACAACCAAAGCTCGTAGAGCTAGATATATTAACACAAAGAAAGAAATCAAACTATTCTAGTATCACCTACAGCCTGAAGAAGGTCAGACAATAGGAAAGAATGTGGATCAGAGAGTGCGGGGAGGCGAGATGAAGCCGCCCCGGCAACCTCTGCCCGACGTAAAATAGATTGAGCTTGAGCCTTTTGCAAAGCAACAGAACCTCGTTGTCTAAAGAAAGCTACAAGAACAGAGGCGTATGTCAAAAGGTCTGATCATCAGTCTGCATGCCCACCAGCCTTTTATAATATATATATTGGTATTAGATACCAGACCAGCCTCTATCATTTTGGGAGAATATTTGGTCATATTCTAGACCAGGCTGAATTGATATCTCATACCATATAGTATGGTGAGTATGGTGAGATATGGTCTGAGATATCAATTCAGCCTGGTCTAGTATATGACCAAATATTCGCCATACTCACCATATAGTATAGATATGGTATGGTGGTCATGATACTCATACTCATATCAGAATCTGGAAAAAAAATACATCCGCCATTACGTAGATGAGACTGGTATAAAAGTTTTGTGATACGTCTAGTACTATGACCAGTCTGGTATGTCCTAAACTTGATACCAAAACAACACTGGTAAGAACTTAATGCAGGCGTGCGATTTGACTGTGCTTTGGCCGAATTCAGGTAGCGTCGGCAATTCTGTTGAGGAAAAAAAAAGGTATTGGAATAACTGGTTATTTAACCCTCTCACGTCCATGCGTTGGTTATGGCGGTTTAGGAGATATTTGTATGTTGCTGTCAGATTCGACAGCACAGTGCCGAAATAATTATTTTTTGGAGGCTCAGTCCATTTGGCACCTCATATTTTATATTCCAGGGTTTCAGCAGTTTAGAATTGAAATGTTTCACCACCTGCGACACAAGCTTGCGATATGAGCTCCGCATCTTTAGAGGCTACACGCGCCCCTCCGCAACAATCAAGCAGTTCATGAGCACCAAATTTTCTTATTTGTGGACAAGCTGAGTATGTAATATTTCTGGATTTTTAGACATATCACTTGAGTTAATTCACAAAAATTTCAACAACGCAAAATATAATTTAATTTGCGTCGAATTTGATAGCACCGTAGGGTATCAACGACGAAACAAAACAAACTACTTTCAAGTTAAAATAATATTAATATTTAATTTAAAAACATATTTAATCAGTTAATTATTTTATTTATTATAAAAATAAAAATACTCCTGCTAGAGCTGACGTAATTAGGAGCCACTTCATTTTTCATTTTATGTCTACCGATCTATGTAAAAGGTGGGTTCTATAAACTTTTTAAAAAAATTAAATTAAAATTAAATTTTAGTAATAAAATTTTGAATATGTAATTTTAAATTTCAATCATGTGATTTTTACCTTCAGCATTGACACTGTCACACTTGTTCTTCACCTTTCATCAAGCCAGTCGATGGTTCTCCTCCCCTCTCCCCTCACAACTATTAGAGTATGTTGCTGGACATCTGCTCCAAGAAAGATGGATCCACAATGCCACCAATGACCACCCTTGTTGCCTGCAGCTGGGTAACAACCAATACGTTCATATGGATACTGGGTAGGCTCCTCGCGAAGCTTTAGTTTGATACCTCAGAATGGTCATGGAAGTTTGGGCGACAACTAGAGCCTTTTTTCTCATACACCACCAAATAGGGCTACAAGGCTATGTTAAATGCTCAACCTCTCAAAAGCAAATGGGAGGCCACGTGGGAACACCATTGAAAACTGGTCATCAATATGGAGGTTGGTATATTGGCGAAAATCGAGACCAGCGAAGATGTCTGCGTTTCTCTGGCAAATTGTTAACAAAGTCCTCAAAGTAGGGGATTGGTTGCAGTTCCAGGATGCCCTCTTGTGTGCTTGTTGTGCAACAGGAATCATAGAAAGCTTGGAGCACTGCCTCCTTCACTGTCATGCACCAGCCACGGTATGGCCACTTGTCAAAAGCCTTACTCAAACTGGAACCCCAGGCAACTCTCTGCTGTTGATCTTCTTCTAAACTATGACCCCAGCACCAAACCCACGGCGGTTGCATGTCCCGTATTTGAAACACTTAGGGTAGCACTCTGTGGCATCTATGGAAAGCAAGATGCACAAAAACCCTTTTAGGAGAAACAACTACTACCTCTGCTCTTCTCACTTGCGTTTTTTATGATCTTGGTACTGAATCGAGGAAGGCACGGGCCAAGCTATGTGCATATATCAAACGGAAGCCTCAAATCGCAGCTGCCAGCCATGATAAGTTCTGCTCCACCTGGGGGAATGAGGGCATCATCTGCTACATTGCATCTCCAGACTCCTGCATCTGGTCCGACCTTCCACCTCCCTCCTGGAGGGGACTTCGTGCAACACTCCACTGCGTCTCCCGAGTTTGAAAGGGACATTAATTGGAAACACCTTAAGTGTTCCACAAAAGCCTCATGGCTTCACTATACCCAGGGGTAGGTAGCTTTAGTCAATATTCAAGAAGACACCTTTAAAGCCCCAAGAGTGCTTTATTATTTTGGCAATCTAGATTTACTCTAGGGTATTGGATCATGGTTAATAGAAAATCGGTAGAAAACCGGTAAGGTCGGTAGTTCAATGCTAGCTAGGTCGGGTTTCGACAGGTTCCCTCTAGAAGGGATCAAGGTTCGTTCTTTCACTGAATACGGTGTGTGTGCCTCATGGTGTAAAAGGGATTTTAATTTTTTTTTCCCGACTAATCTGTAATAAATCTAACTAGAGCCTTTGTCCCCTATTCATAAATAATATTAATATTAATATTAATATTAATAAAAAATAGATAGATACACATACATTTAATATTCATTGTAGAGCATATTAATAAGTATTTATAATATACTAATATATCTATATTTTTAATTATTTTAAACATTAATAAGAGATAAAATTTTGATATTATGAATTCTGACATTTAATTAGCTATTACCATTATCATATTTATAATATATATGTGCATCTCTCTCCAACAACACAAACTGCTCGGTTGTTATGAATCCCCACTTGTGGTTGTCTCATGTAGTGTAAGACTGACGTCGGCGCCTGATTGCGTAAACCTATACAGCTCTCCCTCCCTTGTGACTAAACACCTTGGTCCCTAAAGCTGTTTTAGCTAGCTCTCAACCATGCAGGTGTTTTACCAATAGTTCCAATATAGCTGCTTTCCTCAACCAAACTCTGATTGCTCAAAGTAATGTTATGGCCCTCATACCAAACTATAGCAAATAGTGTTTAGCCGTACCGTACTGCCAATGCCTGACTCCCTATAGGCAAACAACTCATCCAACTGATCTGCACTTAGATCTGTTTGTGTGCCTTGGAAAATATGAATATTTTCCCCAACCACTTGAAGACTCAGTGACGATATGAGCCATTCCAAGCATACAAAACTTTCATGTGCCACACAGGTCTAATTCTTTGAGCATGGTCTTAGGAATAACTTACATATGGACAATTTTCTAGAGAATAAACCATCTTACTTTTGAAAATTCCATATATAACTTATACACAGCCTGTGTCTGCCATAGCTTGGTCATACTGTCGCGCACCTCACGTCGGTAAGCTCCCCCCTCAAGTCATAGTTACTCGCTTGATGCGCGCGCCTAACTCCAACCTGGCCGTCGGGCCAACTTGGAGCTTCGGCTGCTCACCGGGACATAACGGTCCCCCCTTGATCTCCCAAAGAACCCTCCAACGATTTAGAACCAGCAGAATTCCCTTTGGTAGTTGGCAGTCCGGAACAGCTCCCCACTCTTTGGTCGCTTTCCGGCTCGCTCGCTTACTCACTAGCTTTTGGTCACCAACGGGCTTGCACCATTCTCGGGGTTACTACTCCCTATATATACTTCTGTAGCTGTCCGCGGGGGTTTCACAAATAACCATGCCATTTTATGGCGAACCACCACGAACACCCTCAACTCCCGGTGATGAGTCGCGGTGAGTCTTGGCCCACTCACCACGGCCCCTATGGACCGTGATGAGTCCCAAGACTCCCCACGACTCCCACCACGAGGTCTCTGCCCCAGGGTGAGTCATATGCCACCCCCACTAAGTCCCGCTAAGCTACCACCACCCCTTGTGGAGCCACCCCCACCGCAACCAGGTGTGCGGGGCTCCACCTAGTGAGCACCTCCCCCTCCTTGAGTGCTTTGGGCACTCAAGGGTGCTTCAGCCCCCCATACCTGTCGCTGCCACTGCCCCCACCACAGGGGCAGCCCCTCTTGTGTCCCGACCCCTTGCCCTCAAGGGCCGCGACACACACCCCTACCAACAGGGAGTCGATGTCCTCATCGGCTTGTACATTTTGTGGAAACGAACATCCAAGTTGTGGCATCCCACATCAAGGAGTTTGTTTCCGTACCATGGCGTCCCATGGCAAAGAACCAAACCCCACACTTGACTCTACTCTCCACTAGCTAGTTCGGCCGACTTCCTCCAAGTCCCGGCCAAGGGTGGAGCCTCTCAAGCTCCTCCCAGTGCACTCTTCTTGGCCTACTTCAAGGCCAAGGAACGATCCTCCCCGAGGATCGAATCGCCTTACTGCAACAACATTGCTTGCGACCGCTCATGATGCCGCTTTTGGCATCACCTTGAGCAAGGGTTCACCTCGAACCCTCTTTGACTAGGAAGATAACCTTGAACCAACCGCGCGCCCCAATCACTACAATTGGGTCCGCCTTGGAATGCTGGCGTGAGGTACGGGAACACGCCGAAGCCGTATTACGACTTCGTCCCGAGGCTACACGATTATAGTACGTGAACGGAAGCACGTAGCTTCCGCGTTAGCCCGCACTACAAAGCAACCCCCTCGGTAGCATAGTTATAGTATGCGCACGCGCCAGGTGCGCACTAGCACGTGAACTCCTAAAGAAGGCGCAAGTTTCCTTGCCCCTTTGGATGGAAGTCACCCGATTTCGGCACTGCGCAAACACACAATTAACCCAATTTACCTCTCCCACTTTTGTAAGCTAGCATGCATTCTACACACTAGCCAACCACACCATGCATCACCATTCCAAACAAAATAGGAAGCACAACATTTGGAACCCATTTCCTTTATAACAAATTTTTGTACAATACAAGTTTTTGCAATCGGATTCCTAAGCTAGCTAAGCCGGGCTAAGCATGCATTTCCTCCCCCACGCTCCAAGGTTGATGTCCCCATCAACGCTTCTTCCGTTTTTGAGGTCGCCCTTTGAAAACTGCAACCGCCTCGGATGCGTTTCCCATTTCTGAGGCACGCACCCAAGATGCTTCCACATGATGATAGCCCTTCCATTTGACGAGATACTCCGTTTCTCGGTTCTTGAACCTCCTCGACTTAAGTACTGCCTCCACCTCATACTCAAGTTCATTTTCATGATCCAACAGCACAAGTGGCGGACGCAACACTTGATGCCGATTCAGACGCGCTTCATCTTTGAAGTAAGGCTTCAAAAGGGAGACGTAGAATACTGGATGCACCTTGCTGTTTGCCGGCAGTTCCAATTCATACACATCCTCATTCATAACCTTCCGGATGCGAAAGGGTCCCGCATATGGAGGTACGAACTTTGGACTCACTTCCGGAGGTAGTCGGAAATTCTTGATGTTCAACCAGACCTCCGTGCCTACCTCAAACTTCACTTCCCTCCGCTTCCGATTCGCCTGTCTTTCATACCGTTTCCTAGCTTTGGCAATGTTGTACTTTGCGAGCTTCAACAAACGCTCGCGTTCTTCCAGTACCGCCGCTACTGCCGGTTCATCAACGTCATGGGCGGCCCAACTTGTCGGCACCAGAGGTGCTTTTCCATAGACCAATACGAAAGGGGAAACTCCCGTTGCGGAGTGTTCTGTGTTATTATAACAGAACTCTGCCGCGTCTAAGTGTTCCACCCAGTCTGTTTGGTCTGCCGACACGTAATTCCTCCGAGATCTGCTTCACTACGGAATTCACTCTTTCCGTTTGGCCGTCGGTCGTAGGTCGGAAGGCGGTGCTCATCTTCAGCCTCGTCCCCATCTTCTTCCAAAGTGCCCTCCAAAATTTACTCGTAAACTTTAGATCGCGGTCCAAGACAATATCCTTCGGGACTCCATGATGCTTTAAGACGTGGGCGAAGTAAAGTCACCTTGTTTCCTGCGCCATTGCCGTCTCCTTGGTGGGGTGAAATGGCCCATTTTACTGAACCTATCCACCACCACCATGATTGCATCGAATCCTTTTGACAGCGGCATAGCAGTCATGAAATCCATCGAGACGCTTTCCCAAGTCCCCTCTGGAATCGGCAAGGGTTGTAACAGCCCCGCTTGCTTTTTGTACTCGCTCCGGTTTTGTTGGCATGTGGTGCATGTCTTGACATACTCCTCTGCCTCCTCCCTCAGTTTGGGCCAGAAATACTCTTTCTTCAAGAGTGTCGCAGTGCGCTTGGCTGCGCCGTGGCCTGCAAGCGGGCTATCATGGCATTCTCTCAAGAGGCTATCTCTGATCCCTCCCTTCGGCACGTAGAGACGCTTTTGCTTATACCGGAGCAGTCCATTTTGCAAGTGAAACTGCGATTTAACCCCCATCCTCAAGTCCTGCATCACGGACTTCGCCAGCTCATCCTTCCGGCAAGCCTTCCGGATCTTCCTTTGGAGCGCCGTCTCGCCCCTGTTTACCAAAAAAGCTGCTGCTTTCTACTTAAGGCATCGGCCACCACGTTGTCCTGTCCCAGTTTGTACTGGATATCCACGTCGAACACCGCCAAAGTATCTTGCCACCTAAGTTGTTTTGGGGACAACTTGGGCTGCGTGGCAAAATACTTCACCGTGACATTGTCCGTGAACACCTTCACTGGGTTGGAACCAACATAGTGGCGCCAAAGCTCAAGACAGTGCACCACTGCCTTCATCTCTTTCTCGTGCGTCGGCCACCGTCGCTCCACTTCATTCAGTTTCTTATTTTCGTAAGCCACTGGGCGTCCATCTTGCATCAGTACACCCCCAATCCCGAAGTCCGACGCATCTGTATGAATCTCGAACGGACGATCGAACTCCGGGATTTTCAAGACTGGAGCTTCCGCCATCCGCTGCTTCAATTCAGCAAAAGCTTGGCTACAAAAGGTGTTCCATGCCCAGACTTTGGATTTACACAGAAGGTCTGACAGCGGCCCCGCGATCTTGGCGAAATTTCTCACATACTTCCGGTAGTAGGAGGCGAGTCCTAGGAAGGATCGCACTCCCGGGACCGAAGTCGGAGGCTCCCAGTCCAAGATTGCCCTCACCTTCCTGTCATCTGATCCCATCCTGTGTAATCACATGCCCCAGGAACTCCACTTTTGTGACCCCGAATTCGCACTTTGAAGCTTTGGCATACAGCTTCCCTCCCGCAATTTCTGGAACACCCTTTTGAGGTGCTCCAGGTGCTCCTCCTTTGTTTTCGAATACACCAAGATGTCATCGATGTACACGATCACAAAGTCATCCAACCACTCCTGGAAAAGGCTGTTCATCATCGTGCTAAAGGTCGCGGGAGCGTTGGTGAGTCCAAAAGGCATCACCAAGAACTCATATGAACCATACCTTGTCTTGCACGCGGTCTTCTCCTCATCTCCTTCCGCCACTCAAATTTGATGATAGTCGGAGCGCAGATCGATCCGGCTGAAATACTTCGCTCCTGCCAACCGATCGAAAAGGTCGTCGATCCTTGGCAAATGGTACCAGTTTTTTATAGTCACCTTATTCAAAGCCCTATAATCGACACACATCCGCAGCGCCCCATCCTTCTTGTCTACGAATAGCACCAGGGCTCCATAAGGTGACTTACTCGGCCGGATGTACCCCTTTGACATTAGATCTTTGAGCTGAGTCTTCAGCTCGACCAACTCTCTGTGGCTCAACCGGTAGGGCGCCTTGGTAGGCGGTTCCGATCCCGATATCACCTCAATCTTGTGGTCAACTCCTCTTCGCGGTGGCAAGCCACTTGGTAAATCCTCCGGCATCACATCTTGGTATTTCTCCAAAATCCCCTTGATCCAATCTGGGCTCGGCTCCCCATTGCCTTCTCCCTTCACTTCTCTAATATAGAGCAAAAACTGGGGCTCGTGTGCCTCCTCCACGGCCCACTTCCTTGCTGACAGGAGGTTTATTCGCCCTCCCACGGGTTTGGGCGTTTCCGACACTCGTAAGACCTCGCCACCATTCCCACATGGCAGCGTGACTACTCTCTTGCGGCCATCTATGACCGCTCCGGATTTGCTCAAAAAGGTCATCCCCAAAATGAGATCCACTCCATCGATCTCGCAGATGGTGAAGTTCTCACGTCCCTCCCAACTCCCCAGTTGAAGAGGAACATCAAACGCCAACCTTGTCGCCAATTGCGGTTCTCCTTTGGCAGAACGCACCTCAATAGAGGCCCCACGTCACTTGTCGGGAGTCCCAGCTTTTGTACTGTTGCCGGTGTCATGAAGGAGTGCGACGCTCCTGTGTCCACCAACAACGACACGTTAGTTCCGGATATTATCCCATCCACGAACAATAACTGACTCCCTTTACGTAAGGCGCCAGTTTCCTGATACAACTCACAAGAAAATTTGCCTACCTTGCAAGTCCTGGCGACCACCGCTTCCACCAAGCGACTGATGGTATCTTCCGACAGCTCTGTGGTCGCCCGAGTCATGTTCAATTGCCGGGGCTTCGTGCACTTCTTGGCCGTGTGCCCGGGCTCCCCGCAATTGAAACACACTCCATCAAAGGTCGCCTTCTGTCCGCCATAAGCCGCTCCACCCGCTTTTCCTTTCGAAGCACCGGGTGCCGCCTTGACTTGTGAAGGCCCTCCCTTCGATTTCCACGTGCCATTGTCGCCGCGTGGCCTATCCCACTACTTTTCCGGTCGGAAGGAGTCACCTTCCCGCCGGGTCTTCTTGTGGTTCAGCTCCGTACGGCCTTGTCTTTCACCCTTAGGGACATCCGAGAAACATTCAGCCCTCTCAATTGCCTCGTTCAAAGTCTTAGATGGCTTCTCCTCCAACTTCCGCCTGGCCCATGGGGCCAGTCCCGCCACAAAGTTGAAGACCATTTCTGGTTCTGCCATGTCCGCGACTTCGAGCAACAACACATTGAAAGCCTGGACATATCCCCGAATGTCATCTGTTTGCTTCAAATTCCTCATCTTGTCCCAGGCGAGCCAGGACGCGTTGAGGGGCACAAACTGCCTCTTCATCAATTCCTTGAACCCACTCCAGTTCAAGGTTTCCGGGCATGGACCTCGGTCGTGAAGGCGTTTTGCCACCATTGTTGAGCATAGCCCCTCAAATAGGTGGGACCCACTTCCACCCGATCCTCGTCACTCAACTTGGCCGCCCGGAAGTACTGCTCCAGCTCCAAGAGCCAGGTGTTGAGTGCCTTCCAATTTCGGACGCCCTCGAAGGTGCCGGGTTCCTTCGGCTTCACCTTAAACTTTGCCTTAGTGGAAGTGGTATTAGCCGCCTTCAACACATCTTTCAACGTCCCGCCAAATTGCGCCAACAACCCTTCCCAAAAGGCTGCCGGCATAGGAGGCATCTGTTGGTCGGTCGGAGCTCTCAAGGATTCCTCAGGCTCCGACTCCTCAGATTCCTCCCGCTCATGAGCGGCCTCGTTTTCGGAAACATGCATCGCTTCCTTAAACGGCCGCCTCGGTGACACGTCGCCCCCATCGGGCTCACCAGGATCATCATCTTTTGGGCCGTTCCGCTTTCGCTTTGGCTTGCCCGACCCCATGATGAGGCCAATCCCAAGGACGATCGCCTACTGAACTCTAAGCTCTGATACCAAGTGTCGCGCACCTCACTTCGGTAAGCTCCCCCCTCAAGTCATAGTTACTCGCTTGATGCGCGCGCCTAACTCCCAACCTGGCCGTCGGGCCAACTTGGAGCTTCGGCTGCTCACCGGGACATAACGGTCCCCCCTTGATCTCCCAAAGAACCCTCCAACAATTTAGAACCAGCGGAATTCCCTTTGGTAGTTGGCAGTCCGGAACAGCTCCCCACTCTTTGGTCGCTTTCCGGGTCGCTCACTTACTCACTAGCTTTTGGTCACCAACGGGCTTGCACCGTTCTCGGGGTTACTACTCCCTATATATACTTCTGTAGCTGTCCGCGGGGGTTTCACAAACAACCATGCCATTTTATGGCGAACCACCACGAACACCCTCGACTCCCGGTGATGAGTCGCGGTGAGTCTTGGCCCACTCACCACGGCCCCTATGGACCGTGATGAGTCCCAAGACTCCCCACGACTCCCACCACGAGGTCTCTACCCCAGGGTGAGTCCTATGCCACCCCCACTAAGTCCCGCTAAGCTACCACCACCCCTTGTGGAGCCACCCCCACCGCAACCCGGTGTGCGGGGCTCCACCTAGTGAGCGCCTCCGCCTCCTTGAGTGCTTTGGGCACCCAAGGGTGCTTCAGCCCCCCATACCTATTGCTGCCACTGCCCCTACCACAGGGGCAGCCCCTCTTGTGTCCCGACCCCCTGCCCTCAAGGCAAAGGGCCGTGACACATACCAACCCAAAAAAACTATGTAGGGCCCTATGCAAATTATGGGTCAAACAGCCTTTGTATGACCAAGCTATGGCAGACACAGGCTGTGTATAAGTTAAATCGGATCAAAACAAGGCTCTAAATATATTTTATTTTCCCAAATGGATAAATACTAATATGATTTCTGACATACCCTACATGTTCCCTGCCAATACCCGTAATTCCGAGGACGGATTTCTACATGTGTAGGAGCTTTAAAAACTGGACATCGGTGATTTGGTGCTTGTCGGTGCATTGATTGTGACACAATAGCTTCATGAGAGTGGTGGCAGGGTTGGCTGGCGTCACTGTTGGTGTCTGAGCAGATAACAAGCACAACATGTCATCGCTGAATATTGCTTACTTGCTGGCATTCGCGATCGTTTTATAAGAGCATGATCAGACGATACCATTCTCGCAGATTTTGTTTTAGTCCTTGTTTTACTCTTCAGGATGACTCCAAATGTCCCATGAATGCTCACACCTTCATTTCGATGATCACAACACTGATTACATGTAGGTGGTGTCAGAGCAGAAAGTGAAATTCCTGGATCAGACCGGTGCATTCATTTTCCAAGACCACGTTCAAGCTGAATTAATTGTCTCCACTAAATATGTGATTTGGATAGGCGCTCCCCGATCCGTGCCACCTATGACTCATCGCATTATGTATCCATGGATAGCCGACACACAAACAATGCACAAGCCTCTCATTTTACAATAATAGGGTCATGAACGCAAGCGTGCGAGAAGGACGGTGGGCCCCTCGTCCGGATGAGGGGCGCCCCCCACCCGCGCCCCGCCCGCCGCTACCCACAGTCGCCCACGCCCGCCGTTGCTGCCGCGGTTGCACCAACCGTGGCTGCCCCTCCCGGGATCCGTCCACCGGCCTGTCCGCTGCGGCCACTCCGCTGGGGCGGGTCCGCTGGGGCTAGTCCGCCTGTCCGCATGTCCGCCCGCCCGCAAGATCTGGGCCGTCCACGACGAATCCCATCGCAGCCTTCCAATTTAGGGCCTTATCTCGCCATTGCCATCAAGATGTCGCTCTTTGTCGTACGCAACTGCGGTGCGTGCGGGCGGTAGTCGTTGCCTGGTGTTCGTGTCTTTGTGTTTTCGTGACATTTTGTCATGATGTGGAAGGGCAGGAGAGGAGTCGGAGCCCTACAGCCACCATCGTGCATATGCTTCCACTATCTTCGTCATTTTTTTGTTGCTGGCGGGGCTGTTTTTGCGATTTCATTGTACATGTAATGCGTTTTGCCCACTTGGTTTGGCCTCTGTCCGGTCATCGCAAAATGGCCAATGTGTTGTTAGGGTTTATTCCAATGGGCCGACCGATTACAAGCCTGCCTAAAGACGACCTTAGTCTACATTTGGGATATGGTGTCGCTCAATTTTATAATTATTCATGTTGAGATAGCTGCATCCGTCCGTCAGATCACCTCCTCAGTCTGGAACGGTAACCATGGGCAAGATGATAGCAAAAATTGCCGAAGCATATGCACATGAGGGCGTGTAAAAACATTGCAGATTCCATATCCAGCCATGAACTGTTATGTGTCGTGGGCAGAGTTATCGTTCGTCTGTCAATTGTGTCTACTGGGCTGTGTTAGCCTGAGACTCGTGAACTATCTCACATCTGTAGTATGGGTCTCCCTGTAAAAAAGTCGGGTTCGACAGCCAATACTTGTCGCCCTGGATACCCATATGTCTGTTGCTTCGTTAGTCTTGCTTTGTTGGTGTGGTAATCGGAGCCTCTTCGGGAGGCTGTGTCCTCACATCGGCCTGGAATATGTTCGCGAGTCTGTTGCGATGTTAGTCTGTCCTGACAACGGTCTTGCGGCGTCTGTGTACGCTGGTCAGTTGTGAGAAACTGTGAAACCATGGTGCCGCGTCGAAAATTTGGCGTTACACCCTTCCGTCTGCCAGTCTGTTGTCCTGCCAGTCTTTTCAGCTAGTCTGTTGTCTCTGTCGCACCATCAGTCTAGTCTGCCTGCAGCTTGTTACAGAAGGCGACGGAACAATTACCATGTTGACCTGCCAGTCTGTCGACCTGCCAGTTTGTCTGTTTTGTATAGTCTGTTTCGTCGTCAGCCTGTTGCAGTCGGGTGGACCTGCTTAGTGGATTACGTGTTGGTCTGCTCAAATCGGTTTGCTGATTCTAGTTTGCTTGACTCTGTCTGCTATTCACTCGGTCTGCTGTGCACTGGGTAGACCTAGTAAATGCAACGGCAGCGGTGGCGGCGTCAATCATGGTGCGCCACGTCATGCCGTGGGTGTACTGCATTTACGCTCCCGGGTCAGCTTAAACTTCAACTTCGCCTTCCCGCCGGTGTTGTGGTCTGCTTTTATGTGAACGTCTGTCTTCCTTGCGCAGATTCTTTCCGCGCGCAGATTTGGAGAGTCATCTTAGACCCCAACAGTCGCCAAGACTGTTGCTCCCGTAGGCCGTTGCGTTCCTCGTCTTCTGCTGTGTACTTGGTTCTCGCTTCTCTGTCTGTGTCCTCGTATGTAGTGCTCGTTCTCGCCGGTTCTCGCACTTTCTGGACTCCTCCATTCTTTGCACTTCTCCTTTTTTGTTGGGCCCTCTGCCTTTCTCTGTTGTGTTGTGTTATATAGGCGATGGAGGAAGCCTGCGCGAAGAGCGGACCCGACTGGATCGACTTTGTGCACGTCACGCGTTTGAAGAAGCTGCAAAGATATTGGTACTCCCCACATGAGTACGATCGCAAAATAGTGGAAGCATGTATTGATCTCCGTGTAGCCAAGGAAGAGAACCCAGAATGGAAGAAGGATAGGCTCAGGTGTCCTTTCTTTGAGGAAGCCATAAAGGACAAAATTCAGTTGAACCGCCATTGTGTGGACATAGGTTGCAAGGGCACCATTCCACCAAATTTCAAGCCGTGGCCCATACCGGTATCGCAGAAAGCTAAAGATGAGGCTGTTTTCAAGAGCCGCGGCGCAAACCCAATTCCGCGAAGTACAGAGGAATTGCGCCAACGGTACTGGCGGGTTGCTGGAAGGATGCAACTATGCAGTCTGGAGGAAGTGCCTGTGCCTCCCCGCAAGCAAAAACTCAGTGATGGGGCAAAAAAAAGCGGGAGCGAAAGCGGCAAGGTCTACTCGCGATGCAAACCTGTCAGTCCTGCGGGGGGTCCGTCCGAAGCGCGTCAGGCAGGCTCTGCTCGGGATGCAAGCATTGCGGGCCTACATGGGAGTCCGCCCGATGCGCGCCGGACGAGAAGGTCCCGGCAGACTATACCCATCAGTTCCTCCAGTGAGTCTGAGTCTGCCGGTTCAGCCCCGCCGGTCTGCCGAGCGTACCGACAACATCATCCGAAATAATGACTTCGAAGGGCAAGGTCTACTGTCCAGTGCAGTGGATATTGCCTTATCTGAGAGGACAAACTTTGGACATGCTCATAGACAGCCTAGACGACAACACCTCTCTTGCCCACACCGCCCAGGAGACCCAGCAGCCTGGTCTGCGGGTTGGGCAGACCGAAGATATGGGACTTGAAAAGACCACCCACAAGTCTGCTGGTCCAGCCTACTCGGGAACGTTGCACCTACTTCGGTTTGGCGTTCTCCCACCAGTCTGCCCACCCCAAGACGATCTGCAGTTCTTCCCCTTTTTCTTCAGATATGTGCAGACAGGACAGATAACATCAAGTATTCGGGAAGCCGAAGAAAAGTGGTTGAATGCCATGCGTGATGGCGATGCGGGCAACATACTTGACGAGGTAATGCTATCAAACCATTTCTGCAATTTTATGCATTTTTTTGGGACTACTGTCGATTAGTCTGCTGAACTTCAGCAGACTATGCACGTCCATAGTTCGGTCTCTTACTTATTCTGCCCCAGTCTCTGGAGTCTGCTAAAGGCAGTGGTCTGCTCATTGCCATGGTCTGCTGAGTCTTGTGGTGTGCTGAATGGTCATAGAGCTCCGAATGCCCAATGGATCGTGTGTGTTTTGCTGCATAGCAGCCAGCTCCCGTACGAACCGACTTGTGGTGAAGCCGACAGACCTATTTCTTGTGTTGTCGCGTAGTCTGTTCATCTGTGGAAGACTTCACCAGACTGTATACGTCCATAATTAGGTCTTCTGAAATGTTTTTGTCTGTTGAAGTCCAGATTGTCTGCTAAGGTATGAGTGTCTGCTAAATATCATGGTCTGCTGAGTATTGTGGTCTGTTGAATGTGGATTGTGGGCTGTTGATGGTCTGTTGATTGTCTACTGAGTGTTATTAAATTCAGTCAGTCCAATGGATCCGGTCTGTTCGATGAAGCTCATTTGTCTTTTGTGGCACAGCACATTGCTCAGTCTATTCGCAAAGCCATATCAACTTGGCGGACGCCACGTCAGGAACCTCTTTTGCATGTGCGTGAGGTGCGGCTTGAAGTGCAGCGGGTTCGCGAGTACATTTTGATGAAATACCCCGGATCGGCAGCCGCCATAGACGAACTTGACACGGAGTCGGCAGGTCCCCTCTAGCAGACCGCTGACTTCATCACTCCTCAGGAGACCACAACAGACCACGACAGACCTCAAGAGACCCCAGCAGACCTCATCACACCAAACCACAGTGAAGCACACGCCAGCAATCATGAGCAGGACTCCTCGCACCTGGGCAGACCGAACCACGCCTCAGCAGACCTCATACCTGAGACTGGGCCAATTGGACAGGGTGAAGACTATGCCCATTTCCCCTCCACTGTGGGCATTTTTGGGGTGTGGAGATTGTCGTTACCGGTGGCGCCGAAGAACGCAGAGGATCCTACACTTCCCCGCTTCAGGATTGGTGACACAAGTGCCCATGTGGACTGGTACAATGACCTGCACCACATTGTAACGGGCCGGAGGTGGCCCTTTGTCCCTTATCTCTATTCCATGGAGTATACTACGGAAGAAGCCAACCATGTTCTAGAGCAAGCAAGGAAAGTTGTTGTTTCTTCTTTGAGTGAAGTAAATGAACCGCCACTCCTTGTTCAGCTCCTCCTTATGGATGACCCTCGCCCGGAGGAGGTGTGGCATATGGCTATGACACACCCAATGTTCGGTGTCCGCAAGAAGCACTTGTCCGCAGTGACTGCGGTCCACTTCAACCGGATGGCATCATCGTTCATGCAGCATCGGTGGATGCAGTTTGGAAATTTCACATCATACAAGAAGTTGCTGAAGGACTTGCCCACTCTTCGGCAAGACTTCCTACATGGATCACAGGCAGGAGAGTTTGTTACAGACGGATCACAAGCACGAGAGTCTGTGGTAGATGAGGCTATGTTGTGGTTCTCGTATGTAATGGAGCGTGCTGTCTTTGACATTGTCTTGCTTAAACCAGACATGTTCAGAGCATTGTGGTCTGGCTCGCCGCATCACGGCCGCAGTTCCGCGCTTGCCCACCTTGATTCCGCACTGCTGGACCGCCAAATTAAGGACATCGGACTCGTTGGAAATCTGCTGGAAGGTACTCGCGCGCTGCTCTATCTCATTCACTGCTTCCCCCCCCCCCCGCCAATCCTCCACCGCATTTGTTTATATCATTTTTTGTGTTCCATGCAGGGCGGACAACGGGACCTGGAAATCGCATGCTGAGTGCTTTCGACTCCCTTGCCAGGGCTGCTAGAGAGGTTGTCCTGGCTGTGCAGGGTCATGAAAACCAGGGGACTGTCCCAGGTCCGGCAGGCTGGGGGGAGGTCTCAGGGGACTGCCGGGGATTTTCAGTGGACTGGTATGCAGACTCAGCAGACTAGTTTGGAGTCTCAGCAGACTGGTAAGGAAATTGAGCAGACAAGACATGTCATGGAGCAGACTGCCTTGGGAAATCAGCAGACTACCATGGAGTCTCGAAATGCCTGTGACCAGGAGACTCACAAACAGACTAAACAGAAGACTCAGGATGACACTGGAAAGGACACTCCCATTGCGAAACAGCATTGCCAGAAGACCCAGAAGACCTCACAGCAGATCTCAGTGGAGTCTGCTGAACAATACCCTCCACAGACTGTCCTCCACGACTTGCCCACAACATTTGTTACTGAGTTTGTTATAACGGGACAGTGGCACATTCAACGGCCTGACCAACAGTGGATGTCTGAGCATTTGACCCAATTGAAACGGACATCATCTGCCAAACCCAACTTCTTAATGTCTGCCAACCCTTTATGCCAGAATCGACTTTACCCCGCCGGATAAGTTCATCCACACACTTTGGCCCACACGATGTAACTATGACCTTGGTAAATCCTCAGTATCCATCATCCTATATGACTTTTGAGCTTAGCCCTGTCTTTGTTTGTTCACTGGCGAGAGTCATCGATGAATTTGAAGTGAGCGAACCGACCTGTAGACCAATAAACCGCATCATAGACCTTACAGCAGAATCCGATGAGGGAATTCAAGCCAACCCGGCCCTACATGTCTCTGATTGCACCCTTCCCACCGCTTTGAACCTCGAGTCTGTTCTGTCAGCAGACCCTCAAAACTTACTTGATGGTGAAATTGATAGTCTGTTGGTGCGCCTACAAGACCAGAACCACCGTATGGCAGAGCAGGACAGGCAGCAGACTGACAAAACTGCCAATGGGAGTGCACAGACGACTAGAGAGGAGACTACCCTGGACACTGTAGAGTACACTGGCCAGGAGACTAACCGGGATAAAGGGCAGGAGACTGTCCAGCAGACTACACGGGGAGTTGTCCAGCAGACTAGGCATGAGACTGCCGTGGGTGCAGATGGCATTGTTCCGGAGTCTGCCAACGACATTGCCTCGAAGCCTGCAGATGACTCCCACGCCCAACAAAGTATCCGCAAGACTGCCCATGAGTCTGCTCCTGTGTCTGAGAATCCCTTCCACCAGACTCCACATTACTCTGCCCAAGAGACTACACACATGTTTGCTCAGACGAGTTCACAAGACTCTAGTCAGCAGACAGCACAAGACTCCGCCGAGGTGACTGCCCTGCTTAGAGAGTCTGCTCGGAAGACTACAGTAGACTTTGCCCACCCGACTGCACATGAGTCTGCCCAGGTGACTGCAGCAGCAGACCCTGCCCACCAAACTGCGAATGAGTCTGCCCAGGTGATTGTAGAAGCAGACCCTGCCCACCAGACTGCGAATGAGTCTGCACAGGTGACTGCAGCAACAGACCCTGCCCACTAGACTGGGCATGAGTCTGCCCAGGTGACTGCAGCAGCAGACCTGTCCCACCTGACTGCGCATGAGTCTGCCCAGGAGATTGCAGAAGCAGGCCCTGCCCACCGGACTGCGGATGAGTCTGTCCGGTTGACTTCAGCAGACACACCCCAACAAACTGCAACAAACAATTCCCCAGCAGATTGCAGCAGACCCTCTCCAGCAGACTGAACAGATGATTGCACTTGAGTTTTCCAAGGAGACTTCTTCAAAGTATGTCCAGCAGATTGCTATACAGCCCGCCCAGGAGAGTTTCAATGAGGCGACAGTTGAGGACGTCCGCAAGCAGACTTTGCCTTCGCCGTCTCCGTCTGCTCCTGTTCCTGCCAATGTTGGGTCAACAACAAAGACAGGCGGTCTGCTTACACCGCCCGATTCTCGTGTTAGTTCAACGCATGCCATTCGTGAGGCTGTGAGGACTGGACCGGCAAGTGTCAACAAACCGACTGACACTCTTCTGCTGCACAGCAGAGCTGTAATATTGTGGCAGTTTGGGCAAGTTGTCCCAGACATTGCGGTAGAGAGCGCCTCCGTCCGAGCAGAAAGAGGAAAAACCCAAAAACGTCCGGTCATTGAGGCGGTCAAGGAGACTGGAGAGGGTCATGTTCAAAAGAGACCAGCCAGGAAAAGCAAGTCAGATGTGTTTATGAACAAGGACCGCCGATTGTCTTTGGACATGGCCAATGAGGTGGCAGAGTTACTGGCGTCGAAGAAGTAAGTCATATGTGTCTGCTGCTCGGTCGTGTTTTTTTAAAGTTGCCTTTGCAGGTATGTATTTTCTGGCAGTCTACTGGCTTCTTGTCTGCAGTCTTGTAAGGCCTGTACTCGGTCTGCTGTGACTGTGCCCCACAGTTGTGTTTGTCGACTTTGTTGATTGTCAGGTCTGTTGTTCGGTCTGCTGTGACAATGTAGTCCACTGTCCGAATGTCCGAATTTCCACTGTCCGATTGTCGGGTCTGTTGGTCGGTCTGCTAAGAGTCTCCCTTGACTTTGGTTTCTGGACTTTCTGGTAATTCAATTCCCCCAAGTTCGTCAAAAGAAGTCGTGCAATGGCGACCAATACAGTCTAGTAGACAACCACCCCACGTCCTCACTTGGGCAGACTACTTGGTTCTACTATTAACTATTGTTAGCAGACTACAACAGTCTCCGTCTGTTTGACCAGTCTGCCGTGCAGTCTGCTGGCCGTTGAGCAGTCTGCCGGCTAGTCTGTTGCATGCTGAGAAGTCTATCGCGCAGTGTGCTGGCCGCTCATCAGTCTGCTCGGCAGAGTGTGTGACACTTTGATGCATAGTTTATATGTGTGCAGATGGGCTCCGTATCTGGGCGAGTACGCTCCGTGGGAGCAGTCCGATGGACAGTGCAGAAGACCACAGAGTCAGTCCATACTGTATGTCTGTTGGACCACCCAGTCTGTTAGCCAAAAACCATCAGCAGACTTGGCAGTGTTATTCTGTACTCGTGTAGTCTGCTTCGTAGTATGTTTGGCCATTTCCGCGGTCTGTTGAGCAGAATCCCCAGTCTTCCGCAACTAGATGGTGGGGCGCTCTGACCTCTGATGGAATGCACTTCCAGGCTATTAATGATGCAAACATGTATGCACTCTCAAGCACATTGTGGACCTTTTATTTCTCTGCATGGAATATGATGGCATAACATTGTTTTGCTGTGTGAGTATGCTGTCTACTTGGGTCCCGCCCAACGGTCTGAAACCTTAACAATTCAAGAGTATATTTTCGTTGCAGGTGTTGGGGCATACATCCTATTACGCATTCTCCGCAAGACTCTGGGTCGGGTTTTCCATGCTTCGACAAAATCCCTCTTCCTTTTCAAAGACAAATTATTATTGTCGTCAACAGGTCAGAAAGGTTTTGCTGCACGAGGATGTAGCATCCCAGCATCACTTTTGGCCAGGATATATATAAGCTGCCCTCTACAGATTCGAAGGCACGACAACACATGTGTCTCGAGGTACTTGTCATCACCCACAATACGAAGTATATCTGACCATTCTTCGGCCATACTCAGTGGGACGTAGACGGGTTCCTCGAGGGGTGCAAAGTCACAATCCTCCACAGGTCTGTCCATCGCGACAGTCGTTGTCGCGGCCTTTTGCCTTGAGGGCAGGGGGTCGGGACACAAGAGGGGCTGCCCCTATGGTGAGGGCAGTGGTAGCGATAGGTATGGGGGGGGGCTGAAGCACCCTTGAGTGCCCAAAGCACTCAAGGAGGCGGAGGCGCTCACCCGCACACCGGGTTGCGGTGGGGGTGGCTCCACAAGGGGTGGTGGTAGCTTAGCGGGACTTAGTGGGGGTGGCATAGGACTCACCCTGGGGCGGAGACCTTGTGGTGGGAGTCGTGGGGAGTCTTGGGACTCATCACGGTCCATAGGGGCCGTGGTGGGTGGGCCAAGACTCACCGCGACTCCTCACCGGGAGTCGAGGGTGTTCGTGGTGGTTCGCCATAAAATGGCATGGTTGTTTGTGAAACCCCCGCGGACAGCTACAGAAGTATATATAGGGAGTAGTAACCCCGAGAACACTGCAAACCCGTTGGTGACCAAAAACTAGTGAGTAAGCGAGCGAGCCGGAAAGCGACCAAAGAGTGGGGAGCTGTTCCGGACTGCCAACTACCAAAGGGAATTCCGCTGGTTCCAAATCGTTGGAGGGTTCTTTGGGAGATCAAAGGGGGACTGTTATGCCCCGGTGAGCAGCCGGAGCTCCAAGTTGGCCCGGTGGCTAGGTTGGGAGTTAGGCGCGCGCATCAAGCGAGTAACTATGACTTGAGGGGGGAGCTTACGAAGTGAGGTGCGTGACACTTGGTATCAGAGCTTAGAGTTCAGTAGGCGATCGTCCTTGGGATTGGCCTCATCATGGGGTCGGGCAAGCCAAAGCGAAAGCGGAACGGCCCAAAAGATGATGATCCTGGTGAGCCCGATGGGGGCGACGTGTCACCGAGGCGGCCGTTTAAGGAAGCGATGCATGTTTCCGAAAACGAGGCCGCTCATGAGCGGGAGGAATCTGAGGAGTCGGAGCCTGAGGAATCCTTGAGAGCTCCGACCGACCAACAGATGCCTCCTATGCCGGCAGCCTTTTGGGAAGGGTTGTTGGCGCAATTTGGCGGGACGTTGAAAGATGTGTTGAAGGCGGCTAATACCACTTCCACTAAGGCAAAGTTTAAGGTGAAGCCGAAGGAACCCGGCACCTTCGAGGGCGTCCGAAATTGGAAGGCACTCAACACCTGGCTCTTGGAGCTGGAGCAGTACTTCCGGGCGGCCAAGTTGAGTGACGAGGATCGGGTGGAAGTGGGTCCCACCTATTTGAGGGGCTATGCTCAACAATGGTGGCAAAAACGCCTTCACGACCGAGGTCCAAGCCCGGAAACCTTGAACTGGAGTGGGTTCAAGGAATTGATGAAGAGGCAGTTTGTGCCCCTCAACGCGTCCTGGCTCGCCCGGGACAAGATGAGGAATTTGAAGCAAACAGATGACATTCGGGGATATGTCCAGGCTTTCAATGTGTTGTTGCTCGAAGTGGCGGACATGGCAGAACCAGAAATGGTCTTCAACTTTGTGGCGGGACTGGCCCCATGGGCCAGGCGGAAGTTGGAGGAGAAGCCACCTAAGACTTTGAACGAGGCAATTGAGAGGGCTGAATGTTTCTCGGATGTCCCTAAGGGTGAAAGACAAGGCCGTACGGAGCTGAACCACAAGAAGACCCGGCGGGAAGGTGACTCTTTCCGACCGGAAAAGAAGTGGGATAGGCCACGCGGCGACAATGGCACGTGGAAATCGAAGGGAGGGCCTTCACAAGTCAAGGCGGCACCCGGTGCTTCGAAAGGAAAAGCGGGCGGCCTATGGCGGACAGAAGGCGACCTCTGATGGAGTGTGTTTCAATTGCGGGGAGCCCGGGCACATGGCCAAGAATGCACGAAGCCCCGGCAATTGAACATGACTCGGGCGACCACAGAGCTGTCGGAAGATACCATCAGTCGCTTGGTGGAAGCGGTGGTCGCCAGGACTTGCAAGGTAGGAAAATTTTCTTGTGAGTTGTATCAGGAAACTGGCGCCTTACGTAAAGGGAGTCAGTTATTGTTCGTGGATGGGATAATATCTGGAACTAACGTGTCGTTGTTGGTGGACACAGAAGCGTCGCACTCCTTCATGACACCGGCAACAGCACAAAAGCTGGGACTCCCGACAAGTGGGGGCCTCTATTGAGGTGCGTTCTGCCAAAGGAGAACCGCAATTGGCGACAAGGTTGGCGTTTCATGTTCCTCTTCAACTGGGGAGTTGGGAGGGACGTGAGAATTTCACCATCTGCGAGATCGATGGAGTAGATCTCATTTTGGGATGACCTTTTTGAGCAAATCCGGAGCGGTCATAGATGGCCGCAAGAGAGTAGTCACGCTGCCATGTGGGAATGGTGGCGAGGTCTTACGAGTGTCGGAAACGCCCAAACCCGTGGGAGGGCGAATAAACCTCCTGTTAGCAAGGGAGTGGGCCGTGGAGGAGGCACACGAGCCCCAGTTTTTGCTCTACATTAGAGAAGTGAAGGGAGAAGGCGATGGGGAGCCGAGCCCAAATTGGATCAAGGGGATTTTGGAGAAATACCAGAATGTGATGCCGGAGGATTTACCAAGCGGCTTGCCACCGCGAAGAGGAGTTGACCACAAGATTGAGGTGATACCGGGATCGGAACCGCCTGCCAAGGCGCCCTACCGGTTGAGCCACAAAGAGTTGGTCGAGTTGAAGACTCAACTCAAAGATCTAATATCAAAGGGGTACATCCGGCCGAGTAAGTCACCTTACGGAGCCCGGTGCTATTCGCAGACAAGAAGGATGGGACGCTGCGGATGTGTGTCGATTACAGGGCTTTGAACAAGGTGACTATAAAAAACCGGTACCCTTTGCCAAGGATCGACGACCTTTTCGATCGGTTGGTAGGAGCGAAGTATTTCAGCCGGATCGATCTGCCCTCCAGCAATCATCAAATTCGAGTGGCGGAAGGAGATGAGGAGAAGACCGCGTGCAAGACAAAGTATGGTTCATATGAGTTCTTGGTGATGCCTTTTGGACTCACCAACTCTCCCGCGACCTTTAGCACGATGATGAACAGCCTTTTCCAGGAGTGGTTGGATGACTTTGTGATCGTGTACATCGATGACATCTTGGTGTATTCGAAAACAAAGAAGGAGCACCTGGAGCACCTCAAAAGGGTGTTCTAGAAATTGCGGGAAGGGAAGCTGTATGCCAAAGCTTCAAAGTGCGAATTCGGGGTCACAAAAGTGGAGTTCCTGGGGCATGTGATTACACAGGATGGGATCAGAATGGATGACGTGAAGGTGAGGGCAATCTTGGACTGGGAGCCTCCGACTTCGGTCCCGGGAGTGCGATCCTTCCTAGGACTCGCCTCCTATTACCGGAAGTATGTGAGAAATTTTGCCAAGATCGCGGGGCCGCTGTCAGACCTTCTGTGTAAATCCAAAGTCTGGGCATGGAACACCTTTTGTGGCCAAGCTTTTGCTGAATTGAAGCAGCGGATGACGGAAGCTCCAGTCTTGAAAATCCCGGAGTTCGATCGTCCGTTCGAGATCCATACAGATGCGTCGGACTTCGCGATTGGGGGTGTACTGATGCAAGATGGACGTCCAGTGGCTTACAAAAGTAAGAAACTGAATGAAGTGGAGCGACGGTGGCCGACGCACGAGAAAGAGATGAAGGCGGTGGTGCACTGTCTTGAGCTTTGGCGCCACTATGTTGGTTCCAACCCAGTGAAGGTGTTCACGGACAATGTCACGGTGAAGTATTTTGCCACGCAACCCAAGTTGTCCCCAAACAACTTAGGTGGCAAGATACTTTGGCGGTGTTCGACGTGGATATCCAGTACAAACCGGGACGGGACAACGTGGTGGCCGATGCTTTAAGTAGAAAGCAGCAGCTAATATTGGTGTACAGGGGCGAGACGGCGCTCCAAAAGAAGATCCGGAAGGCTTGCCGGAAGGATGAGCTGGCGAAGTCCGTGATGCAGGACTTGAGGATGGGGGTTAAATCGCAGTTTCACTTGCAAAATGGACTGCTCCGGTATAAGCAAAAGCGTCTCTACGTGTCGAAGGGAGGGATCAGAGATAGCCTCTTGAGAGAATGCCATGATAGCCCGCTTGCGGGCCACGGCGCAGCCAAGCGCACTGCGACACTCTTGAAGAAAGAGTATTTCTGGCCCAAACTGAGGGAGGAGGCAGAGGAGTATGTCAAGACAAGCACCACATGCCAACAAAACCGGAGCGAGTACAAAAAGCAAGCGGGGCTGTTACAACCCTTGCCGATTCCAGAGGGGACTTGGGAAAGCGTCTCGATGGATTTCATGACTGCTATGCCGCTGTCAAAAGGATTCGATGCAATCATGGTGGTGGTGGATAGGTTCAGTAAAATGGGCCATTTCACCCCACCAAGGAGACGGCAACGGCGCAAGAAACAAGATGACTTTACTTCGCCCACGTCTTAAAGTATCATGGAGTCCCGAAGGATATTGTCTTGGACCGCGATCCAAAGTTTACGAGTAAATTTTGGAGGGCACTTTGGAAGAAGATGGGGACGAGGCTGAAGATGAGCACCGCCTTCCGACCTACGACCGACGGCCAAACGGAAAGAGTGAATTCCGTAGTGAAGCAGATCTCGGAGGAATTACGTGTCGGTAGACCAAACAGACTGGGTGGAACACTTAGACGCGACAGAGTTCTGTTATAATAACACAGAACACTCCGCAACGGGAGTTTCCCCTTTCGTATTGGTCTATGGAAAAGCACCTCTGGTGCCGACAAGTTGGGCCGCCCATGACGTTGAGGAACCGGTAGTAGCGGCGGTACTGGAAGAATGCGAGCGTTTGTTGAAGCTCGCAAAGTACAACATTGCCAAAGCTAGGAAACGGTATGAAAGACAGGCGAATCGGAAGCGGAGGGAAGTGAAGTTTGAGGCAGGCACGGAGGTCTGGTTGAACATCAAGAATTTCCGACTACCTCCGGAAGTGAGTCCAAAGTTCGTACCTCCATATGCGGGACCCTTTCGCATCCGGAAGATTATGAATGAGGATGTGTATGAATTGGAACTGCCGGCAAACAGCAAGGTGCATCCAGTAGTCCACGTCTCCCTTTTGAAGCCTTACTTCAAAGATGAAGCGCGTCCGAATCGGCATCAAGTGTTGCGTCCGCCACCTGTGCTGTTGGATCATGAAAATGAACCTGAGTATGAGGTGGAGGCAGTACTTAAGTCGAGGAGGTTCAAGAACCGAGAAACGGAGTATCTCGTCAAATGGAAGGGCTATCATCATGTGGAGGCATCTTGGGTGCGTGCCTCAGAAATGGGAAACGCATCCGAGGCGGTTGCAGTTTTCGAAGGGCGACCTCAAAAGCGGAAGAAGCGTTGATGGGGACATCAACCTTGGAGCGTGGGGGAGGAAATGCATGCTTAGCCCGGCTTAACTAGCTTAGGAATCCGATTGCAAAAACTTGTATTGTACAAAAATTTGTTATAAAGGAAATGGGTTCCAAATATTGTGCGTCCTATTTTGTTTGGAATGGTGATGCATAGTGTGGTTGGCTAGTGTGTAGAATGCATGCTAGCTTACAAAAGTGGGAGAGGTAAATTGGGTTAATCGTGTGTTTGCGCAGTGCCGAAATCGGGTGACTCCCATCCAAGGGGCAAGGAAACTTGCGCCTTCTTTAGGAGTTCACGTGCTAGTGCGCACCTGACGCGTGCGCATACTATAACTGCGTTACTGAGGGGGTTGCTTTGTAGTGCGGGCTAACGCGGAAGCTACGTGCTTCCATTCACGTACTATAATCGTGTAGCCTCGGGACGAAGTCGTAGTGCGGCTTCGGCGTGTTCCCGTACCTCAGGCCAACATTCCAAGGCGGACCCAATTGTAGTGATTGGGGCGCGCGGTTGGTTCAAGGATATCTTCCTAGTCAAAGAGGGTTCGAGGTGAACCCTTGCTCAAGGTGATGCCAAAAGCGGCATCATGAGCGGTCGCAAACAATGTTGTTGCAGTAAGGCGATTCGATCCTCGGGAGGATCGTTCCTTGGCCTTGAAGTAGGCCAAGAAGAGTGCACTGGGAGGAGCTTGAGAGGCTCCACCCTTGGCCGGGACTTGGAGGAAGTCGGCCGAACTAGCTAGTGGAGAGTAGAGTCAAGTGTGGGGTTTGACTCTTTGCCATGGGACGCCATGGTACGGAAATAAACTCCTTGATGTGGGACGCCACAACTTGGATGTTCGTTTCCACAAAATGGACAAGCCGATGAGGACATCGACTCCCTGTTGGTAGGGGTGTGTGTCACGGCCCTTTGCCTTGAGGGCAAGGGGTCGGGACACAAGAGGGGCTGCCCCTGTGGTGGGGGCAGTGGCAGCGATAGGTATGGGGGGCTGAAGCACCCTTGAGTGCCCAAGCACTCAAGGAGGCGGAGGCGCTCACTAGGTGGAGCCCCGCACACCGGGTCGCGGTGGGGGTGGCTCCACAAGGGGTGGTGGTAGCTTAGCGGGACTTAGTGGGGGTGGCATATGACTCACCCTGGGGCAGAGACCTCGTGGTGGGAGTCGTGGGGAGTCTTGGGACTCATCACGGTCCATAGGGGCCGTGGTGGGTGGGCCAAGACTCACCGCGACTCATCACCGGGAGTCGAGGGTGTTCGTGGTGGTTCGCCATTAAATGGCATGGTTGTTTGTGAAACCCCCGCGGATAGCTACAGAAGTATATATAGGGAGTAGTAACCCCGAGAACGGTGCAAACCCGTTGGTGACCAAAAACAAGTGAGTAAGCGAGCGAGCCGGAAAGCGACCAAAGAGTGGGGAGCTGTTCCGGACTGCCAACTACCAAAGGGAATTCCGCTGGTTCCAAATCGTTGGAGGGTTCTTTGGGAGATCAAAGCGGGACCATTATGCCCCGGTGAGCAGCCGGAGCTCCAAGTTGGCCCGGCGGCTAGGTTGGGAGTTAGGCGCGCGCATCAAGCGAGTAACTATGACTTGAGGGGGGAGCTTACCGAAGTGAGGTGCGCGACAATCGTTGTATCCAACATCAGATTATGCAATCCTCCATGTATGGTTCCGAGCGCCGTGCCACATGCAGCACTATGAGTCCATCCTGCAAGTCGGGATGAAGCAACTTCAGCACTTTCACTTGGTGTTTGCACAAATTGCCTTTAATTGCCCATGGGCAAGTGCAAGAAGCCCAATCCGATCCAGGGTTGTAAACAATGTAGGTTGTGTCTGGGTGATTGCTGCTTAGCACATACGCTGGTTGTCATTCCACCAAGGGTAGAGTCACATTGCTCGCTGGAATGTCCCTGGCCGCTAGCACAGAGCTAGATATGTACTTTTCATGTTTGTCATTGCGTATGAACCCATGCGTCTTCAAATGAATTGCGTACTAGTAGTGTGTGAGCACACGGCCCGTGAGTTCCCATATTAGCCAATCGACTCTTCGACCAGTCATTTTGCCTTTCCCCATCCTCAGTCTAGCCTTCAAGTTTCCATGGTATGCCTCAATGCTAGCATTTGTGTCTTGACTGGCATGTGGAACATGACGAGCAACAGTACACCACATTGCTATTTTAGGACACCATTCCTTGTCGATGTACTTTAAAAATTCCCGGGCATTCTGATATTTCTTTTTCATGTCCCTGATTGTTTTGGCAATCCATAGAAGCGTTTTTTTTGGGATCACTTGGTCCACCTCTACAGTACATGAGGTCTCCCATATCCTTCAACACGTTTGCTGTTGTGACGGGACTCGCGCATGCGAGTCTCTCAGGGAACTGTCGCACGCGACTCTGCCACAGACTCTGCCAAAGCACACTATGACGACAGTTGTATGCCAGAGGACTTCGACAGTGGGTGTCTGTTGAGGTATGGAAGACTCACCTTATAGCGTTGATTTCAGCTTCCACATCATCGACAATGAAGGCATTGGGTCGCCAGGTCGGCATATCTGCGTGGAGTCGGTCACGCAAGGCTGTCATCCACGGTACCAGGTCTGTTGTCCTATTCCTGGTGGATATGATGTACGCAACTGGTATACTGTTCAGCCACTCGTCGAAAACCATCAACGTGTACAATGGGAACTGTTCAGATGCACTATGTCACTATGTCCGACCCAGGCTTTCAATTCCTGGCTAATGCGGGGTGTGTAGGCTGCCCGTGTGTTCCTGAACTCTGCGGTCTTGCCATGGGAGGGTTTCCCTAGGGCATCGACGTGCTCCATGTTGTTGTAGTATGTGAGGACACAAATGTCCGGGGCAAGATAAGATTGCTGCACTTTGAAACAACAAAGGCACCTGCGCTTGTACGACTCTCCGTAGTCCGACTTCTTCCTTCTTGGGCCTTTATGCGGGTGTTTAGTGCTAGCACCCACATCCGGACCTCCACGCTTTTGTTTTGGATCCTCGACAGTTGCATTGACCGTGCACTTGTCGTCGGGTCCGTAGCAGCATTGATACCTATCAAATGGAATTCAAAAGCCAAAATATCAACCTATGGACTTATGGAAGCCACAGTCGGAGACAAATACAAATCACAACAACAATGCACTGAGATCCCTAAACCACAATGAGGATGGTGCACACATGATACTGCTCAAGAAGGTGTTCCCTTTGGGAGCTTTCCGCACTCCGGCGTCCACTTTACTGTGCACATGTACCCAATATTGAGTGGGGCAGTCCTCCACACTCTCCTCTCCATGGACGAAGTCCGCAACTCTATCCCAAGGTATACAGGCCTTTTTAACACGCACTTGCACCCCCCTAAACCCATATTGCGTTTTACACTTCCAATGGATGTCCTTATTGTTGAAAGGTCCTGGTTTCAGTGTTTGCAGACTTTGTCGAAGAGAGCGTATAAGCCGGCTCTCAAATTGCTGAATGTCGTCGGCTTCCGCTCCTACGTCCATGCCCTGTACAGTGCAGAACACACGCTCCAGAAGAACTTGCAACAAAAGCGCCACAGGACACGATGGAGAACGTGCACGGAGAAACAGGACCCATGTTTACAGCTGGTGGCAGATGGCAAGCAGCAGAGATAAGGCCCTAAATTGGAGGGCTGCGATGGGATTCGTCGTGGATGGCCCAGATCTTGCGGGCGGGCGGACACGCGGACACGCGGACTAGAGGGAGCGGACTTGCCGCAGCGGACTAGCCCCAGTGGAGCGGCCGGTGGACGGAGCCCGGGAGAGGCAGCCGCGGCTGGTGCAACCGCGGTAGCAGCGGCGGGCGGGTGGGCGCGGGTGGGGGGGCGCCCCTCGTCCGGACGAGGGGCCCACCGTCCTTCTCGCACGCTTGCGTTCATGACCCTATTATTGTAAAATGAGAGGCCACAAACAATAGTATCATCTGGACCATCTCGATAATGCAAATCGCACAAAGCACATGACAATGACAAGAACAAACACCACCGATTCGCAATCTACACACTATCTACATTTAGCCCGAGTCGGCTCGTCCTTTCACTATGATCTTCAAGCTCAGCCTGACTTGGCTCTCCATTTTAAAATATAATTTTGTATTGACAGGAACAACCTCTAGGAAGTTTGCTAAGGGTTACCTTCCATGTAAACCCAATCCCGTTACATGACGTCGTCCAAAAATGGGTTTGACCACATGTCATATCCATGGACCATGGGTCACATCCATTCACACCCATTTCCATGCACCACCGTGGAACTAAATCCGTCTGGTGGATCCACAGGCACTTTTGCACGTGTGTGACCAAAAAAGTCTTCTTCCTCGCACCCTTAAGGAAGGTGACATATTTAGCAAGTCATGGGAGGAAAAATACTGGCTGGTGTAGGTCAACCATGGAGAACGGACCGTACGCCCAACGCCTCACCAGAAGTGAGGGCTCCGCTGCATGGGACCCGACCAGGCCCTGCACAGGTCTGACATCCATGGAAGTGCATGGAAGAGGGTGCATGGACCCATTTCCCCTTTGTGTGACATCAGCACAACGGGAGAACGGGTCACATGGAAGATAACCCTAAGCCGGTGGGTTTGTCTTAAAGTATTTCCCCAAGACGAACAAGATGCAACGTCATTGCTGTGTGGTTGGCTGCCGCCGCTTCACTAATCAACCAACTCCAGAATGGTAGGCTGTCCGGCGCGGCTCACAACAATAGTGGGCCCTCCTCCTTGCAGTACTTCACTAGTTCAAGTTTTGCCTCGGTGATGGGCCGGACATGAAGCAGATTCTGCTCCAAAGACTTCATATTCCCATCTTCACCAACCTCCCGAGCTTGTCACTGTTCATAACCACCGTTTCTTGTTCCAAATCGGAAGCCCATGCAACTGGACAATGAACATACTGCATGTAAAACCTTGACAAAGCTATAAGACCTACGAACCTACGAGCTTCATTATTGATGACATGTTTGGCTTCAATTCGGAGGCCCATGGCTCATTCCAGACCACTGAACGAACTCCTTTCGCTGGTTTTCCAACGTGATTATAAGTTTGCTTAGGGTGCCATCATTATAGGCCATTCGCACGGAGGCAATGAGCCTAGTTATTTTTTGAACTCAGTCCGAGTTTCGACTGCTGATCTGCACTTCAATGCGTTAAACCTACACATCAGCCTCCAAAGACCGACCGTATGGCAGAACGCATAATTGACATCATTTGAGCTACAAACCAGGAGTCCATGCCGTTGCGTTCTCTGTGCTCTTTTCTTCCTGTTGTCCTACTAGCCTCTCCACGGCCTATTCGCAACTCTGGGCATTGGCCACTCCGTTCTAGTACGTTGGATACTGAAAACAAGTGCACCAACATGCTCTTTGGCTGCGGAAAAGCTCCGTAACTACTACGTGTGGTTGTTGCCTCACTGCCCTTGCTAGACAGCCAACGCTCACACCAAAACCTGTTCTTATATACCGCCTGTTGGTGGCTGGTTGCAGACTGCCTCGTCCCTGCACTGCATGTCTTGCATCTAGGATGCTGAAACTTCATTATTACCCCTACAACATCCTCTGTTTAGTGCCATCACTTCCACCACCATAGTGACAAGGAAATTACTATGAGCAGCTTATATGTGAACATACCCATAACCCAAAGCATGCAATTTTTTTTTTTTTTTTCCTAAACTATAAATTACCTCAATATGAGTAATTACTTCAAGTGCTATTTTTCCACTCAGTCTTGCACTCAATCAACTGAGCTCACATCTCTCTCGAGTGATTTCTCACTCAAAAACCACTCATGAAATCACCAAACCACTCATGTCTAGTTAAGCCTGGGCCTATGCTATGGGGAATCCACCCGATAACAACCTATTCTCCCATACAATACATTCATATAGTCTTACGTGGGATACCGCTGGGTCGTGTAGGCTCAACTTGAGAGAGATTAGCCTCATGACCATGAGCGTGAGAATAAGACGTTTCAGGTGTCAAGCTAAACTTGACACCTGACTTAGCACTTGAACTAATTTCAAGTGTTAAATACAAAATAACTAGATTTATTCTAGTTAGTTTCACATTGTAATTAATTTAACTTGACATAGGCTTTTTGGGTAGATACTGCTGGATTTTGGCATACTTCCCTGTATATTTGACCATCATTTCGTCTACGCGGCAATCAGAACTTGGTAGATTGCTGAAATGAAGTCAAGAAGAAATACAAACAAGAAGCACTACTATGATACACTGGAGGTAGGTCATGACTGATTGTTCTGAGCGGGCTGAATGCTTAGAGGTATCCAACTCTTCAATCTTGGAGTTCCCTCCACGGATAACGAAGGGATGGGTGAATAAAAGCCGCTCGACAATCTGCAGCAATGTCAGCATGTTCTCCAGTAAACTTGTGATGACAAGTATAGTGCAACGGACAAATGAGCTTGGTGATATTATCATTATGAGCTCTTCTGTAAAGTAGAAACCAGCTATGATGTTGTGCTTGCTACGTTGATAGATCAACTAAAAGCTTCAAGCAGCCACACTGAAACTTGCTACCAAATAAATGTGCACCTCAGTACAACACCACAAATAGGGAGTCACATACTAAAACAAGGCTCTATGAAGTTGCTTTCTTTGAGAAGCTATTGAGCTATCCTCCCTTAATGCAAAGACAATCTCCTCAGCTCAGCATGTATTTTCTCAATATGTGGATGTGATTTGTCATCTACACAGAACTCATGCACCTGGTTCTCCACCTCAATGCAGCTGTGCCCTGGCTCCTTTCTCACACCTGCATCCTTCATCATCTTTCTTACCTTTGCTTGATCATCCCACCTCCCAGCAGCAGCGCAACATATTGGATAGGAGCACATAAGATCCAACATCTTCTGGATTGCCTTGAGAAGGCATTTTGTAGTTTTGCTCGATCCATATCGTTGATGAAGTATGCAGGCAGCAGCACCTGGTTCAAATGGCATTCTCTCGATGAAGCCCTCTGCCTTATCCAATTGTCCTGCACGGCCAAGAAGATCCACCATGCAGCCAAAATTCTCAGCAGTAGGGGTGACGCCATGATCCTGACTCATGGAATCAAAGTGGTGACTGCCTTCATCCACCAAGCCCACATGGGTACATGCAGAGAGAACACATACAGAGGTGATACCATTTGGCTTCCTTCCTGTTGCATTTGTTCAAATAGTTGGAGGGCTTCCCAACCACACGCATGCTGGGCATACCCCGTAATCATTGAGCTCCATGAGACCACATTCCCTTGGGCCATATTGTCAAACACTTTGACGTGCATCCTTCAAGCTCCGGCATTTCCCATACATGTCGATACGAGTATTTTCCAGAATGATATCTGGAGCAATTTCAAAATGATTATATCCCCATGGACCTTTCTGCCCTTGTCCAATGCTACCAAGCCTGCACATGCACTGAGAACACAAGTGAATGAGACCTTATTGGGTGTCACCCCATCCCACATCATTGACTCATACATCTGAAAAGCCTCTCTACTCTACCCATGCTGAGCATATCCTGCAATCATTGCATTCCATGAGACAACATTCCGTACAGCCATATTGTTGAGCACTTGACACGCATCCTTCATGCTCCCGCATTTGGCATACATGTTGACAATGGCAGTCTTGAGAATGAACGACACCGTGTAGAGAGAACTGAGTGAAGCTGTGGAATGAATGTTTTGTTCAGGTTGATAGTAACGTGCATACAAGGGGTTCTGGGCATCATTAGCCAGGAGGTCTTTTTGCAAACTTATCATAACTAGGCTGCGCACTGTCCATAAACAACATGCTCGTTATCAACAAGATGGATGCATCGCAGGATGGCCTCCCATCGGTTCCTACTCATAATCTTGCCAATAGATGGGCATTGGAAGATTTCATGGTTTGCTTTCCAGTATTATGAAGTTTCTTCAGGCCCATAAGAATATAAAAAGCCAACTAGGCCCTCAATTCCCTCATTGTCACATGATACCAAGACCTCCCCTCCTTGCGTCTTCCTTCTTGGTTCAAAAATTGAGCATATAGGTTTGTCATCATGCAAAATTTACGCATGATAAGCATGGGCCAAAACAGATTGAAAAAATCAATCAGCCTAGCATTTTCACCCAAAGGTAGTCTACCTTTGCAACATCCGGCCTCCAGTCCATATTACCTTGGGAATTAGCTCATAACTCGAATTCCACATGTCGTCCTTGAACTTGTCACTTGCTGGCCAATTCTGCCAGTCAATAGGTAAATTATACAAACCAAGTTCACGAGTGGACAAACCATTGTCCACACAGAAATCATGCAAATCAGGTTCATCAGCAGCTTTTAGGTTGGTTCTCACCTCTTCAACAGGATCAAAGTCAGAATCACTGTCATCATTTTCAAATTCCCCATTTGATTTCGAATCCTCTTCCCACAAGAGGAACCCCAAGCATATCTCCACAGAGCACGCGCGGACATTATAAAGTACCATTTCACTTCATTTCATTTCCTTTTAGTGCATCTATCCAAGGCAGACTCAGACCTGTGTGCAACTGGCTCAGAAAGTAAGAAATGAAATGAAATTGTATGGTACCTTATAACGTCCGCGGAAAGCTCAAAGAGCTTATGGGACAAAATGAAGAAAAACATGAGAGAGGAAGAAACAGAGATTCTAAGAATGGAGCCCAGACCTGAGAAAGATTTCAAAGATGAACAAAAGAGAAATAAATAATCCAAAGTGAAAGAGAAAAAGCCTGCAAAGCAAGCAAATCCGAGCTCACTGATCCTTTAGTGTTTGCAGTGTAGTAATGCCTGAGTCTCTTGAATAGTGGAATCTACTTTCACTCATAATAAACTTTGAAATTCATTTATTTAACAGAGATGTTACCTAAGGGAGGTGTTACTTGGAGAGGCTCATCATGGAATAGTTTTCAGCAAAGGAGCGGAGGTGACACCTGGGAAAGGCACAACGGTGCCTGGCAAGTTTGGATACTGATGTTAGGGCCGGGCCAGTTTTCCGACGTCCTAAGACATGGTCAAGCTCAAAAGAGCCACCATTATCGCATCCTAACACAACCTTTTTGGCATTCCCTACCTGGCCCTTTTTGCTAGGGAGGAAACGGCCAAATAGAGAAGAGCGGGATATGTGATTTCATGCGCGCAGCTGGGATACATGAATGATGTGCCCTTTAGTGGTCAGGTCCCCAGCTAGGCTACACCCATAATATCTTTTTTCCAATCTTCTAGCAGATAGTCAATGCAACCGACTCAGGTGGTTCACAGAAGTGTCCAAAATTACAACCGGGTTTGGCTTAACTAGTCTGTTCAAACATAAGTCAAACAAAACTGATGATCTGCACAAGTAAGGAAGCATATCTCCCTTTGGGCGGAATGTAACAACTGGGGGAGGTCTTCTAGATGGAGAGGGTATCCAGAGCATCCCCATGGTACTGTGGAAATCTTTCTACTGCCCAATTCAACTTTTTCATGAAGAACACTAATTGGAATGAAAGGATGCACTAGGTAAAATGTGGCCCAATAGATAATTGAGATCGAGGCAGGCGGCTGAGTTAGCAGGGGTTGGATATCATAACAAGAAAGACAAGTTGTGAGGAAGGGGAAGTGGTGAGACATGCCGAGGTTTAAGGTAAAATCGAACAACCTTCTTTGCCAAGAAAATCGCCCACAAACAGATGATCAATGAGGCCTGCCCGTGCTCCAACTGTGATGTTCAGATTGTCGGACTCCTTTCCTAGCCTGTATAGATAATCTTTTCCTTCATAATCCTTTGAGGTATGACTGCGACTTTTTGTCTTTCCTCTCTTCAGTGCCTTCTCCTCCAGTATCTTACATTGAATTGGAAATTGTGTTCGCTGTGACATTTTCCTCCTCCTGGCCAGCTCTTATCTCTCCAGCAGAAGCACGGGGCGTAGACAATGGAACAAAGGAGGAGCTCGGGGACGGAGGCACGAACATATTGGAGGAAGGAGAGGGACGATGCAAGTGATCAGACAGGTAGACGGTGGAAGAGAAACCCTTCCTATGACGGGAAGGAAAAGATGACTGATTGCGAGTGACACAAGTCATTGCTGCCGTTCTGAATACTGTGATTACCGGGGAGCCCATCCCATGAGTACTACAACTGGCCTCGCATTGTAAGAAGGTTTGAGAGCTTCCCAGGGGGTTTTTCAGGGGAAGAGATCTGTTTGGGTGTAAGGAGTCATTCACTGAGCTGCAAACACCTGCCTCCATCTCTCGGTTTGTCAGCCTGTCATACACACCACGTCTTACTAGATTGTGGTAATTCTTGTGATTGTCAGGGTCCTCAAAACCATTTGCATTCCCCAGCTTGCTCCTGCAATCGTCGTTTTTCTTGTTGGGTTTTCATAGCAAGGCTGCGATTTGTGGATGTAGAATCAGGATCTTTTTTATTGTTCGGACAAGTATCCGGACGAGCGTCCATCACTGTTCACGTCAACGTCCGACGACAACCGTTCCCGTGCACTACAGCTGACGGTGTTTGCTCGTAAGCTGTGAGGCTAACTTAGATTCCGCCTAGGGAATTCCAAAAAGGCCTTGATGTGAAATGCATCGCAGTTCACTTGATCACCCCCTAAAAGTGCGCAATTCAATTGAATTGCAAGGGCAATTCAATTGAACTAACCCTAATTTGCAATTCAATTGAATTGTAATCTATAATTTTTAACTTATTTTTGTATATAATATATAATATATATGTACATGTATATATTCAAATTATATTTATACACATATAAGAGTATAAGCTAAAAATACATGTTGCCCGTCTATTCTTGCTGACCCTCTTTCTTGTGCCCTTGAGGAAATTGTGGAGTTGTGAAACCACCCTCAGCCTCAGCGAGAAAGGGAGAGCCAGAGACGGAGACAGATCAGCAGCTTCCTGTGATTCACTGGCAAAAGAAACATGGCTGGCTCCGAAAAAAACAGACAAAATCAAACCTGACAATTGATGAAAGGCTTCCCTGCATCACCATGTAGTCCCCTAACACTAGTATCTGGCCCAGGACAAAGAAAACAAAAAGTATGTTCATCTTGAGAATTATCAAAAATTTGGATACCCTTACAAAGTATGGTGTTGAAGTTGGGATGTGTGTTTTAATATATCAAACTCTTACACGTTGATACTCTTACATTGGTATCATGTTTGGTATATGTACATAGCCATATATTGGCACCAACATCCACAAAGAGAGACAATCCCGCTTTTACAAGCGCTTCGTGACTTCCCGTGACTTCCCTCTCTCTCTCTCCCTTAGGCTTATCTTGGGCTCAAGCCTTACCACGGGCAAAGGATTGACAGACGGACAACAAGAATAGACAGGCAACATGTATTTTTAGCTTATACCTGTGTATGTATATATGTATAATTTAAATATATATATATATTATATACAGAAATAAGTTAAAAATTATAGATTACAATTCAATTGAATCGTCAATTCGTAATTCAATTGAATCGTGTGTGCCGACAATTCAATTGAATTGCAAATTAGGGTTAGTTCAATTGAATTGCAAGGGGCAATTCAATTGAATTGCGCACTTTTAGGGGGTGATCAAGTGAATTGCGATGCATTTCACATCAAGGCCTTTTTGGAATTCCCTATCCGCCCTCGCTATGGGGATCTCATCAAGCCGGACTCTGCACGCTGACTGCTTCTGACGCCATCACGGGCATGGGCCCACAACAAACATCAAGACTCTTGATGTGTCTGATTCAAGAGTTGCAACGCGAGAGCGATGGACAGCCAGTCACGAAACACACATGGGGTACGTGCTGCTCCAGGCAGATCACAAGCCTCCCGTTTCGCTTCGTACGCTCACTCAGCTTTTTGCCGTATAGGTGGGCAGAATGCTAAGTTGCAAGAGTTCAGGAGGCTTCCAATATAACGACAGGAGTCATAGTCAAGCTCACTTATAATGTGGGGAGGGTGGAAATCAGTCGGGCGTGACGGCGAACAACTAACTGAAGAGGAACTCGCATGAGTGTGGGCTTATGTGCAACTTTGAGATCTTCTCTTGAAGTGTGAGGAGGGCAGCTGCAAGATTGAGGATGGCGGAAACGCTGGCAGCAGGCAGCAGCAACTCAAGGGTATGGCTGCACGGAGGAGGAGGGAAGGTGGCTATTATATTGGTGATTGTGCAGCTGGGCTATGCTGGATACTCTTTGCTCACCAAGATTGCTCTCAGCACCGGGGTCAACACCTTCGTATTTGCAATCTATCGCGATGTTATTGCGGTGGCGATTCTGGGTCCCATTGCTTTCTTTTCTGAAAGGTGTGTAGTGTGTACGCTCAATCAAGTCAAGCCAGTTGAACTCTTTCTCCTTTTCCTTCTCTTTCTCCTTCCCCTTCTCCTTCTCCTTCTCCTTGGACTTCTCTTTCTCATCCTGCTTTTTCAGATCTACACTTAAATCAGATTGAAAGACGGAAGATGTTCATGCTACACAGCTTCGCAAGTAATTCATCTTTTGCCTCCTCATTGGCAGCTGAATCTGAGGAATTTGGTTTTTGCACATGTGCAGAGGGCAACGCACATCAATCACTCCCACCCTGTTCCTTCAGCTTTTAGTGAGCGGCTTCGCCGGGTCAGTCGCATTTGACATGTTTTCTGGCATTTGACGGGCACATTAGTTCTAGAATTTGCACGACGTAAGAGGAACTAGTGAAGGAAGAGATACTGTTCCGAAACCCATACTCAACACCTCATCTATGACTACGGACATGTTGACACTCGACAATATGGCCTTGTGGGCGCACATTCAGTGAGGAAGAGGCAGAGAGATTGTATAGTCACACTGAACTGAAGTCCTTTCCATAGCCTTGTGGCCATAAATAGAGGGTCACTGTCTCAAGCCTTTCAGACCCATCACACAGAAGTGTCCTTTCTATGCCTTGTCGATACAGCCTCTCCTTCTGAATCACTCCAGTTATGTTCACTTCAATGTATGATCTAGAGAGAAACGGTCCATCATGGAGGGTGCAGGATATATGCATTCCAAGTGTTATTTCTTGAAGGCTTGTCCCGCACATCCCCTGTGTTCACCTCAGCGACTCAAAACTCCATACCGGTTTTCACTTTTCTAATTGGTGTCCTCTTCAGGTAACTTTCAGGTTTCATAACCCAGATATTCAAACTGTTGTGGTCAGTCCAGAGTCTAGCGAGTCTTTCAAATCTGTCAAAGAATTTCAACACCTCAGGGTTTATGCACCTTCAGTTTGTATGGCCCTGTTTGTGACCCGGAAGGCCCCCTCAGGAAAACGTTGAATTGCCACCAGATTCTAAGTAACTTCCAACACTTGGGACCATTGTCGACTTCTTGTTAATTGTCTGGCTTGCACATATAGAATGGAAATTCAGTCTGGTGAGAGTGCTTGTAAACCTCCTGGTTGCAATTCCAGAAGGGTGGATAACCCACAAAAATTACTTGTATGGCAGAGCCCCGAACTGTCAAACTAGTTTGCTCTGCCTCTTTCCCCTGGCCGTAACAAACATCTCTCCCTCTTTCTCTCTCACATTTGAGGCATATGATCTACTGCCCGAGACACTTCGGCTTGGAGTGACGCCTGAGGTAGCCTGAAGTAGTTCTTGGTTTGTGCTACCATGGGCCCTTGTGGGCCTCTGGCAATGTCAGAAAGTTTGCCTCCTCTGTCTCTTGTGCACCTTGCAATCTCTCCCACACCAGTGGTTATCAATCCGTGCCCTCACAACTTCTATGAGACTCAAAGCAGCTGGCTCAAGCACATATGTTGGTACTCCCGCATTTCAACTTTCTTCGAACAACAGAGCCTGTCTGCAGCATCCCTGCTGCCTAAAAACCCAGGACGCAAGGAATTTTTTTTCCAGTGCATGACAGGAACAGACCTGTCAGGCAAGTGCTGAAGGAAGTCCTACGTCAAGCAGACCCGCAAAGCAGTGACACCCTCACAATTAAGTCACAGTTCTATTGTGATGCCATCCTTGTCCTCAGCAGGACAGAATCTTGGTTTTACTTTGCTCTCTCTCTCTCCTTGGGGCATTGGGGCGATTCAAGGTGGGTTCATATAGCCCGAGGATTGAGAACTGAAAGATGGGATAAACTTAGTGTGGTTGTCCTGCTTGTGCTAGACAAGACAGATTGTGGTGGCAGCTTTGTTGGAGGCCCCATCTTTCTTTTCTATCTTGTTTTCTATTTTCCTGTTGCCTATCTCTTTAAGCTTCCCTTGGACATTGTAAAGTTGTTTTCTTTCCTTCTCTCACTTTAGAGGACGCTATGAAATTCTCTCTTTCTTTTCCCTGGGTTGCTCACATGGTATTCATATATGTGATACGTAAGGAGTCAAGATGGTTTTGAATCTTGTATAGGGCTTGAAGAAGGGAATGGATAGGATTGACTTGGTTACGTACACTCATCATACATGTAAGAGTTTTGCAGAGTCGAGATAATCCACATCACAAGGCGTGACGGTCAAGCTCAAGTTCTAGGAATTGTGACATGTCTGGCTGGGGCATTGCTTATGTCTCTCTACAAGGGACCAGCTCTTGTAAGCCGTGGGCTATCAACAGCTATGCCTGGGTCATTACTCGTTAGCCAACAAATGTGGGGAACAGCAACAAGTGAAGTGATGACGTCATCTATATTGGGCTTTCAACTAGATTCATGGAGATTTGGGTCACTCTGTATAATTCTCAATTGTATCTGCATGGCCGTCTACGTTAACCTTCAGGTTTGCCCTTCACGTTCTCCCCTGCAAACTAATTACTCCGACTCAATTTGGAATGCAATGAAGTTGTGGCAAAGTGCTGCTTTCTGATTTAGATCTGTAAGGCCACATTCCCCTCTCTTCCATCAGTAAGTTCCACAATAAAGGGGATGCAAAATCAATGAGAGTATCCCAGATTTGGCTCTCTCCTCACCTCCTGCCGTACTTCCCCCTCCATTGGAAGCATGATGCATATCTGTTTACAATGCTATAGCAAGCGAAGTCTAATGAGTCCCATCTTCCCCCCTTTCTTCTGCACCGTCTGAGGGTGGTGACTATGTTGTCGAGGCTATAGCAACAGTCCAGTCAATACATTTCTGTCTCTCCAGGTGTCTCAAGCAATTGAGCAATCTTTTACTAACAAATATGATGTTTGTCATTGCAATCTTCAGCTACCAATACTCAAGAGATATCCGGCACCAGTCTCTGTGACAGCATTGGCCTATCTTATTGGTGCCACTCTACTGCTTGTCACCGGGCTCTTTGTGGTGAAGAACCCACAAGATTGGGCAATTACACAAAGATCTAGCCTCATTGCAGCTACATATGCGGTATGCCTGTTCCCCTACTGAACAATGCACCTTTCAATGAGCACTTCTTGTTCTTTGTGTGTGCTGCAGGTGACAAACCTTCATATGGTGATGGTGATGCAGACAAAGGGAAGAGATTAAACAATTAAAGTGTTAGAACATCCACAGGAAGCCTGAAGAGCTTATGAGAATGCCCGGACCAAACAAAAAAGGGCTAAATAGACCTAAACTACAGATTGCGTGAGAAGGAGAAGAGAGGACTTCAGGACATCCATTAAAACCCAGGGAGAATGAGAGAATGTACGCATAATGATGTTGTTTGCCGTAGCCCAAGTAGAATGTAGTCATAAGACGCCATTTGCGTAGCCTAAGGAGAATGAGAGAGGGGCGAGAGAGAGAGGGCGGACCGGCATTTTTGGGCTTGCCAAGGTTGTTATCAAAGTTTCTGGATTACCAAGTTTGAGCTGGGAAAGAGAGATAGGCAGCTGGAGTGTTTTCACAGCATTTGATGAACATCCAGCTTCCATGCTGACCCTCCCATGTTGGGCACTGGGGTGAAGTTCAAACTAAGAATAGGTCGCCTACTTCTCTACAGTAAGTTAGCCCAGCTGTGAAAAAAAAAATGTATAGGTCGCATATGTCTGATGTGGGTAACAAATATGCTCTGATGCACTCTACCGCATCTTACCTGCATGAGGATCGACCTCAGGGCTCTGTTGACTAGTCTTGGCCAGTAGCTGTATGGTCTGCCTGTTCTTGTTTGTTTGCTGCTGTAGTTCTATTGGTCGAACTTTTGGAGTGGTTGTTTGTGTATTGAAGCTAGTATTCCATTTGCATACATTTGAAGGATTGTCTGTTGCCGCTGCAGGGGTTTATTAATTCAGCACTCAATTTCTCACTCCAGGTATGGTGTGTCCAAAGAGTTGGACCCATTGTGGTGACAGTGTATGCTCCTCTGCAGACTATCTTTGCAACAATTCTCTCACTTATCTTTCTTCAAGCCGACTATTACTTGGGCAGGCAAGATTTATTTCCTTTTTTTATACTGTCCTTTCTAGATGAGCTATAATGTGCAAATTTGGCCAGAGTTTGCAAGCAGTAGTTTCACTGTTGATTTCAAAATATCTTTGCCAGAGAAGTGCCATAAATGCAAGTCTTATTCTTCAGTTATCCCAAACTTAAGATGTAGCAGAAAATGTATTCCTCACCAAACTGGCTACCAGTTTCTGGGGTAAGTATGCAAGAAAAATTCTCAACTTCGCATGCGAACAGCAATGACAAAGTCCACGGGGGCAGAAGCTTATGTTGGGTCAAGGAGATGCTATAAGTTATGCAGATCATTTGCTGTGTCATTCTCACTTTTTTTCCCTGTAACATTGCTTCCACATCCACTCCGACGACAGTGTACTTTTGCAATTTGATCAATGTTATGTCTGTGCTGAAAGGGAGGATGGGCTGGGTGGTTGCACAGTTTGCTTGGAGGCATTCTGGTTCTTGCAGGCCTTTATCTTGTTACCTGGGGTCAAAGTGAGGACCGTCGGTTGAAATCACAGTCCATTAAGATTCAGCCAATCCTTGATGGCCAAGTGACAATAAAGCCAATTGAGGAGCCCTTGTTATGTAGGTAATTCCATCATCTCTATTCATTGCGAACCGTGGAATATGCGACAAAGGCGTCTTTATGGATCAGAAGAAAATACAAACCATCATCGAGTGGATTAAACCAACTTCGGTCCGAACCATTGTGAGCAACTGGTGGGTTCTCAAGATTTTAAATGTGGCAAGTCATGTCACAACTCACAACTCCCCATTCCAGGAACCTTCCCATATTTTCTGTTAAAATCACCTATTTGTTGCTGAAGCACACATGTGGTGGGTGTAATTGAATTGTTTGACTTCGATTCAGAGTTGGTGACTTCACCCTGATGAAATGGTAAGGCCCGTGCCCCACTGCAGTTAGGGTCGGCTTCGTTAAGAAATGACTGTGTCTTAGGACGTCGGAAAAATGGCAGTTTTGGGCTTGGCCTGCCCCAAGCCTGAGCATTAGGGTCTAAGCCATGGACCAAGCAAGTCCTGGGCCCTGGCCCTAAGCAGCCTAAGGATCTATAGAGATCTCAGTCGGAACAATTTTTGGAGGCTGCCCACTCTTTCATATTTGTATGTACTTTCACCATTTCTCACCCAGAACAGGAGAAACTTCCTGTGTATGTTTCCAATCTTTGGTACTGAATCTTTGCAGCCATGACAACAATTCATATGCTTGATAGTCTGATCAGATTTGCACAAGTACAAAGAAGAGCAATACACAGTTTTAGTGCATATTCTACACGAAAGTAAATACAACTCAACGATTGTAAAGCACTGCTAGTTTGTCCTATTTACAGGTTGTTTGCGTGCTAGGTGTTCCTTAGGAAGGCCCTGGCGAGGTTCCTGTCTGGAGGGTCCATCCTTTTCAAAACTGTTACATGTGGTTGCATGTGCTTAACGCCATATATATAGTCAACCTTGGATTCCGATATTTGCCCAGGTCTGTTGGCTCCTCTTTAGAACAAGCCTAAACTGGCTCTCATGTTTGGCAAAAGTGGCATGACTCCGCACAACACACCATTGGGAGCCTTGAAACGGTGTAAGGTCCTTTGACCACATTTTCTTGATGATTCATACCGGCCCTGGACAACCATTTAGGCATTTTTGGACCTAATTGTAAATTCAATCAATCAGCAAAGTACGCATGTTTTGAAAACCATTTCTCACATTAGGCATCTTCATGCTATAATTTTTTAGAATTAGGCACATGAGAAGAGAAAACATTTATTTTCTTAAGAATAAAATTACAAAATAGACACCCAATGCCCATGGGCCCTTCTAGGCTTCAGCTATCTTTCATTTCCTTTAAAACCCTAATATGATAACATTGTGGAGTCCATAGAAGGGCCTTTCGAAGTTACATGGAGCTCTCGCAAATAGATTGATTTGTAGGAAATTATTTCCGCACACATATATTTGTAAGCTCTCTTTGGTTGTGTCCTCAGCCTAGCTAGCTCTCAACCATGTAGGTGTTTCACCAAGAGTTCCAATATAGCTGCTTTCCCCAACCAAACTCTGACTGCTCAAAGTAATGTTGTGGCCCTCATACCTAACTATGGCAGATTGTACAACTTTAGTGTTTAGCCGTACCGTACTGCCAATGTCTGACTCCCTATAGGCAAACAACTCATCCAACTGATCTCCATTTAGATCTATTTGTGTGCCTTGGGAAATATAAATATTTTCCGCAACCACTTGAAGACTCAGTGACGATATGAGCCCTTCAATGGCACATCATCTCCTCCAGCCATGCATCACAAGCATACAAAACTTTCCAGTGCCACACAGGTCTAATTCTCTGAGCATGGTCTTAGGAATGAACCATCTTACTTTTGAAAAATTCCATAGATTTTTGGTCGCACCAAAAAAAACTATGTAGGTCTCTATGCAAATTATGGGTCAAACAGCCTTTGTATGACCAAGCTATGGCAGACACAAGCTGTGTATAATTTAAATCGGATCAAAACAAGGCTCTAAATGTATTTTATTTTCCCAAATGGATAAATACTAATATGATTTCTGACATACCCTACACGTTCCCTACAAATACCCGTAATTCCGAGGATAGATTTCTACATATGTAGGAGCTTTAAAAACTGGACGTCGGTGATTTGGTGCTTGTCGGTGCATTGATTGTGACACAACAGCTTCATGAGAGTGGTGGCAGGGTTGGCTGGCGTCACTGCTGGTGTCTGAGCAGATAACAAGCACAACATGTCATCGCTGAATGTTGTTTACTTGCTGGCATTCACCATCGTTTTATACAAGCATGATCAGACGATACCATTCTCGCAGATTTTGTTTTACTCCTTGTTTACTCTTTAGGATGACTCCAAATGTTGACTTTTGTTCAATGAAATTTTGATCTTATTACAAACAACAAGAGAAGAGGCTTGCAAGTTTTTTGCTGGAATTTTTGGGCATTAGGCACTTTGGTGAAGAGAGACAATAAAAAAAATCCAATAAAGAGAACGCTATCCATCACTGTCAATGACATCCGTTGTGCCTTTCCCAAGTGTCACCTCCTCTTCTTTGCTGAAAGTTGTTCCATGATGAGCCTCTCCAAGGAACACCTCCCTTAGGTAACATCTCTATTAGATAAACGGATGAATTTGAAAGTTTATTATGAATGAAAGTGGATTCCACTATTCACAAGGAGAAGACATATGCGACTTAGTTTGTTTTAGGAGGAGAGGCTGGATGAGAGGAAGCCCAATGATTTTCGTTAAAAGTAATCATCATTTGACAACATCTGTGGATGCTACAAAGATTTTGCCAAAAGACAGCAAGGGAGATTTAAATGACCTCACCAAAAGGAAGGGCCGAGAAATGGCACCTCCATGGGGAATGGCTCAAAACCACGGCCAAGGGCCCAATGGCTATAAACATATAACCCATCATAAACTCTTGTTGGTACATAAAACAGAGATGGCCTCCAACACTGCCACCTTTTTCCCATCCATTCGGCCTCATCCTCCTTTGCTTGGGTGGCCCAAGTCGTAGGCATCAAAGGTGCTTTAATCCCATAGACCACTTAGAATGATGAGGCCCCCATTGCAAAGTGTTCCACGTTATTATAACATAATTCTGTCGCATCCACATGACCCACCTAGTCTACCTGGTTCGCTGAAACGTCATTCTGCAAAAGTTGCTCCCACACGAATCTATCTTTTCCTTTGGCTCTTTTTCCTTAGTTTGGGCCAGAAATACTCATTCTTCAAGAGTGTCGCGGTGCGTTTAGCCCCGCCGTGGTCCGCTTGCGGGCCATCATGGCACACTCTCAAAAAACTTTCTGAGCTCGCTCTTCGGCACATAGATACGCTCTTGTTTGTACCAGAGCAGCCCATCATACAACTGGAACAACGACTTAGCCCCTTCCCTCAAATCGAGGTTGGTTAGCTCGTGAGCATGCTCACGTGAGCACAAGGGCATATTCCCCAAAATTCCAGGAAATTTCCACAGCGAAATGAAATTGACGAAATTAACAATTATGCGAAATTAACACATAAAGAACAAGTAGCCCCTATACCTAATGAACATGTTACCCTATAGGTGTGGTTTTTTCTCCATAAACTCAACTTTAAGGTCATTTCTCTTGTCCAAAAAAAAAAAAAAAAAAAAAACCATGGACAATTTCGCAATGCGAAATTCCGCCTGAGAAACAATTAGATTGTGGCCACAAAAAAAAACCATGGATAATTTCGCACAGCGAAATTCCGCCCGAGAAACAAATATCAGATTGTGGCTAAAAAGATGAATAAGTCACTTTTAAAGCCCCCACCCATTCCTTTTGGATGTAGGATTTTTGGGTGATGGGATTTTTCAGTGCAAACCCACCGCTTGCTTAGTTTGTTCCCATATCACCAAGAATTTCTCAATGAGAATTTCACCACGGCTGAGTTTGTGCCCATATCACCAAGTATTTCTCAGTGCGAAATTCACCGCTGCTCAGTTTGTGCCCATATCACCAAGTATTTTTTAGTGCGAAATTTACCGCTGCTCAGTTTGTGTCCATATCACCAAGTATTTCCCCAATGCGAATCACCGCCGCCACTACAGGTTTAGGGTTTTTGGCTACACTACTGAAGGTTTCGCCTCGTTGAGTTGGCACAGATGTACTCTACAAATGCACCAGTCCTCTATACCTGCTTATGGTTTTAGTCCGTTTTGAAAACATGTAACTCATATGACCGAGGTTTAAATAGCTTGGAGACAAAGTGAGGACTGTCGGGCGTTGAAATCACAGTCCATTAAGATTCAGCCAATCCTTGATGGCCAAGTGACGATAAAACCAATTGAGGAGCCCTTGTTATGTAGGTAATTCCATCATCTCTATTCATTGCGAACCCTGGAATCTGCACCATTGTGAGCAACTGGTGGGTTCTCAAGATTTAAAATGTGGGAAGTCCTGTCACAACTCACGACTCCCCATTCCAGGAACCTTCTCATATTTTCTGTATAAATCACCTAAATGGTGCTGAAGCACACATGTGGTGGGTGTGCCCCACTGCAGTTAGGGTCGGCTTCGGTAAGAACATCTTTCTATTTCCGAAGGTCGGGACTAGTTGAGCCAAACCCCGCAACTAGGTTATAATTTTGGACACGTCTGTGGTCGGTTCCATTGACTATCTGCTAAAAGTTTGGAAAAAAGATATCATGGGTGTAGCTGGTCATGGTTTGGGACCCCCTTTAAAGGGCCAAAAAGGGCCAGGTAGGGCATACCCAAAAGGTTGTGTTAGGATGCGTTAAAAGATGGCTCTTTTGAGCTTGACCATGTCTTAGGACGTCAGAAAAATGGCAGTTTTGGGCTTGGCCTGCCCCAAGACCGAGCTTTAGTGTCTAAGCCATGGTCATGGGCCCTGGCCCTGAGCTATTTTTTGAGGCTGCCCACTCTTTCATATTTGTATGTACTTTCACCATTTCTCACACAGAACAGGAGAAACATCCTGTTTATGTTTCCAATCTTTGATACTGAATCTTTGCAGCCATGACAACAATTCATATGCTTCAAAGTCTGATCAGATTCGCACAAGATTTACCCTGGATTCGAACGATATTTGCCATTTTGTTGGCTCCCTTGCTTCGGCAAAACATGGAGGGGAAGGTGAGAGTAAGGGGCATGCCTCAGCACAACAGACTAATCGGAGCCTTGACACGGTGTAAGGTCCTTTGACCACATTTTCTCCGTTGCCTTCAACATGATGCGTAGTCTCCCTTTTACGGACACTATCCATCTCATCGGGCATCAGGTGTGTGCCTTTCCCAGGTGTCACCTCCTCTCCTTTGCTGAAAACTATTCCATGATCTCCCAAGTAACACCTCCCTTACGTAACATCTCTATTAAACAAACGGATGAATTTCAAACTTTATTATGAATGAAAGTAGATTCCACTATTCACAAAGAAAAGACACTACTACACTGCAAACACTAAATGATGGGCTGGGATTCACTTGCTTTGGAGGCTTTTTCTGTTGCACTTTGGATAATTTAGTTTTCCTTTGTTCATCTTTGAAATCTTTCTCAGGTCTGGGCTCCATTCTTAGAATCTCTGTTTCTTTCCTCCCTCATGTTTTTTTTCCATTTTGTCCCATAAGCTCTTTGAGCTTTCCGGCGGACGGTATAAAGTACCAGTTCATTTCATTTCTTACCTTCTGAGCCAGTTGCACACAGGTCTGAGTGTCCGAGTCTGCCTTATTTTTTGGTAGCCTCCCCATTTCGTCTTTCTAACGTTTTTAGGATGCCCTGAAGCTCTCCCATGTAGGGTGCCTGGTGCCGGCCGCTCACTCCAGGAAAGCCCTGGGGTCCAAGTGCCTTTTACCCAGTGTAAAGAAACAGCAAAAATTTCTTTACATCTATATGGCTCAGATTGGATCTTAACAAGACATGAAGATAAGATAAAGATGGCATTGCAAAGATATTTAGGCAAAAACCTTGAGGAACCTTCTGCAAAAGGTGCCATCCATACAAACTAAGACATTTCTGCTGGGTCTTTCCAAGCTTTAACTATCACAGACCATAGAACAGTACCATGAGGGAGCAAGCATCTAACTACATTTGCAACAACAAAATGGATTGCGGAGCTTCTGTCCCATACTTTTTACTTGAGGAGACACTTTAAATCATATTTAAACAAGGAAAAATAACCTTGTGAAGAGCCTCAAGACGCACAGAGGGGCCCTTACAACACATACAGGATATAATCCAACAGTTGATAAGGGGCTCTGTAGGTACAAAAGTAGAATTTTTCAGGCGACACCTCCATAGTCATGGCCACCGAAGCTCTCTATCATGGGCACCTTGAACCTATTGAGCCACTTCTCTCCTTAGGAGATTGGATTTTTTTTGGTAGCCAACTTCAGCGACCCCCAATTGTTGACAGCAGGTAAGAATGAAGCACCTCCCTGAAGCTTAGGTGGTCCAGGAAATAGCACCTCCAACACAAGCCGCGAGAGGAGAGAAATGCTGCAGACAAAGCACCTGGCCACTGGGCTGCCTGCAGCTGCCTAGTCTACAATCACAGACCAGCCTCCATCTAACACGTTTCTACTGGCTGTTGCTGTCGTTTTTGCTATAGGTGGGTGTGTACTGATTCGGTGAAGGTGAGTAGCCTGGAGCTGATGGAGAGTAGCCACCACTGCCACTACATGTATCCACAGATGTGTTCAGTAGAAAGAATAATCCAGCCAAAGGAACAGAAAAACCTTGGCATCTAATTATGCTGATGAACATGAGTAGTGTTGCCATAACAAGAGAAGTCCACAACTGTTCAAGAACGAGAATAATAATCCGTAACAACTTTAATCCTTCCTTAAAATTTGAAGTCTTTGCAAACACCAGCAGCTGGCAAATAGGAGGCAATATAGTCATCGGTATCAGGGAGAGGGCAGAGTGTTCACCTGTACTGGGGAGAGGAAGGACTGTAACCTGGGCTTCCAGGTGTATATGCTGGGCTGCAATATACCAAACAGAAGACGAAGACAGTTAATTGCATATAGTTTGAATTACTCCATACTCCTGCCTAACTTCTGACTACTGACTTTCACTCCACCTTGTAGATCGACGTAAACACTGAAACCTGTTTATTCACTCATCCTACCAATGTAATATCATAATCAGTTTGCTCTCATAGCCCAGTTTGCACCACCCTAGAAGATGCAACCTAGTGCCTACCAATCATTGCCGGAAGACCAACTCAACAATGCAGCACATAGAATAAAAAGCGTGCAAGTCGAAAACTAAAGTGCACCAGAGAATTGAGTCATTGGAAACTTCCAAGAAAGACTGCAAATGTGCAGATGAGCTCAAGTTGAAAAACAGACCTGGTCGGAGAATAGGAGGGTGAACCAGGGGTGTACGCAGGGCTAGTTGGTAAATATGAAGGAGATGATGGTGAATATGATGGTGATGTCGGGCTGCATCCGTGACATACCACTCCACCAATCATTGCAATGTCGAAATACAGTAGCCTAACTTAAACACTCAGAACATGATAAGACACAAGACTGGTCAAGACTTGATGTACAGAGGCAACATTGCGACAAAGCAACGTAGAAATGGCAAAGCAGGATGCAACTCAGCCAGTGCTGCAAGGGAGGGCTCTTAAGTTCATAACCTGCAACGTACACATTTCAGAATACCATCCACAAGTACACCATACAATAAATTATTAGTGGAAAGCTTCTTCACCGAAGATAAATTTGCACACCCAAAATAAATGGAAGAGGAAATGTCTTACCTGTAACTAGGTGACGTTGGGCTATATGATGGACTTGAAGGGGAGTATCGAGGACTGCTGGGGGAATATGCAGGGGATGTTGGACTGTAGCTCGGTGACGTAGGACTGTAACTTGGCGAAGTAGGGCTGTAACTAGGAGAGGTTGGAGAATACCCAGGTGATGTAGGGCTATAACTAGGAGATGTGGGGCTATAGCTGGGCGAGGTTGGGCTATAAGCTGGGGATGATGGAGCATATGAGGGAGATGTTGGACTGTAAGCAGGGGAGCTTGGGCTGTATGCTGGGGACGTCGGACTGTAACTTGGGGAGGTCGGACTGTAGCTTGGGGAGGTTGGACTGTAGCTTGGGGAGGTTGGACTGTAACTAGGTGAGGTTGGAGCATAGCTTGGTGAGGTGGGAGAATAAGATGGGCTCGTGGGAGAGTACCCTGGTGAAGTAGGACTGTACCCAGGGGAGGTAGGACTATAGGAAGGTGAGGTGGGACTATAGCCAGGAGATGTTGGGCTGTAGCCAGGAGATGTTGGACTGTAACCAGGAGATGTTGGGCTGTAGCCGGGAGAGGTAGGACTGTAGCCAGGGGAGGATGGGCTATAGCTGGGGGAGGATGGAGAGAAGGGCATGCTTCCCACATAGGGAGAAAATTGGGCTTCTGAGAGAGGGGAGGCTCGGATACTCGGGCTAAGCAAATAGCTTGGAGACATCATCCCCTCGTGATGGGGGGTGCCCATCATGGGAGATCGTGCTGGCGTCATGCCGAAGTCTGTTGCTTCCATATAACTGGGTAGCTGTAGTTCAATCGCATGTTGCAGCATCTGCTCATTTAGGTGCAGTGCAAAATCGCCAGTACCAATGGGTGCCAGCTGACCTAGCATAATATTCTCAGTGACTCCTCGCAGGTGGTCTGCCTCTGCATACACAGCAGCATCCAGCAGAATGTCCACGGTCTCTTCAAAGGAGCAGCGCATCATCGGGCCTGTATCATTCCTGTTGATGCCATGACGGGTGATGGCCATGAGATGACCACGGTATGTCATGACATCACAGAGGATGGCAAGGTGCCTGTAGTTCACATACGAGCCATCAAAGGAAATCACATCACGAAGCTCTTTCAGCAGGGCACTTCGGACTGCTTCAATGCCCAGGACCTCAATGACCTCAATCAAATGATTGCTGGTAGTTCGTGTTGCATCTACATCCTCGTGACACATCACTGCGAGCATGTTCACACCCTCCGTGTCGAGCATCCACTCCTTCTCAGGCTCAAACCCACTGACCTCGTCAAAGCGGTTCTTCTTCTCTTCTTTTATGAAGACCTTCCGAATATCAGGTATGCCACGAAGGGCCATCTCTGTGAGCATGTTGCTCTCAATCTTTTTCAAGAACACATCATCCTCTGACTGCTCAGGAACGTCGCCCTTGGGGGCCTCGTCATTCATAATCCGAATGCGAAGTATGAGTTTCTCTGCATTGTCATCATTGAAAATACATGTCAAATCGTCATCAAACTCCAAGTTGATTTTCTCAGCAATATCTGCCATGCTCAGCTTCTTATCCACCATCATCTCACGGTTGAGCTCAATACGCAGCAACCATGGGGAGATCTTCTCAGGAGCGACATCTTCATCAGGCATTTCGTAGTAAGAGCGCACAAATTCCACATCCTCGTCAATGAGGGTGCTCATCGGCTCTGGGTCGTACCAAATCTCTGTTGCCTGCACAAATGACTCTAATTCTCAGAGAGAGAGAAATTCGGTGATACCCCCCCCACCTAACATGTCAATTCTCTAAGTAAGGACATTTTCAGGCCTTAAAGTTGCTTCGCAGCAAAGTCCCCAAGGCAACCTTGAGAACTATACTGCCCAGAACATGCAAAGCAGTAAGGATATTTCATACACTTCAAGCCTCCTGGAATCAGAGGTCTCTTGCAACTGTCTCAGGCCTGCAGTGGGCACATGTTTGACAATTTTATATGCATGTAAGAGGTTACTGCTGTAATGTCAAGACAGGATATGACTGCTACATACATACAAAATCAGTCAATGACATTGTCTGCCTGGAACAGGCCCCATCATACTCAAAAACCCTTTTTTCATTTTCAGCTTACCTCTAGTCGAGTTGCGTGGGTGGGTTGGTGGGGAAGAAAGTAAGTCCCGTTTAGTTCCCACAACCAAACAAGTCAAACACCACCTTGATGGTCCAACACTAGATAAACAAGACTACCACATCAGATGATACACAAGCCAACGCCAAAGCCGCTGAATGCATGCATTTCAGAGGAAACAAGGAAAAAAGTGAGAGACAATCGCCAAAACTACAGTGTCCAATTACCTGAGTCACAGATCGCAGTGTAGTATACTCCAGTGCACATTGCACATTCTTGGCCTTCTCCTTCTCCTTATTTACTCCAGGTTTCAAATACACCGACAGCGATGGTGTCTTTGTCTTCTTTGCAACATTGATGATTTCACGCAGGCGAGGCACACCCAGGGTCACATTCTTCGCACTAACTCCAGCATAGTGAAATGTGTTGAGAGTCATTTGTGTCGCTGGTTCTCCAATAGATTGGGCAGCCACACATCCTATCATCTCACCAGGAGCCACAAGGGACTGCAAAAAGCGAGTCTCTATCTCACCTATCACCCACTCAAATGCCTCTTTGGTGAGGCGGTAATCCTTGAGCACACGCTTGCTGGCCAGTGTGCTGCGCAACAGACAACCAAAGAAAAGTGTTGCATTCCTTTGGGCTTCCATGGAGATGTGATCGTCCCCAGGCACCACTTTTAGACGCTCTTGCAGCTTGTCAACAGCCTCAACAATCTCCATTGGATGCATGTCTGAGGGCTTCCTAAAATCCACTTTGAAGATCTTCTGCGCATTCCAAATTAACCGCTTCAGATTAACAGGAAGAGGCCAATTGGCTTCCCCAGTTGGAGCGATTTCAGTACCCATTTGACGCCGATCTGTCTCCAGCTTTGACACCTCTGCATCAAACACATTCCGAATCTCCTGAATGGTTTTTATGTCCTCAGCTGCCTCCATTGACATGTAATCAGGAGCCCAATCATCTTTGTCAATCTCAAACTTATACACCTTTTCAAACTCCCTCTTTTTCATCTTCAAGGAGTCAAGCTTCTGAGACTCAATCCAGACAGAATCCATTCCGTCCTCCCCATAAAGGAACTGAATGACATCTCCCAGGGAGTTCCGTACAGTTCCATCATATTTGACCATGACATCCTCCATAGCCTTCACTAGCCGCCTTTGGATATAACCAGTCTCTGATGTTTTTACAGCAGTATCAATCAGACCTTCCCGCCCTCCCATGGCATGAAAGAAGAACTCCTGTGGGGTGAGGCCTCTGAGGTACGAGTTTTCCACAAACCCGCGACTCTCAGGCCCATTGTCATCCTTGGTGAAATGTGGCAGTGTGCGGTCAACAAATCCATAAGGAATTCGCTTGCCTTCTACATTCTGTTGGCCCACACAAGCAGTCATCTGTGATATGTTGATGAAGGAACCCTTTGACCCTGCTGTCACCATAGCCTTCAGGTTATTACTTTCTGAAAGGCTGCGCTGTGCACTATTTCCAGCCTCATCACGTGCTTTATTCAGCACCTGCCACAGCATACATTTGTCGGCGATTAAAGTCACTCATTGTTTCTCCTCGATACATGCAATCCCCACCAATAAACGGAAAGGAAGAGGCGTGCTAGACTCAACTCACAGAAAAGATGTATAGTATCAACAACCCAGGAAGGCAATGGTCTTAAAACACACCCCATTAACACGATTCTCAAATGACTCCTGGATGGTGCGGCCAGGCTGCGCCTCAAGAAGCTTGTCACGTGCCAGCTTGATAAGATCTTTCACATCATTCTTTGCCTTTGTAATAGTCTCATTAATCTTCTCCATGGTTGCTGCATCCGCAATAGTATCCCCAATTCCAATGCTAAACCCTTGCTGCAGTAGCCAGTAGTTCACTAGCCACTGGGTGTGCCCCAGGAACTTTCGGGCTGCATCAGGCCCAACCTCCTCCCTGTATCCATGTACAAGTAAGAGTCACGCCAGCATGAGCGGCAGCATTAAACTCGCTTCCAAAGCTTTGCTACTACATGAGGGAGTTAGATCACATGAACAAACAGAGCGAGACCTAACACCTTATCATCAACCCTTACCAAATGACATGGATGAGACTGCCTCCAGAAGTGCCCAATGTCTTCTTGCAAAGAGTGCCAGCCACCAGTTCCCCCTTCTCAATGCGTACGACAGTGTCTCCAGGAGAAATGTCGCCTGTCTCTTCGTCAGGGTGCCACATCGCCTGCCGCATGAGATTGATTTGCTTTGGGATGATAAGACCAAAGATTTGCTTGCCCGTCCACAGCGGCCGTGGTTTCAAAATTGTGGGAATTGGAATCTTGCCATCGAAATCCTCCCACCACATCAAAATATTCATAAACACGTCCTGTATCCCCCAAATACAATCACATCAAATTTGATCCAAATATTAGGAAGTACCAAGCGATATGGCAATGTGCAAACAAGGTTATTGAGTGGCCCTTCACCATCTGACTTGAGCTACTAGACATCAGGAAAGCAATATGTTAAACATCAGGAAAGCAATATGCATGCACAACTACATTGACAATGGCCCTGCTAAGGCTAATGTACATCCACAGGAGCTGTCAGAGAGAATTCTCAAGTTTTTAAGATTATACCTTCTCAATGAATGTGTCCCTCTTTGTGACTTTCCGGCACCCTAAAAGAGTGTCCTGCACAATCCCAATCACAGGACGATTGGATTGAGGAGAGACAATGCACTTAGGAACCATCATAAGCTCCAGCACCTCTGCGCGCGTCTCGAACGACTGTGGGACATGCATGTTCATTTCATCCCCATCAAAATCAGCATTGTACGGCGTTGTGACCGACAGGTTCAACCGGAATGTGGAGTAAGGCATGATACGGATTCGGTGGCCCATGATTGACATCTTGTGGAGACTTGGCTGCCGATTGAAGAGCACGAAATCACCATCAATCATATGCCTTTCCACCTGCAGAATGTACAGCAGTTCATTAGTGTCTTGGAGTCAAGTTGTGCAACCTGTATATCTTTGTCAGTAGGTTGAGATAATCAATCTGAGAATCTACCAAAGAAGAGGTCCGTTGGGCATAACCTAATCACTGCGGTGCATAAGACTGACTCTGTACCAGTGAGGAACCCTTCTCCTTACCATCAAAAGAACTCCTGCCGAACATAAAAATTTGTTCCCAAGGAAAACCAGGCAGCAGACAAGTCTAGTTGTAGCCGACAAGCTGCTGCTGACAATTGTGATGCAATCTATAAAACAAAACTATACCTTATATCCAAGCTCCAAATGACGATCACTGCTCTTCTTCAAGAATCGAAGGTCCAATCTTTGTCCATCCTCTCTGATAATATATTTTGCCCCTGTCTTTCCTGGGGGGGGATGTGGGCCATATTCAACTAATTCTTTCAGCCTGTGCCACCCAACAACACCACCACTTAGCCACACCAGATGAAGCCTCAAACTCTTGCCAGTCTCTCCTAAACAACTCTGTGCTAACTGACAACTAGTCCAGTATTCCAAACTTCATGGTAGCGATGTCAGCAAACCTTTCAATGTTGTAAGGAGTCACGGTCTCTGGGTACGTCAAGTTAAGTGCAATACTCCATGGCACTCCCAGTTCATCAATGTTGATGTTGGGGTCAGGAGTGATCACCGTTCGTGCGGAGAAATCAACACGCTTTCCCATTAGGTTACCACGGATGCGCCCTTCTTTCGCTTTCAAGCGCTGGCATATTGACTTGATGGGGCGCCCCGACCTTTGGGTTGCCTTGTTTTCCCATCAAACAATAAGCACTTTAATTAAGATAGATCTTACTAGTAGGGGGTGCAACATTCAGCACCGAACCATGCATTCAAAACCCACAAGACCCACTGAGTGAGCTTAGTTACTTTGTGCTATTTTGACAATCTCTCCCTACAAAAAATCCTCATTGACTAATTTACTCTTTGCAAAGAGTCCCTCTGGATTTGAAGTAGTCAATGCCCACTATCATTTGACAAACTTTTCTACATCTCGCAAACCTCCAAAAGCACTCAGATAAGATCAGCCATGATATGAGCACCATAATTTGAACATCTAAGGGTCAAATCACCACCCTATGAAGGATGGTTAGATGAAAAGCATTAGGTTGATTGGGTGGAATGGAGGAAGACACTTTAACCACAGCTGACAGACCTATTTCAAATGCTCAATGCATGAAATAAGCAACAGGAAATGGGGAGGTAGGCACCCTTGGCTGGCCTGGCAGGTCGTTATCAAAGTATGTTGCTATGTGGAACTGCAGCAGTTGGGCAAACTCATTAATGATGTGCGTAGGGGCCCCATTTTGCTCTTGCCGCTTCAGATTGTTGTTGTGGCGAATAATCATAGCCAACTGATGTGTCAAGTCATCCTGACAGACGCCCGAGAGGACGAGTCAAAAACCCCAGATTAAAGATAACTGTGGATCGGGTAACAGGGATCTCTCACAGCAGTGTTGTTTCAACCATATGTTATCACTACCCAGCAAATAGTACCATTCCAGTGCCTGCCAACACCACCACGCTACAAAAGAATTCAACCTAGGGTTCAGCACTAGAAAACTTCTGCATGGACCTATGTTGAGGCTCTCCTCAGACAAAAAAAAAGACTGCACCCAGTGGTCACTGCAGGGGAGTCCAAATATACACCCTGGTGGAAGTCAAACCTGTCAAATACAGCTCACAAAATGAATATTGCAACCAGTGTGTGATCAACTATCAGTCTTCACATTTATCAAAAAAAGAACGTGGTGTACAGAGAGAGGAAAACCCTCACCTCACTCCGAGCTGAGCTGTCCATCATGACAGAGGGTCTCACAGGGGGTGGTGGAATAGGGAGTGCTTGCAGTATCAACCAATCTGGTCGTGCATATTTGGGGTTGAGTCCCAACATAATGCAGTCAGCATCACTGATTCTCTTGAGTATGTTCAGCACCTGAGCAAGTGGTTTCACACAAAGCTTAGCAAAGCATTCAGGGGGAATGTGAATGGGAGAAAAAGAGTATCCTTAACCGCCCATGGACAAGGCTAAACAAACAAACTGTTCGACACTTTCATCCTCCAAATTTCTAGCAATAGCTTAAAACCCTATTTCTGGATGGTTAGTGACAACTCCCCACAAAGGGCAGCCCACTGCATAGCACATCCTATGACGGATACTTCTTTTTCAACCACCTACCAATTAGAAGTGTTTGATTTTCCTCATAAGGAAAGTTTCACCCCTTCATTTGTTGGGAGAACTCCAACAAGAACAGTACCTTCTCAGCACTTAGCTGCTGCTTGCGTTCAACAGGTTCTGGCATATATTGATCCTGCTCATCTGCCTTCTTGCGGTTGGGCTTGAACTCTGCTACAAGTTTCATGCCATCAATTGTGATTTTCGGCTGCTGTGCCCCACAACCTCCATGCGATTTTTTCTTCTCACTGTCATCCTCGCCATAGTGTCCATCCTTCTCATCAATCTCGTCGCCTGCCTCACATTTAGCCTTGCTCTTACAGCACTCCAGCACCTTCTTCAACCTCTGCTTTGGATTGCGAACTTTCTTTGCTTGCTTGAATCGGTGGTCCTCCTGCTTGCAACATAATACAAATTAACCTATATCTGTGTACAGAGGAAAATGATTGAAACAAAAGAGAAGACCCTTCTCTGGCTTCCTCTAGGCATCGCATAAGCAACCACAAGTGAGGGAAAATTGCAATTTGAAGATAAGAAGTCAAACCTCATCAGCAAGAATTCGAGAACAATTGTAGCAAACACAGCGCATGATGGATAGGACTGTCTTCAGGAAGCCAATGTGAAACATGGGCTTTGCGAGTTCTAGATGCCCGAAGTGGCCGGGGCACTCTGCCATGCTGCCCGCACAGGTCTCACACTTGATGTGACGGTCAATTGTGCCCAGCCGGGGGTCACTCAGACCCCCCATCTTCGGCTTGCCTCTGTCATAAGTCTCACTGCTCTCAATTTTGCACACTGACATTTGCCGCTGTTCCCACCACCCATAGCAATCCCTTGTCAGCCCGGACCAAATACTCATTACTATCCTCGGTGGGTAATGACGCAGTAACACTAGAAAAGAGCTCGCCTGCTGAAAGAACGCTACCTGGAAGGAAGATGAACAGTTTGAGGGGCAAGACGCTCACAATTGCATCAGGGCTTAGGATTCCAAACTGGACCGTCTTCACCCGGGCCAGGTCGGCAGGAGAGTACGAAAAGCGCTGGTCCATGGCGGGCGCTCTCTATTACCACAGCTCACCTCATTGCTGCACACACAACTTAAAAGAATCCAAAGAGCTCTGAATCCGAAGAGCTCTGATCGAGAGAGAGAGAGAGAAGAGAGAGGACTGAATGCGTGGGAGACAAGCTGAGAATGGGGTGATGTAGTGGTTTAGGGCACACTCACGAGCGTTTGCTCTGGATGAATGATGGATGCAATTTGTTTTTCATCCTCGTATGTTTCTGTAGCACCATCCCTTCTGTCTTCTCTCTCACTCACACGCGTTTGCTCTGGATGAATGATGGATGCAAATTGTTTTTCATCCTCTTATGTTGCTGTAGCACCATCCCGTTCGGTCTCTTCTCTCACTCAAGACCCTTTTCTCCCCTTCCTCTCTATCTCTTCTACTCTCAAAATCGGAGCAGAAGGCTGTGGCCACAAGGTCATGAGCACATTCTCGCAATTCTATCTCTCCCTTTCTCAGGAAACATTCTTCTGAGAAATGGGATGCAACTCACAATCTTGTCTCAACTAGGCTTGTCATGGCCATTGCAGCGCTATCACTGCCCACACAACATACCCATCGCTCTACATCGGAGCCCAGCCCACAGAATGAAGGGGAAGGCAACGCTTCGAGCCCTAGTCGTTGAAGCAATTTTTAAGTATCATATCCTTACAAGGGGGGACACATTATTCCCATCCAAAAGACAGTCCCATATCGGTTGCCTTCTGTTTGTAAACCCCTTGGAGTACATCCAAGGGGTTTATATATATGCCAAAAGGGAAGAGGCTCTCATCTGTCTCTCCATATACAGTAAAAATATTTGTCTAAAAGGGACTTTCGAACTTTCTAACTTTCTTTCAATCTAACTGTCTAATTCTTGAGTGTAATACAGTTGGCTGGCAAGTAAAGTCGCCACTCTCAATGTGTGGACACAGTTTGTATTTTGCAAGCCATGTTTGCACCCGGTTGTCAACCTCCTTTCAGCTGTGCCCTACTTCAGGACACCTCTGTCCTGTATCACTTTTCTCACCTTTGCTGTATCATCCCACCTCCCAGCAGCAGCATAAATGTTCGATAACAGCATGTAGGTTGCCGCATGCTGGGGATCCAATGTGAGAAGGCATTTTGCTGCACGCTCTGCTACTTTCACATTGCCATAGATTCTGCAGGCACCGACCAATGCCCCCCACACCTCAACATCTGGTTCAATTGGCATTCTCTTAATGAAGTCCTCTGCCTCCTCCAATCGGCCTGCACGGCCGAGGAGGTCCACCATGCACCCAAAATGCTCAACTGCAGGAGTGAGGCCATGATCTCGAATCATGGAATCGAAGTAATGACAACCTTCATCAACTAGACCCACATGGCTACAAGCAGAGAGAACACATGTAAAGGTGATATTGTTTGGCTTGAGGCCTTCCTGTTGCATTTGTTCAAATAGTTGCAGGGCCTCCCTGCCAGATCCATGATGGAGATACCCTGCAATCATCGCACTCCATGAGGCCACATCTCGTGTAGCAATATTGTTAAACACTTGAAGTGCATCCTCTACACTACCACATTTTCCATACATACTAACAAGAGTATTCTCCAAATTAATATATGGCACAATTCCAGCTTTGATAATGTCAGCATGGATCCATTTGCCCTTTTCCAAGGCTGCCAGACTAGTACACGCATTGAGAATGCAAATAAACGTAACCTTGTCGGGCATCACTCCGTCCTGTATCATTTCCTCATAGAGCTTGAAGGCCTCCATACTACACCCATGCTGAGTATATCCTGTGATCATTGCATTCCATGAGACCACATCCCGTTCAGCCATACTGTCAAAAACTTGACGAGCAACTTTCATGCTCCCACATTTTGCATACATGTGGACTAGGGCATTCTCCAAATTTATATATGGCTCAATTCCAGCTTCAATGATGTCATCATGGACCTCTCTACCCTTTTCCAGTGCTGCCAGGTTGGCGCACACAGTGAGAATGCAAATAAATGTGACCTTGTCGGGTGTCACCCCTTTCCGTACCATTTGGTCATAGGTCTCAAAAGCCTCCAGAGCAAACCCATGCTGAGCACATCCTGCAATCAATCCATTCCATGACACCACATTTGGTTGCGTCATATTGTCCAACACTTGCCGGGCGGCATTCAAGTCGCTACATTTGGCATACATATCAACAAGGGCATTCTCCAGATTGATGTATGGTGCAATTCCGAATTTGATGATGTCAGCATGGACCTCTTTGCCCTTTCGCAGGGCTCCCAGGCTAGCACATGCATTGAGAACAGAAATGCATGTGACCTTGTTGGGCATTACCCCTTCCAGTATCATTTGCTCATAGATCTCCACAGCCTCTATACTACACCCATGCTTAGTATATCCTGCAATCAACACACTCCATGAGGCCACATCTCGTTCAGACATATCCTCAAACACTTGATGTGCGTCCTTCATGCTCCCACATCTCGCATACATGTCTACAAGAGTATTCTCCAGAATGATATCCGGTGGAATTCCAGATTGGATGATGTCAGCATGAATTCCTTTGCCCTTTCCCAAGGCTGCCAAGCTTGCACATGCATTGAGAATGCAAATGAATGTGACTTTGTCTGGCATTCCTCCTTCCTGTTTCATCTGCTCATAGATCTTGAAAGCCTCCAGACTGAACCCATGTTGAGAGTATCCTGTGATCATCACACTATATGACACCACATCTCGTTTACACATGTTGTCAAAGACTTGACGTGCATGATTCACACTTCCACATTTGGTATACATATTGACAAGGGTATTCTCCAAGTTAATATAAGGAGCAATCCCAGCTTCCACGATGTGAGCATGGATCTGTTTACCCTTTTCCAGGGCTTCCAGGCTGGCGCATGCGTCGAGAACGCAAATGTATGTCACTTTGTCACGCTTCACCCCTTCCTGGACCATTTGCTCGTAGATCTCAACAGCTTCCCTACCATAGCCATGCTGAGCATATCCTGTGATCATCGCATTCCATGCTACGACATCTCGTCGACCCATATTGTCAAACACCAGACGCGCATCAATCATATTCCCGCACTTGGCATACATGGCAGCAAGGGCAGTCTCTAGAATAAAGTCTGGTGCAATTCCAGCTTTGATGATGTCAGCATGAATCCTTTTGCCCTTCTCCAGGGCTCGTAAGCTGGCGCATGCCTTTAGAACACAAATAAACGTGATGGTGTTGGGTGTCACCCCTTTGCATAACATTTCCTCATAGAGCTCAAAAGCCTCCCTACCAAACCCATGCTTCACATATCCTGCCATCACCATAGTCCACGTGACCACATCTCGTTCAGGCATTTTGTCAAATACTAGGCGTGCATCCACCACACTTCTGCACTTGGCATACATATTGACAAGTGTGTTGAGTAGAAAGAGGTTGGGCTTGCATCCACTTTTGATCATGTGCGAGTGCACCTGCTTTCCCATTTCAAGGTTTTCCATTTTGATGCATTCCTGCAACAGGCAGACATAAGTATCAGAGTCTGCTGAAATGCTGTGGTTGGTCAGATTCTGCAGCGCCTCTCTCAAATGTCCTGCCTTACATAGTGACCTCAGATCACCAGATTGTCCTCGACCTTGTATCATAGCTGGCGCTGCTTTCACATAAGCAGGGTCTGACCAGCCCTTGACGCAAAGGGTGTTTTTTGTGCACTTATCAATTAAGTCTGTTGATCTTGGACTTCTCTGCAAGAACCACCAGCCATAAATCAAATGTATCCTTGCATAGGCCAGCATACATCCACCAGAACTCCAAGCATCTTTCAAAAGTTGCTTGTTTCACCAGTGATCCCAGAAGATCAAACCCCATATTGGAAGAGTAAAAAGGAGTGGGCACCCAGTACAACTGCCGGTCCAATACTCTTTTGAGTTGACTATGGTGGCTGTGCATAAGTCACCACAAACTTGGAGGTTCTTGAAGACAGGGGTAGTTACCCCAGCAAGGTCTATTAATGAGCCCAAAAGAATAGCCAGCTTCTCACTATCATGGCCAAGATGAACTTCCTGTTGCTCCTCCTTCACATGTTGCATGAGGCACATAGTTGGCTTGCTTCAATTGCCTGGACAATTCTGTATGCACCTGTCTCCTGTATCCTTCTCAGCTTTGCTGCATCGTCGCACCTGCCAGTGGCAGCAGAGATATTTGACAGCAGCACGTAAGTTGCAGCATCCTCTGGATCCAACTTGAGAAGGCATTGAGCTGCACGTTCTGCCACCTCCACATTGCCATGAATTCTGGAGGCACCAAGCAGGGCCCTCCACACTGCAGCACTTGGTTCCTGTGGCATTTCCTTGATGATGTCCTCTGCCTCTTTGAAACGTCCGGCACGGCCAAAAAGGTCCACCATGCAGCCAAAATGCTCCGTTCTGGGAGCGAGTTCTTGACTCATGGAATCAAAGTAGTGACAGCCTTCCTCCACGAGGCCAACATGGCTACATGCAGATAAAATACATATGAAGGTCATACCATTTGGTTTCAAGCCATATTGCTGCATTTGTTCAAATAGTTGAAGGGCCTCCCTTCCATACCCATGCTGAGCATATCCTGCAATCATCACAGTGAAAGCAACCACGTCTGGTTGAGCCATATTGTCAAATACTTGGCATGCGTCCTTCATGGTCCCGCATTTGGCATACATGTTAAGTAAGGCAGTCTCCAGAACGATATCAGAAGTAATTCCAGCTTTTTTTATGTCCACATGGATCTCCTTTCCCTTTTCAAGGGCTGCCAGGCTAGCACACACATTCAGAACACAAACAAATGTGACCTTATTGGGTGTCACCCCTTCCTGTACCATTTGCTCATAGAGTTTGAAAGCCTCCACACCACACCTATGCTGATCATATCCTGTGATCATTGCACTCCATGTGACCACATCTCGTTTAGCCATACTGTTGAACACTTGAGATGCATCATTCATGCTCCCACATTTTGTGTACATGTTAACAAGTGCAGTCTCCAGAATAATATCTGATGTAATTCCCGCTTTGATGATGTCACCATGGATCTCTCTACCCTTTTCCAGGGCTGGCAGGCTTGCACATGCATCGAGAACACAAACAAATGTGACCTTGTTGGGTGCTACCCCTTCCCGTTTCATTTCCTCATAGGTTTCCAAAGCCTCCCTACCAAACCCATGCTGAGCATATCCTGCAATCATTGCACTCCATGACACCACATCTCGATGAACCATTTTGTTGAACACTTCCCATGCACCACTCATACTCCCACATTTGGCATACATGTTGAGAAGGGCAGTCTCCAGAAACATATCTGGTGTGATTCTAGCTTTGATGATGTCAGCATGCACGTCTTTGCCCTTTTGCAGGACTGGCAGGCTGGCACATGCATTGAGAGTGCAGATGAAAGTCACTTTGTCCGGCGTCACCCCTTCCCGTAGCATATTGTCATAGATCTCAAAAGCCTCTGTAACACACCCATGCTGAGCATAGCCTGCGATCATTGCATTCCATGAGACCACATCTTGATGAGCCATATTGTTGAACACTTGCCGTGCATCCTTCATGCTCCCACACTTCGCATACATGTTCATAAGGGTATTCTCCAAATTAATACTGGATGCAATGCCAGTTTTGATGATATCAGCATGCACCTCTTTGCCCTTTGTCAGCTCTCCCAGGCTGGCACATGCCTTGAGAATGCAACTGAAGGTGACATTGTTGGGTGTCACCCCTTCCCCTATCATTTGCTGATAGATCCTAAAAGCCTCTCTACCACACCCATGCTGAGCATATCCTGCCATCATTATAGTCCACGTAAACACATTTTGTTCAGGCATTTTGTCAAATACTAGGCGTGCATCCACCAAGCTTCCACACTTGACATACATATTGACAATGGTGTTGAGTAAAAAGATGTTTGGCTCCAATCCACTTAGTATAATCTGGGCGTGCACCTGTTTTCCCATTTCAAGATTTTCAATTTTGATGCACTCCCGCAAGAGACAAACATAAGTCTTGGAGTCTGCCAAAATGCCTTGATTATTCAAAATGCCCATAGCCTCTTTCAGTTGTCCTGCCCTACATAGTGTCCTCACATCACCAGATTGTGCTCCACTTTGCAACATGACAACTAGCCCTGCTTTCGGATTTGACCAACCCTCAATCCAAAGGGCCTTCTTTGTGTTCTTATGTCTGAAATCTAGTGATCTTGGACTATTCTGTGGAGACCACCAGTGGGCAGCTGAGCAGCCATAGCTTCAACCACAGCCTCAAAGAGACCAGGCCACATAGCTCCAGGCACATAACAAGGAACGACCTTGAACAACCTAATCAGACAACCCCCTGATAACAACAGTGATGACCTTGTTTTAGTGATGAAGAGGAAAACAGACTGGGGTACAATCCAGTTCACAGAACATCATCTTGCCGGGTTCCCTCAAAAGCCCTCCTCTTCCCCATCCTAACTGGCTTACTGTTTTCAGGTGGATAGGACATTACACTCGAGGCTCACCTTGGCATTTTTTGAAAGAATGTCGTCTTCTTTGACATTAGCATCCACAACCATAGCATAAGTCCTGTCCCCTTGCTTCACATGGTAACGTGCATTCTCAGGCAGCATATCCCAACCCTCCAACCTGGTCCCCCGACATTGTCTTTATCAATGTCAGTGTTCCATTAGGAGTGACAAAGGATGTAAAAATAACATTATCCCACTTGTGCTTTCTCATCTCAGAGCTCTCAGCCCACATAATATGACTTGATCAACCTTAGGAGCACAGTCCGTACTGGTTACTGTTGCTGCCTGGACTCATTGATCATTCATCTCTACCCTAGACATCACAATTACACAATCTGTCATAATGCACACCCCTACCTGAGGCGAGGTACTTTTTTGCGCACCTTACGGAAATTAAGCTGCATGTTCTAATTTTCTCTTTTTGTCCACTCTATTACATGCAGCAGCCCATTTTCTCTAGTCTCTACTGGTCTGGATTCGGCTAGAAACAGTTTGGGATAACTCTGGGTAGGGAAAATGCAGAGGGAGCACAGTGTACAGCCTCACACCTTCCCCAAGCTCTCAGCATAGGGCCAGGCTTGCAAGCAACGTAGCCTCGGGAAGGCTTGTGAGGCCACACTGAGATGGCTCGATGATGTGCCTGGAAGGAGGTGACGAAGGTCATGATGTTCCGATGCAGGGACGCCATGCCCCCTACGCGTGCCATGCTTACTGTAGGCGCTGTCATGGCTCATCTTTCTCCAACTCTTCAACCCAAATCGTGAAATTTTTTCTCAGTACAGAAAAGAAGCAAAGAGGAAACAAGGAAAAAACGCAAGTCGTTCAGAGTGTGTTAAGAGAAAATCAAGCTATCGACCTGCTGGAGCATTTCGCTGAAGCACCTGCAGGGGGTAGCCAACGGGTAGTACAAGCATCAACCCACCGCCACCATCGCCAGAGGCGAGAACTTTGCAGGCCCAACCACCGACGTACTACCAAAATCATATCCCTACACCAGACACACATTCTTATGAGCATCCCAATTTTACGTGCCCATGCCCCTAACGACATTGAACAGACCAAAAATTCAAGCTAGACCGGCTGTGTATGTGAGCGTTAGTGAGAGAACAGGTGAAAATCTATAGAGAGGGTTTTAGAGCATACAGAAAAGAAGAGATTAAAATGGTAAACAACTTGATGCTACATATTGTAAGCATTCCACACCCTGGACTACTTGGACACTTACCACCCAGATACAACAGTACAGACATGCCGGTACTGTCTCAGTAGAAATTGCACTTCAAAATGCTATTGTCCATGGAGAGTGGTCATCCTCTCCATGCTTCCAGATCTTACCAAGAGTTGGAAGTGTCTCTATCACAACCGAACCCGTCTTCTGCCAGCTGATGTCAATGCGCCACACCTGCAACCTGTGTCTGAAATAACTCCATCACTGGCTTTAGCAGCATGCAGCCCAAGTCTTCCTTTTCCAAGCATGATCTGCATATCCAGCTTCCGCAAGGGCTCTCAATGACAAGGTTACACATCATCATCTTTCGTATGTGGAGCCGCGTTGGTGGGTGCCCTACCAATCGCAGTAAGAATCTCCATAACACAATAATGACCCGGGGCAGCTGACCGGTACCTAGTCGGCTGGAAACTGAACTTAAAGGCCTCCTCCAACATGCGCTATGTATGCGATAGTATGAAAAGTGACGGACGTCAGCAAGATCAGAGAGCGCGAGGATTTATGGCGTGGGTTTTTTTATGGCTTTGAATCCGCTTCATGTGCTCCGTCGTTGAGAGGACAGAATGTTCATGAGAGATGAGATGAGAGAGCCATGCAATGATACCTGTAATCAGAATCTCATTTGTGCCCAGGTTCCGATTGCTTTTGCTGTAAATTCATCGGCTCCCGCTGTGCTTTACAGAGTTATCCCCTGAAAAGCGTTTTGTAGTGGCTTGCCATCGCATTCAGCAACTATCAGCTAGCAAGATTCCGGTTAATGGAGTGGAGTGACATGATTATACATGATCCCAAAATATAGGAAGGTTGAGGGAACTATAGCTGCTGACGGGTCAGTCAGTACACTTCAAAAGCTTCTGTCCTCCCTTACCAGCTTTTTAGTACTCAGAGATTGACAAGCGCATCACTGGTGAAAGACATCCATGATCACCTCTGTCCTTATTCGGAGCCAGACTCTACGCCACGACGTAGAGAAATTTCAAAGCACGGCAGAATTCCCCCGCGAGAGTGCCTTGGTCACCTGTGCCCTGTCTGGGAGCCATCCAGGCTCACAAATATCATTGATCTACACCAGCCATGGTGCTTCAAAAACTTTAGAGGATGGTCAAAGAAGAACTGTGGAGGAACGTGAGTATGGTGGACCCCCTTATACGACTCCATCAGCTTCTTTAGAATCTGCTACGTTGTCTGGAACCTCAGGTATAATTCTTTCATTCCATTCGCTGATGTGGGTTGGTGTGCGTGTGAGAGAGAGAGAGAGAGAGAGAGTACCCATAACTCGTAGTTTGCCGAGCCTTGTGGCCATAGACCTCGCCCAGACAAGAGGGAACAGACACTAGCTTTGTGAGGGGCACTCCTGTAAGACCTTGATATAAAGGACTAGGCCCTGCAGGTAATCCTCAAGTGTGCGTGTGTGTTTGTGAGAGAGAGAGGAATCCTCAATATGAATGCTCAGTGGGCCTTTGGCAATCAGGAGCTGAGTGGTCCTTGCATGCAGAAAAGGCAATGAATGTGGAACGACTGTGGCAGGAGTTCATGGCAGATCCTTCCCAGTGGTGGGACAACAGGTTTGATAAGGTGTGGCTACCTACACTGCACTCTGTCGTTTTCCGTTCTCGATGATAGGGGAGTGAGGGTTCTCTGATTGACTTGGGCATGATGATATCTACTGGTTTGACGATGGTTTTAGTTGCTTACTTAAATGACGATCATTTGTCTGTCCTACGTATCATGGATTGAATTACATCTAGGTTGTTGTTGACATGAACTGTGGTGATAAGTGAAGAGTCTGGAATTGAGACGGCAGTTGGTGTGTCCTCTGTCTGAAAAGATACTTGAAAAACCTTGGTGGGTGTAGCTGGTCTATATGGGGGAGTTGAACACATGGCTCATCAGCAACAGATTGGTGGTTTTTACAGAGAAATCCCAATTTCCCGGACTTCAAACATAAGATAACAAGGGAGGGCCTATGGATTGATGGTCGGTCAAACCCTCCTTGGGTACAAGCAGAGCTAGCCACTGTGATACAAACTGAAGCTCAATCTAGTGATAGTTCCAATTGCAATTTGCAGCATGGACCAACTGGTTCCAGGGAGGAAGCAACCAAGACTTCATCCGGCACTTTGGAAGATGTAAGGCAGCTGTGTAAGGAGGGAAGATTGAAGCAGGCACTGCATATTCTGGCACAGCCAAGAGTTCGAGCGGATCCTCATACTTATGTCTGTCTCTTGCATGTGTGTGCCAACATGAAAGCCCTGGCAGAGGGAAAGCAAGTGCATGCCCACATGATCCAAAGTAAATTCAAGCCAAGCATGTTTGTACGCAAGTCCCTTGTCAAGATGTATACCCAGTGTGGGAGCATGGTAGATGCTCAAGAAGTGTTTGAGAAAATGCCTGAACGAGATATACTCACGTGGACTTCGATGATGGCAGGCTATGCCAAGTATGGGCTTGCTGAAGATGCTCTCCAAATCTATGAGCAAATGCAACTGGACGGGTTGAAACCTGACAGTGTCACATTCATCTGTGCTCTCAATGCATGTGCCAGTCTAAGAGCCCTAGGAAAGGGGAAGAGTATCCATGCAGACATCATCAAAGCCGGAATTGTATCTTACATCAATTTGGACAATACCCTCATTGACATGTATGCCAAATGCGGGAGCATGCAGGATGCCCGTCACATATTTGACAAAATGTCCAAACGAGATGTGGTCTCATGGAATGCAATCATTACAGGATATGCTCAGCATGGGCAAGGTGAAGAGGCCCTCAGTCTCTATGATAAAATGCGACAGGAAGTTGTGACACCCAACAGGGTCACCTTTCTTTCTGTTCTAAAGGCATGTGCCAGCCTTGAAGCTGTGGAAAAGGGCAAACAGATCCATGCTTGCATCATCAAAGCTGGAATTTTGCCAGACATTATGCTGGAGAATACCCTTGTTGACATGTATGCGAAATGCGGGAGCATGGAGGATGCTCGTAAAGTGTTCGACAAAATGGCCAAACAAGATGTAGTCTCATGGAATGTGATGATTGCAGGATATGCTCAGCATCAGCACAATGAAGAGGCTCTAGCACTCTTTGAGCACATGCAACAGCAAGGCATCATACCAGACAGGGGCACATGCATTTGCGTTCTCAATGCATGTGTCAGTCTAGGGGCCCTGGAAAAGGGCAAGGGGGTTCATGCCTACGTCCTCAAAGCTGAACTTTTGCCAGACGTTATGTTGGAGACAACCCTTGTTGACATGTATGCCAAGTTTGGGAGTGTTGAGGATGCACATCAAGTATTTGACATGATGACGAAACGAGACGTGGTCTCATGGAGTGCGATGATAGCAGGATTCGCTCAGAATGGGTGTGGTAGGGGAGCACTTCAACTATTTGAAGAAATGCAAGATGAAGGCTTGAAGCCTGACAGTATCACCTTCATTTCTGTTCTCTCTGCATGTGGTCACGCAGGCCTCCTGGATGAAGGCCATCACTACTTTGATTACATGAGTAAAGATCTTGGCCTCACGCCTACAGAGGAGCACTATGTATGCGTAGTGGACCTTCTTGGTCGTGCAGGGCAACTGGACAAAGCAGAGGACTTCATCAACAGAATGCCGATGGAACCAGGTGCTATGGTGTGGAGGGCTTTGCTTGGTGCCTGCAGAATCCATGGGAATGTGAAGGTAGCAGAACATGCTGCAACATCCATTCTAAGGAGTGATCCCCAGCACCCTGCAGCTTATGTGATGCTGTCAAACATCTACGCTGCGGCTGGCAGGTGGGATGACAAAGCAAGAGTGAGAAAATTGATGGAGGACAGGAGTGTCAGAAAGGAACTTGGACGCAGCCTTATTGTGGTCAACAATCAGGTGCATACGTTCATTGTAGAAGACAAATTGCATCCTCAAATTGAGCAAATCCATGCTGAACTGTTGAGATTGTCTGGACCGATGAAGGAGGCGGGTTATGTGCCTGACACACGCTTTGTATTGCACGATGTGGAGGAGGAGCAAAAGGAAATCTCTCTTTGCCACCACAGTGAGAAGCTGGCCATTGCTTTTGGGCTCATTAGCACACCCCCTGGGACGCCTGTCCGTATCATCAAGAATCTTCGGGTGTGTGGTGACTGCCACTCCGCCACCAAGTTCATCTCCAAAATCGTTGGGCGAACAGTTGTTGTGCGGGATGCCATGCGCTTTCACCACTTCCAAGATGGGGTTTGTTCTTGTGGTGACTACTGGTAGAACAAGTAATCTGTGAACAGAATAATTTCCTAGATGCTGCAGTCAGTACCTCACTTTTAATGAGCGTTCCTGGTTATGATGGCGATTGAAATGTGGCTGTCCAACAACAGCAATGAAGTCACCACACGTTCTTGGAGGTAATGCCAGTTGGCAAAGGAACTACACCGCTGAGGTAGAGACCAAGGTGTTGATGAAAGGTAGACCTCAAAACCACAGCCGGGGTAGTTCCAAGATCTGCATATCAATTCAACCCTCAATCCAGGATATTTGTTCAGATTCAAAATGCAGGAAGGAGAAGCAAAACCCAGCTTTCAACGGAGTGTTATGGAGGATATCCAGCATTGGACAGTGGATGATGCATTCAAGAAAGGGTTGGAGCTTGACCATTCCATCCCAACTGAGGGCAAGATCCAAGGACTCCTCCAGTTAAAAGTAAAAAGAGAGAGCGTGCATGGGCATCCAGCTAGCTCTTTCTGTCGTCAAAGAGATAGCAACTGTCCTGTGGAAAAGTAAGGAAGAAACCTGTGATTGACCACGTCCACAGTGCACAACAGCTACAAAACTTCTGACTGTGCAGTGCAACTGGACAACTGTGAGTTTGACCTGAGGTTGGAAATCATGAAGGTTGTCTGTAGGGGGTTGAGCGTGAGCACCACACCTAGCAAACACCAGAAGTTTCAATGTAGAAGGGATGCTGCTAGGATTATGATATACTTATTTACAGCCACATCAGAAAGTCGTTCATACTTTTACTTCCTGGTGGGAACCATGGCTAAATGTGGGAAGCCACTTGCTGTTGTCACTGAAAGGTGCCTATTATTTTACTTCAGCAGAGTAATATCTTCACCTCATGGAGATTGATTCATGCCGCTAATCATCAATAGGAAGTTATCAAGCGGACTCTGAGCATTCACAGGGGCTGTGCAAAGGAAGTATGCAGCGACCCCAAGATTGTAATGCAAGCATCAATACTTTATTGAGAGCCCGCCCTGAGAATTCAATATACAGAATACTGTACAAGGAATAAAGCCAATGCTTGAACAGATAAAAATTGGCTTACAAATTGCTAACCTCCAAAGTACTTATCCATTTTCTAGCATCAAATTCATAAAAAGTCTTTCATCGGGTCATCAAAGTGGACTTTCTTCATTCTGTATGCTTCCATCTCCTCTTGTGTAACCTGTAAAGAGGGGTGCTCCAAGTGATCAGTATGACAAATCAAGCCCAGGTTCCTACTCACTGTAGGAATAAATCTGAGGCATACATCCATACCCAACAGGACCTCATAAGAAGCTGAACACCTCAAACGAAGCTGACATTCTCCCCCAAACAACTGCTGGACTCGCTACAAATGGGTACAAAAAGGGGGAGAAGAGACATGCCTCATTGCTGTAAGTGACATTATATTTGCGCTTGCGTTCATCTTTCTCCTCCCTCAACCTCTCGTCCTCCTGCCAGGCACAGCAGAAACACCCCAGTATTCCGCTCTATTCAGCACCTTGAGGCACAAACACTTCTGCATAAATCCACACTACTGGCCTCCATGGCCATTGTAGAGGGGGTACTAAGGCAGTTCATGTTTCAGGGGAATTAAAAAGGTTGACTCTGACCGCAGCAAGCATAAATTCTGGTTTCACTCCACCCTAAACGGCTACTGCCTTCCGTTTGGAAAGTGGACACCTAATGGCAATAACTTGGGTAACTGCAAACCTCCCCCAAGGACTTGAAAGTCCCCGGGTACCCACACATTAGGTGACCGGTTGACCCAGCAACCCCTTTTTATAGCTGGGTTGGGTATAATGGGGTAAGGGGAAACAGATGGATGTCAACATATAACCCCAAAAAGACAAGTAAATTACCTTCCGGAGAGCATCTTTCAGCTTCTTCTGATCCAAAACCAGATCATCCGCCACCTCACTTCCCCAAGTTGCCAAGTTCTTCTCCTCATTGAGCTGTGGTGCTTCTGTACACATCATGCAACAATTATAAGAGTGCAATTCCTAAACAACTACCGTATTGAGTAAATGTCTACTACAGATGTGGAGTTGCATACCTTGGATAGCCTCCTTGCGCTCTATGTTTGCACGCATAAGATCGGCAGATGCCTCAGCAGCGTCGATGCCAGCCTGGCCTGTGCAGTAGCTATTGCGAACAAACTGCTTACAACACTTGTAACCCCACTGGTGGTCTTTCCACCATGAACCCCACACAGTAGTGTGATTGTTGATGAATACATCCTCCTCATATTTGCTCTTTGGCACTGCTTTCTCCTGCACCATTCATTAGTTCCATTGATCCTGCCTCCAACGCTTACCAAACAAAGTGACTTGAATCCTATGAGACTGGACATTGAAACTGAGATAACCTGTCAGAATAGAGTCAAATTGTTCATTTGGAGACAAGCCAGACACAAAAGACAAAGCACTTTGCACCGTATTGAATAGTTCTGAGAGAAACAGCCCTAGGAGAAGGAAAAACAGTATCAAACGGCAGATGACCTCAAATCGGTATATGTCATGCACATGAAAGTGACATACCTGGCCTTTGATTATGCGTCCTGCGCGATCATACTCAACTTGCTGCTCGGTCTGGCCCAGTAACAACTCTACAGGAGGTTTGTCATCTGACGCAGCATTCCCATACTTGTCCATGATATCCTGCTTTGTTTGGGACTTCAGTTTCTCTTTCTTCACTGTAAACTCCCGGTGCAATAGTTCTGCCTGTGAAGGGGCAGCCTGCAAATGAATATCCTGGCCCTTCTCATAGGCCTCCCACGCATGAATATTGAGTTGCTTGAACTCTTGTGCTTGGCCACTTATCCTGTTCTGATTGTCACCCTGCACACAGTCATGTAGCTCTGCTCTGTCAAAAAAAGTCCCATTTCTTTTCTTTTGCATTTTTGAAATGATCAGCAAGACAAGATCGACTTTATTAAGATTCAAGAGTACGATTCAAGGAACAAGTCAGCACAGTCGACAGGAGCCATAAGTGCAAGAAGCTGAAACAGGAGCCCAACAATCTTCAAAACAAGAAGGCAAGCTTCTAGAACTCATCAAAAGACCTCTCCCTCTCAGAGAATAGAGCATTCTATAAGCAGCTAATTCAACTGTTGCTCAGGTTGCATTGGACAGGAAAGCAATGTGGTAAGGTACTACCTCATAAAACTTCTCATTGGGATCACTGTCCGGAAGAGGATCCTCACGCATAGAGCGTGTCTTGGGATCATAATATGCAGAATTGACCTCCAAATTGAGTAGATATTTTGCCGTGTCTTCTCGAATACGCAAGTTCCTGCACATGCCACACCAGTCATGTGAGTTGTCTACATGAGCAAGATCCACACCCTTTAAAGGCTGCCCTTACAATGACGTGTCTTCCTCAATCTCACAAGTGTGAAAGAAAGAGGGATGGGCAAAGAAATGGCAATGCAATCCCACCACTCTTACACTGAGAAGTACATGCTATCTGAAAATTAAACACATTCTCAGAAAATTTTCTTACCGAACAGTTCCAGTGCTGCCTCCTCCAGTTGTGCGCACCCTCTTCTCAACTTTGGCAAAGTCCATTTGTTTGCTTTCATCTACTTTAGCCTCATCAACTTCGGCACCATCTTCATCCTCATCCTCATCCTCATCACTACCTTTATCTGCATCAGGCTCAGGATTGCTATTCTTCTGCTCCAGCTTCTTTAGCTGCTCCTCCTTTTGGTACCGGCGCCGAGCCTCATCTCGCATTTCATATGAGTCTATTACCCGAGCATAAGTGGCAGCATTATATCCATTCCAGCGATCTCGCTTCCCGTCATAATCTAACTCAAATGTCTCAATCTTTTCGTCTGCTGCAATATGCTTGTTGGTCCACTTCGCACCAAGTTTGCGGGGCCGTTCCATACATGTCTTGACATCATGAGTCATAGCACCACAGCTGTATCACAACAATAGGCTCAGAAGGCAACCTTCAATCTCAGAACCCACTGTAGCCATTACTCAAAAATGCAAGGCTGAATCAGCCTTCGAAACCAAAACAAAGTGTGGTCCTGGACTAACGGGAGTAATTAACTGTGCTCGAGGAAAACTAGGGAGACCATCCCTTTAAAACCTGAAAATTTTCCAAGTTGGTATTCCAAGCTATCACATGTGTAATGATACACACTGTATACATGCATTATGCAGTTACAATCAAGTTATCAGAACCTGTTATGAAAACTCATATATACCTTCAACTGTTACAAGCTACTGCACAAGGGAAGAGAAGCAAACATACTTGGTGCAGGCCCCTTTGCGGAACTTTTCAGCCTGGTACACTTTTGCACCTCTGTCGTACCAGTCCTTGGTATAATTTGGATCTGATTTCCAATTCCTTTGATGTTTCAGACTCTGCAGAGAGACAGATTACAGTCAATAACCCCTCCCCACCCAGAAGGTGTACTTAAGAAACTCTCTCTGTCTCAACAGACACGACTCAATGGACTGAAATTAAAACTCAGGGTGGGGAGTCTGCATTTGAACAGAAAACAGATGAAGAGAGAAAAGAGAGATTATCAAAGCCTGATATGAGGGCGGACTTAAGACAATATCCATTCCGATACAATGTCCAGGCTATTCTCATCAGGGAGCCACCCTCTTCAGGACCATCAAGAACGTAGTCCCTTCACCAACTTTCAAAATCTCAAGGCTGAGCCAAAAGCCCTGGCCCTGTTGGGGTACAATTGCTGGACAGCTCAAAAACAGCAAATTGATGCTTGTGCGGAGGGCTTTCTAGAGGAAATCTGGAAAGCCCAGACTGACCTTGATAGGTAAGTCCCACTACTGGAGTGAGCCCCTCACAAAGATAGTGCGCGTTCCCTCTTGTTCCACCCAAATTAGGCATGGGGTCTGTCGCCATAAGGCTATGGCCCCTCCTGTCCCTTAGCACCTTAAACAGACACTTTGAGGGACTTATTAACAATGGCACTGGTTGCTTCAATGTGGCCCGTGGAAGTCTGCGTCTGAGGGAGTCCGTTATTTCTTCGAACAGCAATTATTTCCACCCTTAAGTCTGAAACAAGTGGAAATCACCAGGTAATCACCAAAAGAACAGATGATACGCTGACTGAGCAGGCCTCCATAGCCTCTCCTACAAATTCGTGAGGAGAAAGAGGGATTCCCTTGCAATTTAATACAGGAGTTTGTAAGACATACCGGTCTTTCAGCATTGAGATACCATGGGGCAGAGGACATATATTGAGGAATATGAGGATTAATCTCCTTTCCATCTTCATCGAGCTCTGCTGGCGCAAGGCCTGCTTTTCGGGCCTCCTCCAACTCGAGCTGCTTCCTATGATCCTCTCTGGATTTGAATGCCGCTGCAACAACATTCTGTGTGAGAGCCTGTGCAGTAGTATACTTTTCCTACTAGATATACATTTGTTGATTCAGAAAACACCGCTTGGGAACAAAGACTGGCGAGAAAAACATGCTTGATTTGCCTGCGGTGGATATCCTAAGAACTTATCCAAGCTGAACAACTCTATGCAAGGGAAAATATAGAGCATTCAATCTTGAAAGAGACGCATAAAACTTCAATGAACATAAGGAGGTAGAAGAACGAGCGTATAAATTTCGCGAATTGAACGAGACGAGAACAAAGCTAATTTGAAGATCCGAACTACCTGATGCCGTCGCCATGTCTGAAAAAGCCTGGTGGACTGTCAAGAGTCAACCGAACTTCCCCCGCGCAGGAACACAAACCCTAGAAGAGTGCCACAGCAACCAAGGCAACTCACTTTCACAAACGTTATCCCATCACAAATGCAGAATGACAGAAATAACGAGAAAAGCTGCTACAGAGCATAAGAACATAACAGGACAAAACAGCAACAGGAAAGACAGCAGAAAGAAACAGACCTAAAGACAGCACATGTGCGAGAAGAGTGAAGTAAGACAAACGCAGGGAAAAAGGATGGTGCACAAGGGAAATCGAAAGGGAAAGCAATCCGAGTACAATTGCACGACCGTCGTGGGATAGCGGCTTGAGGATCGGGAGAAACCTGCCTTCACACTCTGCAAGATCTTTCTGTCTTGCGGACCGAACCCTTCCTTGTCCAAACCCTAACCTAAGCACCGTTGTTACCCTAACTACCTTTGTTGCAGTGTTTTCACTTTTTCGACCTCAAAAAAAACATCGAATATTCTGTCGTAAATTCCCTATTCTCTCATGGATGAAGTCGCCAAAATTCTCCCAAGAAAAAAACTGAGGATGAATTCGCCTAATATGGATGATATATATGGATGAAAGTACAGAGGAGGATGACTCTGTCCAAATTTTAGTGGATGAACAGAAAATATGGCTATTTCTGCAACACTCAGTGTTATTTTCCAAATTTGAAAAAAAAACACTGCTTTGTTGACCACCGATATTGTTTATAAAAACACTTTATTGATTGTTTCTTTTTTACTTTTGACACTTTTAAAGCAAATCCTGATTTTTTTCACTTAATTAATTAATTAATTAATTATCCTTAATCCGCGCTTCATCAAACGGGGTTTCCGTTAAAAACTTTGGTGAAGTGTAGTGCACAATCCTTAAAAAAACATTATAAAGAAAAAAACATCCTAACCCTAATCAAAATCCTCCCTGCCTGACCCATTCCCAGTCTGCTGATTCAGAGAGATGTACTTGTCTCTTCTTGCATCGATTCCATGGCCCGTCTCGGATGTGCTGTTTCTTGTGTATCACGGGAGAAAGTATCCGGTGTAGCTTTCACAGCTCCAAACTTGCGCTTGCACGATGAAAAGAAATGAACTGTTTAACGTCCATAGATCACGAGAACAAACCAACAACGAACTAGGAAGAATACATAAAGGGTCGCATCTGATAATTTGTGGGTACTTGCTTCAAATCTTACCTTGGCAGAGGTTATAATTATCTATCAGGACCAGAAATTATCAGACTCTTGGACATCCGCCACTGTTTGCTGCATGCTTCTAGCCCACAATCTTTACTGTGTCCGAAAAGCTGCCCACATTTAGCAAAACAGTAGGAGACGAGTCAACTGATAGAAGCTTAGCATGTGAAAGAATAGCGTTACAATCTGTGACAACATGTGTTGTTTATGCCAAGCTGCTCTACAACTCCTAGCACGAGGAAAGAAAAATGTCTCTCCATAGTGATTCTCTTTCATATTTGAACAACAAGAGCAGCTTAAAGCATCGGAATCTGTTGTCATCTCCGCACTGGCAATTGCAATCAGGAACCGCAAAGTGAAGGCAAAGAGAAGATGGTAGCTGTACTGCTTTACGGTTCTTGCTTCGCTGATCTTTGCAGATACAACGATGGCACCGCCCTCCGCCGCTCTCCTGGGCGTGCAGGTTGAGGGCATACCCACGGCCCTCTTTTCTTCAAGCGTTGAACGGCCGGGAGGCCTCACAGCAAGCTGCAGACTGTCCGGCCTGGCTGTGGAGCCGAAATGCGTATCTGCCTTTGCAACTTCAGGTCGCAGCTCCCTGCGAATTATTGCTATACCCAGTCTCCAGAGATACCCAAAGAAGGTACAAGCATACAAATGTTTGCGGAATTTGGATTCCTATCGAGTTTTTGGGCTTGCACAAACATCAAATATGTTGTTGAGTCCAGCATTGGTGCTCTACAGTCAATGCGAAAAAGACAATGAGATTTGGCTGTGATGCTGCCAGTCGCACCGTGCGAGAAAGGTCAGGGAGAGAGAGATGGGGAGAGAGAAAGAAAGAAGGTTCATAATGCTCACATGGGGGGCTCGAGGGGCCCCATGGGACAAAGCAGAACAACTACAGAAAATATACAGAAAATATAAAACGATGCCCAAGACGAAGGGCCTAAGGCAGGTAGGGTGCGAAGAAACTTGATAACGTCCACAGAGGGCCACGAACGCCCATGTGACAAGGTAGAACAAACCAATACCCAGTAACCAAGAGAGAGAGAGCATAATTATCTGGAAGTTCTCAATGAGATTCAGATAATTGGGAGCTGCTGAATATTTATCCATTCTGCATGCAGGCCAAGCAGTGAGCAAAGAACAACTCTGGCAGGAGTTCTTCTTAGATTCTTCAGTGTCCTGGGACAACAGGATTGATAAGGTGGGCCTATGTACATTCAGGATTCTGAAAGTGTTTGTCTCATCACTGAATCTGGCACCATGCTTTTCTGTTGACTGAATTATAGCTGCTGCAGTAAACTTGCTTTGGCACTAAGCAGCAGAAGTGGCCCTTTACTGTCTTTAAGTGAAAGATGCTCGATGCATAACTGTTTAGCCTGATCCATGCGGAAGTTGTGGTTGCTCAGCTGCCTCCAGGTGCTTTTTGCAGAAATGTCCAAGATCACCAGACTTCAGACATAAGCACACAAAGGAGGTCCTTTGGATTGAGCGTTGGTTGAACGCTCCTTGGGTGAATGCAGAGTTATCTGAAGGTCGAGCACAATCTGGTGAGGGTTGTAATATTGATGTGCATCATGCTCCTCCAGGCGAAGAATACTCCGGGTATTCTTTCAATGATCATTGATGGTTCCAACTCACTCTGGTCCATCGAACTGACTGCAGTAGTTTTGTGATAGTGTTAATTTATAGCAACAAGAATGCCCTCATAGAGGGATCTTTCTTCGAAGCATATAGCTGGGTTTCCATCCTCAACTAGTTAGGCTGTAAAAGATTGTAACGAAGAGTTCCGAGTCATGCAGGATGGCAGGGTCAAATCAAACACAGCTATTGGCATCAGGAACCTACATCATGACCACTGCCTTTGAAAGAGGACCACGAGAGGGCGGCAGCAAAAACTCTTCTGTCATTGGTGTTGATGTGAGGACACTGTGTAAGGCAGGACAAGTGAAAAATGCATTGCACATTTTGAACCGACAAGGCACGTTGGCAGACTCCAATACTTACATCTGCCTCTTGCAGGAGTGCATCAAACTTAGAGACTTAGAAACAGGAAAGCGGGTGCATGCCCACATTATCCAGACTGGATGCAAACCAAATATCTCTCTGCTCAACACCCTTGTAAATATGCATGCTAAGTGCGGGAGCATGGGAGATGCACGCCAAGTCTTTGACAGAATGCCTGAAAGAGATGTGTTTTCGTGGACTATAATGATGGCAGGGTATGCAAAGTATGGGTGTGCCAGGGAGGCTTTGGAGATCTATGAACAAATGATACAGAAAGGGGTGACGCCGGACAGGATCACATTTACTTGCATTGTTAAGGCATGTGCCAGCCTAGGGGCCCTGGAAAAGAGCAAAGAGATCCATGCTGACATCATTAAAGCTGGGATTGTGCCAGATATTATTTTGCAAACTGCCCTTGCTGACATGTATGCAAAATGCGGGAGTGTCAAGCATGCACGTCAGGTGTTCGACAATATGGCTCACCGAAATGTGGTCTCAGAAACTGCCCTTGTTAACATGTATATTAGATGCAGGAGCATGAAGAATGCACGTCAAGTGTTTGACAAGATGGCTGAAAGAGATGTGGTGTCATGGAATGCAATGATTGCAGGATATGCTCAGCATGGGTGTGGTAGGGAGGCTTTGGAGATCTATGAGCAAATGAGGCTGGAAGGGGTGAACCCAGACAAGGTTACTTTCTCTTCTGTTCTCAATGCATGTGCCAGCACTACAGCCCTAGAAAAGGGCATAGAGGTCCATGCTGACATCAGCAAATCTGGAATGGGACCCAATATCATTTTAGAGACTGCCCTTATTGACATGTATGCCAAATGCGGAAGCATGAAAGATGCACGTCAATTGTTCGACAACATGGTTCAAGGAGATGCAGTGGCATGGAATGCAATGATAGCAGGGTATGCTCAGCAAGGGGATGGTAGGGAGGCTGTTCAACTATTTGAACAAATGGTACAGGAAGGCTTGAAGCCGGATGGTATCACATTTATATCTCTTCTCTCTGGATGTAGCCATGTGGGATTAGTGGATGAAGGCAGACACTACTTTGATTCCATGAATCGAGATTATGGCCTCACTCCTACAGTAGAGCATTTTGGCTGCATGGTGGACCTTCTTGGCCGTGCAGGGCAATTGGATGAGGCTGAGGACTTGATTAACAATATGCAAACCCAACCAGATGCTGGAGTGTGGGGAGCTTTGCTTGGTGCGTGCAGACTTCATGGTGATGTGGAGCGGGCAGAATGTGCTGCAAAATGTCTCCTCAAGTGTGATCCACAGGATGCATCAACTTATGTGCTGCTCTCAAACATCTATGCTGCGGCTGGCAGGTGGGATGATCAAGCAAAGGTGAGAAGACTAATGGAAGAAAGAGGTGTCAGAAAGGAAGCAGGTCGCAGCTGCATTGAGGTGGACAACCAGGTGCATACATTTGTTGTTGAAGACAAATTGCATCCACAAATTGAGGAAATCCATGCTGAGCTGAAGAGGTTGTATGGGCACATGAAGGATGCAGGATATGTACCTGACACGCGTTTTGTATTGCATGATGTGGAGGAGGAGATGAAGGAATTTTCTCTTTGCCACCACAGTGAGAAGCTGGCTATTGCTTTTGGGCTCATCAGCACCTCCCCTGGAATACCTCTCCGCGTCAGTAAGAACCTTCGGGTCTGTGGTGACTGCCACACTGCCATCAAGTTCATCTCCAAGATTGTTGGGCGCGCAGTTGTAGTACGGGATGCCATCCGCTTTCACCATTTCATTGATGGGGTTTGTTCTTGTGGAGATTACTGGTGAAACAAGCAACTCTTTGAATGAAACAAAATGAACATGAGCATGGAAAGGTGTCAGAAGTTACAAGCACAAAGTCAAGGTAAAAGTGAGAAGATTTGTGAAGGAATGCAACAAGTAGTGCTCGTTCTGTGAGCCCGCCCGCATGATGATTACCCTGGCCGTCAAATGGCACCAGCAAAGCCATGGAAAAGCTTATATGGCAGTGGAACTGATTGACAGATTGCAAGGAACAAACAGTAGGCTTGAAGAAACTCCCCAAGTGATGGGCTTGGAAGTTGTGCATGAGGAGACAGGTATTGCTGTTATTTTACCCGATCCTATATTGAGTGTGATAGGTATGGCATGCATATGCCATACATACACACATGCACATGTGTGCATACATTCAAGTGGGCTGCCTATGTGCAAGAAGATTCTTCAGAGTTGCGAATTCCACACGCATACACAAAATCTGGGGCACTGCAATCTATCCTCCCTTCTCTCGAGCTTGTTTCTCTTCTAATGTACTTCAGCTTTTTCAGTGGCTTCCTTTCCTACCACTGCGATTTGGGACAGAACCCCAGACCTGCCTCACAGCCTCAAGGAAAATCACAACAAAGGACTGGTGGGTCATCCTAGATTGCAATCCGCGAGCGTGGAACCCTGCTCCTTCTTTGTACCAGACGGCGGATGAGCTGCAGCCAGGCGCGGCCCTGCCACCAGAAGAGGCCAGTCACACCTAGCATCTCCAGCACCAGCACCACTTTTATGTCTTGGAGCTTGTGAACCAGTCCTCTCAAACTCTTCTCCTCGTGAAAGATGGAGAGGTTGCCTTCTTCCTGCTGACGCACAAGTTTGATGTTCTCCGGGTGGGTCCTGCTTAGGAGCACCCCTACCTTGGGCGTACCCAACTGCTTTACCAGTTTGTCGCTTGATGCTTTGCCTGCGCCCCGGCAGGAGTTAGCACACTTTGCTCTTCCGTCATACTCGTCGCTTCCATCACAGCAGTCACAAATGCCATCGTTGACACGAGATGAAAAGAGTACCGTTGGTGACTGTCCTGTATTCTTGCAGTAGAACCTGCCCTGAGGGCAAGCTGAAGTCCCAGGCTCATCAGTTCCGTCCGCGCAGTCACAAAAGTTATCATTGAGGCGCTCCCGAGGGAATGCTTTGGAACCATCTTTGCACCATAAGGGTGAACCCCGGTAGTACTTCAACTCTTGAGGCGGAATTCCCTTGGTCTTGGAGCCCGCCGATACCTCTCCCAACATCACCGCAAGAATGTGCAGTACCAGCATTATGCCTCCCACTTTCCTCCATCTCCACCAGTGCTTCCATGCCTTCATTATCGTCAACTTCTAACGAAATCCAGCAGCGTGAAGTCTCTCGCAGCCAGGTCAAAGAAACTATCCTGCGACTCTGCGATCCATGAAGAAAATCCGAAACAGGCCCAACAAGAGAAATGGATCTATCCTGCGATCTGTGCAGGAAACCAAAACATTGGTGGAATCACACATTGTTGCACGCAGAAACTGTAAAGCTTTTCTCGATCCCTCCTCCATGCGTACAGGATATCTCCGATGACCATACATTCTTCTGAACTGTATGAACACCGTGTCACGGATGCACTTATTGGATGAAAACGACGAACTAGTGACGAACGCTGTGCAAACAGTGCATGAATAAAGCCATTCAGGGAATGAAAGTACCCATGATGTGGACGAGATCGTCGCGTACGTGGATGATAATACTAACCCCTGGATGAATACATCCTGCAAAAGCTGCGAGAAGAGAGAAGCGAGAGCGCACGCACACGCAAACCAACCGCGTACAGTACGCAGAGATCTGAGGGAGGCGGAAACGACAAGAGGAGGGAAACATGTGGCAGATTGTGGAAGCTATTCTGCTTTTGTTGAATGCCCTGGCAATTTTGAACGAGCAGCGGTTTCTGGCACCTCATGGCTGGGGCTTCGCGGACTTGCCTGGGGGGAGGAAGGTGGCCTCACTCAAGGCACAGATCCTTGGATTTTTGCATGCAGTTCAGTACTTGAGGGCACCTCTTGTCGCTATCAATGTCGTGGCCATCACTTCCAAGCTCCTCTTTGGGTAGTGATTTCAGGTTCTATCCTAATGTTAGGGTTAGGTTTTATTAGCAGCACACTCGTCATTCACAATTGAGGGTGTTTATGCTACATCTCGTTTCCCTTAAGATAGATCTAGGAAAACTTACAGCCTTTCATTTGGGAAGAAACTGGTCTTCGCCTCAACATCCCTTTTCCATGCCTAGCAGTGGATCAACTGCCCAGGCTTCGGCGGTACAGCTTCAGGGACATCTTTGGAAAACGGGACTTCACGTCCAGATGATTCGGCACAAGGTGTCTCACGTTTTTCCTGCACCTGTATATTCTTGCCTTGATGGTTATTCTTCTGGAGCTGCAAGCATTTTACCTTAAGGCTCACACAATGTGATAGCAGTGTCTCGAAAAGTTGTTTCGATTGTAGTGTTATTCTGTAGAGGGTTAAACGGTTATCACACTTTGTCAGTACTTCCATCGCACATGCCATAATGTGTGGTCGATGTCAGTGTTTTCCAGCTCTTTGGTTTTCCATCTTAGCAATAGCTTCCATCGATTGCAAAGATCATTATTTGTTCAGGAAAAGTAGGAGAATAGCCCCATGTAAATTTAAGCCAGTTTTAGCGGGCACCTTCCTGACACATTCTGAGGAACTTGGGCGTCGACACTTCTTTCGCAACACCATTGGACAGATGCTTTGCATTCACTGGGGACACCTTACCCTTGGACAGAGACTTTGGGCTTTGATCCCATGTTACAAATGTTGCGAAATGTCTCCGTGGATTCAAGAACATCCTAATATCTCTAACCAGTTCAGCCACTCAGCCTATTCAAAGTAGGTAGATCAGCAGACAATGGATGTTTTCAGGAGTTGCATGTTTCCATGGGACTTGAATCTAGTATATTGGTGAGCCATCCCTTTTCCCCACTCGCTTTTTTCCCTCTGGGCTTATCAAAGGGCAGTAACTTTTATGGTTTCACACAATGCTAAAGAACCCCTGTTGACAATTCCACAATGAAGATGGTGAGCATGTGTTTCTGAACAATGTGTGCATTAGATCTGTAGTCATTAAATGACACAACTGGAGTGGTCTGGCCAGGTGAAGGTGCAATCTCTGTAAATGCTTTGCCAAACAAGGCCAGGAGTGTGAAAGACAGGAGAGAGAAGACTCCAGCCAAAGCCAGTGGAAAGGGCAGGATATCTATGGGAGCTCCAGGAGGATGATAAGGAGAAAAATAAGCCAACATTGTGTTCAAATAGCAGATCTGTGATAGAAGGGCTTTAGGCGGCAGCCATGTGATAATTGAGGGGCTAACGCAGTAGCTCCTACAAGAGACAACTATGACTGGATAGTCCAAGTATTGTTTGTGTGTTCAGGATATTGACAGGCGACGAAGATACTCCTGTGTAGGCGTTCTGCTCTCAGACAAGCCTTTTGGTGGCCTGTGAGGGGCTTCGTTAGGCTGTCACTTGGCAGCTGTTTGGCGAGTGCTTCTGAGGTGAGCTTACATCAACTCAGTTAAGGTATCTGGAACTTAACCACAGAGGAGCAACTGCACAAAAAGCACATCACACAGATTAACAGGGTTGGAGATTAAAAGTTGCGAGGTGGGCACAAAGAAGGGGTCAGAGGAAGGGGTTTCAAAAGTCCATCGCTTGCCCTGAATTCTGCGTCACTCTATTGAAATTCCTTTATCATCTGTCTATTGTACAGACAGTTAATCTGCCACGGCAGATCTGGATACATCCCCAATTTCTGAGCATGGCTACTCACGATGCAAATACGCCAGGGGCTCTAGATACCAAGGATGCAATCAATGTGGAGGAAGCAATGCCAGAGGAACTACAAGGTGACGATGACACACGCCATTATAAGAAAGGGATGTGGACCATTTCAGAGCTACTTGTGTTGCAAGCTGTGAGGAGAGAGGATTTTGAGAAGCAATCTAAGGGTGGGAATCGAGAGAAGCACAGGTCAGCTAACTTCTCATTCCTTTATAGTTTGAGCGTGAGGATATCTGTCTCTATCCATCTGTGCCAATTCATGTCATGCAGCTGGAGATCTTGTGATTTTTATAGCTAAATCAAGCAAAAGGTGTTGTGGGCACCTAGCATTATGCTGTCGTGTGAAGGCAAAGAGCTCGCTCAGCTAGTGATTGTACTTTGGAGGCCTTACATAGGCCTCTCAATTGAAAACCCAAGTTTTGTTGTTTACTAGTCAGCACAAATCAAGAGCCCAGTGCTCCTGGAGGTCCCAACACGCGATTTCCACCTGATAGGACCAATGATGCCTCAGGACTCCTGTTGTTGGCCTGCTTGACACAGGGTCATCCTCTTGTGCCGCTTGCACGGAACTCTTCAAACTTGGGTTCTCACTTGGTATCTTTGTATCTTGGCACTTTAGATACACTGGAGGTTTGGGGCTTTCATTGATTTAGATATATATGTGGCACTCTTTGCAGCCCAAAATGAAATACCAATTGTTGAACTGAACTTTCACTGGAGACCCTGATGTAAAACGGCCCTATCAAGTGGATCTTCCTGTAGGTCACTGTTAATGGGAATTATTAGTTACACTGAACTTAGCATAAGCATGACTCCACTAAGACATATTTTATGTAGTGCACCTAGTATTGGGAGGCAATGGGCTCTTAAGAGTCTCATATATTGTTCTCTAGCAAAGACAGTGAGAGATATCTAGGACAGTTCAGACTCTTTTGTCCACAAATATTCTTGCAACCATCTGAATTTAAAATCCTGTATTGGTTAGGGTTCAAAATGCTGAGGGTTATCTTCCATCAAGTCCAACTCCATTCTCTAAGTTAGTCAGGGATGGTCTCAAAGCCATAGAGGATGTACCAGGAATATACATGGTTGGCTACCTCATAGAAACCCTTTGCCATTTGCATGTGTCAATTAGAATATTGTGTGGCAGCTTTGAACACCAGTGAGCACATAGCAGGTCAGCCCACGAGCGATGGAAATGGATGGAGGATCAATGCTGGGCTCAAGGGGTGCAGCGGAGTGCAGGCCAGTGCCAGGACAAGTGGGAGGGCATCACTGCAGGCTTCAAAAAGGTGAGTGACTACGAAAAGCAGGTCAATATCGGGCAAGTCTCGTACTGGCAATTGGGGAGCGACGAGAAGAAGAAACTGCGGTTACCCCCTAATTTTCACAAGGAGGTTTTCCTAGCTCTCCAGGAGTGGTATGTCAAGAGTCGCACTGGTGAACCAGGTGTCCTTTTCGATGCATTGGGCCCCACGAGAGGTGCGGGTGCGTTATTACCTCGTCATTTGTAGTGATAAAAGGTTTATCTCCACTACAGACTATGTGAGTGCTTTACATGTAGCTGCAGCTGTGGCCTTCTGCCATATTTACTACCATAAAACCATGTTTCCTTGTGGATGGGATGATTTGGCTGGTAACCGAACTGTGGTTGATCTGTCATGCTGGTTTTGCAACAAAGGGCCTTGGGTTCTTAGGCTATACGTGGGGCTTCTGGATGGTCCCCAAGAGCTGCTTTGCTGTTTTTCAACTCGTAAATTGGTCTGGAAACCTTCAATAGTGCATGAACTTTAGATGCAGGGTAGGAGCCCTCTACTTCATATCCTGTTGTCTCTGTCAGTTGTTAATAGCTAATTGTATCTTGCAGCAAGCAACATGGATTTCTCAGGCTCTGTAGGAGATGAGAGCGATGAAAACGACATCGGCCCCACTCCCACAGGGAAGCGAAGAAGGCTTGGGGGCTCAAAGTCAAGGGGCCTAGATGGAATAGCAGGTGCGCTTGAACGGAACAACAAGAATATGGTGGAGGCCTTGAGGCAATCAGAAGAGAGAAAAGACAGCAGGCACAAACAAATTATGCAATTTGAGCGTGAAATGCATAAAGATCTCGTGGAGCTTCAATTGAAGCTAGGCACTGGCTACATTACTGCATTGAACCGGATTGGGGATGCCCTTGAGAAAATTGCAATGGCGATGCAGGCAACCCTACGGCCCTTATAGGAGTGCCTAGGTTTCAGTCTACTACTGAGATTGTTAGGGTCACTTGCTTGCTATGTATCCATTGGTCATTGTTTGCCATTCCACACAAGCAATACAAGTAAGGTCCTGCTGGACAGAGCAGAACTCAAATGGTAGATCAGGTGGCTCATGCTTTGTTCACTCATCTTTGATCCCCACATTGTGGGGGTCCCTATATTTGTAGTTCAATTTTTTGCCATCAAGTTATGGCTGGTTTACTAATGGAGTATTGTCTTGGACATTTGACTTGAAAATGAGGGAATGTATGCTCTAGTGTAGGTCAACACAGCACAACTTCGAGCATTCGAGCCCCATGGGCGCGAAGACCAACCTTGTATCTTTCCTATTGTGTCCAAAATGTACAAACCTGTGGTGATTGGGAGGCCAATTGGTTGCAAAATGGGTACCTCTTTGAGCATGCATCCAAGTGGGTTACATTGTTACATCATCACTTATTTCCCACTTTACTTCAGGAAAAGAATCATCTCATAGATACAATCTTTTTGTTCAAAGATCTGTCCAGACAATTTACTGGACATGTGTCTCTATTCACTTTTGGCATGCAGTCGATGTATCATAGGACTCCAACAGGACTCCAACGGGGGATGGACTTCACAAATTGACAAAGATGATTGATGGTAAATTAAAGTCTCCTTAGTTTGAGAGATTTGTCATGAGTCTCTCTGGCAAAGCCTTAGAAAATAATTACAATCTCCTGGATTTGGCATCACATCAAAGGCACAACAATTAGGAGCAATTTGTTGTTGTTTGTACTTGTGTATATCTTTTGTAGTTTGGTGAAAGAATTGGCTATGGCTAGAATAGATATGTGCCTTCAGATACATAGATGATGAGTTTTGGCAACTCTGCGCAAGTTTGCATGCTTGACATGATCAATACAACCCTCTCGGTCCCACAATTCGGATTCAGCGAGTCACCTACGATTCTAGTGTTGACTTTCCTGAGATTCTGTTCTTGAAAAACTTGATTTTGTTCAATACTAGGCAAGAAGAATAAGAGACTCTTGCCGAACTAAGCATAAGGTGGAGCGAAGGTGGAGCAAATACATGGTTGCCCTCGGGTACCCACATAATATAATTCTAGTGCCCCACATAATATAATTCTAGTGACGACTGAAGGTCAGAGACTAGTTTAGTGTAGAGCAAGAATAGGGTGTCCTTGTGCCACATCATTGTCGCCATTTTGTTTCAACCTGCCCGGATTGCCAGAACAAACCGAAAATAAGTTATGAACCTGTCTGAAGCTTGTTGAATCCTCTAATCGGATTTTCATGGAGGTGTTGAGCCCTTTCATTGAGAGCATATTGTTCTGACAAATACAGAGAGAATGTACTCGTAAGCATTGTTTACTCAGTGCTGTAGCCTTGTGGTCATCGACCCTGTGTCCAGTTTCGTGAGGAACAAAAGGAAATAGATGCTACCTTTGTGAGGGGCTCACTCAAGTAGCCTGACTTACCTTAGTAGAAATAATTGTTCGGGTTTTCGAGATATCCCTTCACACAAACACCAACTTGCTGTGTATGAGCTGCCCAGCAATTATACTCCAACAGGGCCAGGGCTTTAGGCCCAGCCTCAAGATTACCACCCTGAGTTAGTTTCAGTCTAGAGAGAGAGAGAGAGGGACTCCATGCCGACCCTCCGAGGGAGCTGTCATTGGCGCTCGATTGCATAGCCAGAGAGGCACCAAATTCTCACAATTGACAAACTGGAAGAAGGTAACATTTGCACTCTCGTAATCAAAAGGGTCGTTTCTCAGCCGCCTCGACCTCCCAAGGCACAGGCATGCAGAAATACAACCTCGCTTGAATGCTGCTTTGATAAATGCCTGTTCTTCCCTGTTCTACTGCTGCCAGGTCCCATTGGACCCATACCAGCACCCACCGCAGACCCAATAGATCCCCCTCCTCCAGCCACACTTGCCACTGTCCGACATTTCTTAAGCAAAAACCAAATTTGAGCCTCTGTTGACGACTGGATCATCTTGCGGAAACCTATCTCTATCGTGTTTCCAGGCCTGACTGGCCCACACATCAAACCTGAGGACTTTTACTGCAATGCTTGTCTCAGGATGTAGGCATTTCCAGGAGACAAAGAAGAAGCAGACCCTGTTTGCATACTGATAAAAGCCATCTGTCATACGTGTGATAGCAGTATACCTACTGGTCTTGTCAGTAATGTTTTTTCTCCTCAACTGGAAAATCATCCAAGCAGACAAACAGCAACTGGTGTACACTGCCCAGGAAACAAGACGGGGGCTGAACCTGACATAAGAGAAATGGTCGATGCTTGCCACCCTGTGGCACCTGCATTCCTGCCTGAGGCATTGTTAGAGGCTGAAGCCTGTAATCAGCAATCTTTGCCGCCAAGATCAGCAATCTGACTTCATTTCACTTGAAGCTGCACTAACCGAGGTTAGATGATTACTAAGATGCATACAATTGGCTTCCAACTTCTCCAAGAACTTCCAGCTACTTCGCAAACAGAGTTAGACCTGATGATTTGGCATGAGGCTAAGGAGAAACATTTGTTGGATCAAATGGGCCCCAAAATTTGTGTCTTTCAGTTTGACTTGTTCCTTATCTCCCGATCCAAATGGTGCACCAGAATACTAGGATTAAGGTGGTGTTCCTTCCATAGGAAAAGCTACAGTTTCAGAGTTGGCTGCAGCTTTTTGGGGGCAGGTGTCCAGACTGACAGGGCCCTGTGGACATACATGTGTTCTCACCTGAAAGTACACACATCAAATTATGGTCCCAGCTACTGATGGAAAGAACCCAGCTAATGACAGCCAGGGAAGAGCACACCAAGTAAGATAAACAGTGGTCGAACCTGAGCTAATTGGCACTAACAAAATACACTCTCAGGCACACAGCACAGGGATTGAGACCTACCTGCCTATCTGCAACGCTGTTCGCGCTCGCGATTAACATCATCAGCAGTTATAACGGCCAGAACATTGTCCAGGATGCTCTCAGGGTTGACCACACTTTTGTCATCCCGAATGCGCCTTCCTAGAGAAGGGATGCCGGAAACAGAAGTGAACGTTCTTGACACGCATCTGCCACTTTGTGCAAGAATAACGAAGAATCAATGCAATGTCGGGCTGCCCAATCCCATGAACGAATACAGACCATAGTAGACTCCCAACCGTGCTAGCGGGTAGTTTCCACATCGTTCTCCAAAAGGCCCAACCCTCCTCACTCCCTACTCTCTCTGCACTCTGCACCCAGTAGCCTCTATCGGAAGCTTACCAGTTCCGTCCGGATTCCTTTTCTTGCACTTCCCGGATCCATCACCGTCATCGTGGGATCATCAGGAAAGTGGTTGACATCCACTCTTCTTCCTCCCCAACGTCAGCATAGCCAAGCCATCATCGGCCACTACAAATCTGCTGGAATTCTCGCGGCGTTTGGCCACCAGGACGGTGTAGTCCGCTTCAGAGACACTATCATATACTTTATCTTCCAGCTTCAGCTGACAAGCATCTATCTGGCAGCCCCCTGGCTGCTTCAGATTCCGTAACTCGATCAGCGGTGCGGTCCTCGCTGAAGCTTCCGGAGCTTGGTCCTTCTCCTGCTCCTATCACTCCCACGACCGCTTGCCATGCCACTCTTTACTAAATCAATCCCTTTCAACCTTTCCACGATACCCAGTGGCCCATGGGTTGAGTCCAGCAAACAAGTAGCAGAAAAAGACCTTGCAAACTGCTGTCACGTGAATGGACTGCGTTTTCAAAAATCTCAACAGACGCACAAGAGAAGAAATCATCAACGTTGCCTGCTCTCAAGCCTTTGTTCTCGCACAACAGAAATCGATAGCAGCCCAGCTCAAGAAGATCCGTCTTGGTTCACCGCCCAGGGTGAACCAAGTAACCCCAGGAAGGAAAAAAAGTTCCTTGTTCTGTCATGAATCAGGGGCTGGTTATATTGTGGATCAATTTGTTAAAATTCAGCGATTCTTAATGTGCCCTGATTGAACATCACCAGAAATCCCCACACGAACAGGTACCATTCTTGAAATGATGGAGGCGGTTGGCATCCCTTGCAAAAATTTCACAGCCAACAATCTTGGAGATAAACTTGGTGGCAGTGTGGCAGTCGCCACAAACACGGAGATTTTTGGTGATGTGGATAGGCTTCCCAGGAGGCATGCTGATGAGCCCAAAAGCAATGGCCAGCTTTTCACTATGGTGTGATAGGGCCTGTTCCTTTGACCCCTGATCCACATCATGCAAGACATAGCCTGTGTTGGGCACATATCCCGCATCTTTGATGAGCCTAGTCAGTCTCTCTAACTCAGAATAGATCTCCTTTGTTTGTGCGTGTGATTTATCTGCAACAAGGAATGTATGTCTCTTGTTGTTGACCTCAATCCAACTGCACCCGGGCTCCTTTTTGACATTTCTGTCCTCCATCACTTTCCTTACCTTGGCTACAGCATCCCACTTGCCAGCCACTGCATAGATGTTTGAAAGCAGCACATACCATGCAGCATTTTGCGGTTCCAAGTTCAGGAGACGTTCTGCTGTGCGTTCTGCCACATCTACATTGCCGTGGACTCTGCAGGCACCAAGTAAGGCCCCCAACACCGGAGGATCTGGTTCAAATGGCATCTTGTTGATGAAGTCTTCTGCCTCATCCAAGTGTCCTGCACGGCCAAGAAGGTCAACCATGCAGCCGTAGTGTTTTCCTGTTGGTGTAATGCCATGATCTCGGTTCATCGAGAGGAGATAATGACGACCTTCTTCCACTAGGCCCATATGGCTGCATGCAAAGAGAACACCAATAAATGTGATGTTGTCTGGCTTAATCTGGTCAACAGGCATTTGCTCAAAAAGTTGAATAGCCTCCTTACCATGCCCATGCTGGGCATATCCTATTATCATCACATTCCACGAGTACACGTCTTGTTCCAGTATTTTGTCAAAGACCTGCCGTGCATCCCCCACACTACCACACTTGGTATACATGTCCACAAGTGCATTCCCTACACAAACATCTAACTCAGATTCAGATTTGATGATGTGGGCATGGACCCACTTGCCCTCTGCCAGGGTTCCTAGACTAGCGCAGACTTCGAGGATGCTCATGAAGGTGACTTTGTTTGGCTTCACACCTTCTTCTTGCATTTGCTGAAAGAATTTGAAAGCCTCCTCACCCTGACCATGCTGAGCAGATCCTCCAATCATCGTGGTCCAAGAGATCACATCGCGCTCAGGCATTTTGAAGAAGACTCGGCGAGCATCTACTATACTTCCACACTTGCAGTACATGTTGACGAGGGCATTCCCCAATCGGACATCTGACTCACATCCAGCTTTGATGATGCATGTATGGAGCCGTTTACCCTGTTCCAGTGCTGCTGGTGAGGTACATGCATTGAGGATGCTAATGAAAGTAACAGTATCTGGCTTCACAATCCCTCCTTGCATTTGCCAAAAGAGTTCCAAAGCCTCCTGAGCATGACCATGCTGAGCAAATCCTGCAATCAGTGCATCCCATGAGACAACATCTTGTTCAGGCATTTGGAAGAATACTTGGTGTGCATCCTCCACACTTCCACACTTGAAATACATTCTCACAAGAGCAGTCCCCACTCGGACATCTGATATAAATCCAGCTTTGATAATGGCGACATGTAGCCTCTTGCCCTGTTCCAAAGCTGCTGGATTGGCACATGCACTGAGGATGCCAATGAAAGTGACCTTGTTAGGCTTCACGCCTTCTTGTTGCATTTGCTGAAAAAGTTCAAAAGCTTCTTCACCATCACCACACTGAGCAGACCCTGCAATCATCGCAGTCCATGAGACAACATCTCGAGCACGCATTTTAAAGAACACTTGGTTTGCATCCACAACACTCCCACATTTCCAGTACATGCTGACAAGGGCATTACCCACTGGGATATCTGACTGAAGTCCAGCTTGGATAATGTCCACATGGAGCTGCTTGCCGTGTTCCAAAGCGGCCTTACTAGCACAAGCGTTAAGGATACTGATAAAGGTGACTTTGTTTGGCTTCAAGCCTTCTTGTTGCATTTGCCAATAGAGTTCAAGAGCCTCCTCACCATGGCCAAGCTGAGCAGATCCTGAAATCAGTGCAGTCCATGTAATCACATCTCGCTCAGGCATTTTGTAGAACACGACATGTGCATCAGCCATGCTGCCACACTTGCAATACATGCTGACCAGGGCATTGCCAACTCTGATGTCCGACTCAAATCCAGCTTTGATGATGCTTGCATGGAGCCACTTTCCCTGTTCCAGAGCTCTTGGGCTCGCACATGTGTTAAGGATGCTGATAAAAGTGATTTTGTTCGGTTTCACACAATCTCGCTGCATCTCTCGAAAGACTGCAAGTGCCTCTTCACCATGACCGTGCCGAGCCAATCCTGCAATCATTGCATTCCACGAGATCATGCTTCGTTTAGGCATTCTATCAAATACTTGTCGTGCATCCACAACTCTTCCAGATTTTATATACAAGCTGACAAGACTGTTTGCCAGGTGGATGTCTGGCTGGAATCCACTTTTGATGGTGTGATTATAGAACCCCTTGCCATCTTCCTGTGCTTGCATCTTAGCATCTCCCTGCAAGAGACTAGGGCTATTGGAATCTTCACTGAAACCTGGTTGATCCATCGGCTCCTTCAATCGGTTCTCAAACACTCCACCCACATACCCACTAGTTCCACAAATGCCCTTTCTTGCTGCTTCACTAGAAAGAAGGACGATGGTGGACCCGTACAAGGTAATACCGTCGCTCCCAAACCGTCGCACAGCCCTACACGAGAACACGAGGACACTTCGATAAAATGTAGAAGAGTCTGATGTACAAACATCCACCGATCGGAACCCATATCCTAATCCACTCCAACACACAGTTAAACAAGGATGCACGTCATTCCACAGAATACTCACAAACTTTCAAGAGTGCAAAGTCTTCCAATTTCAACTACAGTGAGGGTGGGGAGTGGAGCATACCAACAGTGCAGATTTGTCTTTGGAAGCCCATTGCACAGCACCAAAAGCAAGTAGGAAATCATCCCTCATTTTCCGCCGTTTCTGCAAAAGGTACCGCATTGGGCTGTAAGCACAGTAGCGGCCAAGTCATCTGCGGGCATCCTACATAAGCGGACAAGACCTGTTTACAGATGGAGGATTCTGCACAAAGCCAATTCGAAAGTCTGCACAAAGCCCCTTGAGTATTTCCCCATCAATTAGTGTGATGCATGTTGCAAGCTATGATCTTCTCCAGTCTCCAAATCTGCATAGAAATGAAAGAATCTCGGGGGTCGATGATCAGAACTCATGTGTCCATCGCAGTATCTCTAAGGGCTCTGGTGGAGTATATGAGACCGACCTTACTGGCTCTTATGTTGGGTAGGTATGCAGTGCAGGTTGCTAATTGCACCAGCACAACAATACTCCTTTTGAGACTGCTGCTCCACAATTGCTTACCACTAGACCTGAATGTCTTAACTCTTTCTTCAATAACGTTAACACAGAGAATCAGGCCAGTATACATACACATGATCCGAGAACTAAAAGACGCCAATTTCCTTGCTCAAGGAAAGATGCAACCTTTCTCTTAATGCTGACACAAATTTTATCATCGACCTGTTATTGATGCAAGGACAAATTGAAGCTGGATAGCTCCTACACACACAGTTTGGAGGCTCAAACAAATAATCAACGATTTACATGTCATACCTTCCTCTGTTATCGGCTGGGGAGCAGGCTATGCATCACAGCCATCTCTTGTGACTGTCGGGAACCAAGACCAGAATCTGCCAAGCTGGATATCCATTTCAGCGGCCCATCCCGACCCAATGATCTGATTTGTGATATCAAACTTTCTGCCCCTCCACGGCAAGGCCAAGGAAGGGCAGGGCCTCCCCCGCTTCCCCGCACCCCCTTCCCCCGCGCTCAGAAGAGCAGGGGAACTCGCAGCCATCGCTGCGCCTGCGAAACTGCCATGGAGAGCCTGTTTGCAGAGTCTTCTTCCTACCCATCAAATTTTCAAAAACTTCTGTTAAAACCAAATGTTTTACGTAGATGGGTCTTTGGGTTATAAATCGGAGGTGAGAACTGGAGTGATCTCTTCCGAGGCCAAAAAGCTGATGGGAAGTAGCAGGATTGGAGCCCATAATTTCCCTGTGGATTTGAAGTAGTGAAGGGTGAAGGACACAAAACGATCGACAAGGCGCCTAAAGCGTGGGAAGGATGAGTGTCAATTCATCTTGTTGTGCTCCGTCTCTTGCATCGACCTCAGGATTTCAATTATGTGTTTCCTCGCATAGACCTGGGTTTGCTCTATCGTCCAGGGGCTCAACTGCTTCGTTTTCAAGACAGTTGCTTCAGATTGGAAATGTGGGTTCCAGACATAGTATCAAAGGAGTTGTGGAATGGCGAGCCATGGCTACAGACAACGGGAACAGTGCAGAGGATAGTAAAATTAGCTCAAGCACCCAAGAAATTGGGAAGGTGTCCACGGCAGTTGATGACGCCAGTCCACCGTCAAAAGGGTTTGGGGGTAGCATAAAACCTGGGGCAGGCAAATCGTCGAAGGAGGCGAAGAAGTCTGGCACCATTCGACGATCTGCGCCACAACAACCGCTACTTGAGGCCCCTGGCGATCCACAAGCTCAACAGATTGAGACAGCCTACCTCTTATCACTTGCTTTCTTAGGCGTTCTCATCTTCGTCCAAGGTCTTGCATTAGCGGCCTCAGGTACCCTGCAATCGTCTCTCTTAACAAGCTGTGTCCTGAAGCTATTGTCAATATAGTCCCTCGATTTTGAAGGGGTTATGAGAAAATTGCTTTGTGCTTCTGTAATGCGAATGGGAATCGGGATCAGTGAAAAAATCTTTCTGTGAATTTGCAAGTAGGTTCGTAGAGGTTAGCATCAAGCTCTCTGTCTTTCACCGCCTTGTTTTGTTGCTGAGAGTTGTCATCTTTCCCTGCAGGACTTTTGCCCGATGAATGGGATGAGTTCTTGGTGAAATCCGTGTACCCGGCATTCACACCTACTGTAGGGTTGTTCCTGGCTGGTGGGGCAGGCTATGGGCTGTACAAGTATCTAGGGGGCAATGGGGGGAAGTAAATCTTATGCTTGAGTCTGTGTGAGAAAAATAGGGTTACAAGCTAAGGAGATGCGGGGTTCATGAAGGGTGCTCTCCAGACGTCGTTTCCTGCACTTGTAGTAGGCTGGGAGAATGAAAGCCAAGGCTGGTTTTGATTGTTGTGTAAGATATCATCATGGCCAAGTTTAGATGGCTTACCATCTGTTAAACGGAATGCTGGGGATGTACTGCAACTCTCACTGTGGAGTTGTAATCTCTCACTGTTTTCATCTTTTGGTCCGAGCTAAGATCGACTGAATGTCTATCTTAGACAAGAGAAGGACAAGTGAGAGGTTGCAGATCATATCCTTGTATCGCGCATAACAAATATTGAATCACAACTGGATGGCTATAAATTGAATGAGAACAAACAAGGACAGCGAGTAAGGAGCTCCAACAGCGTGGACACACTTAAGGACCTGATTGCAAGGGCTGCAAGTCTCAACAGGTTTGATAAGGTCAGTTTTGTTGTTTACGATCTGGAAGAGTGTCAAGTGGGGCTTGTCCTGAATCTGGTAATGTGATATTTGGTGGATTGAATCGTATCCCTGTATCTCTGTGCTTTATTTGATTGATTTTTCTCTGTCCCCAAGCAAATGTGGCTTTCTTACCATGCTATCACCAACAGTAGGTTTTTCTTCAGTAGGGCATATTGTTTTACGTGCACAACACTGCACCAACTTCTTTGCATGACATATCCATCCAAAACATCTTATAAACTTCATTTTTACAGAAAGGGGAATTGACTTGATCTCCAATTAAAGGCCTTCTATCACTCTGCTCGATGCTTCTTGAAAAATCATAGCCAAAGCCCTAGCTCGAAGGCTGCAGCCTCTACTTCCTAAAATCATTCGCTCGGTTCAAACATGTTTCACCAAAGATTGTATGATCTTAGATAATATTCTCTTTGCATTTGAGGCCTTGAATTATGCGGAAAGTTCTAACCCATCGTTGGCTTTCCTTATGCTAGATTTTGAAAAAGCTATTGCTTCTATTGATTGGGAGGTTTTGTCGGGCGCCCTCGTGCCCTCTAGCTCTTTTCTTATTTCTAATTGTGGCCAACTGTTTGGAGCACCAGCTTGATGCAAGAAATGACATCATTGGTCTCCAACTCTCCCATCCGCACTTTGACTTGCCTCCTAATGTGAAATCATCCACGTATGCAGATGATACAATGTTGACGCTAGACAATTCCAACCATGAGAATATTGAAAGGGCCCTGTCTGTTCTCAACTCCTTTTGCCTTGCTTTGGGCCTCAAAATGAATTGGGTAAAGTCAGTGGGCTTGCTATAGAAGCTGCAGGATAATTCTTCTTCTGTGCATTGCACCACCCACTAGAGTACGGAGTTCGGCCTCCGTTAGTTGGCCAATGGCTCCTCGCACACTCTCCTGGGATTTCCAATTTAGCAACCACCTCACGGAGGAGCAAAGGTTTCAGGGTGTGCTTAAGAAGCTGAAACTGAAGCTGGTATTTTGGAGTTCGGCGATTATTTCGATTGCCAGGAGAGCTCTAACCCTAAATCAAGTGTTACTGGCTTCCATCTGATATTTTGCAGCTGTTTGTGCCCCGGGCTCTCAACTCGTCAGTCCATTACGGCGCTTGTGAGGACTTTCTTATGGGGTGCCACTTCTGCTTCTCCGACCCGTAGGGCATTGCTTCCTGGAAGCAACTGTGCGAAGAATGGGGACTGGGGCTGCTAGACGCAGAAACTCAGATACTGCCCTTTTGGCCAAATAGATCCATTGAGTCTTCTTTCACTTTAATAGCCCTTGGAGCAGGCTTATCCCCCCTTACCTGGTGGGTTCCATTCCCAGCTCGTCGCAGAGGTGTGCCCCCTCTCTGCGTTGGATGTTCAAGGAAAAGGTAAGTGCCTCTCTATCGGTTCCCTAGCGACGTGGAAGTCTTCTTGGAGTGCATGGAGATCCTTGATGCCTCATCTCACTCAAAGAATGCCTTCAATCTTTGCAGAAGCCATTAGGCAATCAATATTTGAGAATTACAACTTAGATTTGGAGCTGTTGGATTCCTTGAATTCTAAATGGGCTCCTTGGGAGGAGGCTGGCCTCATGCGCCGGGCAAACATTTTGAGAATGGGGATTTCATTTTGGCTCCCTTGGTATAAGCCTCGTACGTTGGTAAAAGAAGACCCACACTTCTTGGCCTGTCATTTTGTCGACCCAAATCTCTCCTAACATTCGTCCGTTGCTTTCTGGCGGGCAAGAGCAGTGGCAGCCACGGGCTTGGATGGGTTTTGTCCACCTCCCCTGTCAAGCCATGATGGTCCTATCTGTGAATGGGCGTCTGCCTCTGGTCTGGTTTCAGGGCCATTCAGACTGGTAAGCTTCTGCTCTACAGTGAGGATGGCGTGGCTGTGAAATCAGACTTGTTCCATATCAGGGTCATTGATAACTCATCTGGTGTTCCCAATCCTCTGCATTGGGCCTTACATGCAGACTTTTTCTGGTTTATCTCCTTTCAATTTACAAGTCCTCCAGTTTGACCCGCGAGAATGGGCATGGATGGATCATATTTGTTAAAGAAAGGAAACCAAAATGACCAGAAATGATGGTAAACTGGAAGGATGTCAGGGAGCTCTTCACTGGCGCCTCCACAAGGCTATGAGGATCTCCCTTGAATGGCACTTGCCTCTGCATTAAGTCGTAAATCCCAATTGCCTGCATGAATCCTCCATGGCTCCCATGCATAGGCCGGTATTTCTAGGTCAGTACTTAGTACCATAGGAAATGCCTTAGACCCAAGACCAAGAATCTAGCGTGGTTGGTACTGATCATGATTACCTCCATGGAGGTAGTTTGTCACTATTTGCATGAAGATAGGTTAGTGTATTCTTACAACTACCTTCATGCAAGAAAGATGGACACCTTAGTGACACCAAGGGTGAATTGAACCCACAACCACTTTCGGGGTGGTATGTGCCCATTAGCACTGGGCTACAACTTGGTTGTCAACCTGTGTGTAGGGTTTAGCCAGAGGGCTCCTTATGAGAGCTTGGGCGTTCCTAAACTCATATGTTGTGTCACATGCACTATCGTATGAATGTGCTACACTGTCCGGCCCGTCCATCCCCCTCCACATATGCGGAGGGCCCGCCACTATAGGCAGACGGTTTTGCAGCGGTGAATCTCACTTGAGATAATTCATAATATTTGGCACCTCCTGAAAAAAGCGTAAATTATGGTGTGTCTTCACCACGAGGCCTTTCGCTAGGAAGATGAACACGTTTGTGACACCAAGGGTGGATTGAACCCATGACCACTTCTGGAGGTGGTATGTGCCCATCGCCATTGGGCGACAACTCACAATTTTGTTAAGAGCTCTAGAGGAGGGCAAAATTTAACCCCTTGTAATACAAGGGCCACGTTTCCTGGCCCGGACTCTGGAATGCTCCCATAGCAGTCAGCCCTAAAAAGGGATATCGGTGGTTCAATGGATACCATTCCATCCCCCCCCCCCCAACTCATGGCAGTTGGTGCCGACATACTAAATAACAATTAATTTAGCCTTAGGATGGAATATTAATCTTGAAACTGACCATCTACCTTTGAAAGCCTTGCTAACTCCCCGTGAACTCACTGGCAAATTAGCTCGGTGGGCTCTGATTCTGCAAGGCTATGACTTCACCATCTCCTACAAACGTGGGAAGGATAATGTTAATGCAGATGTTTTGACTTGAGGCGAACCCAAAATCCCTGAACCTTACACTACCTTAAATGACCTAGTCCTTCATGCTGCACGCTCTACACACTTGATGTGCGTGTTTTAGATCCCTATGTCTTGTGTTATTTGTTGGACTATCCTTATGTTCCTCCAGATCTGCTTGACACGTAGGATCTATTTCAGTTTGATGTTGGTTGATTTTCCCTTGATATTGGTATGAATTCTAGTTTGGTATCCTACAGAAGGGTCTGGTACTTTCCCTTACCTTAGAATTGATCTTCTTGTCTTGCGCCTGCCTTGGTTTGTATCCCGATCGAGGGACTGAGCTACGCCTTACAGCCTGCTTGCCTCCTCATAGGCAGCCAACTGAAAATGAAGTCAGGATTACGAAAAGAAGAGAACGGGGGCTGTCACTTTCTTCTCGCCTGCACTAACCTGCTGTTGTGTGGCCATAAGTGATATAGGCATGGATGATCCATTATACGATGTTCTTCTCCATAGGTGCAAAACCGGCACCCATCTTAGTGGCATATCCAAGCTGCTCATGAGGCAAGTCAACTATCACTTACCCAGCCACCGGGAAAGTGAAGGGAGATTGTTCAAAGTCACTGCTTTGGAAGGTACCTCTGCTGTGGAAGTCCCTTCTAGATCCGCTGTCTCTACTTTGCTCGAATTGTACTATGCTTCTACTTATGCTGGCCATTTGGGGGTTGCTAAAACTGTCAAGAGATTACAGGAGCAGTATCACTGGAGAAGCTTAGTTAAAGATGTCTCAGCTTTCATTGCCAGATGTGTGCCCTATCATGCTAAAACCATCATACCTTTGCATTGCCCTCCTTGGGGTGCTGACCTAGGCCTGAGATGGCTAGAGGATGGACAAGCGCACACTCTCCTGGACCTTTGATTGCTAAGGATAATGACGAGGTGGTGCAGTTCTTCTTTGATAAGGTGATACTTTGTCATGGTTGCCCTCTTGAGATCCTCACAGATCAAGGTACAGTGTTCTGCAACCAACTTATGGAGATTAACTTGTATAATCTCAACACTAAGCATGCCGTTACTGCTCATTACAATCCCCAATGCAATGGTTTGACAAAACGATTTAACCAAACTATATACCAGATGCTCAAGAAGAATGGAATACTCATTGATGAATGGGATATTGTTGTGCCTATTCTGCTCTTTGCCTATAGGACTTCTATCCATGCCAGTACCAAAATCCCACCTTTTAAACTTTTGTATGGTAGGAAATGTAGAACTCATTTGCATATCTCCTGGCTGCAGGTATCCGCAACTGAGCGTAAGAACTGGGAAGTTTTTTTGCTTTCCATGGATGCTAGACGACGTAGTTTACGTGAAACTACAAAATCTAACATTGTGTTTGCCCAAGCTGCTCAGGCCAAGAATTACAATAGACGTGTTGTGTATTCTGAGTCATTCAAGGTAGGCCAGTCTGTTTGTGTCAGGCTCCATCCTGGTAAGCAGATCTCTAAGGCCAAACGTAGAATTGATGGCCCTTACCTTATCTCTGATATCCTACCTGGCAGGCAGTATATCTTGTTCCCCCAGCATGCTTCTACTCCTCACTTAGCTAGCTCCATTCATGTTTCATTGTTTGTTCTATGCACTCTTACTTTTTATTTGAATGTTGAGAACCGTCAGGTGATCTTCACCCCCACAGCTCGGACAGCTCGTACTCAGACCATGGCATCTTCTTCTTTAGAGTAGTTTTTGAGTTTCATGCTAGTTTTCTGCACCAATTGTAGCACTTGGGGTTTTTCCTATGGGATGTTTTGTCCTCCAGCCAGCTTGCAGGGTGAGGTTTTATTCCCTAGGTTTTTTCTTCCCTTGTGTGCCGGGTGTGTAGTTTGTTTTGGCTAGGCTTCGTTTTTGTTCTTTCTGAGCTCATCACTCGTAGGAGCTCGCAGTTTCTTGTGGCCCCAGCAAACTTCACATATTTGGAGCTGGGATTCTTTCTCACCTTCATTTTCGACATGGATGAATGGAGGAGGGATGCGCTCCAGATGATTTAGGGATGGACGGAGCCATGATGAAGTCTGGATGAACTTACACCTTGCGCATGAGGATGAGCTGGCAACAGCTGATGACTTTATTAAGTGCTGTCTTATTCTAACAACTAGTTTAGGATTAGATTAGGATAGATCTGGTGATCTGGCTTCTTTCTATGGCTATGCTGGAAGGGCATCTGGTGGGCCTATGTGTAAGTGCCACACAACACTAGGATTAGATTATGACCTAATACTATTTAAGCCTCACTGCCGTGGCAGTGAAGGTGGTGGCATTTGGATCTTACGCGAGTGTACGCTGGGTGTAACGGTGTGCTTGAGTATGTGGATAAAAGTGCTTTGAAGTCCGACTCAGTTGCGTCCTCTTCGTGAGATTCCGTCTTCTCAGTCAAGCCCATCTATCGACTACATTCCCCAGATAGGATTAAGTACGGTAGAGGAAGGGGAACAAACCCATATCGCCGGAATCAAACTTCACAAACCTTCAGGGAATATTCTATTTAAACCACAGCTGCTAGTTACATGTGGGGGAATTGGAGTTGCCCATGAAATTTGGCACTAGTGAAGCATAGCATTTCCAAAAGCAAGTTTAAGTTATGAGATCTTGAGGAAAAGCACCACGCCTACTAACCCCCAAACCTTAGCACTTGCAGACAACCAAGTTCTAGCCCAGGGTAATTGGCACATACTCACCACATCGGAAGTGGTTGTGGGTTCAATTCATCGATCACAAAGGTGTCCACGTGTCCAATGTCCACCTTCCGGTTGGAGTGCAGTAGCCCTTGGGGATCAAGAGACACCATAATTTATGCTTCCTTGGGGAGGCCTCACATATTATCATCATCATTATTATTATTATTATTATAAGCACTCAGCACTTGCAGGATAAGTATCATGATATGAGCCCCAAACCATGATTGCGGTGATTGTACAATGTGCACTGCTCCTACCAGCTCTGTGACCCGCTGCTTCTAAAAGTTAACACCTGAGAGCCAGCCTGAATGAATGCTTGTCTAAACAACTCAACACTCCACCCAAAAAGTGTTATTCGTGAGCTTCCACGGCCAAGATGACTTGATGACACTGTAGTAGCGAATTCCTGCTAGAAGCAATCACAGTGACGTGGATCTTTAGAGCCACGCAATGTGGGTGGGTGCGAGATGGGGGCGTTGGTGCCATGGTGGGTCTTGTGGGTTGCGTGCGGCCCACAGAGGATTCGCGAGAAACCATGTCCATATTTTTCGGGTGGTCAATCTGCATGCAGACTGTAGGATCCACACACACAGACTTGTACAACCGTCCAACACTAGTCCGATTCCATTTGGGGGAGGTGACAGGTCGCAGCTCTGCCCACGTTTGTTTTGCACCTGACCCTCACCTGACATGCTCCTGCGTCGAGTCCCGACACTTTCTTTTGCTCCAGCCCTGTGCCAGCCGACTCGCTGGCCCTACATAAGTACTATATAAGTACATACGTACGTCAAATTTGGAAATTTAAGATGTCTATCCTTTGTTTTGACTCACACCGACAAGTATCGCAGACCTATGCAGGGTGAGAGATCAGACGAGCTTGGAAATTTCAGGAAGGCGGAACATGTGCTATTTTCGTGGATCCAAGGTCATGGATCTCCACCTCGTCTAAGTACTACTCAGATCCGATACTTTCCTCGATGTTGCAGAATCCACCCAGTTCCTCGCCCTGATACCGGTCTGTGAGTTTCTTACAGTGCCTAACAGTGTCAACTATTAAAACAATGCAGTTGAAAACCAAGTTGTGTGGATTGCAAAGTATTGTGTTGAAATTGTGAGCTCAGATTGTTCCATATGCCAAGATGTAGGAAACTCATATACAAATTGCACATTTCTTCTCTAGAGTGTCCTTTCACGGTGCTGCTCGCCACTTCATTGACTTTCACAAGAGGGTATGTCATCATGGGTAACCCCCAGAATTGACACGAGATTCAGACGTTTTGACAGTTGCAGGGCCAAAGAGTTCTGACTACCCTTCATCACCCATGCGAGACACATGTCTAAGTGGTACCAAAACTGTAACTTGGCTCAACCATCGATTAAGAAAAACATGTGTGAGTGTTACATTGACGAGTAGGAAGACAACGGTTTCTAGCGCTGCAGTAAGGCTAGTGTCCGTGACCGCAGTGGTTATACTCACTGCAGAAAAGTGCTGTCCATCCATCACTGTGAACTATTATGCAACAACAGCTGCATTCATGACATGGAACTCGTCTGAATTTGCATAATCCACTTGAGTGTACACTTTGTGCAAGCTCCCGCAGTTGCTACTGATCTGTGGAGTAGTGTCCCCGAAGCACTCCTTGGCATGGTCAGCGATCATCTGTCGTTAAGGCACAGCACAATGCACATGGAGCTAGCCACACTAGGATGTTACAACTTGTGAGTCTGTCAAGCTCAGGAGTGTTGTTTAATCTGAATTGAAGCTAGCTAGGCTATCATTAGATACCTGGTGGACATCACACTCCGGTGACCTTTCAGTAGCTGGCTCTTCAATGTCAATCCTCAAATGTAGGCTACACGAGGTTCTCCATGAGACTTTCTGTGAAGTATTGCACTTTGGAATACTTAGATGGATTTGCGAACATTTTCGCTCCGAGGATCCGTATTTTCTGGATCATCAAGAGCTAAAGTGGCACTACTGTGCTTGGATTGGTGGTGCAGCTCATAGTACATCACGTCGACGTAAAACTTCCTAGTGCGGACAATCAGGATGATGCACAAGATGCATCCGAAGAGGCACATGCCTGCCATGATGAGAAACGTAAGGCGAAAGCAAGTGGTGCCTGTACACGAAAGTTGATCCCCCGATGGAGTGAATAATTTTTCAGTAATTTTTGTCATCAATCTGCGTCCAAGCGTTATACTTGGAATCCGATGCGGATTTTGCTTCTGGGCCTCCGTATCGTACAGATATCCAGCAACCCGCACCGAGAAAAAGTAGGAGCCGACAGGACTGGCCATAGTGACTGCATTGAGCAGTGTCCCAAAATGCCTCAAGCCAAATATCTCAGAAGTTGTAGCAGGTACCAGTGCCCAGTGAGCTCCAAAGTTCAGGCCGATAACAACAGATCCCATGTAGAGTGAGCCTGGTAGAGCCCATGCCATTATAATGTGCCCGACAGCCAGACTTAGGTGCGCAAAAAGGAGGAAAACTGGCCTTGGAACTCCCATCTCATGTAAGCAAATCTCGGAGAGAGCTCCAGACCCCAAACGTCCAAGGAAATTCCAAATCGATACCAATGACACGAACGTGGTGACCTTGCTCGCTGGGTACCCAAGGGAGGCTCCAATCTGACCAAGATTATCCATGGCTGTGAGCCCAGATCCCATCCCAATTCCTGCAATTAAAATGAGAAGCCAGAAATCTACGGTTGCCAGAGCCTGTATTAAATTGTGATCATTTCCTCTGTCGGGGAAATGGCCCAACCGGCTTAGTCCCCAATCTCCTTCCGATTCGTCCTGCTCTGCGCGAGTTCCATCGACACTGCTTTCAGTCCTTGATGAACTGGCAGTATCAACTATGCTAACATTTCCGCTTTGATCGTCCCGGCCTTGTAAATCGCCACTTTTTCCAGTGCGCCAATTACTTGCAAATGTGCCATAGTCGCTTAAAGATGGAGCAGATTCTGCTGCAGCAATGCTTGTTTTCTCGTCACCCTCGACCTGTAACAATGGTTCCCTCTCTGATGTGCTTGACTTCTGTTGCAAAGTTTCAAGCTGGGATGCCACGACCAACCCGAGAGGACAGAGGAGAATGAAAAGGATGACCAAGCACACACACAGGCTGGCTGATACCGAAAAGGCCACTGAATTCTGCACCATAATGATGCCCATGAGATAGGCTGCCAAAGTGACTGCGACGATGGAAAGCAAAAGGAAGTAGGGAGATTCTTTTCTGTCTATTCCAATAGTCGGGGCACTGATTGGAAATACACCAAACATGAAAACGAGAGAGATGAGAGAAGGAAACCATGAGAGAAATAAAAGGACAGAGGATGGGTTGGAGCCATAGAGTACATGGTGGATCTGCGTTAGGATGGCAGCACTCAGACCGATACAACCTTTCATTAACCCAATGACCGTGCCTCGACTCATTGGAAAGTTCTTCACTAAAGACACGATCACTGCAGTGATGAAGAAGGTTTGGCCGTTAGAACCCACAAAAAGATACAGTGACATTTGCCACACAGCAGGCCTCGCCACTCGACTGGTCACTGCCAACCATGCCATCCCATATCCACTGCTGACCTGCACGGCTCCAACGATAAACACAGCCCAAGTTGGCATGAAATCGTAGAGCAACCCCGAGACCAAACCCACGCTACCATCTTGAAAAATGCCAGTGTGTCCAGTGTCTGCTGGTCATACAGTAGTGAGTTTTTTATGGCCCCCGAGTACTCGCTGTACATATATGATGTGCCGCTAGAGCACATAATCCAGATGCCCACGGCCATCATCATCCACCGATTCCTCATCACCCCCATCATATTGCTAATCCAGGAGCTCCCTGCGCTTTCCATGTAACTTTGAAGTCGAACTGGAGCTAGATTTCCTCTGTCGCTTTTGTTCAAAGTGTTCATATCATGGTGAAGTTCGACAACTGGAACATTTGAGCATGTCTACAGGTTCCCGTCTGTCGCGCGGGGTCTCATGTGGCCACAAGGCAACGGCAAACAACGACTTAAATGAGTTCATTCTCTCTCTTCAGGGCCCTAAGTACCCGTCTCCCTTGTCAAGCTCCGCCCAGCAACCTTCGCCCTTCATTTAAGTGGATTGAAGTACCTACCGGCTTGTCTACGTAGGACACTATGACCTCCTCGCAACAAACTCTCTGTCATCACCATCAGTCCCACATGTTTACATGCATGACGAAACAGTTGACTGAACGTTCAACATGTTCTCTTAGGTTTTTCTCCCCCGAATACCTTTATGGCATCAATTCCAAGTTCGACGAGCGCCGCCAGAGTGGCGACACTGGTCAAGAGTAGACCCGTCTCTCGTCTATTCTCTATTAATATGCACAGTTTGGTCGGCAGAACTGTGATACATCACACATGACCCTCTCAGTAAGCTCACAGGCCCCATTTAAGCTTCCACAATCATCTTGTATATCATAAAAGTACCATGATAGCCAAAATGGTGCAAACTGTCTGAATTTGAAGGATATGATGATGAGTCTAGTTTACAGGGCCCGCACACTTGTGACCTGATGACTCCCAGATTGACTGGTTAGTCATGATGAGGATGGCCTTTTCTGGAGAACTGATTGATGGAGGCTGCTGAAAGCGGGGAGGACGGAGCAGCTGGGTAAGGAAAAGTTAGGCGCCTCAGACAGGACAACGCCAGAATCTTTCTGAACAAAAATATCAGTTGGGTTGTATATTTTGGGCCTCTCGTCGCACAGCTGTGTGGGCCCCCTTGTTCTGTTTGTGTTTGTGGATGGTACTCTTGAGCTTTCTCTGGCAACAGCTGTACCACTGAATCAGTGGTGACCCAATATCGTTACGGACCCTGCTCAAATATCTCCCTTCTTACTTGAATACATCCCACCAAGGCGCTGCAGATTGGACTATTACCTTTTAGAGAGAAACGACTGGATGGAAACTTTGAGACAAGTTGATCCAGTCACGCCTCAGATGTATGTCCTAGTACTGTTGGATTCATCAGCATTGTGACAAGCGGATCTCCACTAGCGGATCTCCTACCAGCGCTGGGGCGATGAAGATGACACAGTGTGCTGACTCGCTGTGGTTATCGCCAGCTCCGCAGCCACCATCTTCCCGTAGGATTGCCAAGGTGGATACCTATCCTGCACCAAAACAAGCTGTGCTGATGATGTGGGCGATTTCTGTGCCAAAATAAAAAATTTGGCAAGAGCAAATGGCAATCCAGTTTGCAATATAACACACAATATTAAAGACGAAGGCTCTTCTGCTGCTTCGTTGTGACTGGTGCGGAAGGAGCTCCCTAGCTCAAATTCGAGCTGTGTCCATCTGAACTTGCCAGTGTCCTTTTTGGACCCGGAAGTGTGAGGACCAAGTCGTCCCATTCTCTATCAACTTTTTAACAACCTCGGGTTTTGCTGTTGCGCACGGTCCGACCTTCGGACCGCTCATGCATTGGTGGCTTTCATGATCTACCTGCGCCAGGTGACACCCACCTCGCAATCCCCCCCCCCCCACATTGTGTTCGTTGATTCACGATGTACACTAACAAGACAAACGAAGATACTCGTATCAAAACATATACTTCTCGGAGTAGTGTTCCATTTCAGTTCCATCCTCATGTGCCCATGTGGTACCGGCTACAGTACTCATAAGAAGCGCTATACCTTCGTACCTTCCTCATCTTACTAGTTTCATCGGTGAACTCCCCAGCCAAAGTACCCGTACGATCCTGCACTACTGAATAGAGCCCACCCCCCAAAGGGGGCAGTACCCACCCACACGGGGAAGAGGCTCTTATTTACGCTAGCTTGGGCTGGCGTCATATATATATATGTGCACTACTGTTGTTTATGATGCGATTGTCGTGTACCCGTTACCCCTATGATGAGATGATACGTTTCTTGGATCTGTCCCTTCTTTCCACCAGAAAAATAGGGGTGCACCTTGATGTCACATGGGTTACTGTTTTCAGTGAACCTTTGCAAGCTTGTAGTATTATACCGATATGAAAAGTTATACCTTACTGCATTGGTTCTTTTCAGCGCACCTTCTTTCTGCGTGTACACAGACATTCACAAACACGCCTACATTATAACATTACAAAGAAGACAGCGCGTAATTGTGAGCCACTTCGCCCTCACTGCTACTGGTGCCTTTCTAGGGATGAGCTCTAGATACAACTTAATGGACAGAAGAGCCTAAGCCGCTTGCCCCATCATCAATCTTTTTGCCATTGGAAAATGTTTTTGAAGTAAGGAGCTTGAGAGGACGCATCAGTGAAAGGAGCTTCACTACTTCAATGGTGGGGTCTCCTTTCCGCAAGGTTCATTCGCAAATCCGCTGCTAAAAGATTGAGCACGAGGGAGGAGTAGCCCCACAACGAATCGTCCGATCAATTGGGTCATGCTGACATGGAAGAATCTGAAGACTTCTTACGGGAAGAAGGGAATGTGTTCGGAAGGCTCTTTTTAGAGTTGGTTACATGGACATAGAGCTGTACTGGAATTTCACTGTGGATTCCAACAGCACCAACACTCTCTGAAAAGCCACAACGTTAAGTCACAATACTAGGTCAAGACACGAAAAGCATGTTGCCTACAGCAATCATATTCCACTGTCTGATGGTGTGCAGGACGATCTGTTATTAGGATTGCAGGTCTGTGTGATGGTGTTGCACATGTTTGTGTAAGGTACCCGCAACATTAGGTCACCATATTGATGTTTACAGAAACCAAATGCTGCTGTCTGATCGTGTAGCTGAGTAAGGACGACCTAGCCTATCGGTACGATTTCTGCTAACTGTATGCATTGCATTGCATATGTCTGTGTGTACAAAGCAGCAAGGCATCAAGGGTGGCAAGAACAGAACCCAGACCCATGCTCCTTGTAGGCCAGGGCTCTCCAAGGGAAGGTCCCCTGCAGAAACTGGAGAGTGGTCCGGGTAGCTTCATTATGGATCTCACTGGGATGTCTGCGCTTCCATGATTCCTGACAGCTGAAAATAGGTTAGGGTGATGGTGATCCATCAACTGACAAGGACCCAAATGGGAAAAACTATTCATGACACACCAGCACCCTCAATTCTGCCCCAGCCTCTCATAGCCAACCCTAAACTCAAATCCTTCTAACTTTTGAAGTGTGGAGTTATAGCATCCTCTAGAACTTAGTGGTCCCTTCTTTTTTTCCCTTTTTTCTTTTTCCTTTCCTTCCTGTATACTAGTACCAGCGGGTTCTGTTCGCAGTCCGGATTTGATATTAGTTCTAAATCTCAGAAGAACTAACTTCAAGAGAAGTGTCATGGTTTTAGTCATGGTTACTTAGAAATGATTTATTTCCAGTTGATTATGACATTATAACTGGTGGTTTGTTTTGTTTTGTTGTCATGTTCAAATTAAGCGTCGCTACTAGACTCACTTTCAGTCTTCACAACTATTTTAAATATATTTTAACTAATTTTACAGAAAATCTTACATGAGGATCGGAGTCGCCCTCGTGAGGTGTTTCATCATCACCCAAACCAAAATTGGTGAAGATACATTTGTATGTTGGGGTGGAGTGGGTAGATGAATGATGGTGGCTCAAGTGACTCTTAGGTTGAAGCTGAAGACCTACCAAATCTTCAAGGTTGGACCATGCAGAAAGGCTTGCTATGGTGCAATGACATCCAGGCTTTCCTAAACCTCTGACTACAACTCCCCCTGAGAAAATGAAGACCCCTTGTGTGATGTCCAACCATACTAGATCCATCTGGGCCTCCTTTGACACAATTCTAGAGGGCTAGAGATGACATGCATTGTCCAGTGTCATCGCCTCTCAGCGAAAGTAGTAGGTAAAGTAGTTTGGTGAATTCAAATTTCGTATGATAAATATCATCGACTGTTTTGTCAATGAAAAATTATGTTGCAAAATGTTTATGGTGAAATTTCTCATAAAACTTTAGCTTATTGAGAAATAGTTTGAAGGCAAAGACTACATAAAAATAGGATCCCCGGGAGGAGGAGTGGGAGCATCAACGTTCCCATGACTCCAAACTTTAAGACAGCCTAAGTTTTCATCTTGGTTCCCTTGGCTCCTGGTTGTGTCTTTCTGGGGGTTTTTTCATTCTTTCCTCTTTTCCTGTAATGTCTCGGCATCCTCACACTGCCTCTAGTGTGTGGTGGGGTGATTATCCCCATTGTAAGCAGCCCAGGTTATTTTTTCCAATCCTCTTTTTAATGCATTTTCAAGGGCCTCTGTCCCCTTTAAAAAACCCAACAAAGACTGGTAGGCATGAGTATAAAATTAATGTGGGCAATTCACCTTTTTTCTTTCGAAATGAAAACCTGGGAGCTTGAGAATCAGGACCTTTCAAGAGGAGGGGCCAAAATAACCCCCTTTCATTTATGAGCCATTACACAGGAGACACCCCAGACAAAACCCGACACCTTTTTAAATTAAAAGAAACAACACAATGACCATGCTTCATCCTCTACTAGGGCTATGCCAGAGGTTGCCTGCAGGTTTAAAGGAGATCAAGTTGGATCCTGCCTAGGGGTGTTTTGCATCCTAGTTAACAAGGTATTGGGGAAGGTAGACTATCCTACACAGGAGTATTGAAGCCCGCCGGTGCGTTGCAAGACTCCTGCAGGTCCTCTACTCATTTGAAGGTCAAGACAATGACAAGCTGTGGCATGTCTTGGATTCAAATCAACTATCTAAAGGCGATCCTGACAATTTTGGAGGAGCAAGCTACAAAGACGTCTGGTGAAACCCATTTCTATTCATGGATGATATTAGGCATTCCTCACACTACACTTCATTGCACTGTGCAGTGCCTAAATCTACAGTTGCTTGATGAATAATTTGTACACATCTACGTACTAACAATCTAAGCCATTTGTCTGCTGATTAATTCAAAAACCTTCCAAAATTGTGCAGCTGCGCGTGCATCCTCAACTTCTTTTGCCAAGGTTCACTTTATAATCAGGCATTCCAAACTTCCAGGAGTCACCCATCAAACAATCCTAATCCATCGACCTGCACACATTGGACAGGAAAACGCCCACCTTCCTGTCCACCATGATTCTCTCGCAGTTTGGCTTGGTGCAGAATTGCTGGGGGGTGCCAAAGCTGCTGTTTGTCTCCCACATCGTATGCACTAACCACCCAGCCAGAAAGCAAGTGTGATCAAATTCTGCAAAGATGTTGGTCCGTACTGTTACAATGCTCTTGCACCACTGAAAAGTTCATCCTCCCGAGTACTACAAGCAGAAAACAGCCAGGGGGTTTATAAAAGAACCAAATTGCATTGCCCGGTCCCTGCCCAGCCCGTGCAACTTTATATTGGGCCTACCATGAAGAAAGTACAATAACCTTTTGACACTCTTCTGCCACCACATTACTCATTTCTAAACTCCAACGAGGAGAAAAGGCATCCCCTCTGCACACCACTCCACAAAGCTCCTGGTAGGTGAGGAAAGACTGGTCAGTTGATTATTACAGGTGCAAATTAGGGGCACCAGTTTGATTAATCTCTACCACTTTACTACTCAATACAAGTTAAAAGTTTGATACAAGACAAACCTTATGCCAGACCCCATGTTGAGCAGGCTTCCAAACCGCTGTGATGACATCATGTCGAGAGCCCATCAGGCATGAGAAGCTGCCTAGGCCTATCGCACTCCGGAGGCCAAATGCAGTATCACGTTCTGCACGCCTACGCTTTCGAGGCCACAACTCAATGGGATTTGGATCCAAGTCTTCGATGCCATCCTCGCACTCAAACGCACCTGACCATGGTCCCCCTGACGAATTGCGCCGGCTCCATTCTTCTGCAGGAGGGTGCAGGTCAAGTTCCCGCATCAGCAACCCTGCTATGTCTGCTCCCCGTGGTCGTGGCAAACTCTGTCATGCACACAACACCTGTCAGCTTCTACACTGTCAAAGATTTACTAGCTTGTAAATACATCTTCGAGCAGAAATAGGCTCCACATCAGCTTTCACATAGTCTGTAGCCACAGATACAATGCAAGAAATTCCTTTCAAAAATTCCTCAAACATTGTTTGAGGCTTCACATCAGCTTTTGTGGATGCACAACTTCCTCGGATGGAAGCAATTGAAACAGGGGAGAATTTCTTAAAGTGTCAACGTGCCTAAGGGTGCAAGCAAGGTATTCTATGATTGTAGACAAAAAGAACATTGTTAAAGGTAAATAATGCGTTTAAATCTTTGTCCCCAAGTAGTTGCATACACATCAACTACAAATCATGTACATGCTGAGTGAGATTCAGGTACAAACCTGCATGTGAGGTCCAAGGGAAGCCTCCACAACTTCTGGAGCAACTGTGTACTGGCCATCGATGAAGTGCAATCGAAGGATTGGATTGGCGATTCCAACTTGCGACTTGGGCAATGGATGTGGAGTTGATGCAGTACGTTTGCAAAGATCAACCAGCACAAGAAACAAATATTTCACCTGTACCACAATGACAGATGCTGCCTGTTAGCTTTACCAAACCAAATAAAAATATGAAAGAAAAATAAAAATATATTTATTATTACGTTCCCAGGAGGCCCAGGGAATGTACTCATACAATGTTGTTTGCCATAGCCTTGTGGCCATTGACCCTGCACCCAGTTTGAGCAGAAGTTATTGGGCAAACCACACACAGCAGATCGATGCCCCAAAAGTGGTTTGCCCAAAAGGCGGGAGAGAGAATGTACTCATAAGATGTAGCCTTGTGGCCATTGACCCCGCGCCCAGTTTGAGCGGCACACAAAGGGACAGAACCTATCTTTGTCAGGGGCTGACGCCGGTACTAAGACTTCCCTTCGAAGGGGGGGGGAGAGAGAGAGAGAGATTGTACTCATAAGACATTGTTTGCCGTAGCCTTGTGGCCATTGACCCCACGCCCAGTGAGAGAGAGAGAGAGAGACTTTATGGCAGCTTATTGGACAATCTGAAACATCCTAGAGAAGAGCAGAGCGTTTCTAAGACACTTGCAGACTCATCGGACTTTGCTTCTGCCCATGCGCACCATGCCTGGTTTGGATGGAGCAGAAATTTGGAGGGGGAGGAGGGCAAGGGGGTTGGGAACAGAACTACACTCACAGAAGGTTTGCTCCAATAACACAACTTATCTTTTTGAAAGTGAAGTTCTTCTAAATTTTCGCTTAAGCTCTATATCAAAGCACTTATATATGAGAAATCTGCTATCATGATCATCACGTTTACAAATAAGATGGAGAAAGAGAGAGATACTCTTGCTTTTAGGAAGAGGGTTTTCACCTCTTCCGAAGTATAACCAAGACCAGCATTGCCATTACCCATACGTGCAGAACGAGAGTTGGCAATGTCATCAGGCCCTTTGATGCCTGCACTGCTGCGAGCTGTTAAATGGCCTTCCTCTACTTTTATAGCAGCTGTGGAACTGGTATGAGATCCAGACATTGACTCCTCTTTGGCAGGCCCCAGTTTGATGGCTGCATCACCACCACCACGGGGGGGTGTGCCTCCTACAAATCGAGGAAGCTGGCGCTTCCGAAAAACAAGACAGAACAAGAGAAGCTGACACAACCTGTGAAGAAAATGGCAGTCGCCAATGAGGCGCACGGCTGGGGTCCCAGGAAATGTGGCAGTGCCGACACTCAATGGCAACAGACCACCAGGGCCTCCAATACTTGTGCTAGGCATTGTGGCAGATGACGGAGCCTCAGCATTAGTGCTGCTGCTGTTGATTTTGGCTATGGCCCCCTGCACCCATGCTTGCACCTGTGCTGTTCCCCCATTGCTTGCTGCTCCTGATGTCGCCCCTGGCCCAGCCCACCATGCAAGCCACACAAACTGTTAACTCGTTGAGGATTTCAGGTTGACAAGCATGTCTGCTCCATGTTCACATATCACCAGCAGTTCAGCAGTTCCTTTCTCCTTTCTGCTCTAGAATTAAGACAAACAGACTAATTCTTACCCTAGCCACAAGACTACAACAAACAAAGCCTTATGAGTACATCTCTTACCCTGGTTAGCCGGTGCCGGAGATGGGGTTGCAGTGCTAGGGGAAGTAGAAGAACGCACAGAACTGGGCGACATAGAGGTGCCTGAAGCAGCATGGGCACTGGCCAGCGTACGGCAGAAGCTGGCATAACGTCGCACTCTTGTCAAAAAGTGGGAAGCCAAGTCCAACACTGCATCCGCGTATGCCTGCACACTCACACCCCCTTCCTATGTTAGATCTGTTTCTTTTTCAAAGAAAAGAAGTGCAATAAACAAACACAGCACACAGCCCAGAGTTTTAATTGCAAAGGTTCCTGTCTTCTTCACATCAGTCAAGAGTACTTTTGAGTGCAAGAAAGAGAGAGGAGACCTGAATGGTAGGTACAAGGGCAGGGTCCACAGCCATGGCATCTACACCAAGTCCTGTTAGGATCTCACTAGAAGCTTGCCATGGCTCAGGTATGAGAGTGGAAGGATTCACTAGTGCTGCCTCAATCCCACTCCCCAACATATCCAGCATTAAGCGCCCCTGCATGTCCAACACCAGTGCCCGCACATCGGCTGTTTCCACTCCCTCCAGTATTCGACACTTGATTCGGTCCAAGGCCTGTACCACCACTCTTCAAGCACACGTCCTTAGCTCAAACAAAGTGCCTGCAACTTGGGGAACAGAACTGAAGGCAATCTTTCAACATTGTGTCCCTCTAGAAAATAAGGAGAGTCAATGTATTTTCAACAGATTTTGTTACTTTTTCCATATACTTAACGTTTGCAGAATACACGGACGATGCACTCAATATCGTATCACAAAAATTAGATAATCTCTTCCCCTTGCGTGAAGAGAATTCTTGAAAGAGTGTGAAGAATAAAGTACAGGGGCATAGTGCTGACGATGGACAGCACTTGGAAGCACGTGAAAGTCAGCGTCCAGCAGTGCCATCACTCTGCTTACCGTCACTGGCCACATAATCACCCAGCAACATGACAATCATATCAGTCAAGTCAGTGCAGCTTTGGCTTCTGGTGCTACAATTATGGAGGGACGAGAGGGGAAGGAGGCTGGAAGAGGAGAAAGGAAGATACTACAAAGGAAGGCAAGAAAGAAGAAATGAATTATGTCCATGGGAGGCCCAAGCCAGTTCTACTCCACGATGTAAACTGAAACAGAATACCATACCAGCACCATCCTCGGCAGCACATTGGGTACAGGCCACAGCATCCCACCAATCCACCTCACTCACCACACTCCACCAGAACCTGTACATCCATGACACAGGCATAACTTGCTAGTTGCCACACGATAATGCACAGACATTGCATGCCACAAAAGCACTTCTTTTGAAATTAGATGATGCTATTACTGGGATGTTCCTCTTTCAATGATCCTGGACCGTGCATCACTCAAAGCACCAACTAAGGTCCGTTAAACCAATGTCCATGAGGGCCTCTTTTTCAACTATCATATACTTGTGCACCACAAAAGATTCATTGAAAGAGGCACATCTGATTCAAATGATGTTTCATAGTCAGGTGTGTCCTGCTGAGAGAATTGGTGGAAATGGTATGTGGCATAGCAGTACAAACTAGACCAAACAATCACACAAGCACGTGACAGACAGAGAAACCAAACAACAGGAGTAGGAAGGAGCAAAGATCTTGCCTGTCAGCAAAATGGCGCTCCAATCCTAACTGGTTGGAGGTGTTGACAGGTGGGATACGCACAATCCGCAGGCGACAAGAGTCAGTCTTGCGATCATACCATACAGACCCCAGGCAGCAGCTTGTGGGTGAGAAGGCTGGTAGGGCCAGATTTGAGGAGTTGACGCGTACCAGAAAACTATCAACGGGCACCAGTGCCGTGCCTGAAAAAACATGCACCTCACCTCCAAAGACCGCCACTGCCACCTCACCTCCATGTCCCGAAAAACTAACCCTGGCTATCAACCTGGGGTTCCCAGGACGGTCAATCTCCATGTGCTTCCGCAGTTCCTGCTGCTTCTGTTCCAGATATTCCCTTGCAGATTGGGAGCCCCTGCACATTGTCATGCTCTTGTTCACAACGGCTGCCCAAGTAGTGGTCATCGCGGCTGGGCCCCCAGGACTCTCAAACAGAGGGTGAATAGCCACCTGCTTCTGGGAACTCTCCCACCGTTGTATCCTCCAGCCAGTCAATGATGGCCCATCGTCTGGGTGCTCCGGCGATATGTAGTACCCTGCATGCCTTCCGAGTAACCTCGACCTTAACAAAACCCCGCTGCTCCCCTCCAGATTGATATTCTATTTCTGCGTCCTTCTCTTACTACACAACATGTATCATTTACAGGCCCATGGTATAGTTGAGAGACATGTATAGGTCTGCAGATATATCAAAAACATGGATTGGAAGTTAGAGCTTACCCTCCACGATGACTGTCACTAAAGCAGAACCTCCACGGGAAGGATCAAAGGCAACGACAGTAACTCCAGAACCCCATGCCGTGGATGCAGATGCTTCAGGACTGACATAAGCAGACAAGTTTGAAATAGGGGAGCAGTGCAGTAGCGGGCCTGCATTGTCCTCATCATCTACCTTGGTATCGGAGGCAGCCTGCTCCTGCCATGTAAATAAGTAGGCCGCAACTGGCGCAAAGCCAGGCCAAGAGGGAGGAGTAGCTATGAGCGGGGACTGCATGCCGATTACTAGCTTAGGAGCCACTTGCTGGCTGCTGACTGGGCAGCTCAGACCCCAGGGGGTCACCTCCCACACCACCACCGTTGATGGATTACCAACAGGAACTGCCGCAACCAGCAGTGCGCCAGCCTCACTCACAGTCACATCAGCCGTGAAAATACCACTTGGCCCAGCACCTAAGACCCCCTTCTTGGTGGAGTGCCACTTTAGAGGGTTTCCTGGCCATTGTCGCCAATGCAACTGCACTGTGCCTGACCAGAACACCGTGCACACACACAGAAAATTGGGCCAACGTGCTGCCATCACCCATCCCACCTTCCATCAGAATCTGCATGTCTGTTTTTCTACAAGAAGTGGATGTTCAAACAACATGGTCAGGCCACGTTCTCGGTAGCATTCTTGCTGAAACGCTGACATCAGGTCTGCCATATCAAAACGCCTGTCTTTGCCTCTTCAGGTTTGCGAAAAGGGGAAGACCTTGAGATGGACCTCAATCAGATTGCATTGTCAAGTTCTATCTTTCTCAAAAAACATTCCTGATTGTGTATGTCTAATTTACGTCTGTTTGGCATTGGAGAGGAAGAAAGAAAATGCATGGACAAGAGGCCTAGAGAGAGGAAGGAGGGCATCTTACCAGTTGCACGAGATTGGTGGGAAAGAAATTTCTCTTCAAAAGAGACTTTTGTGCTTGAGGCTGTAGATGACCACCGGTACTGAGCCAGATACATGTTCAAGGAGAAGACACAGATGTAAATGCACAAGTTTTGGTTCCTTAACTGGAATATCAGTTCTGGAGTTGCTGAATGCTCTGGCCATGCAGTTGAACGGAATCAATTCAGTGACTGAAAGGCAGTACTCACCAAGAGAACTATTTGTGTCAAACTGAACCTAGAGATGCCTGACAGTCCTATAAGGGGACTCCAGTTATGGCTGTCCTCCTTTCCAATAGAGCCTAGGTACTTTCTCTGATTGTTTCACTTAAGAGAGGCAGCCTTGTGGATAGATTTTCTCCATGCAAACAGTTTGATGTCCGACGTACATCGTGCACAAGGCAAAGTCAAAGAATCTACTTCTACTATAGAAGTGCATTTCCATATGTTGCAACAGCACTTGATGTAGTCAGAAGTCATACACTCCCAGCTTCTTTACAACTACCCTCCTCAAGGAGAAGGACACTACTCCACATTAACCTCTCCTTTATCTTGCTGTTTTGCCAACTACTGGAATGATTCAGAGAAGAGATCAATAATGATACCGGTGAGACACCAGCAACCCACTTGGTGAGGACAGACTGCTCCTGCTGCCACTCATGCTCACAGTTCCATCCATTAATAGTGTGCGCCACATTAACCCCCCCCTGCATACCAGCCCTCGTTTTCAGCATTAGTGCAAACTCATCACATTCAATCATCCCCAGACAGGTAAGCAGCCAAGATAGAGGAGTGGAGCAAGGTGGGTGTCATCCATACTGTTTCACAGATTTTGCAAATTATTTTACTGTTGAAAAGCTGCTTTAGCTACCAGAAGCTCAGCAACAGTGAGATTCTCAGCACAGACAAAATGAGCAAATGAGAGTTACTTGAGTGGGCTGAGTCCAGATGGTAACCCTGCCACCATCGGCTGCAGCTAACAGGGCACGCGGGCATGAAATCGGTGACCACTCCAGGAACTGCATTGACTCACCAAGCGAGTCTGCAGCTTGTTTTGTCAAAAAGCGACTGGGCAAAACTTTTAAATCACCATAGGGGAAAAAGGGTGGAAGCTTTTGGACAAAGTAAACACAGGAGCCAGATAAGATAAAGTTTCTTTAACATCCAGTGAATTTACAGAACCTACTGCTCAACACACAGCCCATCGAGGGGCCAATGGACGGTTTGAAGGCACATGTTGAAGGATTGAACCGAGGATCACCCAGGTTATGCACAGGCAAGGCACAAATACCCAACCACTGGGCTACCTGCTCAAGTGCCGTGAAACTCAAAACTAAGAAAGTATGAAAGACAAGTCAGAGAACCTTCAAGAGCCAACCAAAGGTAAAAACTAAGAGGACAATACCAGCCGTGACATTTAAGATGGAATGTTCCATAGGACGTTCTGGGACCACCACATGCACTGGTATCCAAAAAGCCGGTTGCTGACTGGACCTGATCCCATCCATGCATCATCTCCCACTGAGGCAGTTGGCCTTCCACCCAATGTATACAGAGGGAACAAAAGATGATCCATCTTATAGCCATGGATTGATGCTCTCATGCACCTAGTTTGTTGAGCCAAAAGAGGCACAACCCCCTCAAACTTTGAACTATTTCAAGTACTTGCTGACACAACAAAGAAAATACCCAGACTAAATGATACAGCTAGTATAACCACTTTTGCAGTACAAAACATCTCCACATCACAACATCTTCCGCACTTCAGATGTTTGGTCTTGTTTATGTTCCCAATTGCTGCTTTTTAGTCGTGGACTTCGGTGAATGACCATAATCTTTATCTCCCTAATAAGATCTGTGCCCAGCAACAATGTGACTTGCTCCACAATAGAATCTGATAGCTAAAAGTTCAGGCACCCTATCTGGAGTAGGTTGCTAGAAATCAGTGTACCAAGATTCATTGGCAATCCACAGTTCCTGAATGCATGTACTTGTTCCTTAAACCCAAAACCTCGACAGATTGCCTAACACAGAGAAGAAAATAAATCAGAATGTGGAGGGGGCAGACAGAGAGAGAGAGAGGAAAAGGTCAGGACCCTTGATCTCTCGCACAGGTCTCTGCAGCACAACAAATAATGTTGGTTCTGGCACACCATGCAACTGCACTGCACAATGGCCACAATATGTGTGAGTTTCAATGGAATCTACGAAAAGGGAAGAAAGGCTGTAATAGGCATTCCGTTTCTACTATTGCACACACTGGATCCAGCAGTGAGAATTTTACTCGTCCTGAGTTTATTTCAGAGTAAAGTGCAGAATCCTCGCTGCTATTGTCCCATTTAACACCAAAAGTGGATATCTCCTGGTTTGCTGTTCACAACCTCTAGAAGGCGAAATACTTCCCCACCGCCCTCCTCAGCTTTTGGTTAGAATCTCAGAAGAGACTGGAGAGGTTTTAGAACAAAGACGAAAAGAAGCAGCGAGTCCCAAAGTTCGAAGAACCAGAGGACGGGTAGAATAATACAGAGAACTTTTCGTCAAAGGGAATTGTGGGAGCCGCAAGAGGGACAGGGAAAAAGAGGACCTGAAAGTTCTGCACAGTTGAGGGAAAGCCATCTTGTGAGGAGACGTGAACGAGGCGGGAAGCAATGAAATTTGCAGAATGGTGGTGGCCGATTCCCTCTCCTCCTCCTCATCGTCTTCATCTGCGTCCTGGCAATCCGCTTTCCTGGTGGCCCTCCATGCTGCCTCTCCATCCCCTTCCTCACTGGCATTCATATCTGCCACAATGTGTGCCTGTATATCTACCTAAGCCTCACCCATCAATAATCTGGAAAACGAACACAATGAAGCCTACCCAAATGGGAAAAGGAGTCATGAAGTTTGTGGGCTCGGGCATTGCACATTCAAGCCTGTGCAGTGTGCGGCCAAAGGCACCACTTTGATGCGCCCAATCTGTCCTTGTCATTCAAATCCTCCCTTCCGTATTCCACAGGACCATGTCAAATCCTATCGCTTGGATTTGCAAAGCGAACCCTTTTACTATAATCGATCACTAATCATTCAATCATCCCAACCACAAATTTCTGAAGCCAGAGTATTCGAGCTTCCCAAACAGTGGGATACCGACTCCAGTTTTAGCAAGACGAAGACCTAAATATCCATATGCCCTTCCTTACACCGGCAATGCAATCAAGTCCCATCCTCTAGCATAGCTGATTCTTTCTTTGAGGTGTTGAACTCCAGATCACTCCAGTTCTCACCTCCGATTTATAACCCTAAAAGGTCGCTGAATCACAAAGACCCATCAGCGTAAAACATTCGATTTCAACAGAAAAGTTTTCGAAAAATTTGATGGGTAGGAAGAAGACTGTGCAAACAGGCTCTCCATGGCAGTTTCGCAGGCGCAGCGATGGCTACGAGTTCCCCTGCTCTTCTAAGCGCGGGGGAGGCCCTGCCCAAGGCCCTTGCTTAGCCTTGCGGTGGATGGGAGGAAATTCTGATATCACGCATCAGATCATCGGGTCGGGATGGGCAGCTGAAATGGAATAGTCTGGTCTTGGTCCCGGACAGACCCAAGAGATGGCCTGCCTCCCCACCCTCCAGGGATAACAGAGAAAGGTACGAGCCGTCATACTGTGTGTGTAGGAGCTATCCAGCTTCAATTTGTCCATGACCGAAGCAAAACCCGTCATACAGCTGTGTAATCGACACTCTTGCCCTCCTTCCATCAGCTCCATCAGTATCTTCTGAAATACATGCAGTGCATGATACATTCACCCTATTTCCATTGAGTGCATCATTGAGAGAGAGATAGGCAATTGTATATTTTAGCCATAGCCCCTGTGGACACCACGTGTTTGGGGAAACGGTCACCAGGAGCTGCTTAAAGATCAAAGTTGAAAGTGTTGGACGCAGGCCAAACATTGAGCAGAGATGGGCTCTGGCAGGAGTTCTTCTCAGATCCTTCACAGTGGTGGGACAACAGGTGTGATAAGGTCAGTTTCTTTGTTGACGATCTGGAAGAGTGTCAAGCGGGGCTTGTACTGAAGCTGGTATTATGATATTTGGTCGACTGAATTGTATCCCTGTATCTATGTGCTTTATTTGATTGATTTTTCTCTGCGTCCAAGCAAATGTGGCTTTCGTACTGTGCTCTATCGCCAACAGTACGTTTTTCTTCCTTCTTAGCCGGGCATGCAGGTAGGTTGCTCAAGGTTAGGCCCTGGTAGTTGCAAGAGACTTCGAACTTTGGTGGTTGTGTGAGGCTGTGTTGCAACAATGGCTGCACAGATGCCCACTGGTGCCTCTAACAGATAAGTCCAAGATCACCAGACTTCAGACATAAGCAAATGAAGGAGGCCCTTTGGGTTGAGGGTTGGTCTAACCCTCCTTGGGTGAACAGAGCTAGCTGCCCTCATGCAAAGTCAAGCACAATGTGATGATGTCAGGGCACTTTAGGACAGGACGTCTTCAAGAGGCCCTGCAAATCTTAAAAGGTGATATTACTGCAGACAATGAAACTTATGCTGTCTCCTGCAGGAGTGCATCAAGATGAAAGGCCTAGCAGAGAGAAAGCAGGTGCATGCCATCATCCTCCAAAGTGCAGTCAAGCCAAACATCTCTCTTTACAATACCCTTGTCAACATGTATGCCAAGAGTTGGAGCATGGTAGAGTTGGAGCATGGTAGATGCACGCCAAGTGTTTGACAAAATGCCTGACGAGATATGTTTACACGGACTGTAAAGTTGGGGCAGGATATACGAAGCATGGGTATGGTAGGGAGGCTTTCAAGATCATGAGATGATACATGAAGTCTTGACACCTGACAAATTCACTTGCATTCTCAAGGTGTGTGCCAGCTTGGCAGCCTGGGAATGGGCAAAGAGGTCCATGCTGACATCACGAAAGCTGGACTTGAACCAGATGTAATTCTGGAGAATACCCTTATCGATGTGTATGCCAAATGCGGCAGCTTACGCAAATTGTTCAATAATACAGCTAAGCAAGATGTGGTGTCATGGAACACAATGATAGCAGGATACGCTCAGCATGGGTGTGGTAGGCAAGCTTTGGACTGATACAGACAGACATGATGCCCAACAAGGTCACTTTCATCTGCATTCTCAATGCATGCGCGAACTTGGGAGCCCTGGATAAAGGCATAGAGGTCAATGCTGATATCATGAAATCTGGAATAGCGCCAGGTATCATTCTGGACACTGCCCTTGTTGACATGTATGCCAAATGTGGGAGCAAACATATATGGGAGACAACGAACAAAGTTATTTCATTTGCATTCTCAATGCGTGTGTCAGCCTGGCTGCTCTGGAAAGGGGTGAAGGGGTTCATGCAAACATCATTAAAGTTGGGATTCCTCCGGATATCATTCTGGAGACCACTCTTGTGGACATGTATTCCAAGTGTGGGAGCTTGAAGGATGCACGTCAAGTATTTGACAATATGGTTCACCAAAATGTGGTCTCATGGAGCGCACTCATTGCAGGGTATGCTCAGCATGGGTGTGGCACAGAAGCTTTCGAGACCTATGAGCAAATGATATTGGAACAGCTGAGGCCCGACATGGTCACATTCATTTACATTCTCAATGCATGTGCCACATTATGAGCTCTTGGAAAAGGCAAAGAGGTCCATGCTGACATCATCAAAGTTGGAATCGGGCCAGATATCATTCTGGACACTGCTCTTGTTGCTATGTATACCAAATGCAGCAGTGTAAAGGATGCGTGTTATGTATTAGATGGCTAGACGAGATGTGGTCACCTGGAGCGCAATGATCACAGCATATGCAGAGCATGGGTATGGTAGTGAGGCTTTTGAAATGTATGAGCTTATGATAAAGGAGGGGGTGACTCCTAACAATGTCACGGTTATTTGCATTCTCAAAGCTCGTGCTACCCTGGCAGCCCTGGAAAAGGCATAGTATTCCCCAGCCAGCTTCGCCATTGACTCGGGTTCGGAGGTAAGAGCACCGATCCATGCTGACATCATCAAAGCTGGAATTGCGCAAGATAATGGTTGGGTTCTTTCTTGTAACTCAATTGCACAGTCATAATGTCCATGTTTTGGCAATATGTCTGCATTTTTTTTCTCAAAGACATCTTTGAAATCTTGATATTGAGAGTGTAATGTTGAAGTACCTTTGTCTGTCTTGATCGGAGTCGCATAAAGTGCAAATGCCGCCTCCTTTTTGGTAGCTCTCATGAAAGTTCTAGCTCCAAAGAACAGGGGTTGAATACCTTTGATATTTCTACATTTTTGTCTTGTAGAAATTTTTCGCGATCGCCAATCGATGTCGGGATTGTGAAGTACAAACCTTCGTAAACATGTAGGCCAAATGTGAACGATGCACTTCTAGTGTCCAGCAATATGACTGAGCAAGATGTTCTCTCATGGAATGCAATGATCACAGGATATGCTCAGCATGGCTGTGGGAGGGAGGCCCTCCAACTATTTGACCAAATGCAACAGGAATGCTGGAAACCAGACTGTATCAGCAGTACTTATGTTCTCTTGGCTTGTAGCCATGTGGGCCTAGTAGATGATGCTAGTCACTACCTCAATTCCACGAGTCCATGAGTCGAGATCATGGCATCACACCTACAGTTGAGCATTTTAGCTGCATGGTCGACCTTCTTGACCGTGCAGGGCGATTGGACGAGGCTGAGGATTTCACTAGGAAAATGCCGATTGAACCAGGTGGTAGAGTGTGGGGGGCCTTGCTTGGGGCCTGCAGAATTGATGCCAATGTGGACGTTCCAACTTATGTCCTGATATCAAACATCTATGCCACATCTGACAGGTGGGATGACAGAGCACAGGTCAGGAAAATGATGCGGGACAGAGGTGTCAGAAAGACACCAGGGTACAGCTGTAACACAGTTGACAACCAGGTGCATACTTCCTAGCAGAAGACAAAATGCATCCACAAAAAAATCCATGCTCAGCTGAAGCGATTGACTGGTTGAAGGATTCTGGGTACTAGCCAGAGATGTGCTATGAATGAAGTGGAGGTGGAGCAAAAGGAATTTTCTCTTTGCCACCACAGTGAGAAGCTGGCCATTGCTTTTGGCCTCATCAGCATACCCCCTGGAACACCTCTCCGTGTCATCAAGAACCTTCGGGTGTGTGGTGACTTCGGGTGTGTGGTGACTGCCACACTGCTGCCAAATTTATCTCAAAGATTGCTCTCCAAGCCATTGTCGTATGGGATGCAAACCGCTTCGAAAATGGAGTTTGTTCTTGTGGAGATTACCGGTAAAAATGAGTAACATGCATGGGAAAAAGCATATTGCTTTGAAAACATCAGGGTGGGTGTAGGTCATGATGTCCTCACTGTTGTAAGAGTAAAGCCAAAAGAAATAATGGTGATTGAATACAACAGTTCCAACAAAGAAATCCTGGTAGCACTACCTTTGCAGGTAACACTAATTTTCTCACACTTCTGAGTGGTGTGTCTGGATTGCATGATGGTAGTTTTCTTGGGAATACCTTTAGCACAGGTAGGCCAATTACACCATTTTCCCACAAAATACAATCCTGTTCAAGAGCTTGAGGGATGGGTTAGTTGCTATGAAAAGTACCACACTTCAACTCATAGTACTGTACTTCACTGAGAGCACCACCTGCCAACAATTCTCACTTAAGGGCAGAATGTACCACTCAGTGACATGCAATGGTACCACCTATGTGAGAGTGAAATCTGGTCATTATAGCATCTGCTCCACCTTGGCATTAACTTTTTCCCACAACCACCTTCCGGAATTGGGCTTGCTACACAGTTGATTGTAGAAGATTTTAGGGGTAATTTGAATAACACGAAGAGCAACCAAATAGCTATGATCGCATTGTGTTGAGAAGCACTCCTGCCATGACTAAAACAGCACCACCTTGAATGTAAGCCCGCCCAGCCCCCTCATCCACCCGCACTAAGAATTTGCCTCCACGCTTTGAAGCCTGTACCATATTATCCCACTGACTCCCGTTAAGTTGACAGAAGCTGCAGGCCTAATGGCTGACCCAAAAGGCTGAGATGGAGCTTCCATCATGTCATGGCTAGGAACCAGAAAGGAAAACTAGGAGTTTGCAGTCCAAGAAACAATAGGGAAGGGAGAGCTCCATTTTTAGGCAGTGCTTACCGTAGTCCAGGTAGAAGGGACAAAAACTAAGTTAGCAAGAGACTGACTAACAGGACTGCTTACTTGGTAAGCCGTGAGCTCCTTCTTGCCAAGTTTGGCAGCCCAGTATGGACCCAATGTGCAATGAGCACTCCCTGTGGCTGGATCCTGGTAACACACATTCACATACACAGATTCTTGCTTTTTCAAATATGCTGTTCTTAAAAAGTCATGTAAACATCCCACCCATCTGCTATTACTTGGACAAGATGTTGCTCACAGAATACTTTATTGACTAGCCAAGAATGCATGGCCTTCTGCACGGCCAGACCACCTGTCCCATTTAGAACTGCAAAAAGGAAAGAAAATAGTTTCGTTCCAATGAAACAGCATATCATCGAGGACACCAACACCACATCACACTTAAGTGAAGACTTCCACAAACACGACAGCCATCAATGCTTTGCATACCTCAGATATTCCATTTTTGGGGCAAAAAAAACGTGACACGAAGTCAAATTCACTATCTTCAGCTGCGCGTGCCGTCACAATGACACCCCCCCGACCACTGAGATCCAGCATTTTGTCTAATTGAGGCTTTACGCTTTCCACATCTTCATTTGAAGGTATTTCCACCTTTGCATGTCCACAAGTGAAATGGGTTAGAGGCAATAGACAGATTTTACACCTTTACCTTTAATCTCTATGCATATGTATTCAATGCCACAGCACCGGATGCAAAGAAACGCACAACCACATAAAAGTATCCACTATTTGCTAAGATAGCAGCTCATTTCTATCATCCACCAACTTCCAAGGTAGAAAGCAGACAGGGGATAAGGGGTTTGATCATACATTCCCATAGTTAACTCTCCCTGCACATGCAAGCACCCCCACCCTGTTGCTTGTGTGCATGACTCAAGTATTAGTCTGTGTTTGTGTTAGAGATCTAAAGATGAAAGGGAGTACCAGGTAGTCACCCAAGCTGCTTTGTCCAATCCATGTAACTGTAATACCTCCAAGAGCATCAGAGAGAAGAGAAGCATCATTGCAGGCCACGGCAGGCACCAGCGGGAAGTCAACCTCAACAACACCTTTGCCTGCTGGCCGCTTTTTCTTAAGTGGCTTCTCTTCCACCTCTGAAGGTGGCTCCTCATCCTCTTCGTAGCCAGAAACCTTAGTGGCTTTGAGCACTCCTGATCTTGTGTGAAACAGTGCTGTGTCCCCCTCCACAATGCCAGATACAAACAGCAGATGGGCAGATGCAATAGTGGCATGCCCACAAAGATCCACCTGCGGACCATACTCATCAGTCACTATCCTTCTACACACAAGTGTACCCTCTCTGATACAGTTTCTCCCACCTCAACTCCCGATATAGACATAAATAACCAACACACTCTAGAAGTGCAACGCAACAAAGAGGAAGGGAACCCCATCAGACTGCATAGGAAATTAGTTGAATCAGCTGACAGCCAAGGGTATATGCTAGAACATGCCAAAAGATGCATGTGGGCGTGTGTAAGCATGAGAAACATTTGGTAGCATGAATTTGCATACCTCAACAATAGGGGTGAACCAGCGTAGGTCAAACTCATTCTCCACAGGTGCCATGTTCTTCTTCACAGCTTTCAGACGCTTACCACTTTCATCCACCTCCAGGAATGAATTGCCTTTGCCTTCTTTCCGTGTAGAACGTCTCTTTACCAGAAATGCAGTCTCGGACAGATTAAATTCACGGGCAATAAGTTGCAGCCAGGCATCATCCTTTTCATATGGGAGATAACACACTGCAGCTGGATTGCCAGAAAATGGGCGATCTGTGAACGCATTTATCTACATTCCAGTTGCTTGGATCAGAGCAAAAGAGCAAGATCATCAAAGAGGGGCCGAAGGGCAGCCAGAGCAGTGCTTCGCATTGAAGAGACCACCCAACAACCGACTCATAGAAAGAAATGCCATAATGAGGGGGAGAGGGAGAGAGACAGAGACAGAGAGAGGGAACACAAGAAATATTATGCTTTAGAATAACATAAACCCTTGCGCCTAAACCCCTGACTAGAAACCATCAAACACTTGACTTATTTCCTGCTTATCCGGATCAAGAGAGCCTGTCAAAACATCATGTCAACGTCGAACTAAGACACCGTTACTGTACAGTGTATAAAGAACAGCAAAAAGATGTAGAGGATGAGGAGACCTGCGCATAATCAATTTCCGCAAAGAGCTCCTCTTCAATATTGTACTTGTGGGCAGCCTCCTCCAGGTCCTCCTCTGTGAGCCGTTGCATCACCTCCTGCATCACGCGCTCTCTGGTCAATCCCTCCGGCGATCCATCCATGGTCCCTTCCGCGATCTCAGCCTCTTCATCCTCCACCGACGCTGCTGACGATGCCGAATCCGCGGCAGACACGCAGGCCCTCTGCGACGACATCTTAGATGGCATCAAGAAGGGCACTGATCTCCTCAACCCAGCTGGGGACAAATTCCGGGCCCTGCCTAGTCGCTGAGGAGCAAACACAGCAGACAATGTGTCCACAGCCTGACAATTGCCAGAACGGTGCAACTGAGCACAAGAATGGCGCCAAACAGAGGAAGCTGCTGAATCTTGCAGAAACTGGGTTTTCGAGAATCCCATGCTGGAGGCAGCCAGCCGTGCCATTTCTGGCTGCACTGAATTCTGGCTTCAATACCTGCGGAGCAACAATCCACACACCTTGACAACTTCAGCAAACAGAGAAGAAGCCCTTGAAATAGTTAATAGCAGTGAAGCTGGATCTTGTTGCTTGAGAATCCAAGAGGAATCGGGCACAGTGGGCGACAATGCCCAGAGAACCTTGGCCGTCTTGTTAGGCAGTACTCATCCCACCAAATAAGCAAGAGAGAGCACGTATACATCACTGCCTGTGTGTGTCTTGCCTCTATTCTATGCGACTTTGTTTTTGGGTGGGGGGGTTCATGTGTCATATCCTCACAACGAGCTGGGTGGAATTGGAATACCCTAGTGGGTCTGCCGGGCAAGCAAGTCTGTTGCTGGGTCTACTGGGCAGGCAGGTCTGCTGCGGTAGGTCCCAACCAGTGTTGGACTGGTATATAATATTGGTATATGCACTGGTATTAGATACCAGACCAGTCTGGTATCATTTGGGAGAATACTTGGTCATATTCCAGACCAGGCTGGTATGAGTTCTTTCATACCAGCCACAATACCAGTACTCGCCCAACCGACTTCCTCATTTACTCTGGTATGTATACTGAATTAATTTATGTATACATATGAATATTTGTACTTAAGTATATTTACTTCTTTATGTATATTTTAATTATTTTCACTTGATACTTGCCATTTGATAAATCTGTAACCCAAGATGGCTTTGGAATGATACCGGAGTTGATATCTCATACCAGCTGGTATTGTGGTCATGATACTCATACCAGTGTCTGGAAAAAAACACATCCACCATTATATAGACCAGATTGGTATGAAAGTTTTGTGATACGTCTGGTACCAGGACCAGTCTCGTATTGTGAAAAACTTGATACCAGTCCAACACTGGTCCCAACGTCCCAACCAAGAGGGACTTGCCTACATGCTCTAGTAATGCACAAAAAAATTAGTAATTTCCAAGGTTTGTAGAAAGCAGCGGGTATTGGCCAATGATTTTTTATTATATCGTAGTGGGTCTGCCGGGCAAGCAGGTCTGTTGCTAGGTATACTGG